>JAQQAC010014596.1:6763865-7395118 GCA_029783875.1 Phataginus tricuspis | reverse complement strand
CTGCCTTGCTTACCCCGCTCTCTGCTGTTGTGGGTGAGCGCCTGTTCTCATAGGGGGGCCGCTGCCTTGCTTACCCCGCTCTCTGCTGCTGTGGGTGAGCGCCTGTTCTCATAGGGGGGCCGCTGCCTTGCTCACCCCACTCTCTGCTGTTGTGGGTGAGCGCCTGTTCTCATAGTGGGGCCGCTGCCTTGCTTACCCCGCTCTGAGCTGTTGTGGGTGAGCGCCTGTTCTCATAGAGGGGCCGCTGCCTTGCTTACCCCGCTCTCTGCTGTTGTGGGCGAGCGCCTGTTCTCATAGTGGGGCCGCTGCCTTGCTTACCCCGGTCTCTGCTGTTGTGGGTGAGCGCCTGTTCTCATAGAGGGGCCGCTGCCTTGCTTACCCCACTCTCTGCTGTTGTGGGCGAGCGCCTGCTCTCATAGTGGGGCCGCTGCCTTGCTTACCCCGCTCTGAGCTGTTGTGGGTGAGCGCCTGTTCTCATAGAGGGGCCGCTGCCTTGCTCACCCTGCTCTGAGCTGTTGTGGGTGAGCGCCTGTTATCATAGTGGGGCCGCTGCCTTGCTTACCCCGCTCTCTGCTGTTGTGGGTGAGCGCCTGTTCTCATAGAGGGGCCGCTGCCTTGCTTACCCCACTCTCTGCTGTTGTGGGTGAGCGCCTGTTCTCATAGGGGGGCCGCTGCCTTGCTTACCCCACTTTCTGCTGTTGTGGGTGAGCGCCTGTTCTCATAGTGGGGCCGCTGCCTTGCTTACCCCACTCTCTGCTGTTGTGGGTAAGCGCCTGTTCTCATAGAGGGGCCACTGCCTTGCTTACCCCGCTCTCTGCTGTTGTGGGTGAGCGCCTGTTCTCATAGGGGGGCCGCTGCCTTGCTTACCCCGCTCTCTGCTGTTGTGGGTAAGTGCCTCTTCTTGTAGCAGCTTCTAAGGCCAGGGAAAAAAAGGTTTCCCGGTAAGCGAATGGATTTTCTTTCATATCTTAGAACATAAATTGGTAGGCCTTTTTTGTACAGATGTGTTTATAGTGAAATATGTGGAAATAAAGAGATCTGGACTTGCCCGGGGTCCAGGCCTCTCCTTGGTACCTCATAAAGGTAGCAAACCTCTTGTTAAACAGTATGTGTTTCCTAAAAACCACAAAACTTTGCATTTGACTTTGGGGGTTTCCGGAACCCTCCCAAGCCTGTCTGTGTGCTGTAAATGTTGTCTATGTCCCCCAAGTTTCCAAGTAGTTCTCTTGCACGTGGGCATAATGGAGCTGTGAGTCTGTTCTCACACCTCTGTGGCCAGCGTTCCTTGACAGACAAGCCCACAGTGAGGAAAGAGAGGGAGAGGAGAGGAGTAGGAAGACAGCATGTCTCATCACATGAGACAGTATTTTCTTTGTTTCTTGTTGCTGTTATATTGCCTTTCCAATAAAAGTAAAAGTCTGTGATACTTTTTAATACTCCCGCCCTAGCACAACTGCTTTTGCTTTGGCACCTCTGTCCTGTCCTCCTGAATAACTGACGGGGACAGCCAAGGACTGTCTTCAGCGCGGTTCCTTCATTGTCATCGTGTTCTTTGGGAGAGGACAGTCCTTCCCCTAAGAAAGAGCCAGGCCAAGGCACAGGGTGAGGCCAGCGTCTCCTTGGGTTTCTCACCAAAAATAAGGTGTTTGAATACAAACAGGTAGTTTCCATTTAAAAGATTTGTAAGACTTTTGAAAATGACCATGTGCCCTTGCTGTCAGCTCAGGAGGACTTGTTCGTACGGTGACCACCAGGCCCACCCGAAGAGTCCGGGGTGGGGCCCAGGAATATGCATTTCTAGTGAGTTCTCAGAGGATACTGATGCTGCTGGTCAGGCTCCCCTTTGAGAAAAAGTGACCGAGGGAATAAGAGGTCCCGGGAGGCAGTGTGTTTTCCAAGCTTCTCTGATAACAAGAATCACTTAGGGATGAATGTGAAAAAGAAGGTTTTCGACTCCACGTCCGACTCACTGAATCAAAAGCTCTGGGGGGGGTATCCTGGGATGCTGTGTTATCAAATCTGGGGAAACACTATTGATGTTGGGTAAACCCCTCAAATCACCACGGGACAGTAGAATTTATTTACCACTCAAAACCATTTTCCTCATCCATTGCATGCTTTGGCCCTGTGACCCCCTCAGCCCCTAGAAGTGTGTCTTCCTGGCTTCATCTTCATTTTTAAGTGAATGTTAGGCCATCCTTCAAAAACACAAATATTCTTTATTTCGAGTGTCAAATATATTGTGCAAAAGAGATACTAGAATGCGTGCTTTTTGACAACTTCTGGAGTTTTACTGCCTTCTCTTTTTATAAGCACAGTCACTGTGTGTTTGTGAGAGAGAGAAAGAAGGCAAGGAGAGAAAGGAAGGGAGAGGGAGAGGGAGAGAGATCAGACAGGAAGGGAGGGAAGGACGGAAGGAAGAAAGAAATGTGCATTTCTCGCAAGTTCCCTGGTGATGGTGAGGCTGGCAGTCTAGGACCACACTTTGAGAACCACTGGGAAAGTGTGGTCCTAGACTGGCACATTCAACTGTCCTGGGGAGGCTTTTAAAAATACTTCTGCCTGATTCCATCCCCAGAGAGTAATTTAACTGGTCCATCATGGGGCCTGGACAGTAAGTCCATAGACTGGCCAGGTTGTGACCCACTGCTGTGGGTCAGTCAGGATAGAAGCATAAGGCCTGATGGGAAAAACTGGCTAAGTCAGTGCCTCTCACACTTCCCTGTGTGGATGAGTCACCTGGGCCTCTTGTCGGGGTGCAGATCCTGACTCAGTATGTCTGCCATGAGGCCCAAGATTCTGCTTTTTAATGAGTTGAGGAGATGCCCCTGCTATTGGCCTGGCTTCCACACTTTGAGTAGCAAAGGGCTTAGAAGATGTTAACACATGTAAGTGCCTATTAACACATAGTTTCGATATTTATTTTTTGAAAACAGTGTAGATCGAATAAAAGTATCATTGGGATGTCAGATACCTTAAATTAGAAATAACAGATATCTTGCCATTAATGAACATTTGCCTTGCCCCGATGGCTAGAGATTTTTGGTTTTGCTTCTTCCTATCCTGTACCTGTAGTTTCAGACAAACGTTCGGGGGTTAATTTTGCTTTAGTGTGATACAAATATGCTAGCAGACCTCTCCTCCCCTCTAATTCTGGATCCCAGTGCTCCCTGTCTGTCTGAGTGTGATCATGACTTCCAGCTTCCGCACTGCCCAAGAGCTGCCCATTAGCCATTAGTGCCCAGGAGGCTGAATGTTCAGGATGGCCCCAGGCCCTCACTTGGGGAGCTGATGGCCTTGGGCTCTGTAGTGCTGTCAGACTGCACACCCTTGGAGCCAGCTTCTTGGGACATGGTTTTGGCCTGTGTCTTTGGCCTGAGCCCACCCTTTCCGTGCTGGGTTTGGGGTGAAGCCTTACCTCTGGCAGGTTCCAGTCTCTGACAGTTTTCCTAGTGTGGACAATTGAGACATTGCTGTCAGTGTCTTTTCGGAGGGGAAACCAGAGAAGCAGGGCAAGGAAGAGGGGTGCCTCGGGGTGAGGAGGAAGGGGTTTGAGTCCCCCTGCCAACTTGCAGGGAGCCTGAATTCCTCAGGTTGCTGCATTTCCAAGCTGAGCGTGGTGGAAGTGTTGGGTGGCCGATGACATTTGAATTGGCCCTCAGAAGCTATGCCTGTGGCCTCTGACCATTTGAAATTGGTGGGAATGGCCCAGGGGTCCTCCTTTCCCATGCTGGCCAGGGAACAAGGCTCTCCCTCCTGGGCATGCCTGTCATTGATTGGTCAGGCTGTGTCTGGACTATTATCGAAAGCATTTCACAGTGGATGGGATGTTGGCAGGAAACAAAGATTTTTAGTCATTTCCTATTTTTAAATAAAATCTCCATGGTGAATGCCAACACCCCCGCCCACACGCTGCACCCTGGTGCTTGCCCGCCTTACATGGGTAGATGAACTTGAGCCGCTCTTTTGCTAAGTCACGAAAGCAGTGTGCTTGTCCCAGCAGGAAAGCCCGTGACGGTAAATAAGCAGAGAACGTTCTGAGTCTCCTACATAAAAAAGGGAAAAGCTTAAGTGAGATTTCTTTCAGTTAAAGGAAAACAACATGCAAGACTAGCTAGTAGAGCTTGTATGACATGTTAAAGACAACTTGAACTTGAAGGTGGCTGGAACACAGTAGGTGCTCGTTCTGCCTTTTTAATTCTCTGGATTCAGCTTCTGGTTCCAGCTTTTCCCGTAACAGTTTTCAATTGCAGTGTATATACTATATTGACAGCACAGTTTAACATTTTGGGAACTCTAGTCAACCAGCAAATTGTAAACTATCTCCTGAGCTTAGCCACTTGACCTCTTTTAAGTTTCCCTTAAATAAGCAGGAATTTGTTCTGGGGAAAAGCCAAGAACATCTGGGAAGCTTCTGTTTGGCATAGCTAAGCTTTTCTGCTGTAAAGAGTAGAAACTAAAATTTTTAAAAATCAAAGGGCTGGTTGTCTCTTCAAAGTGAAATTCTCTATGTGAAGTCTGAATAAACCATTCCTGGAGCACCCAGTGTCCTCTCCCCATGATAATATAACTAAAGAAGCCCCCACCTACCTCTCTGTGAGAGAGTGAGAGGCCTAAGCAAAATACTTAGAAATAAGATCGTTTATTTTGTTACTCTTGGGCTTTAAAGCCGTCAGTGACTTTACTTTGCACTTAGAATGAAACCCATTCTACTTACTATGGCCAACAAGGCCCAGCAAATCTCATAATCTAGACTCTACTCACCTCACCTCTCAACCCAAGCTCTTTCTCTCCCTCTTAATAAACTCATTTGTTCAAATGCACGAAGCTTTTCCTGTTCCAGAGCCTTTGGACCATTTTGATTTTGATTTGGATGAAGACCGCTTCATCAGTTTGTACTTTCACGTCTTTTGGCATGTCAACCTCAAAAATAAATAGCCAGGGATTTTACTAGCAAAGTGAGTGTATTCGGGGATAGTAGAGGAATTGCAATTCAGGACAAAGCAAACTATGGCAAACCATAGACAAGTCTGAAGAGACAAAGGGGAGGTCAGTTTTTACGAAGTTTCAGGAGGAAATTGGGAGGAAGGGGCGTGTTGTTTTGAATACAAGTTCAGTTGGGGAAAAACAGGAGTTTGAGGTCGTGGTGGTTCACAGTCTTGGTGCTGGACCCGCGAGGGATCTTCCTGGTTCCTCCTAAAAGCAGGTGATAAAATCCCCATGTGAAAAATGCCATCCCTTGTCAAGGTAAGAATTGCCTCCCTTTCCGCTGGTTATGCAGCTCCGATGGTAGTACAGGCGTGCATGAGAGCTCCTCCTTCAGGTTTTCTGACTGTTTTAAATGAGGGTTCCTTTACTCATTTTTATAGGCGTCCTTTGTAGAACTCTTCTCCAAGCCCTTGGCCTTCAAGATCTTCTATGTTTTCTTCTAAAAATTCTGTAGTTTTATTTTTGATGTTGTTGTGGTTCTGCAGTCAAGATTATGATTCATTTCTAATTAGTTTTTGTTTAAGGTGTTTAAGGTGAAAGGTTACGATCAGGGTTCGTTATTTTACCAATATATGGTCAATTGTGGCCGCACCATTTTTTGAAAAGAAATTTATTCCTTTATTGAGTTGTTTTACATGCCACTGTGGAAAATTGTGTGGGTGCATTGTGTTGATCTGTTCCCTGCGCCATTCTCCTCTCCCACACTCTCCCATTCACCTCCTACCCATCCCCACATCTCAGCGTCTGTGTCCTTTCCCTAGAGATGCCTTTGCTCCAGATGGACCACCCATTCCCGTCCATCTCCATAGCCTCAACTTTGAGTCCTAAAAACTTTGGCCTCCGTTATTCTCACCTGTCCTTTCTTTAGCTAAATGCTATGGCATTTTAGTGTAATTTGTTAATAACTTGCTGGTATGTGGGTGTGATTCCTGCTTATAAGCCCCAAGAAGGCAGAACAGATTCCATTTTGTTCATCATTCCAGTGCCCAGCAGCGTGCCTGTTACATGCTGAATACCCAATCAGTATTTTTTGAATAATTGAATGGAAAAAAAGTCTGTCTTCCTAGGGGATGTATTCTAAGTCACTTGGTACCATTTTCTTAAAATCAGAGGACATTCCTGGCTCTTGAAGCTTGAGGACTTAAGTTTTTCCCAATTAGCCCATCATTTAAGGCAGTGGCTTTGAGAACCTCTGGCCAGCCTCAGAGTCACCTGGGGAGTTTATTAAAATGCAAACACCCCAGAGTTCAGGATTCAGGAGGTGTGGGGTGGCCCGAGAATTTGCATTTCTAAGAAGTCCCCAGAAGGTCAAGCTGCTGCCCCTGGGGGTCTGAGAACCACACTCTGAGACCTCAGTGAGGGTTAGGAACCCAAGGACGGGTTGTGATCCCCTCTTAGTCCCTTCCCTAGGACCCTTACACTTGTCAGTGTTGATCGGTTTTGAGAGTAATCACAGAAAATATCCCGTAAGAATCCAATCCCACGGGAATTAAAGGGAAAATGTCTGCTACAGCAGTAAATGAATGAGAAGTGCACATTTTAAACAAGTAGGATGTGGCAGAAGCCTTCTACATTGCACTAAACCAATTCTCACATCTGGGCTGTTACATGTGGTTCTTTAATATTTAAATAGTCAAAAGCACTGACATTTTAACTCATAAACCACCACCAGCTGGGGGCTTGCCGAGTAAGCTCAAGGGATCACCAACATGGACATATTTATAAAATCAAGGTTTAGGTCTCTGCTCTGGTCTGTTTTCCCTAAGTATTTTGGAGATGAACAAAAGCAAATTAATAAATCCCATTTCACATGCCTGTATGAGCCACCAAATGACTTGCCTCAGAAATCAGCAAAAATCATAAGGGTGGTGACGTTCAAAAAAGAAATGCTTCCATGATTCTAATTTTCAGTTGTCAGCTCTTCTCCAGTCTTTTTTGCAGACGAGCAGCTAGTTTTCAGGTTAGGTTGTTATGATCTGATGAATTCTCATTACAGAAAATTTCCTGGAAAGAAAACTTGCCAGCACCGATTCCCTCTCAGTGTCCAGGAAGCTGTGTGGGTTCCAGCAACCCCGCTGGAGCAGGGACAGTGCAAGCCTCTGAAAGTATCCGCAGGCTCTGCGGTGACTTCGGCCTGTCCGTCAGCACCATTGCCCTACGCACGCTGTTGGAAGGCTTCTGGTGTACTTCCCTGGTGAAGAGAGTGCATGGATGGGCAGGGAGGGTCTGCGGGAGGGCTGGGCACACTTTGGTGTGCAAGGAGGCAGATCTTAACAGGGGAACTCGTTTCAAATAAGTCAGAAAAGATAAGTAGGGAATTGGATTTAGTACAGCTGATCTGTTAAGCACACTGTGAGCATAAATTATCTTTGGACCAAAGCACAGATCTCTAGTTAGATTGTTTTGGGGAAAGGCGGGGTGGTTGGGTATCTGCTTTGTTCACTGCCCTGTCCTCAGTGCCAGAAACAGTGCCTGGCACCTCAAAGGCACTCACTTGTTAAACGAATGAATGAATTTATTTACTGTTGCTTCTTCCATATTTTCTCTTTATTATCTGCATTTTGACTTGTTCCTGTGATGTAAGTACTTCCTCCAGGCTCCCAAATCTGCTTCTCCAAAGAATAAGGTCGCAAATAGAGCTATTTGAACAAACATGGCATAATATGTCTCTCATGGGCAAAACCCAAACTTTCTTCTACATTATAAATGAAAGCCAGCATCCCAGTAGGATTCTAATTTAGATCTTAACTGATAATTATTTCCTTCCACCTATACACACCCAATACCAAGAAAACTGCCTGCTGTATTTGAAGAGGCGAAATGGGGTTGGGTCATAATTAGGTAATTTGGTTGCAAAAAACCCAACAGCTTTTTAACGTTACCCCATAATTCCTGTGGAAGGAGCCAGTATTAGAAACCATCAGAAGATAATCTGATGATGAACAGTAGGCAGAACTTGCACTCAGACATACTTTTAATTAAACACTTGACAGAAATATGTGGGCAATCATAGTGTATATAGATCAAGTAGATTTTTGGATGACTGAAATGCTGACTTATTTAACAAAATAAATGAGCTTTGCATTTTCTACCAGGGTGTCTGTGTGTGTGTGTTTCAGTTTGGTTTTTGCAGGATCTACTTCTTTCAGATTTCTAGTTAGCAGCAGTGTCTTTATGTCACCTTCGTCTCAGGCAGTTCACTTCACTTATGGCTAAGTCCTCGCGGAAGCAGACAGGGCTCTAGCCACAGCACTATTTGCCATGCACTTTGTCTCCTGCCTTTGCTAGCGCTGTTCCTTCTGCCTAGAATGCCCTTCCAGCTTTCTCCCCCTGAAAAACACTCATTCATCCTTTAAGACTTAGGCTGAGTGGTCTCTTATGAATGCGTTCTTTTGGCCACTCTGACCCTTTTTGGGCAAAGTAAGACCACCCCATTATGCACTGAACTGTGTACGCACTGCTGTGCTTGGGCTTTTTTCTTTAATTGTGTCTCTGCTTCCAGCACAAGTGCATGAACTTCTGGGAATGGCACAGTGCTTTAGTTTATCTTATGTCTCCAAAATAGAAACAAAATAGTGGCTGGTACGAATTATAGGATGTTGTAGGTCTTTAAAACATGTTAAGGTAATTAAAATATAGCCAAATAGTACTTGAAAAGAAATAGCCTCAGGTGGTAACAACAGTTAGGTTAGAATTGTGAAATAGTAAATACTGATTATTTTTTGCATGCAGGTTTTAGGTAAAGTCATTTATATTGCTTCCTTAATTTTATTAAGTGAAGGAAAAATGGTGTAACATGTTACAAAAGAGGTTTTAGAACTTTCACATCAAAATGGTTGTCTCCCCTTTCATAACTGTCATTTTGAGCAGCAAGGTTCTTGTCCCAATTATACTGCCCTAATTTTATCCAGGTTTTAAATTCTTGTGATGCCACTGAGAGCCTCCCACCTATACTCAGCACTGGAAAATATTTTTCAGGTGAAAAAGAATTCAGTTTTTTGAAAGAGTCAAACGACATTCATAGCAAAGTCTAAGGAACAAAGTTGATAATCACGCTAAAGGCACGTGGAGTCCAGAAGAGTGTAATGATTAGGTGCTGAGACATTTCCTGTGCATCACCAAAGGGCCTTTTCAAGCTCTTAAACATGTAATCTCAAGGAATAAAGCTGGAAATGTAATTGCTTTATAAACAATATTACATAAATTCTAAAGCATAACTTTCCATCTAAAGGGAATCTCAGCAAAGCACCCTTGCCGTAAGCATGTCCATCCCTCAGGTGACTACCTTGGAAGGGACCTGACTGTGCTGTAAGTTCCTATTTATTAAAGAGACAGTGCCGCGCTCTGACTCACACACCACAGGGGCTGGAGCCTGAGCTCTAGGGCTGAACTGCTTAGCTCCGCATGCGACTCTGTCACTACTAAGTGGATCCTGAGCAAGTTCTAAACCTCCCTGTGCCTCACTTTCCTATCTGTAAAATGGGGAGAGAGTATTTTAGTACTTCATAAAGTTGTCGTGAAGTTTAAATAACGCAACAGCTGTTAAGTGCTTTACAAAGTGACTTGAGCATAACATAATTACACCATTTCTAAAGATACGCATTTTTCACATTTTAACACTTGAAATGAGGATGGGATGCATCTAACAAATAATGTAATTTTTAGAATGCATTTCATCCCTGTTTAGCAACATCTTTTTTTTTTTAATTTAGTGGTACTTAAGATAGTGGTATGCCTTAGAGTAGATGACACTTCATATGCCAGTCACTCATAGTGGTGGGAACTCGATATCACTGAGTGTCACCAGCATTGTCATCACTGGCGCCTTCAGCATCATCTTGGTTCTAACCAGGGCACTAGTGTTTGACTGGTTAGCAGTGGTCACCTGAAGTATATATCAAATCTCAATTTCATCTCTTTGTTTTCACTGATGCATTCTTAGAGAAGATGTAGAGCATCCTTTTCCACATGTTTCCTATTAAGAGAATGCAAAGTGTTTGTGGGGTTAATTTTTCAGGGTCTACATTATTCTCTGCACCATACTTGGCAAACTAAAATGTTCTTCAATGCAAATCAGTCTCTTGAAATAGAGTGAAGACAAATTCTTTATTTTCTCTATTGATGCATTTCCCTAAATCCTTTAAAGAAGTGCTTTTTCCTAGTGAGCAGAGCTAAGCCACCATTGTACCGCTTAAGATTTATGGGTTTGCAGTCTTCTCTGAGGCAGAAAAGCAGTAGTTTATTGATCAGTAATAGAATGGATCGTGGCCAAACCTTTGCTGGTTTAGACAATGCACTGACATGAGAATCTGCATATCGTTAAGGAAGAGTGAGTCCTCACACTTTCAGGCCAACTGTCAGGCATGCACAATAACTGGGGAACATCAATACACAATATAAAATGGCTGTTTTGCACAGACACAGCTAGGATCCACACCCAGTGACAAGCATGTCTTGTTTTACCAGTGATATGCTTGTAGTTCCTAATTTTAGACTTCCTCCTCCTTTTGATTTTATTGTTCAGTTTGGGGGAGGGTGGGAGAGACCAAATTGGATCTGAGATAAAGATCTTCTGCCAGGTGAAAGCAGTTCAATAACAGGAGAGGACCTTGGACCAAAGTTTCTGAAGCTTGACTGGAAGATTCTGGGCACATCTCCATCCAAATACCTTGACACATACCTCACCCACCCACCAGTAACGCACGCAGCTTGTTTCTTCTTGCCTTCTGTTTGCCCTCAAGAGTTTAAATGGTGGTATTTACAAGCCATGATGAAGCAACTGTGCAAAAACAAAGGGGTAGAAAGGGGCTAGTAAAGGTCTTGGCTTAATACATTTTGTTGTTGCCTTTTAAAAATATAATTAGTTGAATGATTCCAGAAGCTGGGCTTCTTTCCTTTGCCCTTCATCTCCTCACTCCTCCTTCAGTCTTCCTGATCCCCACCTTTTTTTTTTTTTAACAAATCTACATATTTGTCAGACACATATAGGCATTCCTGAAAATAATGCTCACTGTGCCCCTACAGCCTGCCTGTTGATCGGCCGGCAGTGCCTGGGCACAGAGGTCACCGCTGTCCACACTCAATGCCGTGGGCCTGAACCAGCGTCTGTTTCCAACAGAACATCAGCGGATTGGCACAGAGAGAGATTAGAGCCCAGAAACTGGGGACCAGCTGGGAGCTCGGGGCCTGGGTGGAAGGCTGAGTAGCCAGTCTCCGCGGGTGAGCTCCACGGTAGTCACCGGAGCAGGAAAAGCCGTGCAAAGGAGTGCGCCTGTGAAACACCCGTCCTTCACCATTTGCACGGAGGTGCTTCCACTCCAGTTCCCTTTGAACTGCAGTGCAAATGCATTCAAACAATGAAGGAAATTTCAGTAGCTCTTTACCAAGAAATTCTCACCTTGTGTGATCAAAGCAGTCAGCCATTTCCTCTTCCTTCCTTTTTATTTACTTATATTTCTGACCTCTTACAATCTCCATGTCTGTGGTCTGAGAGTTTCCTTTTGCATAACAGTCTTTAAATGCTTTTTTCTTTCTCCAATGCATTTTAAAGTAAATAAAGCCAGAGTTGACAGGAAGTACCTAATGTTTCTTTTTTTAATAACTATTATTCCAAAAGTAATAAAGGAGCTAAAATCATCCATAATTACATTGCCCAATGGCAACCACAATCAACATTTTGGTGTATTTACTTCTAATTTTTTTAAATAAATGTGTAAATATGTGCATATATATTTCTAACAAATTAGGTTTATGACAGAACACAGTTTTTTAATCAATGTACTTTGAGTATTTTACTCAATGATTCAGTAATAATTTACCTAACTGTGCAAATTAATTTTGCAAATTAATTTTGTAAAATAATTTAGCTACCTATGATTAACAGATCTTAAATGACTTCAATGGCTGCATTAGAGTCCAGTATGTATGGATATGTTATTATTTTCACATTCTCCTGTTGTTGGGAGGTCACGTGGGTTTCTGAAGTGACACTTTAATTCTCAGCTTGGAAACTGTTAAGCTCAGATTCTTTAGGTCGTGTGAGTCTGCCTTTAGTATTTAGTGGAAAGGGACTTTCTCTCTGCACCATTATTTGCTTTGCTTGCCAGCATTTTTCAAAAGGCTCATTTTGAAAAAGCAAACTTTGCAGCAGTGTTCTTTATCTCTTCTTTTTGTTGTTTTGTGTTTGTATTAAATTTTGTGACTGTACTAGTCTTGGAGCAATCTCAGTTCACGTGTAAGTAGAGAATCCATATAAAATAAGAAATGTGCTGCCCAACACAAATCCTGATGTCTCAAAACTATGTGCTGTGCTGTGTCACTTGAAGTGCACCAAACAAGACAATGGGAGATACTGAGGGTTTTGTTTTTTTTTTTTAAGAGGGGAACTGACTCGATCAATTTATGTTTTAGAAGACTGGGGAAGTGAAAGACTTGACATATTTCAAGAAGTTCTCCTGAATTCAGTGTTCTAAAAAATGAAAATATCTGGTGCAGCAGCTGCTTTGAAATTGCGTTCAAGTAAATGAAACTGTTGAACCAACATTTGGAAAGGAAGATAAGCTTAAAAAACCAAAAATAGCGTGGGAAGTGCTACAGAATGATACGCGTGTCCAGATCATTTGTATTTGAGGGCCAACTTCCTAAAGACGTTACATTGCTGGAGAACCAGTGTGAGCCCCCACGGGGGTGTTCTGTCTAGAGCCCAGCTTGTTATGTCCAGGGGTGCATCTGGCTGCTCATCTCTGAACGCCTCGTGGCCAGATTCAGGGCAGCCACCACTTTGATCCACTGGCTGTCTCCCTTCTTCCGATCTGCTCTCCCCGTTAGCAGTCATCTTTGTACATAGAAGTCCAAGACTTAGCGTTGTATATAATTTTAAATGATGCATTTTGATGGGGCTCTCTTTACTATTGCAGGTTGAATGAATTTGGGAACTCGATGCATAAAATTTGCATGACTTCTCAAACCTTTCTGGATCTCTTATTGGGTTCAAGCCAGCATGGCTCACACCACAAAGGTTAACGGCTGTGCCTCAGGTAACTCTGTGCTCTGGAGTGTGTGCATGTGTGTGTGTAAGTGTATGTCTTTGTGCAAACTGATTTCTTCTTATTTTTTTTAAATGGTTAGACAAAGTCATGTTGCTTAGATAACTGGGATTTCAAAGCAATTTTCTATCAGTCAAAGTTGTGTTTTGTTTTGTTTTAACCTCTGAGAGAATTTGCTTTTATCATTGGTCTTTATATACAGAAGTTGGTTAAGTAAATTATTACCCACGTCAATTCTATTGGAGTGTTGAAAGGTGAATGTGAAATACTGAAAGCCGACCCAAGTATCATGTGTATCCTTCTCTTGTGCTTCTTTATGAAGAATTGAATGATGAGAGAGGAAATGGGTTTGGATGCTGAAAAACAGTTCCTAGTATCCACTCCCAAGCAGCTTTTGTTTGAGACATGGGGGACGAAAGGGCATATTCTCTAAAGAGAGGAATATGAAGCAAGCCATATTATGAATCACGAAGACTTGTATTCTCAGTCTTACTTTGGCTATATTAGAGACCTATATAGTTTGCATATCTAGTCCAAGATTTGGAAGAAATCTGTAGAACAAATGCAGAGAAAAGCCTCATAAGAGACAATATACGAAAAGAGATGACCACCTCTCCAAAACAGTACACCAGGTGTTCCTCCCTCTTGTGCATTACCTGCCACAGAGCAGCATGTACAGAAGCAGTGACTGTGTACGTGGCCATTCTTTTGGAGCATCTGAGTCCGAAGTCCTAGGTGGAGCACCTGAGTCCTGCTGGCTCTGAGCACTGGAGGAGGGAATGTGAAATTAGAGTGAGGAGACCTACATTAGGGTCCCACATCCAGCATTAACCATGAAGTATGAGGCAGGACTATTTCTCCATTTGTAAAACATCAGTAAATATATCCACCTGCAGGGTTCGAACCAATGAAAGCACCAGAAACATACCTACAAGTGCTATGTTAGCGGTAGAACACTTAAATACAAGGGCAGGAGGAAGAGACCTCTGAGTGGACATATACAACACATAGACTTATGTGATTTTCGGTTCCAGCGATCCCAGCTGCAAGCAGCCCCTCTGGCGAGAACGCCATAGCTTGCCCCACACCAAACCCAGGTCAATTCAGCTGTTTCATCTGGGACAACTGATCTTCCTCTGTCCATTCATTTGCTTGTCGTTTCTATCGTCCAACTTCTTGGGACTTTCATAGTTTCTGTTCAGGACCACTGTCAGTGAGTGACGTCATCTCAGGTCTCACAGACACTACACCGTGGTGCCCAGGGGGCCTTGCCTGCTCTCCCACACAGACTGCCCACAGGGCCCCTGGGGGATGTGCTCTTGTCAGGGTCACCGCCTCTGCCACCTCCTGGGACAGTGTGAGAAGCAGTGACTTCCCTGAGGACAGTACGAAACGTCAGTGTTGTTTCTTTAGTAAAACACCTGATGAGGGAAGAGATAGAAACACTGTGAAGTTTCTTGAGTGTTGTGGGTGGTTTCAGCCTCTGTGATGCCGTGATCTCCCTTCCCCTCCCGCCCTCACTCCTTCTACTCACTCAGAGGGAGGAGGACTTGGACCTACCGGCGCCTCAGGGCCCCAGCCCTCGGGCATCTCTGGCAGAATCCTGCCTTCAAAGATTTAGATACCTACCCCATTTGCTCCTAATGCATTTTCCAGCTTGATCTGTCCTGATGTATCCCTTTTCTCTGTGTCCCTAAAGTCTGATGACCCACCTGCAACTCTGTTCCTCACCCTACTGTCCTGCCTAACAGGTCTGGACATCATTGACCTTGGAAGCAAAGGAAAGCTCTCTGGTTTGTGATTTCTGGGGTGTCAGGGTATGAATTCTTACTGCAGACAGGTGTCTGGACTAGGTAAGGGAGGGTTTTCATTTATTCTGGTCACATAACCTCTGTTAGCCTGTAAGCAAATCTGATTAGCAAATCAGTCATGCATAGTTTAATTTTATGTGTGTGTGTATGTGTATATATATATATATATATATATATGTATTATATACATATATATATACATGTGTATGTATGTATATACACACACTATACACACATGTACACACAGATACATATACATATATACTATATATACATGTGTACATATACATATATATATGATGCTCATTATAGAAGATTTAAAAATATAGTTTAGTAGTATCTAAAAAAATAAAGCAAGAACACCAAAATACCCGTTTTGCTCATTTTCCATGTAGTCTTTAAATTTTATATATTTCCCATAATTGAGATGATGCTTATAAAAATCATTATTTTAAATCATTTCTTTTCCCACTTGTATTACAAAAGAAGTATCTGCCTTTTCTCTGGAGCCAAACTCAATGCAAAAGTGTATGCTGGTTATAAATATACTATTTTTAAGTATAATTAGCATAAGAACATTTAAAGATGGGATAAAGATGGCTTTATGGCAACTAATGAGGGCTGGTTACTGAGCTTTCCCATTAGAAAAAGATAAATAGCTGAGTAGTTTAGTAGAAGTCTTAAATGTGGACTAACTTACATGTTTTCTTCATTTTCCAAAGAAAAAGTAAAAAAATGTTAAGTATGTTTTCTTAAACTATACTTCCCCTAGGTGTGTTATGCCTAAAAGGGGTGCCCTGCCCTAAAAAAAAATCACTGCTTTGAGGTCTGTAGGACATGAGAAATACTATGTGAAAGTGGTCAGCGCATTGACAAAAGAAAACTTTTCATGGGTTTACGAATAAAACAGAAGGGAGGAAGACAACTGGGGAAGCTCCACTTGGCCAAACTGTGCCCTCGGCTGCAAAACACATCTGAGGACTGATTACCCCACACTCACATCCCTGGTTAGAGTTTAAACTGGATAAGAGACCAGTCACAAGGCCGTTTATACTCTGACTCCCCAGTGAGTCCCTTCAGTCAGACTGGATAAAAGGTACTGATTTGAGAAGAAGAGCACAAAATTAATGATGTAATTTGCAAAAGTTATTATGATACATTTCAGACATGCATAATGAGTAAAGTTTATATAATAAGCACCTGTATACATATCACCTAGCACAAGAAATAAACTTTACTAGTACACGGCAAATAATATTCAGTGCCTACAATATACGAGGCATTTTTCTGGGCCCTGAGGACACAGCAATGAACAAAGCAAGCAAAATCCCCGGCTTACAAGGGGCGTACGTTCCAGTGGAAGCTGAGGTATCCTGTGGACAGAGTATCCAGATAAAATTCAGGACATACTTATACTAAAAAGTATTTGTTGTTTATCTGAAATTCAAATTTTGCTGGGTGTCCTCTGTTTTTTACCAGTGCACCCCTTCCGGACTGCATCTTCTTCACTGCTGATATCAGTCATTTGTCACAGTGTGGTCTGTTTTTCCCCAGAGCCTCCAACCAGTTTTGTTTTCATTAATTTAAAACATTTTATTATGGTATAACAAAAGGTACCCTAATGTCATTTCGAATCTGATGGGGAGGGAGTACTCCAAATTGCTTGGGACTGTTCCCCTTCCTTATAGCCAGCTAGGAGGTGGATGAAGGTCAGTGGTTGGGAAGATTGCTGCTGTATTTCCATAGAGTTTAGGGAAAGGACAGCCTACTTCTTCCCAAGTTTTCAGTTGATGTTTGTAAACTGGATGCACTGACGGTACCCTTCTGAATGCTAATTAGTGTTGTGAAACTTTAATTAGAGCTTAGAATCTCGTTAGAAGCCAAATAACAAGTGGCTTCCTTGTCAGATGAAAATAATAATACCTGTTCTACCTTCTTCACAGGATTGTTGAAAGGAAAAAATAAGACAGTAGCCCTAGAAACACTTTCCAAGATATAAAGTGTGGGTCAGATGTCAGAGGAAATCCCTGTCCTGGTTCTGCTCTGTCTTGAGCGCCTGATCTAGCAAACGGCTGTTCAGTTGCCCTTGTGCTTGACCGTCAGATGCTTTGAATTTGGGGCAAGAACTATGTTATTGTCCTGCATCTAACAGTTAAACAAATAGGTGGGCATTATCAAGTGACCTTATTTTTTAAATTTATATAACATTTCATTGTGACTCTGTAGAACTGCATATAATTTTTGCACATGGAGTGACTTTATATGCCTCCCATCACCATCTTTTTTTTGCTAATACTTGCCTTTGCAAGTTGATAGCTTTTCCCCCACTTGCTATTTCTCTTTCGCAGCCTAAATATATATATTTTTTTCCTGACAAATATATATTTACTTAAGATACTTACTGAACTACATTAAAAATTTGGTTGTCATTTTAAATGAGCATAATATAGTTCATAGAACCTTGTTACCCTGGTCAGTTATTTGGCTCCAGGCTTTGTCTCCATGCTGATCTTAAATGAGGTACAAAGGCCACTGATAAGACCTGGTCGATCAGACAGAGGCAGAGTCTCATGGCGAAGCAGCTAGAATGCTGCGGCGCAGAGCAGCCCACTCTCAGTTGGGTAAATATTTTTTCTGGGCAGGAGCATTTCTCAAACAGAACTCTGAGCCCACTACAGTGAACCCGACAGCAGGACTGTGTGCCGCTTGTCAGTTACAAGGCAAGACCTGTTTGCACTGACTGGTCTGGCTGGAACCAACCCGGTGTTTTCTGAGACCATCTGTAAAGAGAGTCAGAGCGCAGTGGAGGTGGTGAGTCTGAGACCTGCCTGCGATAGCGCTTCTCCAAAGGCAGAGGGTTAGCTGCTTAGAAACTGGGGTTCTTTAATTTGGGGGCATCCTCCATGACCTTCCAGGATGTCCCGATTCAGTCTGCAAGAGAGTTAAATGTGTGTTCCTCTTCGTGCTCTGTGTTCAGTGTTAATCAGCAGAGTTGCTAAGAGGGTAAAACAAAGCTGCCTAACATAAAAACATAGGTAAGAGCTAGAAGGAGTCTTTTTGATTTTGCCTGTCCAACCTCCTTTCCCTATTTTCAGATGACAGAACACAACATGCCCAGCTCACGGTTTGTCAGTGGCTAAGCCAGAAGTTAAATATGGAGAGTGTTTTTCCTTTGTTCAAGACAATCTGTTGACATTAAAAATCAGAAGTGTGGTGGTATCTGTGAAGTTCTCATTGGACAGATCAAGGAAATTATGTATTTCAGAACTACAATGAAACTTCAGAGTAGAATGGTTATGAATAAAATGTCTTCCCTCATAAGGGTTATGTTGATAAATTTTTTTTTTCTTAGAGTGAATTATTTCATAGAGCCAAATTAACATATTCTGATATCTTATATGTATATAGTGCAGCATGCCATTTCATCCTATTATTTGATGTATTTAATAATTGTCTGTAATTAGATGATGCATTTCAACTTTAAATGAAACTTAGTTATTAGTTTCTTGAAGACTAATTTTACACTTACATTTATAAATGAAATTATTTTCTTATAGCGATGGTGTTTGAGAAGATAGTTAATTTTTTAAGTAAGAAGTCGGTACATTTGAGTTTCATAACTTAAAATGCCAAGACTACCTCAAATAGGAGACCCTGGGTTTCTGAGTCTTGCCTGTCTGGTTAATTTGAACCCCGGAATTCACCCAGCCTTGGAGAGGTTCTGTGAGTCCCTTGTTGGGCCTTGCCTGTTTTATAAACTCTCAACGCTTCAGTTTTAACCTGTAGCCAAATTCCCCTTATAAGCTGTGTTGCTCCAAACCTTGAGCGAGTCATAATGGGTTAAGCGTCTGATTTCAGGCAGGGATTAGCCCTCCAGCTAAGCCGAGGAAGGATGATTTATCCTGCAGTGAGTACCAGCCTACTCGGGTGTAGAAAGGCTAGAATCCGGGCTCCTGCTAGTTTCGGGTGCTGGACAAAGATACCCTTCGATTGGAGATGTCTGCCCAGATGCTCTGCGGGTGCCAACAAGAAAGAAAAACCACAAAATAAAAACCCAACAGGGAGATTCACTCTGTTAAGAAATTGAGCTGTGGCCTTCATTCTGAAACTGCACAGTGAGGCAAAGGATTAAAACAGCCCTCCCTACAGGGATGTGAATGTCCTGGGCCCTGCCCACCCGCAGACTTCCCGTCGTGAGTATGGGCCTTATTTCTGATCATGCACTTCCCCTCTGTCTGAAGGGCTTGGGTGGGCTGGCTGAGCCCATCACAAGTATAGCTCATCAACTTCCTTTGCAGGGTTGGCCTTTTCCTGTGTCCCAGGTAATTCCTGTTCATCTCCTTTGTGTAGTTTCTGAGAAAGGTTTGTACGGGCTTGGAAAATGAGTGACTAAAGCTCACATCTTTCTGCTTTGGGGTTCTTTTCTGTAAGAGGCTCTTTGATTTGATCTGCTGTGAAAAATATTAGCATACTTCTCGAAGTCACAGAGGGAGAAATTGCTGCTCTTTTCTGACCACATAATTTAAAAGTTGCATTGAGCAGACTGCTGTAATAAAAGCCTCAGGGAAGACCCAACCCAGAAATTAAATTTGATAAGATTCATTCAAACAGTTGTAGAAATTCTAAGTAAGAAAAAAATTTTTTTTTTTTTTTTTTTTTTATGATTCTCTTTTCCCTCTCTTGGCTTCTCTGCTGGATATTTGTAGACTGAGGCACTAAAACTGCTTTAGTCATTTCCATATGCTTTAGAAAAAGTATGCTCGTGTTTGAGAGGCCAGGCCTGGTTCGCTTTTGGGTTGCAGTTCATTAGGAAGCCTGAAAACTAAACGTTTTTAAATATGCAGCCCATTTGTGTGTGTGTGTGTGTGTATATATATCATTAGTGATCTCAGCTGGTATTTATATATGGATAAGTGATCTCACAATTTAGAAATAAGTATGCAGCTGTTTTGAGGATTTTTTTTTTTTTACAGTGACCAGATTTCTAATCCTGGAATTTCCAGGAGCAAGCCACGGCTGAATTAGATTCAATAATATTTCATAATTTTCAGAAGGCTTTTCTAACCACCAAATAGAAGAACAGAACTATAGATATGAGGGGGAACTGGGCCAAGGAACAAATTGTTGGATTCATGGGAATTGTTCTTATCCTAAAAGTTAAATCTTTATACTTTTCCCCATCTTGTTTGTGACTAGCCAGATCTGAGTGATCTGTGGCATTCCTCCCAGCTGGACCCGAGGCTGTGGGCATGGTTACAGTTTCACCATACAACCCTTCATTTAAAGGAGGTGGTACTAGAGTAGTTTTATGGAAGTTTATGGAAGCAATTTGCTAATAATAGCCACAAGTACAAAATTTATTTTGGGTCCTTTTTCATGATTTCACTTAATTGGAATGTTTTCTCTCTGAAGGATCTTTTGTATTTTGGACATAATATCTGTGAGGTATAATCAAGAGATAGTCGTGTGATTTTCTGAATTTAGTCTCAAAATATTTGGTTTAGTTTGATAAATCCCAACAGCTTTGCAAATAATTTTGTGAAAACATTGATCCAGCCTGCCCGGCCGGATATTCCCGGCCCTGCCCACTTCTCTGAGGGCCTTTGTCTCTGTTCCATCAGCTGTCCCTTAGGCCAAGGCATTTTACAGGAGGCACCTCCGAGAGTCCTGGTAGGAAAAGGGGAGACTATTCCAAGACTAGAAATACAAAAGAGGTTGAAAGATATGATATTTCTGGTAATTCAGAAGCCTAACTGGTGAATGGTTTTAAAACCTTAGTTTTACTTACTTCCTTTTACCTTAAACTAAAAAAAGTCCACACTTCTCTGTTCTCAGTATGTCCCTTGTCTAAGCTCATATATCCACCAAGGTACAGCTGATTTACTTCCTTTTCCCCAGCATTTCTCATTCACTAGGATGCTTTATTCAAATCAGGGGCTCACCATGGAAATGTTTTTTGAGGCAGCCCATTTGGCATGTTTCCCCCAGCAGTGAGGACAAAGACTGACTTGTCCACTCATGGCCTGGCAGAGGGAGAAGCGCCTGCTGCCCCTTATGTGGCATATACTGGGGTTCCGCCTCTTCAGGGCTGAATCAGCCTAATGACCTACTGGATTCTGCAGCACTCCAGGGCGGAGACCGGGAAGTCTGCAGGCCGGTAGGGGAGGGGGGAGCGGTTTGCATGTCAGTCCATTCCAACAGTGCGGCTTACAGGAAAAAATTGCAAAACACTGAAGCCCTGTGCCACCCGATATTTCCATTAGCACCATGCTTTACACAGCTTCCAAATCTGCCTCCGGGATAGCCGTTTGGCCCTCAGTGGGGAAATGGTCACATCACATCATAAGCCTGAGTGGTCGGTTACCTGTCAGCTTGTCTGATAAGGGGTTGCAGCGGGCCCGGAGCACTGCCTTCTGGGCTGCGCTGAGCCACACACAGACAGAGCTATGGGTGCTCTGAAGGGGGTGCTCTGGCGTTACTTGGGTGCTAGCAGACAGCAGCTGGAACTGACACCACTCAGCTTACTGACTTAAATGGAGAAGCATGTGACATAAAATCTTCCAGAAAGGTAAAGGACCTTAGAGCTGGGGCTTTTTCTCTGGGGTATTATTCGCTGGTTTCCTGTCCTCTGAACACTTCGATGATGAAAAAGTAGACTTTCCAGATAGTGGTGAATTTAAATTGGGGTGGGTGTAGTTCTGGGTCTCCTAGAAAGAATGATGCAAAACTCGGTAGAAATGCTTCAATTCGGTGAGTTCATTCATTCAGTAGCTTGCTTTTAAATGACTGCACAGAAGCTCATTTGGCACAGGGGAGGTGTTTACCTTTTCTGTGTAATGGACCAACCCCTGTGACCATTGGTCTTTCTGTAGCTCATTCTCACTACTTTGTGATTTTGGTTTGTTAAGGACGGCTGGCAAGATTAAGGAGCATTGAGCTTTCTATACTTCTGTTATTCTTTCCTGTCATTCCAAACATTTTACCTCTCACAAGCTTAAATCTCTATAATTATTCCCTTCTCTTGGTTCTGAGCCTTTGTTTTTGGCCTTACTTTGACAGAAATCATGGTCTCTTTCTGTTTCTTCAGTTTTGATGCCTACAGAAATCACGGTGGGCCTTCCCAGCCCTCCATGGCTCCAGGGAGTAGACCAGCTCTGTCCAGGAAGTTGTGAACGAAGTGGGGGCTTCTGTACCATCCCAGTTGCTGTTCCCTGGTCCAACCGTATCCTGTTCCCCTCTAAGTGGCTTTGTTGCAAAGCACTACTATCTTGACCTTGAAGTCTTCCCACATCTACTACTATAAACCCTTCTTACCCTTCAAGTCCTGCTTCCTCTCTTACCTCTTTAGCCAGTGTTCCCAGATAGTCCCAGTGGGAATTCACCCCTTCCTCTTCTTTCCTCCTAGAGAGCTTTGTATTCTGTTAAACAGTTGCCATCATCTCCTTTTAATTAAGAGTCATGGTTGTGTGCCTAGTAATCTGTAAGCTTGGTGGTCTTAAGAGGCAAGATGCATGTCATTGTCATCTTGATATGCCCACTGTGGCTTGCTTCATATTTAGAGTCAACAGGCTGAATGTTGAATCAACAAATATTTGCATCACACCTACTTTGTGCTGGCATAATGCTGGGCGACTAATAACAGAGCAAAACGCAGGCACAGTGCCTGCTTAAGAGTCTGTGGGGCTGGGTGTGCCCTGCCAGTTGCCCGTCCTCCCGTGTCACACCCTTGGCAGTTTTCTCCTAGCCCTTTCGCCTGGCTGTTTTTCCTGAATGAGCAGGTGGCTTTCACTCTGTCATGCGCACTTGCTTGCTTGCTTCCTCCTTTAACCTCACGACTCTGCTTCTGTCCATCACATGCCCTACGGCAGCCTTACAATGGTGTTCTCTGTGAAATGCCTCGGCCTCCGGGCAGAGGTGACCAGGTATAAAGTGCTTGTTCAGAAGGCCTTTGTAAGGTTCTTTCTAGCTCCCCTGGCCTTTCTTTGTTCCTTTCTCTGCTAGTTAGCAGCCCAGCCAGAGAGAGAGGAGGCAGGGCTCTGGTTCCCTTGCTTTGGGCTTGTTACCTAATCAGGCTGGTACCCTGGTTAAAGCTGGATAAGCACCCTACTTGGTGACCTCTAAGGTGGCATATGGCTGATTGGTCTACTTTCTTTCTCCCCCACAGTTTTCTGGGGAAGGTCTCTATAGATCTATCACCCCTGTTAGGAGGAAATTAACTGTCCCCCTTATCTATTACTATTTATAGCCTTTATAATCCTTGTGGTAATCTATAAAGTTTTAATTCCCTTATCCCCTGCCCAGTTCATTCTGTCCTTTGGCCTTTTTAAATGTTGATTTTAAATCCCAGATGAAAATATATTGTGAGACAGTCTTTTGTTTAAATTTGATGAATATAATAATCATGGGGCAACCCAGACTGTAAAGCAACCCTGCCATGTAGAAATGACTCCAGTTGTTAAGCCTTAAATGTGTTTGGGGAAATGCTCTTTGCTGGGTAAGGTCTAATGACTAGGCTGATGGTCTAATCTAAGACGGAATTTCCTGGCCTTTTAAGATAGGCCCATCACCCCTAGCGTCCCCTTCCTGATTTCCCTCTCCTGACTAGAATCTCACACCTCCTCATGGGGCACACCTACCTCAGGTCGATGGTGGCCACTCCTGGGAAAATCTCCACTTACGTTAAGTTTTAGAAGCAGATCCTTCTAAGCCAAGCATGTGAAAGAGGAGGAGCCCTCCACCAACACCCAACGCTGTACCCACCTAACCGGAAAAGGCAGAGTGGGAAGCCCTTGCTGGACCTGTCCTCCTGATCCCCTTTAAGCTCCGTCAGCCCCCTTAGGCTATGAGGGTGGTGGGCACAGAGCCCTGGTGAAAGCCAAGGACTGTCCCTGCATGTCCCCCTCCTTGCAGTTAGCCTGGACACCCAGCCTTTGGTGTTTCACAGGTGTGAGAGGACAGGATGGGTCAAGGAGCATCATAAGGTATTTGAATTCCTTAGGGGCTTGTGGGGGAGCTCATAAACGCAGCAGAAATAACCAGGCCTTCCAGGAGAGCAATAGCAGAGCATTCTGCTTTCAGTCTGTCTCTAAGACAAATACTCGCAGATATGGGTTTTTGCACGTTAAGTTTACCTGTGAGAGAAGTGACAATAGGGAGCCTGGGATGCTGTTTTGGCTGTTGTCTTTGTCTTTATGTCTTAAATGAAACATCTCGGTAGTCGAAGAGCCACATTTAAACATAAGCGATAAGATTAATTTGCAGCAGAACTAAAACGGTTTTACTAAGTTGTTGTATAGTTTGTTCCAACAAGGACTCTTGCAATGTCAAATGAGAAAGAAAGAGCTGGCCCGCTGGATGATGGGGAAAGGAAAGGGATGGACACAGGAATAGCACCGGCGCCCGAATGGGTACTGGGAAGCCCTTGCTCAGTGTCACGCTGAGGCCCGGGGGTATGTTCTGTTTACCAACCCAAGGTTTTGTTTTAATTTGAATTAACTCCCAAGATTTTTTCAATCAGGTGACTTCATATAAAAATTCCAATTTCTCTGGCTTCTCTTGAAAAGTCCGAAGATGTGGTATCTCTGGGCATGCACTCCCACAGGGCCACAGTCAGCTGGAGGGGACAGGTGCTCTCTGGTTGACCACAGCTCCCTCTCAACCCCTTCCTTCCCATTACTCACCTGGGCACTGAAGGGATTTGAACCTGTGGCCTGGACTCTGAGGGTGGTTGAATTGCTTAAGGGGCTGCCCTCAATTTGGCTGTCACCTTCCTTTGAGCCAAAAGGAAGAACATGCTTTGAATTGCAGATTCTGCTTGGTTGAAAGCCTAGGTTTTCATCCAGGCTGCTGCAGAGTCCTCTGGGGAGCTTCGGAAAGTGCAGGTGCCCTGGCTCCGCCCCAGTAGATTCTGATTCACCGGGTGGGGGTGGGGGGCCACTCAGCATTTTTAAGAACAGCTCCAGGTGGTTTGATTGTGCAGCGAGTTTGAGAACTTGTGCCGGGGGTGGGGGGGTTGCCTGCTCTGGGAGAGTCCAGCCTTGGCACCCTCACCTTGAATGGCAAAGATAACGTCCGGCTTGTAGTCCTGCCTCCTCTGTAAAAGGAGGACATGAGCCCAGAGTCCTTGACATTTTCATACAGCACTTTAAAGGGAAGCAAACACTCAAAAGAATTAAGTTGACTGACTGGCTCCTGGGCACCTGCAGTGCTGGGGGCATGACGGTACTTGGGGTGAAGAGGACAAAGCTCCTGGAAGCTTGCAGGGGTGTTAGCTGTGTGTGCACATTGAAGCAGACGGAAAGCAAGTGCTCTGAGAGCCTAGATGGATTGGTGGCTGGAAGGATAAGGAGCAACTACAGAGAGAACTGATACGTTAGGTGGTCCTCACCAACTAGAAGAATGTTGTCTGAGAAGATCTGTGGGGCATATCAGAGGGAAAGGGAATGGTACCAGCAAAAGCATGGAAATAGCATACTCTTTCTCCTCCTCACCTTCAGAAATGCCGGCTCCCTTCCCCCATCCACTTATCTTCGCCCTCTTGGTACTCCCGAAAGTGTGTTTTTCAGTACAGTGTATCAGTAAGAGAGCAGTGGAGTAGCAGTGGGGACGGCATAAGCTTCACCTGTCAGATGCTGATGATCCTACGGCCCTCAGAGAGTGGTTGCAAAGGTCCAGTGAGCTCATGCTTGTATGAAACACTTAGAGCCGTGTGGCCTGGAAGTGTGCACAGCGGATGGTGAGGGAAGAAGGGGCGAGGAGACCATTGCGAGACAGATAAGCTGGGTGCCTTTGTGTGGTGTCTGTGAGACTAGACAGGTGATAAGAAACAGGTAACGAGGAGAAGAGGAGCATGCTGGGTGAGGAAGGCAAGTTCAGGGTATGTCAGGAAGTATGCATCTCAAGATGTCCAAAATGTAACTCCCTGGCACCACTCACCACTTCATTTCACTTTGGTTTTATCACTGGACTGAGGGTTAGGCCCTCTGGAGAAATGTCTTGAAGCAGTAATCCTGTTTTGTAAGCATCAGAAGAGCTGTGGGTTCACATCCACTGGCTTGCAACCACCAGCCTGGGGATAAAGACCATGCTAAGAGTGCTCTCAGCCAGCTGGCGTCACAGAAGTCTTCTCCCTACGGTCAGTCCATTTCCCTTCTCCCTGGGAGTCGCCTTTCTGGCTAGTCCCCACCTGTGAGAGGAGAAGCCAAGCTTCATCCTCCCAGATCTTGTTTGGCTTCTTTTTTTAATACGTATAGTAAGAGAGAGTAAAGGCAGATAGGTGTGTCTTTCTCCTAACAGTGGGAACCTTTGCCACTGACAGTTTCCAGGCAGAAGAAGCTCCTATTTTTCATTCTTCTCCCATCACAACCCTTGTCATCCTTGATAAAGAACTAGACATGTATTTGCATAGTGACTTTTTCTGCTAGACCTCACCGTCATAGAAGCTCACATACAAAGTGTTTCCCACTGCTTTATAGAATAAGTTATGTTCTTACAAGCTTATTACTTAATATTTAAGTTCTTACTTAATATTTATGAAATAAAAATTCAGCAAACTCTTTTTTGCAGGGTTAATAAACATTACAGCAGATGTTTCTTCAGTTTAATTTTTAAGATCAAGACTTTTCATATTAAAATCTAGGTTGGAATGTAATAGTGTGACTAAATAATGGCAGAATTTTCTCAAAAGTGCAAAGAAGAAAATTACTCTGCTAAAAGCAAGTGATGAAACAAGCCCAAAGGAATTTTTAGGGTGATGGATGTTTTCTAAAACTGGATTATGGTCATGGATGCACAATTGTATACAGTCACTGAAACTCTCAAATTGTACACTTAAAATGGGTGAATTTTATGGTGTGTAAATATCTCAATGAAGAGGTTTGTTTTAAGGCCAAAGGAAAATATAGGCCTAACTCAAATCTCTTGTCTAACGTAGTTGCTGGGTAAATAATTTGGAATTATTAAACCATACATTTCAAAGTATCTGGCACTTGCACCTTTTTTCGTAGTTTGTTATTTCTCTTTGAATCAGTTTATTTGGTGTAACACAAGTCAAGATGAGTCTCACATGATCTTAAAAAGTTTAATCTTTGGAGCTTCACATGGAAAAATGTCTGTCCCCAAAAGAATTATTTTTAAAGCATCCAGCTGCCAGGTGCAGATCCAAAGGATGGAATGAGAAGGTAAACGGAGGTAGGTAGGTGTGTGCAGGCTAGAAGGTGAACCAGGCAGACCAGGCAGATCAGCAGATGCTTATAAAATTTGCTTCTCTCCATGTAGCTGTTCTGGATTGAATTTTACAAAGCAGGCCACTTAGAGTCATCTTTAATCTCTGTTAATCTTTGTCTTATTGTTCAGAACTGGCTTTGCTTGTTTGCCCCGTAGAGAGAGTTCAGTAAATCTTGTTCTACTAGAATTACATTTACCCAGTGTACTTAGTACAGCTGAAGAACAGTTTTAAAACCTTTTCCTTTTTTTTTTCCAAGGTGATGAATTTAAACCATTAGAGGGACATATCATTCTTACTATTTAAAACAGAAACAAAGGTTTGTCTCCCTAAGTCAGAATGCACTTGTCTGGGAACTAATTCTGTGTCTTCCAAAGTCATCCTCTAATTTGGACAAAATATTTAAGGGAATTTGGAAAAAAAAGTTTGAGTCAGTGGTCTACAAATGGGAGTGTTTTTAGCTTTCAAATCTCATGCTGCATTCAATAAGAATAAACCAAAAAAAGGAACCACTTGCCTCCAGCCCAGCCTGGCATCAGCGTAAGACTGAATCATTTCCTTCATAAAAGGGATGCTGTACCATGGCTCCAATTAGACCGAGGACCTTTCTCAGCCCTGGAGGGTTGCAGAGAGGGAATTAAGTCAGAAGGAACAATGGGAAATATTTGCTGTCTTTCTATCTAAGTTCTTCCTAGAATTAGCACATTTTTAGCTGCATTTCTAGGTTAGCATTTCGTGTCTAAAGAATATGAGGGTAGTTTGAAAAATTGGAAGGGGCATGAGAAAGGTCTGCCTTTACCTAGTTTTGTTGTTGTTTAGCTCCTTGCTAGCAGTTCCATTCTTCGGTAGTTTTTGCTCTCAGTGACATGGGGAGTCCTGGAAATAAACCCCATGGCCAATAGGCTGTTAGTTGGTCAGGAAATTCCAAATGAGCACAAATAAGTTCTCTGCAGCAGCTCCTGGGCTCTCTGCCTGCTAATGTGTGTAGTCCCTTTAATGACAAGGGAAATATGCCTGAGACATGGCTTCCTGCTTGCTGAAAATCACAGCTATTCTGTTTCTGGGTGGGTAAGTAAGAAAGCCCCGAAAAAAGAAAAATAGGAAGAGAGAGTGATATTTGGGTAAGGATGGTGAAATATAAACTCAAGCTGCATATGCTATTAAAAATACATTGCTTTTATTATAGGCTGGAAAGGATAGTGCAGTACTTGATTTTTTGTTTACTGACAATTTCAGCCTTAGCTGTAGCTTTAACAAATAAGGCTGTCATTGTCATGGTAGTGGAAAGTTATACGAATATGTTAAGGTTTGCATTTTGAGTTTATGGTATACTTTATTTCCAGAATTTCCTTTTTGGTTGCTAAATCTCTTTTTCGGTCATTTGGTTTTTGCTGTTTTTCTAATGGAGAGCTGCTCAAAGTGCCTTTAAAGCTGGTTTCTTTTTCATATATGAACACTAGAAGCCAAAATAAGGGCTAGGATTCACACAATTATTTCAGCCCCTTCCCACCCCACCCTTCTTTCCCCCTGAGAAAACACCCCAAAACTGTAGTTTTGTTAGAAAGCCTCTTCTGTCACTGTGTCCTAGCTTGTGCTACTTCTCTGCTTTTCACAAAATTGCCCTGTGAATTGGCACATTTCTTATTTTCCCTTAGAAGCATGTTGTTTTTGAGGAAAGTTTGGAAAACAGCAGTTAGTCCTCTAGCTAGTTCTCTTCTGTTTATGCCCAACAAATTTAGGCTATATTTCAGCAGTCTTTCTTGAAAGAAAGAAAGTGGGCTTAGACAGTGGACTTAGAAATCAGCACTACGTAGACTGAAGAGCAAGCATGGGGTGCCCGTGGCCTCTTGGCTATTAGGAGACAGATTTGGGGTACAGAGTCACTGCCTCTTACAGTTGGCATGAATTGCAGAGGAGAAGGCCATTGTGTAAACCTCAAGGCCACTGTAACATCACATGCCTGCTCAGCACAACGTGCCCTTTATTAAGACACAGCCCATGCCATTCTACTTTTTTCCCTCTCCGCTGCTCACCTGCAGCCTGGCTTCTGGACTCTAATGACAGGCCCAGAGTAGGACAGATGATGCAGCAAAGGGAAGCTGCATTTGGGGATCATTAGGTCATGCCAGCTGTCATGTTGCAACTGTAAAGGGGCTGCTGAATGAACTGGACAGAGAGCAAGGCCACGGGCACTGTCTGCCTGAGCTCATCTGGTCTGACAGCTGCTGCAAGTCATTTCTTTCTTCCCTTGTATATATAGCAGGAGATGTCACGAGATTCAGTGTGAAGTATAGTGAAAAGGTCAGAGTCTGAAAGAAAGTCCTGGAAATTGTTGAGTCCCACGGACCCCCTCATTTTTTGCATAGAAACCTGGCCGCTGCGCTGTGCAATTCGAGACCCATGCTGCCCACTGCTTGTCCGTGAACTAGGAAATACTTGGAGTGCTGTCCTTGTTTTATGAAAAGAAAAATATAAAGACTATACCTTCTCCAATTTGGGCAAGCCTTTCTGGATACTGCTGAGAAGGGAAGTTCACTGTTCCTAAAGCACACGCCTCTGCACAGTATGTTAAAGAATGCTTTACTCTTAGGACTTCAGTAGAGGTAGAAGAAAGATTGTTCAGAAAAATAAATACATATCTTTGTCCTCTTACTTTGAGAAGGAAATATTTTAACATGGCCATAATGCACATTTAAAAGTAGGGGTGCATTTGTCTACTTTTATTTACCTCCTTCCTATGCATAATTGATGGTGGGCCAGGGCTCCCTCTACAGCTAAGCACACCCACTCTGCTCCCCGACCCAGTATGCGGACACATACACTTGCATGGCCCCCCTAGGGCCCAGCCAGCAACTCCCTCACCCACTCTAGGAAGCAAAATCTCACTTAGTCCTCAAGATTTTGGTAAACTCACTGACTACACACTTCAAACCCTAGCTTTGTGGAGAGTAGAGGAAAAAGCAGGCCGGAGGGCAGTGTGCTTTACCACAAAACAGAGGGTGATCCGATCATAGTATATAATAATAACAGACTGCAGGCATCATTCTAAATGGTCCACAACAACACTGTGAACCAGCTCTATTATTTTCCCAATTATGCAGTTGAAACAGATTCTAACTTGCAATGGTTGGTAAGTGTCAAAGCCAGTATTCAAACCCAGGCAGTGTGGCCCCAGAATGCCTGCTTTTTAATCATTACATCTCTAACTTTACCATACCTTATTAATTGGTAGATGCCTGCATGTGGGGTTTTTCATTTCAGTAAATATTGAGCATACTATGTGCCTAGCGTGGAGTGATAAAGAAATACTACTTAGTTCCTGCCCCCCAAGACACCTCTGTTCTGTTGGGGGAGGTGGGCATGTGCCCGCTGACTGTGACCCAGGGCAGTGTGTATGGGCAAACTCTTTTAGGAGAACGGAGGACAGGGGTAGCCAGTTCCTCCCAGGACAGAGCAGCTGGGGATAAGTGAAGACTTTACAAAGGATGGGTTATTTGGGTTGGGCCAGGACAACACAGCTAAATCTGACAGATAGAAGAGGTTGGGAAGGGTGTGCCAGGTAGAGGAAACAGGATAGGCAAAGGCAGATAGGTTTGGTAGGTTAAGGATTGGGAGGAAACTGGGAGGTACTGGATTGGGGCTAAACTGCTGAAGACTTTGATGCCCCAGAAAGGAGCTTGTAGACTTTAATCTCTATAATGGGGCTCTTGGCATATCAATCTGCAAGATAAATAATTGAGAAACTCTTCAAGTTTCCAGGGATTCTGCAAACAAACGTAAAATTCCTCAAAGAATATGTAATAGGGGAAATCAGAGACATCAGCCTCTGATGTAAAAAGCAAAAACAAAAACAGTCTGTCTTCTGTGCACATGAGCAACAGTGGTGTCTTGGCCTTGGTCTTGGTGTCTGGATGCCTGCATTCATGAGCCCAAAAGGCACGGCACAAGGGAAAGAAGGTTATTGATCATCATCTCTGTCTGTCTTCTTCTATTTATATCATTTATTTTGAGATAATTTCAAACTTTCAGAAAATTTGTAAAATAACTCTACCTCCTTCACCCAGATTCAAATTCCCTGACAGGTAACATTTTACCATATTTTCTCCATCTCTTTCTTCATGTGTACATGTGTGTTTATGCATGTGTACAAACACATCCATATACCATGTTTCTTTAATCTCATTCCATCTAGAACAGTACTCAGCCTTTCCTTTCTTTCATGACATTGACAGTTTTAAAAAGAGAGAACTTCAGTTCTGTAGGATGTCTCAGGTAGGATCCATCCGTGTCCCCAGACTCACACCATGCCTCTGACAAGAACACAATAGAAATGATGCTGTGTCTTCTCAGAGCATGATGTCAGGGGCACATGACACTGGCTTTGACTGCCTGGTCCAGGTGGCTGGCTGTCAGCTTTCTGCATTGCAGAGTCACCATTTTTCCCTTTGTGATTGATAAGTATTTGGTGGGGCGGTATTGTGACCTTGCACCAATATCTATTCTTTCGTAGGAAGTCTCTGCCCACAAGCCTTAGGACCCATTGATGCTTCCTGGCTGAATTGGCCACTGTTATAAGGGTTGTTAAATGATGATTATGTTTCCATAATTTCTTCATTAGTGGGCACTCTACTGTATTTATTTATTATAACATTATGGACTCATAAATACCTGAGTTATTCACTGGATTATAATGTCTTACTATCATGAATCATATAATTTTGACAGTCTAATTATCCCAGATTTGGACAGTGAGAGCCCAAAAGAGACTCCTGACACCGTCTTTAAATAGTTCATGTGACGTGTGCTGACAATTGAGAATAACTAGTAGGCAGCCCCTGGTATCTGAGCTCTAGATGTTGTATGCACCTCGGGCACTCGGTGTCCCCGACGGCAAGATCCTTGTCAAGCAGACGGAGAGTAACACTCAGGTGGCTCTAGAGGAAAGCCGGTCAGAAATTGAGCTTGTCAGAGACCATCTAGTGCGTAGAAGTCTCGAATCTTCAGAGTGGTTTGTCTATGTTCCCCCCCACCACCCTCCTAGCCTCATCCTCTGTCTTTAGCCTTGCCTGTTAGGGAAGTGGGCCCCTGGTCCAGTGTGGATGAGGAAGGGGGACTGCGGCTGGGGGCACTCAGACTAGCAGGCTGCCCTGTCTCTCCTTCTCTTCGGAGACACTTGCCAGCTCCCCGCGCCTTTGCTGCCTTTGCTTCCCAGGCCCTTTCGGCCGCTGCCATTCCCACCCTAGAGTTTCCCGTACAGAGCAAGTTGTGCTCTGCATCTCACTGCGTAACTCTGACCCTCACTCACGCCGCACCTGTCCGTCCCAGATTAGATTTATCATACTTTAGTGACCTTCAGAAAAGGAAGTCCTATCATTTTCTCTGCAGTGAGTCATCCATTTGTTTAAAGAAAAATATTTTCTTTTTAGCAGCATAATGAGGTCATGGATAGAACTCTGGAGGACGAGTCCACAGCCTGATCCTGGTCTCCAGCTCAGCCCAGAGTGGCTCATATTTGTTAGGCCTTCTTACTTTCCTCCTCAATATTTCAGAGGAAGGTGTAGGTGCTGGGAAATTCATCCTCAATGCAGGCTCTAAGTTCTGGTGGTTTTGACACTCTGGTAGCACTGATTACCTACTCGGGGAGATAAAACTCACACCATGCAAAGGAATTCGTGGTACAGAAAGAACAGTTCATGGGGACTTGGAATGGTTGGTGGAGAACCTAAAGGCGGACGCTGAAGAGAAGCTGAGTACAGGCTCCAGCGTCTAGCCAGGGCAAGCTTATTAAAATGCAAATCTGATCATTTCTTTCCCATGTTTGGAACCCTTCAGCAGCTTCCCAATGCACAAAAGAACCAGAAACCTACTCCCAGGACCTTGAGGCTTGGTCCCTTCTCTGCAGTGGATTAGGGCTAAATTGCTAAAGACTTTAATGCCCCAGAAAGGAGCTTGTAGACTTTAATCTCTATAATGGGGCTCTTGGCATATCATTCTGCAAGATAAATAATTGAGAAACTCTTCAAGTTTCCGGGGATTCTGCAAACAAATGTAAAATTCCTCAAAGAATATGTAATAGGGGAAATCAGAGACATCAGCCTCTGATGTAAAAAACAAAAACAGTCTGTCTTATGTGCACATGAGCAACATGTGTCCCTTCTCACTTTGGGCTTCCCTTGTTATCATGCAAAGCCCACTTTTCAGTTCCTAAAAGTGGCAGGTTTGGCATATGCCAGTACCTCTGCCCAGAATTTCTCCCAGCCCTATCTCCCTGCAAACACACACCCTCACCGTGCCTGGTGGACTCCTCAAACGCTGAGGCAGAATGCTCCCTCCGTGAGCCCAGGTGGGGTCCCTACTGTGTTCCAGCATTCTGCCTGTATTTTGCTTTCCAAGTGCTTGCCACAGTTGTTCACTTATTTGTGCAACCATGTGTTTGTCTCCCCCTATAGTTTGAAAGTTTACCCAGACAGGCTCTATGTCTGATTTGCTTAGCCCCCCAGCTGTATTTGGTACATGGTAGGTACTTAAGAAATATTTACTGAATGAAAGAATAAATCCGTCTTTTAGTCTGATACTTGCATCTTCCCTGGATCAGCATTCCTGGGGGTTGGGGCGGGGGGTAGAATATGAAGCCAGTATGGAGAGGTTAGTATTGGGGGACAATGAAAGGCAGAAGGGTAGTGTGCAGGTTAATGTCTGTAAGCATAGGTTAAAAAGCAGAGATGTGCTCAGCTGTGAGAAGAAATCTGAAGAAGCCAAAAGGCTTTATGAAGAGTTATGGATATGAAAACAATACCATGTCGTAACGTATCCTTATCAACAAACCAAGCCTGTAACATTGCAGGTATGCTACATATGACGTGTCAATTGGCCCGGTATTTCCTATGAACTTCTGGTATACACTTGTGCTTTCTTTAATACTGTCATTTTTTTATTTGCATGAAGCAATTGGGTAGCTGTTTAAAGCAGCTGCAACCTGAAAAAGAAGTTTGGGTGAAATGAGGTGGGTAGTGTAAACTCCATGGAACAGGGATTCAGGCTTTGTAGATCCGGCCCTCACACCTGTGGGTACTCATCATTTGGAGGATGGATGGATTTGTTATCTGGAGGGGAAAAGAGCATGCTTAAAGTTAACTCTTCAGTAAATAAAAAAGCAAGAGAGAGTCTCCTCTGCCATACATAAAACAGAATGAGGAATACTTACATTTGTGTTTCCCTTTCTATCATGTGTTCTCTAACAAAGGGTGTTTCTCACGTAGATTTGGTACAGGGAGGTGCCACGGGTCTGAAAGTCTTATGCTAGCAGTGTCATCAGGAAAGGTTTCCTGTTAAGCCTGTTCGGAAGGCCCTGTTCCACTTTGCTGCCTTTTTTATCCCACTGTTCCGTGCCTAGGAGAGTTGATTTGCTAGCTCAGTCACTTTCATATGCTGAGTAATTAACTTCCTGAGAACTTACCTCTCTCCCCGCGCTCAGCCTACTGGTTTTCCTTCCTGCCTCCCAGCCTTAGCTGATGTGGAATCTCTGACTGCTTCCAACAGCAGGATGCTTGCACTCCGCCACTTTGAAATATGGAAATCTATGATAATTATGTGCTTCTCGGGGACTGGCTCAGCTTGTACGCAAAGTCTTCATGCTTCATGTGAGTGGAGACAATACAGTTACGGGAATTAGCAAAGGTCTTCAGTTTTAACAGTCAAGTAGAATATCTGGTGAAGAAAAACACAGAAAGAGAGTGTGGAAGTTGTAGCACATGGATGTAATTATTTTTCATGGCCCCATTAGTCAGTAATTGGGCCTAGAGTGAGCAGCCATAAAACCAGAACATAGAAGTCCTTGTATCCTAACTAATAAAGGAATAATATCAGAGTCTGACCCATTTAAAAGTCCACCAGGACACATTAACTTGGAAACCTCCAGAGTTTTTTGCTCCTATTAAAGAATGGTTTGCTCTGGTAGAATGTGTAGAAAAGTGTTTCGTGTTTTCGTGCTCAAAAGTAGCATGTTTATCACCCTGTCACTTGAGCATGATATTGTGGTCCCACCGGGAAGCGGACGACTTGAAGGGCATAACGTGTATGGCCAGATTTTCCATTGCTATATGTGGATTGTTTTTACTCGGCTCACTGAATTGAGCAAGGCATTCTCAGCCTTGGTGCTAGCCTCTAGGTATTCTGGACTGGATAATTCTCTGTGGGAAAGGTGGGGACTGTCCTGTTGTGGCGAAGGAGCTCAGCTCTTGGCAGCTTAACACAGGCTTTGTCAAGACCGAAAAATGGCGATGGAGCATTAGACAGAGGGTTCAAACCAGGCTTTCTTTTCACAGCGGCTGGTTGAGCGCTAAAGTGCATTGTGACTGTTTAGCATCATCCCAGACCTCTACCCATTGGATGTCAGTACCTGTAACAGCCAAAAATGTTCCTAGGCTTTGCCAAATGTCCCCAGGGGCAACATCCCCGCAGTTGAGAACCACCACTAGCAGGTTAGTACTCTGGCTACTACCTTCTAATCTTCCACTTTCAAGGAAGTACATTAATTTTTATGTCTTCCCAAAGCAAATATTGCCCAGACAGTAAATTTAGTTTCCTTTAAATGTTAAAATCATACAATATTTGTGAATCTAAAAGAATTTACTTTTGAAATATCCCTATCTCCATTTCACTTTAATGTAGGAAAAATATGCAAGAAAATTTTAAGTTGTTCTTGAGGCCATAAATTGGGTCCCTCTTGTGGGCCCAGGTTTTACAGGTGGTAAATAGATAAATCAAGAGGAGAATTACCATCAGTTGTTGATTTCAACTTCTCTCTGGGAGTTTGTTCTGGATTTGGGGGGTTGTTTCTGACTGATGCTGTCACATTTGGCGCTTGGTTACTCCAAAGTGAAGTCTTTACAAACTAGTTGGGGTAGAGAAGGGAGGAAAGGGACTCTGAGTCCCTTGGTTTCTAGGAAGTAGGTCAGCTCAGAGACGTTGCCGACGTGAGAAGCCGTGTGGCCCACTGTTAGCGGCCCATCCCCTGACCTGAACGCACTGATACAAATTCTGATGATTCCATCTCTTTGCCTCACTTGTGTCTTGAATTTTATTTGTTCTGTTTTGTTTTCCATGCATACCCCTTCCCCTACTAGACTGTGAGTCTTGTAAGAGTGGGGCCCTTGTCTCTTGTCCACGCAGTTTCCCCAGCTCTAGAACGGTGCCTGGTAAACAGTAAGTGAAAATAGGTAGGTAGGTAGGTAGATAGATGGATGGATATTACTAAGATTGCTTTTTAAAATCAATATTGATTATAAATATAAGTTGAATGTATGAGTAAATTATTTATTTGGTCCTCCCATCATAGTTGGAGATTATAACATTTTAACCAGTCCCCTTGAATTTAATCTCTTTCCCTATGTCAGCCTAATCCATACACAGTTGTCAAGACAGTCTTCACTGATGCCTTTTAGCCCCTAAGCATGGGGCCGGTGTGTAATCAGATGGACAAGATTCCCTGGGTCCAGGACCCATGTCTGGTGGCCTCTACTGTACTTAGTCACCCCTTCTAACCTCATGTGTCCTGAAGCTGCTCCAACAGCCTCTGCCCTGGCTCTTTACCATCTACCTCTCTTTCCTTTCTACTCGGTTTTCACGTCCCTTGTCTTCTAAACTCACCTCCTAGTTAACACCATTCTGTTTTGATCACTTATTCACCTACTATCATATTGTTCTTGATAATATGCCTTTGTAACTGATCTCAATTAGTGTTATGTTTGGGGCGCTTGGCATTTGTCTTCCAGCTAGACCATATCTCATTTTATTTCTTATAAATCCTTCCTCCTACTCTTTCCACTGAATAGGACCATTTTCTGCACCCAATTAAACTTTAAATAAATGCTATATAATGAAGGCAGAGGTGGTGCCAAGAGGAGCCTCTACCACTGGATTTCCAGACATTCAGAAAATTCTTGTAAACACCAGGGACAGCCCTCTGATTCCAGAATATTTAGTTGGAAGCTTTACTTTCAGGATTCCATTTGCAGGTATAGCCAGTGGTTTAAGTCTATGTATAAGCAAACATAGCTCTGTTAATCCAAAAAGCTTTTTAGGCAGTTAAGAGTTTCCTTATAACTCACTGATTCTTTTTTAATATTATTTTTACACTTAATTATTCTTGAATTAACAAAAATTTTTGTAAAAAAATTTTTCACTATAACATCTTCCCAATTAAACATTTAGCATTTTTCTTCTTTTCAACATCTGATATTTTTTTGTGAGGGAAAGGGAAGATATGGGAAAGAGACTGATATATCCATTAGAATTCAGTTTAGTTCCAAGCAACAGAGACCCAAAACACAGAATGGCTAAACAAAACAGAAGTTTAACTCTCTTTCACACAAAAGCATAGAAGTGGGCTTTCCAGGAGTAATATAATAGCTGGGATCTACAAAGCTCTTAGAAACCCATGTTCTTTCTACCATATTGTTCCTCTAGCCCTATTTGTGAACTCATGGTCCAAGATTGCAGCTAGGGTTCTAGTCATCACATCTGCATTCTAGGCAGTAGGATGGAGAAGGAACAAAGAAAAAAGGAGGTCAAAGCTATTCCTGTGTCTTTTAAGGGTGGTTCTGGGGGGTTGCTACATGGCATTTCTGCTTATGAACATACTAATGGTAAAGGAGGCTGAAGAAACAGTCTTTATATTTATCTAGCTAAACATAGGGAGTCCTGTTAATGTGAAAGAATGGGATAACACATACTGAGGACCATCTGGCTGTCTTTGCCATGGCTGCCCCATTCAAATGAACTTCCATCTGCCCTTTCCAAGGGAACTTTCTTGGAATTTATTTCAATACATTCCTCTTTCTTTCCAAACAGTGACTTCTTGTAATCGTATTTTTTAAAAGACAAATACCTATGTGTTATAAAAATTTACAAAATATAAAGAACAACATAAAAAACATCCATGATTCCACACCCTAAAGATAACCACTGAAATAGCTCCATGTATGAATTATCCTTAACACTAATACCAGCTAACCAACTTGTGTCACAGAGTATTAATATTTTTTTCAAAGTTTATGGTATTATTCTGTATATTCAGTTCTTCCTTCAGTAAATATTTTTAAACATTGACTTTTCCCCCAGCATCTTGTTAATTGATGTGTGTGGCTGGGAAGGGGAAGCAATGAAAAAAATTTTTGAACTAAATTTGTTGCTGTGAAGTTACTTATAGCCTAGTACAAAGAGATAAGATATATGTATATGAAAAATATTAAAATATTCATATATGAAATATATACATATATATTGGAAATAAAATTGGATTTATGTATATAAAATATTGGAAATATATGGAAGAAGCTGGGAAAACTAATCAGGGCCTTGCAAGTGTCATATTTGTGTTAATGTATGTAAAAGTATGCTAGAAAGCAAGAGATAAATGGCACAGCATATCTTTAATTGTAGAACAATTCCTACTGGGGACAGTTGTTTGTAAAAATGACACCTTGAGAGCACACGTTGCATTTTTAGTTGCTAGAGAATGAAATTTGGATTACAAGTCCTTAAGATAGTTTGATTTAAGCAGTATTAGGAAATAATCAGGCCTAACATGGTTAAATTCTAACCTGTCCTGATTCCCAGATTTAGAAGCACACACACAGTTCATTTAAGGATAATTCAGCATGAACCATGCCTTTTGTAACTTCAGAAATAACTAAAGATGGGCCAGTTATGGGTCACTGAAAAATGTGATATGTTTTGTCAAGTTCTAAGTTCTGATGTTAAATGAGTGCATTTTTAAAAACACATTTTTGAAGAGAAATACCTAAAACAAAAATTAATCTTTTCTGTTGAAAATGCTTGAGAGGGAAAAGTAACTATGTTAAGAAATAGAAAAACCTAAGAATTATACCAAAATATTAGCAATTGCCACTAGATGGTGGGATACGATTGGCTTTTTTTCCTCTTTAAATGACACGTACACATGACTTTTTTTTTTTAACTTAGCATGAACTACCTTTGTAACTGGAAAAAGGTAGATTTTTTAAAAGAAATTTTTAAAAGAAACTATCATCAATGGCAAAGGCTCAATTGAGATTAATGCGAAAGGTTAATGACTCGTTACTGGTCATGACCAAGTGCTGAGGAGAGCCCCTTGCAGTGCTCTGGAACCAAGGGGGACGGGTGGGCACTTAGAACCTGCCGAGGACAGCGGGGCCGACTGTGCCTCCAACTTCCCCAGGTGACTGAGGGCGAAGCTGCTTCGTTTCCACGCGAGGAACACAAACTCTTTCATGGAGAAATGACTGGCACAGCAAAGACAGAGGCTCTCTGTGCAGATGTTTAAATTGCTGGCTTTATTTTTTACTCCTGGCAACACTGGATTGAAGAACCCACGTTTTCAAAAGATCCCGGTTTCCTGTTTTCATTAAGAAAGCAGGGAATGCCTAACAGCTGAGTGCGCTGGGGGTGGTGTCGCCAAGCGGAGGGACACTCATTGGTGAAAACTCGACCTATGGTATTCGCGCGTGGCCCGGCTAAGTTTACACGAAGGTTGGACCTCCACGGGGTGAGGAGCCAGGGCGCCCGAAGCGGGGCCGGGGCGCGCTGCGAGCAAGCTGGTGAGCGGGGCGGCGGGGCGGGCTGGGCGCAGCGGGGCACAGCGGGCGCGCGGTAAGGGTGCGGGCGGGAGGGCGCCGGTACGGGTCCGGGCGGGAGGGCGGCCTGGGCCCCCTCTGCGCGGCTGATCCCCCGGCCGCGGCGGGCAGGCAGGCTGGGGGCCGCGACCCCGCCGGGTCCCGAGCGGCCCCGATTAGAACAGCCGCCCGGGTCGGTGAGGTCTGCCTGTGTCTGTCTGACACCCGAGCCTGCAGTCTGTCCCCGCTTGTGGCATTCCAGACAGCCCTGGAAAACAGGTCCGGCTGCATATTTTGAGCGAGCGCGTTGTCCATGTGAAGTTAAAAAGGGAAGAGAAGGAAAGACACTTTCTATGAGCCCCAGTTTCCGGACACAGCCGCTCTTCTTCAGCTCACCAAGGGCGAGAAAATGATGGTGCCGAGCCCGTCTTTCAGATAGAATTCTTTCGCCATGTGCTTTAGAAATGAAATCTAGTGCCTTAATTCTAACAGCTCCAACGATGTAATACTGTTTTAAGTCGGGACAGAAGAAAACTGTTTTATTCCTCCACTTGGCAGCCTTTTGTACTTTCCAGCCTTGTGGAGGAAAGGGGGGAAACGGAGGCAGAAGGTTTACACTATCAGGTGTAAACGTTCTAAAGTGTAGGGACAGGGAAAGGCAGGCAGGCACCCCAAACTGCTGCAAGTACTTGAACCTTGATAGCTGCCCGCAGACGTCTGTAACCAGGATAGGGAAAGGCGTACAAGTGGCTTGTATTTTCACTTACTGCCTTTGGGTCCTTTCCATGGCTCTAAAAATGCAGAGCTTGTTATTATGACTCTAGGAAAACACATTGCTTAATCCTACAGTTTAAACAAACAAAAATGGCCTTGCTTTTCAATTAAAATGCATAGTTGAGTCAGCAGCAAGGTCTGTGCCTTGAAAGGTTCTTGTGTTTCCTTTTCTGAATGTTTGGTTTAGCCTGAAGTCGCGTTTACCAAATGCCACGTGACCCTGTGCTTGGCGGGTATAGGTTTGCCATTATTTTCATCCTCCTTTGCAATTCTTTGGCTACATCACCGATGCCACGGCATTCTTGGGGTAGTGTTTTGTCCAAAAGAAGTCAAAGAGGAGAAAACTTTTCTTCTAGATGGGACAGGGGTTTGGTTTTATTTTTAAATGGAAGACACAAAGTAGAGCTGAAGGCTATCCTCTGACTGTATTCTTGCACCCAGGCTGCTGGAGTTAATTCCTCAGGGTCCCTCATGTCCCAGCTGTCATAGCAAGGAAGGTGTCAAGGCAAGGGTGTTGAAGCACCAGGGCACGCCTGGCCACCGTTTGAAAGGCTGCACAGTCTGTAAAAGCAGAGTGACTGAGAAAGCTCACATCCCAGGCGTCCTGGGTCTGCACTGACTCGGTCCGCTATTCTGAAACTTCACTTCTCGTGCCTCATATTGCGCTTTATAAAATTGGCATCTTAATGACTGCTTTCTATACATCCAGGTACTGTAGATGACAAAAGAAGTGATCTACTTGAAAATGCGTTCAAGTCTTTTTAATGCATTCTTTTAAAAAATAAAGCTTTTAAGTAAGGACTTAAATATGTGCTTGGCTTTCTGAAATTATTATTGTAGTATATTCTTTAGCAACGCTACAAGTTAATAGTTGTATTTCCATTTTTGCTCAGGGGAAAAACTGAAGTTCCCAGGGGCTTTTTAATTCACTGACTCAGCTGTTAAATTTTAGGTCCAGGTTTAGAACATAGGCCTGCCAACTCTTAAGTCGTGCTGGCTGGCTACACAGCAACATGCACAAATTGGTTTTTACCCTTATGTATAAAACACTTGACACTATAATATTCTCTTCTCTTTCAGGAGAAACAGATGATGTTCCAAATGGAGATCATGATAAGGAACAGAAAGATCCTTATTTTGTGGAGACGCCCTATGGTTATCAACTAGACTTAGATTTCCTCAAATACGTGGATGACATACAGAAAGGAAACACAATCAAGAAACTGAACATCCAAAAGAGGCGGAAGCCTTGTGTGCCATGCCCAGACACGAGGGCCCCCCCAGGTCAGCAAGGTATATGGACTTCCACTGAATCCCTCTCCTCCTCCGGCAGTGGTGACAATAAGCAGTGCCCCAGCTTCCTCGTGGCCAGAAGCCAGGTTACATCAACTCCAATCCCAAGGCCACCTGCCCCTCTGGACACCTCACCCACTTTTCTCACTGTCCCAGAGAGTCGACAGCTGCCACCACCCTCACCACAACTCCCAAAGCACAACCTTCATGTCACCAAGACCCTGATGGAGACCCGGAGAAGACTGGAACAGGAAAGAGTCACCATGCAGGTGGCACCGGCTGAGTTCCGGAGGCCCAGGCTGGCCAGCTTTGGAGGCATGGGCTCCACAAGCTCTCTCTCCTCCTTTATGGGTTCTGGAAACCACAATCCTGCCATGCACCAGCTTCAGAATGGTTACCAAGGCAATGGGGATTATGGTGGCTATGCCCCAGCTGCTGCCACTTCCTCCATGGGGAGCTCCATCCGTCACAGCCCCCTGAGCTCGGGGATCTCCACTCCCGTGACCAATGTGAGCCCCATGCACCTGCAGCAAATCCGTGAGCAGATGGCCATTGCCCTGAAACGCTTGAAGGAGCTTGAGGAGCAGGTGAGAACCATCCCTGTGCTCCAGGTGAAGATCTCTGTCCTGCAAGAGGAGAAAAGGCAGTTGGCCTCACAACTGAGAAACCAAAGAGCCGCATCCCAGAACAATGTGTGCGGTGGTGTGAGGAAGCGGTCCTACAGTGCAGGGAACGCGTCCCAGCTGGAGCAGCTCTCCAGGGCCCGGAGAGGTGGTGGGGAATTATACATTGACTATGAGGAGGAAGAGATGGAGAGCGTAGAGCAGAGCACGCAGAGGATAAAGGAGTTCCGGCAGCTCACAGCAGACATGCAGGCCCTGGAGCAGAAGATCCAGGACAGCGGCGGGGAGGCCTCCTCGGAGCTCGGGGAGCGCGCGGGGTGTCCGTCCCAAGAGTGCCGGTCCACGGCAGTGGGTGCCGATGAGAGCATGGCCGACATGGTCCTGTGCCGCTGGGGCTCCAGGCCCTGTAAGGACGCCGCTGTAGGGACAGTCATTGAGGTGAGGAACACTGGAGTCGGCGTGACAGAGACCATGCTTGGAGTGACCACTGAAGCTGACAGGGAAATCGAGCTGCAACAGCAGACCATAGACGCCTTGAAGGAAAAGATCTACCGCCTGGAAGTGCAGCTTAAAGAAACCACCCATGACCGAGAGATGACCAAGCTCAAACAAGAGCTGCAGGCTGCTGGATCGAGGAAAAAAGTTGACAAAGCCGTGATGGCCCAGCCACTTGTTTTCAGCAAGATGGCGGAGGCGGTGGTGCAGACGAGGGACCAAATGGTCGGCAGGCATGTGGACATGGTTGACACGTGTGTTGGGAACTCTGTGCGAACAAGCAGCATAGGCATCTCCTGCCGGCCCAGTTGTGAGGATAAAGTGCTAGGGCCCGAGCTGCCCATGAGCTGGTGGATTGTCAAAGAAAGGGTGGAAATGCGTGACCAGTGCGCTGGGAGGTCCGTGGAGACGTGTGACAAGAGCGTGGGTGTGGAAGTCAGCGTGTGCGAGACGGGCAGCAATACGGAGCAGTCCGTGAACGACCTGACACTCCTCAAGACCGGTCTGGATCTCAAAGAAGTGCGATCCATCGGCTGTGGCGACTGCTCTGTCAACGTGACCGTCTGCTCTCCCAGGGAGCGCACCTCCCGGGGCGTGAGCACCGACGCTGTGAGCCAGGGGGAAGCTGCTGTCATGGCCGTGCCTCGCACCACAAGCCAGCACACTAGTACGGTTCTGGACCAGGTGGACCAGTCCACCAACACTGAGGCGGCCACCCTTACAGAATCCTGCACCAACACTTGCCTCAGCACGTCGGACAAGCAGACCAGCACGCAGCCGGTGGAGATGCGGACGGTGGCGATAGGCGACGGCCGCGTCCGGGACGTCAACTCGGCCAAGCTGCGGTCTGTCGGGGTCGGAACCGTGCTCTCTGGCAGTTCTGGGTTTGACAGGCCGTCAGCTGTGAAGACCAAAGAGTCGGGTGTGGGGCAGATAAATATCCACGACAACTATCTGGTGGGCCTCAAAATGAGGAGCATCGCTTGTGGTCCGCCCCAGTTGGCCGTGGGGCTGCCAGCCAGCAGGAGCGTGGGTGTTGGGGACGAGCCCGTGGGAGAGCCGGTGGAGGGCCCCCCGGCGCAGGCCCTGTCGGGGACGGGGACGGGTCTGGATCACTACATCGAGCGCGTCCAGAAGCTGCTGGCGGAGCAGCAGACGCTGCTGGCCGAGAACTACAGTGAACTGGCAGAAGCGTTCGGGGAACCCCACTCGCAGATCGGCTCCTTGAACTCCCAGCTCATCAGCACCCTATCTTCCATCAACTCTGTCATGAAGTCTGCAAGCACTGAAGAGCTGAGGAGCCCTGACTTTCCCAAAATGGGTCTGGGTAAACTCACAGGTAGGTGGCGCTCTGAGGGTCCCGGGGATGAGGAAGGGTCAGGACAACCAATTCCCAGGGGGTAAGGATTTTTTTGAAACTGCCGGAACCATTTTTTGGAACCGCAGTGAAGGCTTTAGAGTGGTAATGGATGCGATGAAGGCCGAGAGTCGAATCTGTAAGCAACGGTGGAATCACACTGTCTGATCGTTTCAGGGCCTCTGGCTCGGGGCCGGGGCTAGAACAGGGAAAGCAAACTAGAGTTGGGGCTGTCTTCTGGGGCTGCTGGTTTGATGAAACATTTTCCAGTTCTTTAATACAGGATGGCCTGAAAAAAGTCTTACACTGTAACCACAATTACCAGGGTATCACCAATAAAAAAAAAATGCTGGCATAAATATTTTTAATTAAAACTTTTATGAAAGGAGAGAGATTTCATTGATTTATTGCTCAGCAAATAAAGGTTGAATTCCCGCTCTGTTTCAAGCAGAGGTGTAGGCTCCTGTCCTCATGGGGCTCACAGCCCAGCCAGGGGCACAAGCAATGAGCAGTAGACCTAACGTGTGTCGGGAGGCGATACGTGCTCTGAAGAAAAGAACGCCAGTTATGGGAGGAGTGAGCGGTGGTGGTCCGCGTGGTGCAGGACGGCTCCCGGTGAGCGGAGCTCTGAGAGAGGGAGTCCTTTCCCACTCTTCATTCTGATAGGTGCTCACATTTGCTCTTTTTCATCGTTTCCCTTATTCATTGGGATTCATGCTCATCCCTTCTTTTTTTAAAAATTGAAGCTAATGATAGAGAAATTCCCACGGGAGGTGTTATGACAGAGGCCATTTCCCTGCGAGCCTCATGAACACGGCATGCCTTGCTCTCAGCTGCATGTGCCTCTGCGAGGGTGGGACGGCACCCTAGGCCTGCGTCCGTTCCTGGCACTCCAGCTCTCAAACCAGCCCAACCTGGGGAAGGAAAGCCACCCTGCCTTACACCTCCTCTGTAAAATGGGGATTCGAAGGGCGCCCATCCGATGAGGTTGTCAGGGTGTCCGTCATGGGCAGGCAGTGACACAGGGTGGCCTTTGTTGTCACCCGTGGTGGCGCTAGTAGCTTGTTGAATGTGGCTGATTTTGCTGACATGCTGAACTGTAGTGTGAGGTTTGGGAAGCTGCTAAGAGCATATTGTCTACTCTGACCAAGTGCTACATGTACAATGAATATAAATGCTTCAAATGATTTGTTTAGTGTGCACTAAATTTAATTTTATATGCAAATGTGCAGTATAGACTTATATGCAAGTAAACCATTAACAAAAATTTCAAATTCTTTGTTTCCCTTTATAGCCAAAAGAGATATGACTAAAACAGACTGAAACAGATCACTTTTATGTCTTTCTAGGCTTCTACTTCCAAATTAATATTAGTTGTTGATTAATAACTGAATATTGGTTTTTAGCAAATGCAGTGGAACAGACAGTTTATTTTGGAAGGAAAAATGAATGTGACCTGAAAGCTGATGTGGGGTGTTTGCCTTTTAGAATCAAAGGAGTCTAGTAAATGTACAGGGGAGTCAGTTTTGAGTAGAATGCTATGTGGACTGAAGCAAAGTCTTGAGTAACTAAAAATATGTCTGTTTCCACTTCTTTTTAAAAATCATGATGTCAGATGTTGAAGTCAAAATAAAACTCATAAATACCTCCAGACATAGATGGTATGGTAGATCTTCCATTATAAGAGCATTTTCCTGCCAGCCTTCCTCCCTCCTCCCCAAGTGGAGTTTCCGTTTCACATTCTTGCCTAAAATACTCAGCTGTACCATTGGCGTAATCTCCCTAACACCCTGAGTATCAGGACCAGGAAGGTTTTGTCTGGCTGTGTTACAAGTGTTTTTGGTCTGTCCCCAGTCACAATGATACTCCAGACACCACAGTTTAGATCTGACCCTGCAAATGAACACCTAATTAATCAGCTAAAATTCACAAGACTTACAGCATTAGTGAACAGAAGTATAAATACTTTTATAAGCACTTACTTGGTCAGAGTGGCAGCTCCCTCTCAAGAACAACTTGAAAGTATTTCTGTAATTGACATCACATTTGTGTTTTAAACATTTTGCTTTAAAGTTCTAATGAAGAAGGAATTAAATTAGGAATGCAACCCAGGGCATTCAGTTTTTGTTATCTGATCTTTGTTATATGGGCTGAAAATTAGAGCAGCTTGATAAAGTAAACCAGGGATTCTCAGCACCTGCAAGCTACAGAGAGTGAAAGTGTGTCACAATGTCCCGTGGCTTACTTACTGTGCACACTGTCCAGGATAGGACATTGCTCTCACACAGTCTGGAATACAGCTCTATACCAAAAGCATGTGGAGTATAGAAAGGTATTCCTTTCAGACTTTCTTTCCCCCAAAAAATGATAGAGAATTTGAGCTTGACATCACTAAAAAGAGCATACAAACAATCAGTTATATGAACTGAGTGCTTTAAGGAAGTTGTAAAGTTTGGGCTCCAAAGCCAGGCATTCTGGGTTAGAGTCTTTCTCTGTTGCTGGGACAAGTTGCCTTTGTTCCCTTGCAGGGTTGAACTGAAGGTTTAGTGAGTCAATATGAGTAAAACATTTGGAATAGTCTGCAGAATAGAAATGCTCAGTAACTGTGACTCTCATCGCTGTTATTATCGTTAGTACTTCCAGAAAAGGAAATGAAGATAAAAAACTGCCAAACAAAAATTGTAAAAATGGTCTTTTGTTTTTAATCCAAATTTTTATCTTCATAATTCTGGCTAGCTATTGCCTTTTCCCCCCAATTATTAAGCCTCCCCAACTAACAATTTTATCAAGATAAATATAGAAAAATGGGAAAACGTAAAATACATTGAATACATTTTCATGGATTAAAAAGGTAAAAAGAAATAGTTTCTGTTTTCATAGAAACCTTAGGAAAAAATGTTTATTGTTCCTGTAAATCAGTTAGATTGTTTTAGTTTGAGGAGTGGGTTTGCTTTTTTTTTCCTTTTTTGCCTCTGGAAAGAGGGAAGAGGAGAGAGAAAATTCTAGATAAATGACTTGCAGTTACAAATACTGTAAAAACATAAAACTGTCTCTGAACAAGTACAAACAAAACAATCTATAATAATGAAACTTAACTGCCTTCCACAATTTACAGAAAATTCCTCCCTCATACTCAAAAGAACTGCTTTCTAAACAAGCTTCCATATTTGTACTCTTAGTTATCTTGGGTTTGTCAAAAAATTTATGAAATTGAAGTCATTCCCGTAAGTGTGAGAGCAATTTTGTGGGCAGAGATCTAAGCCAAAGCAAAAGCAGGGAAATGAAGTTCTTACAAAATACCGTTTCTAGTTAGTTTTCTCTTAGTTCAATTAAGACACCATGTACTCGTCCTAGTACTTTTTTTTTTTCTAATCACAATTGTCTTTTAATAAGTACTGTGAAAGCATCAGATAACCCGAACAGCGTTTCCGGGACCTTGTGGTGTGTGATGTAATGGCATGATGTGGTGGGAGGCCCGCTCTCCGGGAACTCGGAGGAGCTGCCTTCTGACGCTGGCTGCCCAGGGCCCTCAGCGCTGCTTCAGAGAGGAGGGTTTCAGCTTGCCATGTCTTTCTGTGTCATGAGCAGGTTGGATGAGGTTTTCTTGTTTGGGGCCCTTTTCAGCCGAATTATTCAAAAAAGTGGTTCTTTACCAGGCTGCCCATCAGACTCAAGTGGGGAAGTTTTTTTTTCTAAAACTTTAGATTTTCTGCTGCCACTCCCTGTCACTATCACCCAACAGGCCCACCCAAGCCCCATTTCAGGGCAATACTGTTGGAATAAACAGCGTTAGAGCCAGGCTTCCTAAGCTGGGGCCCATCGCTTCATAAATAGTTTTGTGTCTGAAATTTTTATGAAGAAAGTGTTTAATTTTCATCAGATTATCAAAAGGGATAGATGACCCTCAGAAAGATGGAAATTATGGGATCTAGGACATCTGGTACACACTGTGGGAAAAAACATTTCACCCCTGAGGGAAATCTCTTACAAGGATTTAAAATCTGTCCACCACCTTTGTGAGCATTTCAGTTGACACTTGTCTGAAAATCTTACTCTTTTAAACCGATGCTTTATCATTTTTAATGGGTGTTAGTGAAACACATATGCACTCTGGAAGAAGGTGTGTGTTCACTTTGACTCGTATAGTCTGAATGAATCCTAAAGTGTGCACTTCAATTTTGGCTGAAGAATGGAGGCTGAAGAACTTTTTGAGGACTGAATGGCTTTGAGGTCCTAAAAATGGTAAAGGGAGTCGTTGGTATTGGACAAGGGCTACAGCTGTTTATTCTGCCAAGCAGCAGGTCATGCATATCTCAGGAAAGGCATTTAAAGTCTGCTCTGTCCCCGTCTCCGTTCAGGTCAGCTGATAGCTGTGTGTTCAATATCCACCTTATGCGATGTGTGTACTGCCGCGGAGATGTAAAGTGGTTTGTACCTTGATGAATTTGCAGTCCAATTGGAAGCCAAGACATGTATACCAGAAATGGGAATGACAAGTGATGGCAGTGTATGTTAGCCTCCAGCTAATGCGCAAATAGAAAGTGCCTGAAGAATTCATCTCAGTCAAGCCCTCTGAGGTCTAGGGAGGAAATGAGCTTAGGGAGAGGAGGTCCTTAGCTGTCTCTGGAAGAGCACGTCTGCTTCACCCAGCGTTAGTTGATGCAGCCTGTCAATGTGGGTTTTCTGGGCCAAGTCTTGGGATAATGTGTAATTAGATGTGGGTGGGGTTGTGGTGAGAGAGAATCCAAGTCTTAATCCACTCTAGCATTTTAATTTCTAAGTGTCCACTTTTAGATACATTCAAGACAGCTGCCAGCATGTTCCCAGGAAAAATATTAAAATGGCCCTAGGAAGTATTAAACTGCAGCTCTGACTATTTAAGATCTCAGTGTAAGTTGCTTGGTGGCCACATGCGTTGGCATTCAGGCAGAGTTCTGAGAGGTGAGCCTTGAAACAGAAAGTGATTGTCCTTTCCTCTCCATCAAAGCTACATACTTCCCCCCAAAAAGTAATACGTACCGAAAAAAGAAGGTGATCCTTCATGAATAATCTCTACTCTCTATTCCCCAAACCAATTGGTGGGCTGAAAAGGGTGAATTTGTGCCTAAGCCCTTTTCTGTATGGAAAAACTAGACATATTATTTCAGATCCCTTTGAATTCTTATACTTTGGGAAAATACCTAAATGACTGAATGGCCTCTGTAAAAATTCAGAAATTTCAGACCTAATTCTTGACAAGTAAGCTAGATGTTCTTTAAAAACCAAATCACATCTAGCAGAAAATGTGGCACAGTGACATGACTAGTTAGCTGGCCACAGTGTTCGTGGTTGTGTTTTCAGAAAGCACTTGGTAATACAAATAAGAATATGGGTTAGCATGCCAGGAGCGTTGGAATATGCGAACAGGGCAACTTTTAAAATCCATTTTATGTATTTTTAAAATCAATTTTCTAACAAATTTAGAAACACAGTGCCATACACCAAGTATTTCCCATTTTAGGTGGATAAATGTCAGAGGAAACAAGGTGATTGCTCTAAAAACTCCTCCAGCTCTATTTTCATTGAGTTGTCTTAAAAAAGTGAAGAAAGTAAAAAAGTTTTCATTTTGTGTTACCTATTTTTACTTTGTTACTTATTATAGTTTGCCTTAGCTGGTCTAATTATCCATATATGAAATGTCCAGTGTGCCTTAGAATTAGAATTCATACTTTGAAGGTGTTCTTATTTTCCAGAACACTGAGATTTCTGACACTTGCTGTCTTTCAGTCATGACTAATCTGGTCACGTCCTCAAATGAAGCTCTTGCTTTATTGGCGTTTATGGTCATTATAAGTTGGAGTTAACCACTGAAGACTTGACACGGTTGCCTGCTCCCCTGTTCACTGACCCCCAGTGGTGTCTTTGGAAACCCTTGCCACCTGGTGGGGGTTCTGAGCATGTAGGCCAGATGCCAGAATTCTGAAGGTGTTTTGAGATCACTTCTGTTGTTTTACCCATATTGTTCGGGTAGCATTTAGTGTTGGTCATGGATGTCTACCATCACTGGTCCAGGGCCATTAATAAACCCCCAGTAATTCCTAAAAATTCACACAGGGAATTCTCAACACTTGTTTTCAGCTGTCCAGTTTTATAGGGGTTAACTTAATTCAGTGGTTCTCAATCCTGGCTGCACATTTGAATCACTTGGAGGGTGGGGGTACTTCTTAAAATACCAATACTTGGGCCCACTTGCAGGTAGTGTTTTGCATCTCTATTTAAAGTCTACACCCACCTCCCACCCCCCCCAACCCCCCCAGCTTAGGTGATTCTGCAGGGCAGCCAGGGTGGAGGCCACTGGATTTTGTGGGCCATTTTATTTCTGGCTTTCTTGGCCACACCTTTCTGTTTACTTGAAGACAGCAGTCCTTTGTCAGAGTCTTATGCTGCTGCAGGTGTTTTTCTGTGACAAGGATGGGGCCTTAGCAAGTTCAGACAATCGTTTATGCGCCATTTAAGTGCAGCCAGAGTTTCAACATCATCCGAAAAACACTCTCTGGCAATACAGGTGACAAATTCCCTCTGATTTCAGCAAATGAGAACTAGCTTAACATTTAATGGTTTTTGTTTTGCTAGTTAGTCTCAGCAGAATATCTGTGACTTTGCGCTGAATTACACAGGCACTTATTTGGAGGACTGTGTTCAGTATTGTGTGTGTTTTGACGCGGGAGGCAGACTTGTGAAGGAATCTCCTGGGGCGCTCCCCATGCCTATCGACCTCGAGGAGGGAACATCATATTATCGATAGTGAACCTCCCTGGCCTTCAGAATTCTTAGCTTGGATATGTGAAAATGAAAACGTAGCTGATCTTGAATGCTTCACTGAGAACATTTTGCCTCCTTCCACCCTTTTTTATTAGGGTCCCTGTTTTCATCCAGTAGTTTCCAAAGCAGGCCACCAGCATCAGAGTTGCTTGTGGATAGTCAGTGGGGGGATGTCAAAATGTCCATCACTGGGCCCCTATCCCAGATCAGTGGAATGATTTACTGGCAGCAAGTGCCTGGAAATCTGTATTTTAACAAATACCTCAGGTGATCTTTATGAACAGTGGAGTTTGAAGAGAATAGTTTTAGAAACCGTCATAGTTCTTTTTCTTCTGATTGCTTCAAAATACAGTCAGTACTTAAATTTCTTCAAAGGCTCTAAGTGATTTCAGAGCTTTAAAAGAGAAAGTTGTGATCAAATTCTTACCACATGACATTGTGGATAGATTACAACTTTTATTTGTATTGGTGACTTATGTTTATATGTATGAGATAAGAGAAACACAACAGAGAAAAAAATTATATAACCTTTAATTCCTTAGCATTAGAAAAGTGATGCTATGCAGGTTTGTTATATATCCTTCCAGACTTTCTCTAATGTGTATACATATAATTATTTCCTACAATAGGCTATTTTATACCCTATTTTCAAACTCATCAATACATTATGCTAATCTTTCTATGTTAATAAATGTCCACTTCCATCAGCATTTTTAATGGGTGCATGGAATCCCTTGTATAAATGTACCAGAAGATATTTTTTATTAGCAAACTGTGAAATCTGCCTTTTTTTTTTAAACTGTTTTAGTCATGAAAACAATGAACATCCTTGTTCATATTTTCATATATCCTTAGGGTAAAATTTCTGGAAATGAAATTGCTAGTCAAAAAATTTTTTATTGTTTTTTTAAAAATGATTTTGAATTCAGTTCAGTAATAGTCACCATAGCAAATACAGGGAAAAGTTAAAATCACCGTTGCTTCCAGATAACTTTTCTATACGTGTGTGTGTATAGTAAGTAATGTGTTTTCATAGGATCATACCATACATAGAATTTTATTATCTACTTTTCTCATGTAACCATATATTGTAAACATCTTCAAGGTCAGCCTCATTGAAAGTTCTGATATACCTATATACATCAGTTATGTAATATCACTTAGTTCAATTTTTCTTCTTCAGTCAGTGAATAAATATTAAGTTCCTAACATGTGCACAAGCCATTTAGTAGATGTGGTAAGAGAAACAAAGATGATTGAACTTTCTCATGTCCTCAGAATATTTACAGAAGGGAGTGAGTCTAAGGCGGTCACACAGATCATCTGTACCTCATAGTACAGATCCGGTAAGGATCTGAGAGCCGGGTGGTGAGAGTCCAGAGAAGGAAGGTCATTTTTAGTGAGGAGATGGGGTGAGGCTCACCAAGAGGGAGTACTGAGGATCTGGCTGCGTGGGGGGGGAGAAGAAGTGTGCAGGTGGGAGAAGGCGGAAAGCCGAGTGAGGAGGGTGGCAGGGAGGTCAGGGTCTCTACTCAGCCCCGGGGCGGTGCCTTTGCTGGGATGCTGTCCCACCTCCGAAAGGACTGCGGGCATAGTGAGAAGCCAAACTGGGGAGGTGGTAAGTTGGCGCCAGGTTGTAAATGACCTAGAGTATCGGGCTAAGCAGCGTGAACTCCATTTCCTGAGCAGTGGGGAGTCTTAGGTTTGCCCAGGTTCTTGCAGCTGAGTCAGAAGGGGATCTGAGCCGAGTGAGTTGTGCTCGGCAGCAGTAAGCAGGAGCATACGGCAAAGGGAGCGGGACTGTCAGCTTGCAATGCCAGTGGCCTAGGCCGCGGCCAGGTGGTAAAGCCAGAGCGGAGAGCAGAGAAGTGGCCTTGCAGAGTGAGAATGACAGGTCCCGGCAGACGCGGATGTGGTCATAAAGGGAAAGGTAAAGAGTCAAGAAGGTCTTGGGGGCTAGAGTTTGGGTGTCTTCAATAGTAGTGCCATTTCTGCAAAAAGAAAACACAGAGAAACACTTGAGAAATTGATGCATTGCAAAAATATTAAAACAGCAACAGCGACAAAAAAAATCACTTAGTCCATTTTGTTTGGTCCTAGCATCATACACTTCTACATCCTTCTTGCTGACAGACAGTACTTTGGAATGCACCCATAAGCGTGGAGGCCTTAAGTCAGGAGGACCACTAAACACCCAGATATCCCAGCATGAGCAAGAGGTGGGGACCACGTTGGGGACGCCCATCGGCAGCCAGGATGCCTTCTCCTCGCAGGAAAGCACACTGCCTCCCGTGAACCTGACCGACGACCAGATGGCCGCTGGCCTCTACGGTAACTCTCCTTGCTCAGAGTCCTTCCCAGTGGCAGGATTCTAGAACCAGTCCTGCCAGAATTCCAGTCTAATGTCAGCGCGTCTCATAAATTGACTTGGAAGAACAGCTATACAGCTGTAGGAAGGTAGGCCTAGAATATCCTTAAATAAAGATGACTAAAGCGCTGTGCAGTCCCCTTAAGAAAACCCATCTGATTTTGTGAATTACAAAACATTTTAAACAGCATTTCACTGTTCACAGTCTGGCAGACACAGATTTGTTTCTAGTTACCTCAACCAAAGGAAAAGAATAATAATCTCTATTTTAGTGCTTAAATGGTTTCTGAGGAACAAGTGAGATATGACATCACTTTATAAACAGTAAAGCCTGATACAAATGCTACTTGTCACTCTTTTTGTTATGTCTGGAAGTACTAATGGACTTTTTTCCCAAGTAAGGGACTTTGGATTATTTTCTTTGCATGCATACAATTTTCCAGTGGGTTTTGCACAAGTTTCTCATATATGCTTGCCAAGATCTATGTTACATGAATAAGAAAGAAAACAAATGTACGTGAAGAAAGATTGTCTATCTGCTTAACTTCGAGGAGTCTGAGTTATATTCACTTTGATCACTTTGATTCACTTTTTCACAGTATGTACAAACAGTGAAAGTACGCTGAAATCCATCATGAAGAAGAAAGATGGCAACAGTGATTCAAACGGAGCAAAAAAGAATCTTCAGTTTGTTGGCATCAATGGAGGGTAAGGAGAAATGGTGGTACTGGCATTCCTACATGGTCTGTCTGTCTCCTATGCCTTCCGCCTACTCGGGTCATATTTAAAGGTGCCTAGTCTGGTATGCTGCACATCTTGGTGATGGAAGACTTCCTCCTCAGAAAGGTGCATTTGGGCTTCTCTTCCCTTCTTTTCTTTATATCTTTAAGGATACATCACTCTCGAAAAGATACCTAATGATGCTGAACAATTTACATCTCACCTCTGATCTGAAAAAAATAGCCCTCAGCAAAAGCAGCAGGTTTCCTGCATTGTTGGACAACTTATGCTTACCTGGATCAGAGCCCAGAAACAGAGACTGAGAGTGTCACTCCATGGGCCCCTGATACATCCAGGCCTTCAGAATGGGTGGTTTTGCTTAGCTCTCCATGTTTACAAGCAAAACTGAAGGACCTTTCCCCTGAATAAGCACCTAGTCATGTTATCAGTTCTTTGCTTTCTAAATAGAATGTTTTTGTCGTTGACTCCTTCTCTTAATTGGCCCAGGGCGATAGCTAAGCTTGTTTGTCCCCCTGCAAGGGAATCAAAGTAGTGGATACATGCCCTCCACAAGGAGGCAGTAGTGCAGGGTTAGTTGAGAGAATATTTATAGAAAAGTGAACCACAAAGATTTAACTTTTCCAAATCTCTAAAGTTTTATTGGGTGATGTGGCCCAGAAGGTTTTGAAAGGCATGTATCAGATGAACTATTGGTTGCTTACATAATCTGTTCATCTTGACACTGGGAGAATTAATGGAGCAAAATATGAAGAATGAAAGGGAAAGAAAAAAGGGAACAGAAAAAACGAACAACTGCAGACCTGGTTTTCATAAAGCAACTTCGATTCACACTAAGCCGGAGGTACTATGCATGCCCATCCACACACACACACCTTTTTTCCCCTCCACCAGTGCAACCCAGGTTATCCCTTTTCAAGTCAGAACCCATTTAAAACCATCAGGCTTTTTTCTTTCGTTCTTCACCAGGCTTTTAAACAGACCTTACGTTGAACTTCTAAGTGCAGGAGGGTCTGAGACCACTGGTGAAATTTCTGCAGTCAGTTCACAGCGAAACTTCATAAAAATTTCTGTCACTGGGTCTTTATGGGCACACCTTGCATCTCCTGAACTCCCAATTGCCACCTAGGTATGAAACAACTTCAAGTGATGATTCCAGCTCAGATGAAAGCTCTTCTTCCGAGTCAGATGACGAGTGTGATGTCATTGAGTACCCTCCTGAGGAAGAGGAGGAGGAAGAGAAGGATGGAGACACTCGGGGAGTGGCGGAAGGCCACCATGCAATTAATATTGAAGGTTTCAAGTCCGCCAGGGTGGAAGATGAAATGCAGGTTCAAGAATGTGAACCTGAGAAGGTGGAAATCAGAGAGAGGTGTGGTACAATCCCCTCCCCTCCCCTCCCCACTCCCAACGTTAATGCTCTTTGGCAGTAGAACCGGCCAGTTAGGAGATTTTACAATTTTATCTATTTGGTCTTTTCAATCCCGAAAGGAAAGCTAAACTTTACCTGTTCCTTAGAGTTACATACATCTTGTCATGATACTGATAAATACAAGTGCAACAGGTCTCCTAGATCTCTTACAATAGCAAAGAGAAGGGCTTGACAACTGGTCACCTTTATTTACTTTAACTATTTGTTAACCTAAGTTTATGTGTGCAGTCACCGTAACACGGAACTGTTGCGCACCACTCAAGTTTCATTTGTTGAACGATCCACCTTATATGTAAAGGCGTGTTAGAATATTTTGTGGCTAGCCCATTTCTTTTAAGGTCTCAGCTTTTATCATTAGTTAGCCATTTGTCTTGGTAAAGTTATCAGCACTGTCACTACAGGGTCATTGTGTGTAAGACGAACAGTTCTTTTGCCTCAATCAAAGATCGCGCTTACTGTAAAGATGATGTAAGCAGGCACACGGCTGTATTCTGTTGCTCGCTGAGGGATTGGGAATACCACAAGAGTGGATTTGGGAATGTTATACACAGCAACTGAAATATCAAACACTCTGGTTGGCCGAAACATGTACTTAAAGATGTAGTGAATTTTAAAGATTATTAGCAATATGGAGTCAATGCTTATAAAACAAGAGAGAACAGATGCACATTCCACTGTGGTTTTTCACTGTGTGAGGTATAAATAGGACGTTTCAGAAAACGTACCTCTGTTTAATTTGGCAAAGGAAAGTTTAACTGCATTAACATAAGGTAAGTGTTTTTAGTTTCTATTTCCAAGCATTTTCAAATGGCTCAATCTCTTATCATCTACTTTTTTTAACAGCTTTATTGAAATATAATTTATTTGCCATATGTCATCCGATTTTTGAAGTTTACATTTTCATGTGGGTTAAACAAACACTTCCTGAGTCATCCAATGGGAGTTCAGAGTTGTGGTTTACTGGGCACCATCATGGGTATGTGGAAATTCAGACCCTTCCACCCCTTAAGAGTAAAAACATTTTTATGGCCTTCAACCAAGAGGAGCAAAACATCTTAAATATTATTCCATAAGGTCATAAAGACCAAACTGGTGAAGCCCAAAGCTGCCCTCATGAAAAGACCGGAGCTTTGGCTGGAGGTGTCGGCTCTGCGTGCTGTGTCAGTCCTCCGACACCCAGGGACACCTGGCCCGCCTCCAGGCAAGCGCCCTGCTCTACTGTGACCTGCCAGGGCTGACATGGGCCTCTGGTCTTTCAAAGGGGTATGGAGTTTGAGGGAAAAATGCCTTTCCTTTTGTAGCCAGTCATGAGCTCTCTTTTATTTTTTCCCGTTAGGTATGAATTAAGTGAAAAGATGTTGTCTGCATGCAACTTATTGAAAAATAATATAAACGACCCCAAAGCTTTGACCAGCAAGGATATGGTGAGTCTGACTTCCAGACACTGCCCCCAGTTTGTACAAAGTGCCGAGTGGACACCAGTGGCAAGGTGTCTCAGGCCTGCTCCTAGCTGTTATCTGCATGCTTTCCCCCCAGGGCTATTCTGAGCATGGGTGGGCACAGTAGGCATCATGCTGCCCTGCTCACTGGATCACCCTGTGAACACTTCCGTCTGGCCCAACTTTAGACATCCTTTCCCCACCCTGTACTTTTCTCGGGAGTGGAGCATCTGTGGCGCATATATTTGCTCAGGGAAGGGGGGCTGATTGCCATCGGTTGTCATTGTTCTACATGTTCTGCCTCTGCTCACAGAGCCTTGTGATCCAGGGAGCAGAATCCCAATTTTTTTTAAGTTAGCATATGTCTTTAAAAGAAACCTATCTGGGCCGAGGTCAACATTCCTTTCAATTATGAAACTGCGTATTATGTTCTGGTGTGGAATGCAAGCAGCCACTATTTTTAAACACAGAAATAACTGCACTTGTCGTCTTCTCACAGTTGAGAGATTCAGAAGCAAACAGTAAAGAGGCTGGCGGTTGTCTTAGTGACAATGAACAGCCCAGCGTCGCAGAGATAAATATTTCTGTGGCAGTGGGGAACCGATGCCCTCGCCGAGTGTGGTGCTTGTCACTGGTGAGGTTTGGATGTATGGCTTCTTTCACAGCTCAGGCCGACCCTCTGGTTGACAGCTGTATTTCCCCATTGAGAAAATGTAGCTCCTTGTGTTATTTTCTGTAGTAATGTGCATTTGAATGTTTGCCTATTGGCAGTAGATTTAATAGGTGTTATGCTGAGTTAAGTTAGCAGCTAGTGAGAAAGTTGATGTGAAAGTCACACAAAACTGTAGTTATGAAACCAAAATTTTAGGACCAGAAGAGACTTACGGAATTATCTAACCGTAGAGGAACAAATTGTTTTCCCCTTGTACAACAAACACAATCTGAAGAATTGCAGTGGTCACAAGCATGAGAAATGTGTGGGGGTGTGAGCCCATTGAGGTCACTCTTTTATGTCCCATCCTGCTTTAACTGAGGCCCTAAAGATTATGAGTCTTGTCTAGAGTGGCAGCTACTAGTTAGTGCTGGAACTAGATTACACCTGTCTTGAGTTCTGATCCATGTTTTACTTATCCCAACTGAATAACAGTACTTTACTTGATGGCATCTTTTTTTTTTTTAATTATGCTATCTTCTCCTATTTGTTTATATTGCCATAGAAACTTAAATTGATCAGAACCAACTGTCTTGACATTCAGTTAGCATGCTCAAAGGAGCATGGCAGTGATGTTTATAGAAGGAAATGTAAATACAATTCCTGGTCTCCTGGGGTCCTAGAACTACATGTTGAACTCCATCCTTGTAAACTAAATGCCTGTCTACGTGTTAGTCACAAATATTAAAACCATGAAATGTCACTCAGGTGTTAATACTTCATACTAGGTTTAACGTTAACTTAAAACTGGTGCTTTCAGACCCCAGATTTATAGCCATGGTATTCTTTCTTTTACCATTCTCAAAGCACTAGGTCATGTGATCTTCAGGGAGGACTTCACATCTTCGCAGCCCCAGATTGCCAAGCATATTGGCAGGCACACACTCTGTGACCAGTACCTTTTAGTCAATTGAATATTCATTCAGCAAAGAAATATTTAAAGTGCCGTACCATGAAAAGCAGTGGACATGTGAATGGTCACAATGCCAGGGACATATACTGGAACACCAGAGATATAGCAGTAATAGAGTTTGACACCCAGATAACAGAATTTCCCTTCCTTCTGTGGGAGGGCTCCAAAGAAACAGAAATCTGAATGTGTGAGCAGAAGAGTGAACAGAGTAAACAGAAGAAAAGAAAAAATGAGATGAATCCTTTCCCGGCTAGGACCCTTCTCACTGAGTGGCCCCCAGTGTGATTGAATGGGCTCGGACTGAATAACCTGTAACAGGAAGATAAAGAGATGGAGGCTGTACCATCCTGATCCTCCTGTTCAACAGCAAGAGGACCTACTGGGCTATGATGCCTTTGGCACAGTCTTTCCATCTTTTTGGATATGTTTTTAAGCCTTTAAAGAGCAAGCAAAGCACAAATGAATGGTGTAAACTCACATAAAAGAGGGCTCGTGGAAAAAGCATTTCTCCCCATCACCAGCAATGGCTGTGCCCAGCCTACATAGACCTTCATGCAGGCCGTGCTTGGCCCGATCATCCATGAAACACACGCCATGTTCATGTGTCCACAGCCTAGGGGAGGGCAAGAGGGGCTGACGATCTGAACGAGAAATGTAATTTGGCTCAAAACTGCTTTTTATTACTTTTCCACGGTTGAACATTTGTATTTGGGATTGGGACTGGAGTGGAAATTGGCTTGGCTGCACACTACGGCCCCCCAGCCTAGTGTTTGTGGGGACGTGGAGTTGACGTTGGTCTGGATAGGAAGAACGCAGCATAATTAAGTGATGTCTTTTGTCCTGATTACTGTGCAAATCATGTGGAAGGCCAAGATAACTGCATATTAACAGCTGAGTAATAAATGTAGCCAGGCCTGCTGTTGTGCATAGACTGCCTTGGCTTGCCCTCATCAGAAGCCCTGTGAAAGAATTTTCATGACCCCCATTTTGCAGAGGAGGAAGCGGAGGCACAGAAGAGGTGTCTTCCCCAGGACTGTGCAGCTTACAAGGCACACAGCCAGAGTGTGAACCACGCACAGTGCCGTGTGGCCTCTTTTATAGAAGTTGGAATGTGTTTAAAATCAGGAGGGATGTTCCCGTTTGGAGTTAGAGGCTTCTCTTAGGACGCTGGGTCTCCTTAGTTCTTTAGAGAGCGAATTCTGTCTGTGTCCACTTTGGCTATAAAAGGCCTGGTTTCTTGGGCTTCCAGCTGGGCATCAAGGAAAGGTCTATAAATAGAAGAACTAATGGCCGCTCACTTGGTGTTTTGGCAGAGGTTCTGTCTGAACACTCTCCAGCACGAGTGGTTCCGCGTGTCCAGTCAGAAGTCAGCCGTCCCGGAGATGGTGGGGGACTACATCGCCGCCTTTGCGGCCATCTCCCCGGACATCCTCCGTCACATCATCAACATGGCAGACGGCAACGGTAACACGGCCCTGCACTACAGCGTGTCCCACTCCAACTTCGAGATCGTGAAGCTGCTCCTGGACGCTGGTACGCCGCCCGTCCAGCCCCTTCTCTAGCTGCGCTCAGGCTGTGATTCGTCTCAGAGAAGCCGCTTGGTCCTCTCCTCCGTGCTGTGACCTAAAACCCTTGTCATGCTTTTCCACACAATGGGGCAAGAATATCGTTCTTGAGTCACTTGTGAGAGGCTTGAAATTTAAACAGAACTGGGTGAGAGACACTCCAGATCTGTCTTGAAGGGATGTTTTGAGGATCCTCTTGCTGCAGTTTGAGTGTGTTCAGGCAAGGCGTATCCATGGTGGTAAATGTGACGCATTCCCTCCTGAGCTGAATCATGCAGGCTGGGCGGGTTCATTCTCGGGAGGCAGAATGCCGCTCATAGGCCCAGAGTCAGAGCTCTGGTGTTCGTGGGGTGCTCTGTTTGTCCTTGCTCCACGACCCCCACCTAAATGCCTTGCAGAGGTGTGCAGTTAGTCAGGTTGGGGACTGGGCAAAGACACTGTGACCTATTAGGGTAGATTCAGCACTATTCCTGCCAAAATTCACCCTGTTATTGAGGAATCTGCACAGAGCAAAGACAGTGTTATTATTATAACTGAGCCATAGTAACAAAAGCAACAAAAATTCTTGTTTACAATTGGAATTGGCCATCCCAGAATATTGCCAGTGAATGTATCAAACATGAAGTGAGGGGGTGAGGCATAGAAGAGTCCCGTTGAGAAATGGTGAGCTTTCAACTTGTTGTTCAAATGGAGCAATCCATTAGTCATATCGTCCCCAAATCACTTTTATTTTTGAAACATATTTTTACTTGTAATGTGTGACTGATACAGAATTCACAGTACCTCAGTCTCATTAATGACAACACGATATGAACATCTAATTTAGAATATGCAATAAAATTGTCCAGTTTTCCTGTGCTGTTTCTTGACCCAACTGTCCAGTATTTCTACTGTCAATCCAGAGGATACTGGATTAATGCTGAGAAGAAACAAAACAGACTTATCCCTTTTCCTCTTCTAAGGTTGCTTGTTCCCACTTTGGGGGCCATGTTAGGATAAGATGCTTCCATCTTACAGGAAGGAATTTCAAGCCTCCCTGTAGAGCTGGTGATACTGTCGGCCCAAGGTACTGTTTAAACAGAAAAGTGGATAATATCCAGGAAAGGTAAAAACAAGATTTCAGGATTACTCCTGAAAGTAACAGTTTAATCTACCCGTGGACAATTTGCACAGATGAGATATTTCAGTAAATTAAATGCTGTCAATGCCATTGTTGGGTGACTCTGGTTAGTCACTTGTCTAGATTTACTTTTTACTGCCTGCCATTATAGGCTAAGACTGTGGTTCCATAAAGTATGTTTGTGCATCTGGGATCCTGCAGCCTCTGTGAAGGACTGAACGTCACAAATCCTGAAGGGCCTCAAAGAGCATGTCTGCTCACCTGCTTCTCCATCACACAGCTTGTGCTTTCCTTTTTCCTTCTCTGTATTAAAAGTTTTGCACTTTTGTAAATGCCATTACGTTCCTAGTATGCAGTTGTTTTAGAATTCAAGTTCATGGTATCTTCTCTTCTCACTCCTCCTGATGGAAACATCCTAAGCATTTTAACTATATTTGGTCACACATAAAAGCTGCTTTCCTGCACTCCCCATTCCTTTCATTTTATTGGAAGGCGCTGAAGGAATTTTTAAATGCCTGCAGAATAATTTAGCCCCCAAATACTCCTTAAGAATTACAGGAATGGAAAAAGGTCTGGTTTATTGGGTCTGTTAGTCTCTGGCAGTTTCTTAGAGGACTTAATGCATTTGCTCTCAGGCCGCAATTCCGAGAGGTAGGCATCAGGTGGTTGGAATTCTGCCTCTAAGGGCCACACACAAGTCGAGTGGCAAACTCAGGGTCTCAGTGGAGTAGTGGTTTGTAAGCGGGTGACGCCACGGTCAGCGTTCTGTACACAAGCCTTTCCCAATCCTTTTTCCATATTTGTAGTTCTCACTGCCTTCTTTATTCCAAGACAGTAATTTCTTCAACACCCATTAATGTCTAGACCCCACATTAGTGTTTATTCTTCAAAGCAACCATTACTTAGAACAACCTGCCAGACCTCTAAGCTGCTGTATAGTTCAGTCACTGGTTGCAAACAAATGTTACAAAAACTTGGTCTCACTTCTCTTGTTTCTGGTCTCATGAAAGAGAAAAATCATTTCTACCTTTTGTTTGCTATGAAAGCATCTCTCGCATTCCCTTCCAAGTCCCTCTGGGCCTTGGAGCACCTGAAGCCATTTTACTGGGTTCTTCCAAACCGCATACCTTGAGTTCACGGGGACAATTGGCTTCTCTCTAAGAAGACTCGTGTCCTTGCAGATGTGTGTAACGTGGATCACCAGAACAAGGCGGGGTACACCCCCATCATGCTGGCCGCCCTGGCCGCTGTGGAAGCAGAGAAGGACATGCGTGTTGTGGAGGAACTCTTCGGCTGCGGGGACGTGAATGCCAAAGCCAGCCAGGTGAGCCCCCATGCCCCCTGGGTTTGCCCTCTCTCTTGCTAAGACTGCTGTGGCCTGCCGGGGTGTGCGTGCCACACTTCCCACCACTGAGCGCTCACTCGCTGGCCTTGCCCTGTGTCCGTGCAGCTTCCAGGCAGGCCTTGGTGGCCAAACATGCCAGTGAAATGGGCTTAAGCATCGCATGAGAAACTCCTCCCTCCTTTGCCTCGCGTTGCCTCTGTTTAGAGCAGTACACGTGTAGACTCTAGAGCAACCTGCATCTAAGTGACTGTGACTAGGGGTCCCCACCATCTCCCTGGTGACTCTTGCTTCCTGACTGTCTCCAGGCACAGCGTCCCCAGTCCAGATGTGTTCAGTTGAACTTTTAACCATCTTCTGAATGTTCCAGCTCCTTGCTTTAATGAGACGACAGACCCACAAAGCTAAAGGGAAAAAATTATTCATTATTTTATGAACGTAGCTTGTAGCTCATAAGAAACTAGTTTCTCCGTGCTGACCACCACTCAGTCCCCACTAATTCCACGTCCACTTTTCCCTCTGTCACCCCACCCCCTCCTGCCTTTCCCCAGCAGAGCCCCACTGCAGGCCACACCCTGCCGGGGTGAACTGCTGAAAGCACCTGTCATTTCTTCCCGCAGGCAGGACAGACGGCCCTCATGCTGGCGGTCAGCCACGGGCGGATAGACATGGTGAAGGGCCTGCTGGCCTGCGGGGCAGATGTCAACCTCCAGGACGATGAGGGTTCCACCGCCCTCATGTGTGCCAGCGAGCACGGGCATGTGGAGATTGTCAAGCTGCTGCTGGCCCAGCCAGGGTGCAGTGGCCACCTAGAAGACAACGTAAGCTGTCTCCGCGGGGCCCCTGCCCTGCAGAGCGCCTGTGGGAACCCAGGGAGGGAGCTCTGCTGCCCGGCAAGGGAGAGGGAGCCAACCCTCCTCGATCCTCCCTGGGGACTCGTGTGGGCATCCAGGCCACCTCTTCACGGCCCAGCTTGGTGACATTTACTGTGTGCAAACTCATACTCCCATTATCAGTTTGCCAAAGGCAGAGGGTTAATAGGCTTACCCACCAAATTCACTACAGGAAGAAGGTGATGGGCACATATAGGAACCAGCACACTAAAGGGAATAAACAGATTTACACTAAAGAACCAAATTCAGTACAGGCAAGTCCACTGGGAAGAGAGGACCAGGCCCCCGGTCCATTCGGAAGTCTGGACTAGTGATTGCAAGCTGGTGTTACCGGGCGACTAGAACCAGTTAAGACAGTGAAGCGCTTTCCTGCCCAGATGAAATGAAGGCAGTGCACCCTTCCTAGTGCCCCTCGGAGTAAAGGCGAGGCATCCGGCTGTCTCAGCTTCCTCACGTCCAGCTCCCCACTCCTGCTCGGCCTGGTCTCACCATCACGCGAGCCCTCCCCCTGTTCCAAGCTGTCCCCAGTCCCTGACAACCCCTCGCCTGGGAAGCGTTCTAAGGAAGGCTCTGCTTTGGATGTCACCAGGCCAAAGTGGAGGAGTACAAATAGGTGAAGGCGTGGAAACTAACCTTTGGGTGGTGACGTGGCCCAAAGGTCCCAGAGGCCGGGCTGGGCTGCGCTGGTTCTGTTCTGGAAGTTTATCTGTGGAGCACAGGTTTGGGCCAGAGCTTCCGTCAGCTCGAAACACTGAAACATTAGAGGGAAAGCATCCTCCTCTGCGTTAGCTGTCAGATCCCCGGGAGCCAGGCCAGCGGGAGGAGCAGCCTGGAGCATGGGCACTGTGTTTACACCCGGTTCCCGACTTCTCCGGAGTGGAGGGAGTCGGAGCTTATCTTGCCTCAAGAACAGTTTGTGTTTCACGTGTCTTGCTTTCTGTCTGTTTGCTTTTATTCCTACTCAGCAAAGAACAGCTTGTAGACACAGACATAAGAGGTCGTAGAGCCACAGGGACTTGCAGAAGTCTTAGGCGCCTCTGCTGATTGTTGATTTTCTTACCCTTAAAGGAGTAGAAGGCATCCAACTGGCCTCTCCAGAAGAAAAGTGTCTCCCAGGGTCCACAGAGTGGGAGGGAGGGACCATAAAATTCAGAATTGTGACCAGTGACCAGAAGGGAATCCTTTTTCCAAGACGAGACAGAAAATAAGTTATGTTTATAACCCCTTCATGCTCCTTTATATCCATCTAAATTCTTGCAATTTAATGGAAATCAAACATCTAACTGGAAATTTTTCTTTCCCGTATTTGGTGTTTCCCCTCCTATTTCCATAAAATACATTTCTGTAGGCCTGGATTCAGTGTGTGCTCATGGGTGTGACTTGTGGCGTTCTACGGAGGGTCGGGGCTGTAGGATCAGCTCTCTCCCCAAGAGGAAAGTTAAGAGATCTTTGACAAATGGCAACGCATCAAAACATATAGCAGGGTCCTGGCCTGCTGATAGGTCATTTCCAGAAGAGGAAACAAAGTATGTTTCTACTCCAACTCCCCCTACTGCCCCCTACTGGCGGGCAAAATGGTTGCATGAGAGTTCTTGGGCGGCTTGCATAGTTGAGGTGTGCAAACCTACGAGCCCCACTGTGAGGCGAGGACAGGGGGAATGGGGTGATTCTCCTCTTGACTGTGGTTTCCTTACGGTGAGCGCTGTGCTCTATCCTTGCATCCTTAGGGCTTAGCACCTCGAGGTCTGGAAAAGTTTCCTAAAGGACTGAGCAAATGTGGGGAACCTTATCAATTACCGGAGAGTATTTTGTTTTCCTGCCCTTGGGCTGTCTGGAGGTTTGAGACCCCCAACCTGGCTTGTTCTTTTTATCCGAAGGACGGCAGCACTGCGCTCTCGATAGCCCTGGAAGCAGGACACAAGGACATCGCCGTTCTCCTGTATGCCCACGCCAACTTTGGGAAGGCCCAGTCTCCGGTCAGTGTTGTGCGTTTGGCATTTGTGAGCAGGCTGAACTCCACCAGACAGGGGGGCCCCCTTCCTCGGGGAACTGACAGGAGATGCAGGTGTCACAATGATTCTGAAAATGGAAGTTTTAATCTGGAACTTAAGAGTTTATCATTTTTACCCCACCCAAAATGCCAGGAATTAGCACAGAATGCTAATGGTTAGCACAGCAGAGTTCTCAGGAGAGAGACGCTCTTCTTCTCGGGAGACAGACGCTCTCACACCCTCACTTGAAGGGTTTATTCTGGACAGAATTATCCAAATGGCACATCCTGAGCCTATGAGTATGTATCGTTCCTGTCGTTTTTCCTAAAGCAGACAGTGAGCAGCGACCTGTGGTGCCAGGGTCCACCCTCAGTGGGAAGCTGACCTCCCAGGCCATCTGGACGGGGCACTGCCGAGCGCAGCTGGCTCCAGAGCAGCCCCTGCTGGTGGACCTGTGCCCTGGGTTCCAGATCTCCTGCTCTGGCCCTCCGGTGCTTGTCAGCGGTCACGGAGTCCCTGTCACAGAGGACACATCTGCCTGAGGTCACTTATTAACCCCCAGTTTCTTTTCCTGGTCTCCAGGGCACCCCTAGGCTTGGAAGGAAGACATCTCCTGGCCCCACCCACCGAGGTTCATGTGACTGATTATGTGCAAATAGCCGTCCACTTACATGCCACCATTAAGCTGCTAATTGTTCCTGTTGGGGTGACAGATACTGAATGTATACATACTGTGCCTGAGCTCACCAGCAAACAGAACACAAAAGCCCCAGGCTGGAGGCTGGCGCTGCACGGGGGAAGCTGAGCTAGCAGGAGACAGCCACCGGCGTGCCCCGCCCCCTTCTGGCCACCGTCCCTGTGCAGGGCACACTTTATTTACCCCAGTCCCTGTTGCTGTTGAGTCTCTGCTCCGTTATGTACAGTCGTAGGAAATTGTAACCCGACCTGAGCAACTTCTATTCCTTCTCCCCACTCCCAACCGCTGCCAAGAAGTGTCAGATTCTCATTGGCATGGTGTTTTTACAATTTCCCCAAGTATTTATATCTACTAAATGTGGAACCATTGGAAAGCTCTTCAAAAATTCCATTCCAGGATCATTTTGTTGCATTTTTTTTCTTTTGTTTTTATTATTTTAAAGGAAGCTGAGATGACTTTGATCATCAGCAGCTTGGGCCTGGGTTGGTAGGTTTCTGGTTCAAAAATAAAAGATGGAACTCTCAAAAAGTATAAGCTTACAAAGGAACTCTTTTCAGTTGGTTTTATCTAGGTGGATGTATTATATGACTTTTTATATAAAAGGCATCTACATAAAATTGACACAGTATTTTCAACTTTTATATTCCATAGTAATTAAAGACATGAAGAACTACAAGTAACATTACCATATTTTTATTAATAATTGCACAACTCTGTATCTAATGATAAAGGTTGAATAGTGTTAGAGGAACTAGCCATACATTTGCCTCTAGAGAAACACAGTGTAGTTCTCCACGTATTTATGGATTCCTTTATCCCATATCACATGGACTTTGGTCTTACATGTATTTAAATGTTTGAAGTGCCTTAGACTCTTGCCATATTTTCAAAATAAAATTGCATTAAGCCCTTTTGCTTGTCCCTGCTTCATCTCTGACAGCCGCCTGTCCCAATCCTATTGACTTACAGCGGTGGCAGCAAAAACCGATGGATGGATCGTGCAGGGCGGGTGAAGCACCCGGTCCAGTGGTCTCGCGCTCCGACAAGGGGCAACCGCTTCTGAGAGCACAGCCCCGTTCCCACAGCTCCGCTCAGTACTCAGGGTGCCCGTCAGGAGTCTGAAATGTAAGACCTTATTAGGCAAACAGTTCATCAGACAGGTAATCTCCAAGGAGAGCCAATGAGTGACCTCTTCTCAGGTGCAGATAGACTAGTCCTTGAGTCTATCTTGGGTGCTGGGTGAACCGGCTGAAACCTGCAGTGCTGAGAAAGGGGAGATGAAGGCCAACAGACCTTTTATTTCAGTGTGCTCTTGGCCCAGCAGCACCTGTTTTCAAGTCCCTTTTAAAAAGCAGAGGGGATTGAGTGCATCTCATTAACGTGGAAAAGCGAGGCAGCCAGAATGCGAGCTAGGGGTTTGGGCTCAGTGGCTGATGGCGAATTTTCCCCCCAGCCATTTGTGAGAGCCAGGTGCCCTGGAGAAATACCAGAGGCTTTCCTTAACCCTTCTTTTTTCTTTCCTTCTTCTCCTTCCTTCCTTTCATTTATTCTTTCCTTACTGAGCTCAAGAAAGAGAGTAAAGATTTTTCCATGTGTCTTCACAATGCTTGCACTGGAGAGCCTGTTTTAAGGGCTCAGAGGTTTCAGCGTTTTAGAGAAGAACTGGGAGCAGCTAGGAAAAGGCGCATTGGGAATTCCAGCTGGCCTGGGGCAGTAACATGCCCACCTGGTACCACGCGGCCGAGCAGTCTTCTTCCATGAACCGTGAAAGTGAGGTCACAGCTACCCAGAGTCATGAGCGTCTCTTTCCCTCCCAGGACAGATCTGCTAGCTCTGGGGCTGGGGCTAAATTTTGCTTCAGATAGTTATTTAGCCCAAGTTCCTTCAGATCTGAAATAGCACGATAAATTAAAGCAGAAAAGTGTTTGTGCTTGAAGAGAAGTGGGGCCGTGAGTGTTCTGCCCTTTAATGGCATAACATGCCTTTTGAGCAAGGAAGGCTGTATCTCAGGGGGTTTGTGGTCCTGGGAATTTTGTTCCATTTGAGAAAGGAAGGCATTAATATTGTCGGTGCCTGAGAAAATGAATTCTTCCATCTGCGGGCTTCATTTCAGATTTCTGGTGCTCAATTTTGCAAGAGAAAACAAGCGCTTTTTTTTATCGTGGAGTGAGGTTTTATTCAATACATATCTAACTTCTGGTAACATGCTGGCTTGTGCCTTGTTTACTCTGCCAGCCCTGGGCACTGAGAATGCTTCTTATCTTGGGATGCTGGCACACTAGAAAAACCAACCTGCTGCTCCCTTGGTATGGCTGCGCTTTACTGAGGCACTGGCCCATAAAGGCATGTGCAGCAGGACACCTGGGCAGGGTCTCCACGTGAGGCCACTGTAGGGGTTGGAGACCCCTGGTTTTGTTCTCTGGCTTTTGGGAACAGAAGGCTGTTTTTAGGTGACAGAGAGCCACTTTCCTAGACACCCTTGCCCTGGACATTTATTATAAGCTGAAGGCCACCCCAAGACGAATGAAATGGAGCAGTGGGAACTTTGAGATTTTTTGTTAAGAAAGTACAAGTGACAGCTTGTCCTGCCACTATTATGACTGAATGGACGAACCCCTGTACTTACGGAGGGTGGGGGTTCTGGGGAGTGTTGCTTCTTGAGAAAGTTACCAGAAGGAAAGAACATGCTGTCTAGCACTAGTTGCCAAAAATAAGTGACCTGTAAGTTGCCGACAATCTAATGAGAATAATTGTATCCCTGGCTTTCGTAGCAAATGAAACGCCACAGATGTGTGATGACCCTTGCATAGAGAATCAGGCAAGAAAACTGCTGTTATTCCTATGAAGGAAATCATGAGTAGGCTGAGCACAACCTTTCTTTGAACGCTGATGGATCGTTTTTGTGTGTGTGGTGGTGGCGGGGGAGGGGCCCGCTGCGAGCAGAGATTCTTTTTTTTTTTGATGATTTTATGCTTTTTATATTAGGATGTTTCCCCTCTGCAGCGTGCATTCAAACTGACTGAAGGGGCTTTTGAAAATGCTGAGTCCGGCGCCACCCCGCAGGACGCCGATTCTTTAGGTCTGGGAATCTGCCTCACTCACGAGCACCCCAGGTGTTTCTCAGTGTGGCCTGTGGGCCACACTCAGAATTTCATGCCTTGTGGATCCTGAGACGCTACCCATGGGTTCTGTGCCAAACAAGTTAGGTGGGGCGGGGAAAGCCATGACCAAACAAGAAATGTTACATTTCATCTTATCTTTGACACATAAAGAGCCCACATCACCTTTGTGCGGCGTTCCTCCGTGTTCAGTGGCATTTCTGCATCTCCTGGAGTAGTTACTTGTAGGAGGCCAGGAACCATGGTTGCCACGGATCCATTTTTTTGTGTTTATGGGGACAGGAGGTGGGGGCTCCATAAATGAGTAACAGCAGTTGAGCGGGCAGACAGCTCCTGGGATATTTTCCTTAGTTAATTTTTTCCTTCTCTTCGTGAAGCTGGACTGCTATTGTACAGCCAAAAGGGCACGACCTGTCGTTTTGGCTTTGAAATAAAGACAGTTTTCTGTTTTCTTTTTCACTGAAAGCACAATTCTTTTTAAGCCCTGGGCCTTAGCCAAAGACTGTTCTACTTTCTACCATAAGGAAATTACTAATCATATGTTTACAGTGTTCTTAGTCAGCCTGGCTGTAATTTAGAAGCCAGCTGATTATAAAAAATATATTTAAAGTACATTTTGCTGAAGATGATCACCGCACAAGCATGTGGCTGGACCGCCGGCCAGGGTGTTCCAAAGCCACACACACTTGCACTCCCTCTCTGTCCAAGTCACTGGTTATTTCCCAGAGGGTTGGGGGGCAGTTGGGAAGATACAACTGGATCTTGACGTGTGAGAGATAGAGTCAGCACTTGGAATGGTGTCCCTGAGATAACTGGCCTGAGTTTTGGCAAGGATTCTGTAGAGAAGCTGGAAAGCAAAACGCTGTGTTTTATGGGTGCGTGCCTTTATAGATGTGTCTGATTTTCAGGATGTTTGGGAGGAAGAGCTTGCTTTCTAAGAACCAGCTGTCCACTGCCTCTCCTTAAGATCTTTGATGATTTAATAGGCAAGGGGATGGGAAGTGTTTCCCTAATTTTCAGGTAATGAGAGTCACAGAAGAAATATTCCGAAGAGCAAACGCCAATCTTGTATTCGAGCCAAAACTTGTGTCCCATTCCCCAGCCCAGAAAGATGCAGTTTGCCCAGCCCTAGAACTACGTGCGAGGGTAAGGGTGTGCGATGGAGAGAAAGGGAAAATACTGAGCGGGCGCTTCTCCGCCTCCGGTGGTGTGGGCTGCCCCACACTGCGTGCGAAGGTCGGCTGTAGGAGCCCCAGTCCCAGGTGGGCTGGCCCCCCATTTCTCATGTGTCAGGAAGCAAAGAGAATCTGGCAGTGATCCATTTGCTCTTATGAAACACTGGCTGTGCTTAAATAAACAGGTAATAAAACAATAGTCAGTACTTAGGTTGAGTCCCTGAGTCGGGAGGGCTCACCGCCACCCCCAAACCCGCCTAAAACATGTCTCCCCCAGAAAAGCCAGGTGTCCAGCAGGAAGTCACTAAGTTCGGTTTTCGTGGTCGTGACACCGCCTGCCGGGACTGAGGAGCCCCGATGCCCGGCTGACGAATAGTCGCTGAATGAATGGGTGTGAACGACAACTGAAGTGTGGCGCTGGAAGTCAGGAGAATGTTACCGTTTGGTGGGTCGGGGAGGGGGTGACTAAGGGGCTGGGGAGCCCCTGGTAATGGTCTGCCATTTAGCTTCGAAGTCAGTACATGTTAGGTTTACTTCGGGATAATTCATCAGGCTGTACATCCACAGTATGTGTAATTTTCTGTGTGTATATTAACTGTAGTCTCTTTTTTTAATTAAAAAAAATGAAAAAGTTTGATGAAAGAAGTTGTCCTTGGTAGAGAGGGTGTAGATTTTGTAGCCTTGAAGCTTAGTAGGAACAGATAGTGAAGGTATAACCGGGAACTCTTGGCCCTGCCATTTCTTTTAATGGTAACACCCAGCTTTGCACCGTCCACTCACAACCTCGGATAGTAGTCATCGGGCTGTTCTCAGATACCCCAGTTCTTTCTCTAGGTGCTGCCCGCCTACTTTTGAAGTTAGGCTTGGCCATGTTGTGACTTGCTTTGCCAGTGAAACACTAGTGGAAGTAACATGTCCTCCTCCTCCTGCCGTGGTGATCACAGAAGTGTGGAGGTGGACTTTCCGTCAGCCTGGGACCACGAGCGACTGCGTGGGCTAGGGCTCCCTTGCCGACCTATGTTGAGGTGTATCATGAGCACGAAATTAACGTTCATTATGCCAAGTTAGGGAATTTGCAGGTTTTGTTACCACGGCATAACTTAACTTTGCTTTACTGATAGAGAAAACGGTTCCAGAATGTGGCTGCTGCTGTAACCGAATGGCTTAGTAGGTGATTTGTGGACAGCAAGGACCCTGGCCTTGGGGACTCGAGCACAGGACACGGAAAAGCATTTGACGCTTTCCTTAATTCCCCTGAGGATGGCACGCTGTGCTGCCCCAGACGCCCCGGCGAGAAGGTTACCTGATACCTGGCTGTCTCAGGACTCGAAGGACTGAGCCTCTTTGGGAAGGAAAGGCATTTCCTGTGCACCTTGTGAGGCAGATTGTATCTTACAAACCTGTAGCTCCCAAACTGGAGCACACATCCAAATCCCCAGGAGGGTTTGTGGCAGCCCAGACTGCAGGCCCCACCCTGGAGTTTCTGGCTCTGAAGTCTGCAAGGAGGCCCGGGAATTGGTGTTTCCATCATGTTCCCAGGCGATGCTGCCACTGGCCAGTGGGGGCCACACTCTGAGAACCACTCCTCGAGGGGAAGGAATGTTGGAAGTAGCCCTTCTCTCATCTCAGCCCCGAGTACTTGCTGGGTGGAGAGGCGTCCTCTGGGTCTGTGTTCTTTTGTCTTTGAGGGGTGGTGTTGGGAGTTCCCGTGAGCGAGCCTTGCACTTAGCCTGTTCCCGGTGAATTTTTTGCTCCCCAATTTACAAACTGAATTTTATAAGGATGCAATTGCCTAATGGCAAATCTGGCCCTCTACAGCTTGTATAATATATCAAGTGTTTATAAATCCTGTATTCATCTAGAACGGGGTTTTAGAATTTGGCCAGATGACTTGACTTGAATCACAGCAATCTTATAAGAAAAATGACCCACACAGTGCTCTTAGAAAGAAAGAAATCTCTGTTTACGCTACTCCCACTGACTCTGTCTTTGTGTGGCTGACTCTCTCATGAATGCTCATTTAAAAATCATGGTCTCCTCCCGAAACCCCAGGAGGCACAGAGGAGAGGGTGCTCTACGCTGCTGTCCTCTCAGCTGCCACCTCTGAATTCCATCTCTATGTTCATATTCTGCCATCAGTCAAAGATGCACAACGGTTTCCCTTTGCAGCCAGGACAGGGGTCATTCTGGATGCTCACGCCAAGGTCAGAGAGACAGAGGCGTCTGTGAGGGAAGGCCACCAGCACCCACAGGACCAGGAACCAACCCCAGGGATCTCCCTGCCTGGAGGCGCGGAATATGGATCCATGGCCCTGGGGTCAGGCGGAATGGAGATGAGAAAGAGTGAGGAGAAAGCAGTGTCTCCCTGGGAAACTGAAAGCAACTCATTTATATCTTCCCCCACCTATAAATTAATCTCTGAGCGACAAGACTCACTTGCAGAAAGTACACTTGCTGAACTGATTGATGGCTGGCCTTGAATGGCCAGAGAACATTAATGAAGTTCCTCCTTGTGCTTCATTCAATCATTGTCAGGATAGATGACCAAATATATAACCAAACAGCCGGAAGCTTGGTGTCTTTCTTATAAACCCTGCTATATGTTCTGGTCTCCATAATATTTAAAAATGTAGAACAGAGCCCCTCTATTTGTCTTTATGTGTCAGAGTTTAGCGACTCCAGCTCAGGAGGCCGATAATCTTACAATGGCTAGAGCACAACAGACTTGGATTCATGAACTTGTTTTGCCAGATTCTTGCCTGTGCTTCTTATCCACAGTGAAACCGAAACACGTCTGTAGAGCTGGAGACCAGTGGAAAATACTCGGTTTGGAGGAGTGCAGGCGGAGAGGCAACCTGCAGGTACGCCTTTCCTTTGAGGGTGAAAGTGGCTTCTAATAATTCCTCAAAGGTTACATCATCTCTAATTTCAAAACGGGTGTGTCCATCCCCTGTGGCCACGGCAATGCTGTGTGACGCACAGCTCTCAGAGCCTCAGTGGCGCGGGGCAGTCAGCACGTTCTGCTCCCGTGGGTGGTGGGGCGTGGGCAGCCCTGCTCACCTGGGCTGTCTCCCCACTGCTGTCAGCCGATCGGGGCTGGCTTTGATCAGGCAGCTGGGGTGATTCGGCTCCCTTCCACACGACTCCCACCTTCCAGCTGAATAGCCCAAGCGTGTGCTCATGGTCCCACCAAAGACACAAGACGAGCAAGCGGACAGGCCTTCTCCCTGCGGCTTAGGTTCAGAACCATTCCTGCGGCATTCTGTTGACCCAGGTGTCCCAAGGCTAGCCTAGATTCAAGGAAGATGAACAGATCCTGCCTCTTCAGGGGGAAGAACAACAAAGCCACATGTCAGAGTGTTTGGCTAAAGGATCTGGAGGTTGCTCAAGAGAAGTACTTCTGTCAGCCTCCTTAAATACCTGCGGGAAAGGGTGGAGATAGCAGACTGGTCCTCCCTGGAGGCTAACCAACGTTTGCAGAGCCCCTTCCACCGTGGAGGCCTTCCTGTGTGCTCTCCACCCCGCATCGTCACTGCCAGGGCTGTCACCCAGAGTTATCGGTCACAAAGCATCCAGCGACGTGGACTTCAGCAGTGGACAGAACACGCTAGCTTGGAAGTCATGGGGGTGGTCGCCCAAGAGCAGTCGGGAGAGAAGGGTGTTGTCATACAAGAGTCTCAGGAGCTAGTTTCAAAGTGCTGCTTTTGAGGACGGTCAGGGTGAAACCCTGAGGGAGGAATTTGATTTCTCCAGCCTGTCCCCCTGAGGAGCTGACACCAGGAAGCAGTAAGGGGATATGATGTCCACAGCCTCCGGCTTCCTACTGGCAGGATCGTAGGGGGCTGGCATGAGTCACGAGGAGTCCCGTAAGCTCGGAGCTGGCAAGCATTACTTTCACCACAGGCCATGATGACTTCCTGTGGCCAACAGGGAAAAGCTCCACAGTCATTTCTGAGCTCTTGCCCAGGAAGTTGCTCTGAGGCAGTCTTACCAAGTCAGTCCGGCCCTGGCTCTGGGCAGTTACCAAACACCACCTCCCTCGCCTTGTGACGGCTGATCCCAGTCTAATGCATCACACAGAGCTTGGATGTCGGTTGTGCCAAGGGCCAGGGGGTGCAGGGGTGGTATGCTGAGGTTCGGGTGGGGGAACGGGCAGAGAGGAGAGCTTTACCACTTGCTAATGAAGTGAAAGGAATTCTTCATTGCTTAAGGACATTCTAAGTCTTCTGGTTTGCTCTGGATATAAGCTTTCTACTGAATCTACTCAAAAGTACTGAAGCATGTATCCCCGGGTCCCACTGGGAAGGCGGAGCGCCTGCCCATCACTTCGGTCGAGCATCACAGAGCCAAGCATCCTTCTGAGAGCAGGTGGAGCTCATCGGAAGAGCAAAGACAGCAGCTGTGTTCTTATCAAGCTATCAAATACTTGTGAACCAGTGACGATGATACAGTTAATCGGCCTGTGGCCTGACTCTCCTTTGCTCACAAAGGAAGGCTGAAATGCCTGATGGCCTGTGGCTTCTCACTGCAGACAGGCACTGAAACCGTGCTGGAGCGAAGACAAACGACTCCTTGCACCTGCTTCAGGAAGAGAGCCCGGGGCATGCCCGGGAGTCCTCACCGCCGCCGGCTGCAGAAGCCGTAGAGATTCTCTCTGCGTGGGGTCCTGGCGCACCGGGGCCAGGCTCCACCCCTGCTTCAGTTCCCCTCCAGAGACCCCCAAACCAAAAGGCGAGCGGAAGCAGCCTCAGCTGCTGAGGTGAGAGGAGGGCGCCTGGCACAGGGAACCTGCCCCGTGAGGTTTCACAGCAAGTCTGCACTGGCCTGGCCACACAGCTGAAGGGCAGTTTTGCAAAAAGGGAAGAGATGAGACCTCTTCTGCCCCAAGAAGAGGAGGGTTCAAGTACTGAGCCCAAAACCCAACAACCAGCACCCAACAGCATATTTAAATGGCTCCACCAGGAGAGGGTGAACCAGGAAAAGTTCATTCAACTAAATCAATTAATCATTCAACTACATCGACTAAGTAAAGTCTGAATGGGCACCACTGGTGTTAAGGGGTGTGAGAGCTGCATGGGCATCCGGAGGTCCCACCAGCAGGGAAAGAGCTTCCTCCAGATCTTCGAAGTCCACCCCTCGCTTTATTCCTCTCAGCAGTGTGACCCATCAGCTCCCCCTAGCGGCCAGTGGTGGACAAGCCCAAGCATGAGCTGGTGTCCTAATGGTGTTTTCCAAACAGGGAGTCAACGCATTACAAAATCAATGTGACAAGCATTTTTAAAATAAAAAATCAGAAATATCAGAGTGTACCACCTATAGTAATGGTATCATGTCACGAAATTGTGTGTATAGTTTATGTTCTGGGTCACAAGGTAAGATGTTATTTGTTACGTGAATAGAGTAGAAGTTTAAAAAGTGTGCAGAACCCAGGTCCAGACACCAGGCAACCAGGTCCTCTGTAGCTCTAGTCCCTCATGGTAAGAAATACTGGGGGGAATCATCTTCAAGCGCCCATTCCGACTCATTCTGAGTCAGAGACTTGCAGGGAGGGGACAGACAAAAGCAGGAGAAGATGCAGTCTCTCTTCATGGAGAAAATAACTATATAGTTGGCAAACAGCCACACACAAGTAAAGAAAAGCGAGTTATGCAGCAGGTGCCCGAGAAAGAATGGGCCAGGTAGAGCCACGGGCAGGTAGCAGAGCTGTGGGGACAGAGAAGGGTCTGGGAAGATTTGTCCTGAGCTATGTCATGAAGGTGACAAGGAACCCGAAAGCCCGAAGGGAAAAGGGACGTCCACCTCAGAGCAGGACGATGTGTTCCACGTCTCATTTTTTCCTGGTAATCCTTATTTACAGCCTCATGGATTACAAAAGTTTGATAACAAGTGCCCTTTTCCATCAAAGTCAGCTTTTTTTTTTTACTTTTCCTTCTTATTATGTTTGATTTTTTTATTGTAGTAAGACATACCTAATATGACGTTAGCCATTTTAACTATTTTTAGGTGTACAATTCAGTGGCATTAAGTACATTCACTATGTTGAATAGCGTCACCACTATCCATTTCTAAAACTTCATCACCCAGAATAGAAACTCTCAACCATCGAGCAACGACTATCCATTTCCTGCTCCCCCTCATCTCTGGTAGCCTCCGTTCTACTTTGTCTCTATGAATTTACCTCTCTAGATACCTCGCCTAAGTGAAATCAGACAGTATTAGCTTTTTGTGCCTGGTTTATTTCTCTTAGCATAGTGTCTTCAAGGTTCATCCATGTACCACGTGTCAAACCTTGATTCCTTTTTATGGCTGAATAACAGTCCAGTGTGTATATATATCACCTTTAGCTTTTCCATTCATCTTCTGATGGACACTTGCATGGTTATCACCACCTTGTTCTAAAATGAAGGGACTGGAGGTCTGAGCGGCTCAGAATTATCCCGTTATTTAAAGGGAATCAGAGAGACCCTATCTCCTGCTTCCTAGGCCAAGACTGTCACTACTCCAAGCTACTGAGCCTGACAGGGACTTTTATTTCACATTCTGCTCTGATTTCACATAGTGAAAAATAACAACAAATGCTCATATTGTGCTTTTGCTGCTACTGGGCTTTGAGCATGTTAAGTTATTTTCTCCTTACCACAAATCTGTGAGGTGGTTGTATTCCATTCTTTTCCCATTTTACAGATCAGGAAACAAGCATGAGAGGTTAAGTAACCTGCCCAACATCACACAGCTATAAAGCAACAAAGCTGGGCCAAGAACTCAGCTCCAGAGTCCCTGCACTTAATCACTCCACCACACTCGAAAGCAATAAATTCCGGTGGGATTATATTTCTGGTGTTAGAGACTCAAATTCTAGAGAGTAAAACAAGGTGCTCTTTCTTTGAGATTAACTCAGGAAGACAAGTATACGCCAGGGAAAAGCCTACAAATAGAGTCATAACTGCCTTTTACACAAATATCCGTGGCCTCAAATTCCGCATGGGTCTCATGAGACAGTCTCTTCCCCTGCCCAGGGTGATCTAGGAACTACAGGGCAAATGGAAATCCTTCAGGCCGGAATTGGTTCTTCAAATACTCTAGACTCTGCTCCATTAAAGACACAGAAGTCTGCTGCCAGGGTGCCCCTTTGCTGCTCAGTGCAATGGCTCAGGTTTCCAAGTCGTTTGAGTCCCACTCCAGCCGACCACAGTCACTGTGTTAGGGTTAGGCCGGTAATCTGCAGACCCCAGAAGAGTCCCACAAGCACCCAACGACTCTGCCCCAGTTATTTAGGCCATGTGACTTGCTCACTAGGAAGACAGAACTTTCTAGAATGAAGCTGCTTTCTCCAAGCAATTGATGAAGAAAATAGTCACCCAAAGGAGAGAGAAAATAGGGAGGCCTGCTGGTTCCAGCAAAACAAACAAGGATGCTTGATTTCCAGGCATTGGCAAGAAAATGTATTATTACAGAAGGTCTGAATCCAAGGGACACTGTATCCTTGCAGCGTGGCTGTCTGAGACCTCTAGGTTGTGGTTTCGGCCCATGTCTAAGCACTGCGGTCAGTCGGTCAGCAAGAACAGAAGTTACTTCCTGCCCCCGCGCAGGGGGCTGTAGCTTTGACAAGACTTGCCCAAGGTGCCCTTCCAAAGTGACTGGCTTCCTGGCTTCTGCCACTGCCACTGGGGGAGCCGTAGACTGCCAACATAGCAAGAATGGGTGCAAATGCACTGCTCTCCACGAGAAGGCTCTTCTGAGCAATCTGCAGCCCGTCTTTGTGGGTGTGAGGAGGAAGGGGGCCCGTAGGAATTAGAATCTGCTCTGAGCAGTGCCGGGGCTCCACTCCCCCCTGCGCTCCTCTCAGCATTGGACCGATGCTGACACTTCCCACGTTGCACTGTCTGTAGGACGTTGAAAGCTCCCCTCCTCTGGGACAGCCTCCTCTTCATCCTCCCATACAAGACCAGCTGACACCCATCAGTTTCTTCCCGCGGGCCTGACACTGCGCTAGGCACCTTACAGGCATCACCTCATCAAATCCCATTGACCAGATGGTCACCACGTCCTCCCAGTCCTCTTCCCTGACCGCTCTCCCATCCATCCCCTTCTCCCACCGCTAGTCCCCTAACTCAGGTCACATGACCGGATGGCTGCCAGAGGGTGGGAGTTGGTCTCCCCACCGTGGCCAGCCTTGCCCTCTGCAGCGTGGTCACACCAGTCCCTGTTTAGAGCCACTTGACGGCCGCCTCACTTCCTCCTCAGTTGTTCACTGTGGGTATTGTCAAGAGATGAGCCTATTTTTGCCGACAGCTGTAGAAGCACATGATTTCAAGTCTTAGTACGAACACTCTAAAGTACTGTAAGACTAAAACAACACACCAGCCAAGTGGACTTCTTTCCTATAAAAGGAGATTTTCCCATCCCATAATTAGAAGAAGGATATTCCTCCTTCCAGTAAAAATAAAGAGAACTTAAAGTAGTCTAGTTTCTTTCCAAACTAGGTGGGAATTAAAATACCACTTGATAATAAATTCTCACAATGTTTCATCCAAATGACCACAAAAAAGGCCATTTTAAGTGAATGTTTGCCTCTTAAAGAGTGTTGATATGTATCACTGCTCTCATTTTATTTCTTTCCACGTTTGTTTTTCATTTTTAATCCCCCATTTCCTGCAGTAAATTATGAAACATTTATCATTTGGGTATATATTTAATAGGTGCACGTGTTCTTTTCTTAATGTAAAAGCATGCAGGAAGCGAGCACTATTCCCAGCCCAGGACCAGGGAGAAGTGTGTCCAGGGGCTCTCTGCCACCTTGTGTCGACATCCGGTACTGCACTAGCCTCTGTTGGAGAAGGATGGCGTCCCCTCCCGCGGCCACCATCACCTTCTACAGAGACAAATGGGTGTAATGTTATCGTAAAGGTCAATAGAAATAGCGTAGATAAAGTGCCTGCAAAGCACAGACAAATGAATGGTTTCTGAACAAATGAAAGAACGAATAGATAGCTGATTGAGCAGACTTGGGAAGGAGCCTGGTGTCATCAGTCTAACTTTCCTCCCAATGCTAACGTCCCCTCTTCTGAGGAACCCAGTAAGATGAACAACAGGCACGAGATGAAGAACAGGTAGCTAAGGGGGACCGTCTTTCTGTCGCCCTGAGGCTCTGGGAGTCCCTCTTCCAAAGTCCTAAAGATAAGAAACTGATTGGCGCAGCTGGGTTCTAGGCCTGTTCCAGGTCCAGACAACTGGCTGGGGTGGGGGGCCGCTGTGTTAGTTACAAGAGAACAGGGAGGCGTTGGTCCTTGTGAATGGTATTAACATTCTGGAGGCTGTTTCCTGCACCATGTGAGCGCCTGAACTAAGTCACAGAGGCAAGAAGATGTAGGTGGGAAAAAATCATTCTGAAACCCTCAGTTAGGTATTAGAAGTGAATTCTTGTGATGGTCAAGAAAGCCCCTATCGCTAGACTCTATACAATGAACTTGAAGAAAGCTGAATGGATGTGGATTTGCCTCTGAAGAATCAACTGATGCAAGTATCCTTTTTATTCCCACTTCAAATATACAAAAATTGAAACCCAGAGAAGTCATATTTCTTGATTAATATTACAAAAATAATTTGTTCTAAGCCAGAACATGTGTTTTCCACATTCTGGTTGAGGTGGTCTTCCAACAGAGCACCGTAGCCCCAGGCCAAGGACAGTCTTCAGAGGAAACGCTGTTGGATTTCCTGAGAAGGGCAACCCCATGAAGTTTGATGAGCTGGACAGGAGGCGTCATCCTCTAGACCTGGCCTGGGCAGTGAGTATGTTTCCTGTGTTCTTTAATCCTTGGTGACCTCCCGCCTACTTGAGGTAAGGGTTCAAACATGTCAAGCCTGCTCTTTCCCTTCTAGGTCCTTGTGTCCTAGGCAAATACCAGTAGCCGCATTGTGCTTGGGCCTTGGCACTTGGGCTCTTTATCAACATTCAAGATTCTGGAGACAGCTGCAGACAAAGGGGCAAATTGCTGAAAGGCCAGTCTTCAACAAGAATATCCGACCACTCCTGCTTGCTGCACACAAGCCCTGATGTGTTATTACCACCCAGAGGATTTTGTTTTTAATCCCTTAAGAACAGTTTATTCAAACCCACAAGGAATTTCTTTACCAGGAGGGCCAAGCCCACAATGTGGACATTCTCACTGATGGAGGGTGGAATGTCCTTGGTAAGACTACAAGTCGTGGTTGCCTGGATTAGAACCCTTCCGTGGCTTCCCACAGCCCACGAAATGAAGTCCAGTCTCCTGGTCTTGGCATATGCAGCTCACAATAGTCCGGCCCACCCACCTTTCCAGCCTTATTTGCCCTTCACACACTGTTCTCCTGCCCAAGTTTGCCCCTCACAGCCTCTGCGCACATGGTCCCTCTCTCTCATTTCAGTACGTCTAAGCCCTACTTATTTCCATTCACATCTTAACCTAAATATTCACCAGTCTATCGACATCCAATCTGAATCTCATCTCAGCCATGAGCCCCCAGGGATGAAGTAACCCCTCTGTCCCAGCACCTTCTCCTCTACCTACGATCTCTTTATCTTTGAGTTATTCCTGCAATACACATCCCCTTTACTATTAGCCACAAAGAAGTACAGGTTGGATATGTTTTCTGAAATATTTTCCTTAAGATATTTATTATAGAAAAGAGCAATGCATCTGAGTACAATCCACCGTGTTCAGGAGACTGTACACTCTTCTTGGCTAATGAGCAGTTTTACTGTGAATGTGCTTAGCCAGTGGGAGCTCATACTGCATAGAGACGGCCCTGCTGTGCAGTGTAGGTTATTTACTGTGCTAAAGCCTCTCTTTCTGCCACTTTCTTTGTGTCCCAGCAACTAGTTTTGGGATAGCTGATGTTTTGAAGAGTATAGTAATAGACCTGCTACAAAGAAGAAGATAATAAGGCTAGATGTTAAAATGCAAATTTGACAGTGACTCGGGAATCTATATGGGAATAGTTGAGAAAGTAGAGGAAAGGGGTCCACAGGCAATTGCAGATTAGTGGAATGACTTTGACATTATTAAGGACATTGTGAATTTCTGGGCAGCCCAGAGACAATAGGCAACAGCTAGAGGGACAGCAGGTGCCTGGCAAGAGTCACGAGCAGAAGCTTGTCCTGCCTGCAAACGTTCATGGGCAGAGCACTACCGACGTGCGTGCTGAGCTTGTGTCTTGCAGGGACGAGGCCGTGTGGACCATTTATGGGCTGATACAAATAGCACTATGTCCAGGAATACATCCTTCATGCAAAACAGTAGTTCATTTATGATACGTCCATTTCTATTATTTTGTTTATTTTCCTTCACCAAGTAGTAAATGACTTAAAACCTGACTATGTTCTATATTTGCATGCTGCTACGAATGTGGCAGTCAATGAAGAGCTTTTGAACCCGTTTCTAAACTATCTAAATTGGGTGCCTTGCTCTGAGTCTGGAGGATGCTTACAGGACAGTTTCCTTTAAAAGCTGACTGTGCTCACCCAGAGTAACTCGCACAGCTTCTGGTGTTAAAGCTGTTGTCCCAGTGTAGTTCACACATTGTTTACTTGTCTGTCTTCACTGTCTGATCGGGCGGTGCTGTGGGTCAGTTAGGGTCTCAGTAGGAAACATCCAACTGGGAGACTCCAGAGAGACTTAATAAGGGTCAATTTACCAATATAAAGGCCGGCGGTTGGGAAACTACAGGGAATATACAGTAGCCAGAGTTAGGAAGGTCAGAAGGAGGGAGTCTTGTGGAAAGAGCCTCCTTCATCTGAGGGATCTGACCAGCCTGAGTCAACCGTGCAGGGATGGAGCCAGGCAATCAACACCCCACCTTCACTCCCCTCCGGCCCACCAGGCTCTGCCAGGGCCCCCTGCTGGCTGAGCCAACCAGAGGGCAGGAGCCCGTGGATGTGGCCCGCAGGCTCACCCTTCTGGAGAGAGCAGCGTAGGAGGTTGAAGAGTGGCTCTGCCGGGGCAAACGGAAGAGATGCAGCACCGTGCATGTCCTCGTTAAAATTTATGTCCTTCGGGCCTGGAACAACCCTCATTCAAGATTTACATTCCTAGCACTCAGGAAAATCCTTGATACTTGGGGGGAAATTGGTAGTTATATTTCAACCATATTACAAGGCTCTAGAGATATAAACATAAATGTCAAGAACCATTTGGCTAGAAGGAGAGCATGAAGGATGAGAGAAGCATGTCAGACTAACTGAAGGGTACAGACCCATAGAGCTCCAAACCTCCTCCCTGGGGACTGAGTCAGGTGCCCCAAAGGTGGGGGGTGGTTTGGGTAACTCAGGAAGAATATTCAGTGTGCTTTATTTTAAATAGAAGTACAGTGTAACCCATCTTCAACTCTCCGTGGGTATCAAGGTAAAGTGAGTTTTGCCAGGTCCTCAATGCTAAGCTAGTTAAATAGGACTATGCGTCAGGTGTGCTATACAAACACCATGAAAATTTCAGTGGCTTCTTCCAGGTATTATTCAAAAGCATTAAAAGCAGAGTCTCAAAGAGATATTTATGCATCTATGTTTATACCAGCATTATTCACAATTCTCAAAGGAAGAAGTAACCCAAATGTCTATCCATGGATGAATGGATAAAGAAAGATACAGATAACAGAATATTATTCAGCCTTAAAAAGGGAGACAATTGGTCACCTACAGCGTAGATGAACCTGGAGGACATTATGCTAAGTGAAACATGCAAGTCCCCAAAAGACAAATACGTGTGATTCCACATGAAGTCCCCAGAGTAGTCAGATCCATAGACGCTAACGTAAAATGGTGTTTGTCAGGGCTTGGGGGAGAGGGTGCTGGGGAGTGATTATTCAATGGGTAAAGAGTTTCAGTTTATAAGATGAAAAGCATTTTGGAGATGATTGCCCAACAAAGTGAATATACTTAATGCTACTGAACTGTACACTTAATAGTGGGTAAGGTGGTAAGTTGTGTACGTATTCTACCACAATTTTTAAAAGAACTTTTAAATTAAAATCAATTAAATAGTTTAAAACCACAACAGTTTATTTCTCAGTCCCACTACATTTTCCTCAAGGGTTGGCTAGGGTAGGGGCTCTGGTCCATGTAATATTGTCCTCCCTCTGGACCCAGCTAATGGAGCAACCACCTTCTGGAACACTGCTGGTTTCCATGGCTAAGGAAAGAGACTACAGGTGAGTTTATGCCACCTGAACGTTGTAAGTTCAAGGTTCCCATAGTTACATGAGGTCAGAGACATGGCAGCAAGAAAGCCAAGAACTAATGAAATCCAGAAGCATGTCTAGAAAGAACCATAGGTATGGCTACTGGCACAGGAAGCTGACTAGACTCAGACACATAAGAAGTTGACTGTGTTTTTAAAAGAACTGCCAGCCTGACCTAAAAGTGTCTGTGACTGTGGGATATTAATGACCCTCAGTCCCCTCAATCGCCTTTGGGCAGCAGGCAGGCTGGGAAGCTGTTTGTCCCCCAAGGCGGTCATTTACTAGTGGCCTGTTCAGATCCTATCAAGGAGGGTGATGAAAAAGCAAGCAGAGTCCAGGGAACCCAGACAAGGGAACTACCTCCAGGGAGTGGAATCAGAGCTGTTCAAGAAATACACCCTCTCCACAGGGGTGGGGGGTGGAGTCTTCTCAGAACGTCCGTCCGCCCTTAGTCAATTTCAGAATCACCAGGGACCAGCGGCTTTTGTGGGGCCCCCATTTCTCCATTCCCAATGGAGCGTTCAACGTGCATGTCCCATCCTTGCTCGGCCATAGCATATGGGGTGGGGAGACACATCTTCCTAGTTCATTGGTTTCTAGATCAAGAGGAGCTGTGATCCCAGCTGGTATAACTGTACCTCTTTCACTAAAGGAGAGACTGTCATGAGATCCTGAACTCTGAGCTTGATACTGAACCTGGACCTTTGTGCTCTCCGGGGAATGAGAGAGGGATGGGCACATGCTGTGCGTAGGAGGAGGGTGAACTGCGTATAGATTCCTACAAACGGGCGATTCTTGCAGCCTTCAGTGATGCTCACCGAGCGTTCTGGTGTCCTCCTAGGCTGGAGACACAGGAAGGTTGCCCTTTCTGCCCCCTTGTAGTTGGAAGGGAGTGAGTGACTAGTTCAGCTCTTGTTTTCACTGGAAACCTATGTTCACCAAGAAAGTAGTCCGTGAATCAACATTTTAGAAACTGCAAACATAGGTTTGAATTAAAGACACACGCACACAGAGAAGGGAGATGAAATCCCTGGTGTACTAAAGGCCTGCAGAGGATGGGAGAGAACGCTAAGCGTCAGGCCAGTGTAGGCGCCAAATAGAAAGAGGGCCACGTCGGCCTCCGGGACTGGCAACAGGCTGAGGACTGGCAGGCTGCCGTGCTTTGGACCATGTATCTGCTCACTCTTGCGGTCTCCGGCCCACAGCTGACTCTCCAGCGACTGGCAGGAGACTATAGAGTGATCATATCAACAGTTAAGTGTGTCCTGGGCCATGACATTAAGGCCAAGACTGCATGATCCACAGCCTGTGTTTGGTGCTGCTGACCCAGTATCTCCAGCCTAGCACAGAGTCCCAGACCCGGCAGCCTGTCCTTGGGAAACAGGCTCGTTAGAAGGACCCACTGGCCAGCACTCAGATATAATAGATGATGTGGATCCAAGCCTGCGACAGAAACATTTTTAGAGGATTTTATAGGAATCTGGATTTTAAAGCTATTCTGGTGGGTGAGAAAGATGTGGGGAGGAGTGGGTTATGATGACTTAGACAGTGGTGATGGCTCCACAATGACCAAGGACTCCGAAGGAGTGAGACGAGGTAGATAGGCAGGCGGCCCCCTTGACCCAGGAAGGCAGCAACACCATGCCCGGCTGCCCTGACGCCCCCCTTGGGCAGCCGCCCTGGTTTCTGCCGTGGAACTCAAAAAACTCTTTGTAATCAGGAAGCCAAACACCTTCACAGAGCCCAGAAAGGGGCAGCTGGCTTTCTTCCACAACATTCATCAGCCTTACTGTAAACACAATAGAATTCGTGAATAATGGTAAGTGCGTGGCTTTCCACCCCCGAGTGGCTCCAATCACACGCACCATTGTCAAGTCCGTCGCCTTCTCCATCTCTGCAGTGTTGTATCACTGGGATGCATGTCGCTTGTTCAGCTGCCCCAGCTTACTTCCAGAAGCGGATCTTCTTCCAAATGGGGTATCACGACTAGTGGTGCTTAATAGTTGTGTGGCAAGCAAATAATGAATGCCAGATGCTGCAAGGTTCTGGCAAGCAGCCGGGCTGCCCTGGTAGGGGATCAGCTCCACAGCCCATGTGGATACCCTCGCAGCCAGGGCACATCCGTAAAGTGGGGCGGCAGAGGTGGCTGATACCTGGGCACTTGGTAACATGCTGGGCAGCGCTGGCTTTTCGCTGGACACTTAGTGTGGGGAGGGAGCGTTACTGCGTGGAGCTCTCTGCCGCCTGCAGTCTTGGGAAAAGCAGCCATCGGTGGTGCTTCTGCCAGAAAACATTTCTGAGTCGAGTGACTGATGCATTTTCTATTGTCCTCCATCTGTCCTCATGCCTAATCACCTGATAAGGTATCAGCTACAGACCATTTTTCAAAACTCTATAAAGTCTTGTTCTCTTAATCTCATTCATGCTAAAATTTCCAAGAATTTAGCTGCAGACAGGGGCTAAGGCCCATCAAACACAGTGCGGTCCCCACAAAGCAACTGCATTCGTTTCCGAGGGCTGCTGTAACAAATTGCCACAAATTGGGTGGCTTAAAACAGCAGAAGTTTATTCTGTCACCATTCTGGAGGCCTGAAGTCCAAAATCAAGGTGTTGGCAGGGCCAGGCTCTCTCTGAAGGCTCCAGGGGAGGGTTCTGCTTGTCTCTCCTAGCTTCGGGTGGTGGCTGGCAACCCTCAGCATTCCTTGGCTAACAGACACATTGTTGCATCTCCGCCTCTGTCTTCCCGTGACCATGTTCCCTCTGGTCTGTGTTTTCACGTGGCAGTCTCCTCTGCTGCCTGTGTCCACACTTCTCTCTTCTTGCAACGACACTAATCATTGATTTACGGCCCCCCCTCTGCCAGCATGACCTCACTTTAACTTGACTAATTGTATCTACAAAGGACCGATTTCCAAATAAGGTCACATGCTGAGGTTCTGGGTGCATGTGAGTTTTAGGGAACACTCATCAACCTGGGTCAACTCAGAGACTAGCCACAGGAATGGAAGTCTTTCTGTCTGGGGGTTGGGGGCATGTTGCCGAGCTGGTTAGTTCCCTCTGCTGAGTGCACCTTCACCACACCTCTGCCACTACAGCCACCAGAGTTGAGCATTTCCTCTGGGCCAGGCCTTGTAGCTTAAAGGCAGTAGCTCATTACATTGCCACAAAATTTCCAAGAGGCTAATGGCACCATCCTCATTTGACAAAGGGGGACACTGAGGGCCCCGAGAAGTTAAGTGAAGTGCAGACAGACCCCACCAATATATCAGACTCCCTCTGCGCCGAGTGTCTTCAATTGGGACACTCTGCTCCTTTCTGCTTTTATCTGTATCAAATAGGTATCAGAGCATTTAGCTCTGGACAAGGTTTGCTTTTGTCTGTTCATTTCGCTTTCTAAAAAATGTAAAACTAGATACATGGGGAAATATGATGTTAATGCCCAAATTTTTAAAATCAGAAAAATATTTGACAAGTCAATTAACCAAGATAATTTGAACCACCATCTAGCAATGAGAAAACAACAGCTTACCTGAAAAACAGTCCAGATCTCTCCAAATGCATCACGTGCAGAGAATTTAAGCCAAGTCCCAGGGTTAGACACCCCAGTGCTGTGAGCCGGGTTTTTTTCTCAGAAGCAATGAGCACGTCTAGCAGGCATCAGGTCTGCTTCTCCCCGACTGTCACAGCAGCCAGTGTGCAGTGTCAGGAGCAGCCGGGAGCAGCGGGATGAAATCCTCCCTAACTGAGCATGTGAGGGGGCCTCCCTCCCGGCGGTGCCCTGGAGTCTGCTCGGCCTGTCTCTGCAGAGACTGGACAACCAGGCACTGAACAGGCACTATGTTCCCTGCCATTGCCTCTCTCACTAGCAGGGTAAGCAGGGCTTCCCACCGCACTCCAGGGATGTTTGCGCTGCAGCCACGAGGCCGCCCACATCCGCTTCTCAGTCATTCCACTGGAACCTGGTAGGGAAGGCATGGAGAGACTATGGTGACAGATTAGCAAGTCACTCTTCTCACGGAACCTACATTCCGGTGGGGTGACAGGCACTGAACACACCAATGTGCATTTCAGAGAGTAAGTGCTGAGAAGAAGGCAACCCAGAGCAACGTGCATGTGGGGTGCTCAGGAGAGTCTGTCCGAGGAGGTAGTGTTTGACCTGAGAGCTGAACCCTGCGAGGGAAAGCCTTTGTCAGGCTGAAGCAGTTCTGGAGAGACGTGAAAGTGCATTCGTCCACCCTGGTCAGCCTCGAACTTACGGTCCAGCAGATCCCACCAAAAATACGACTTCTGCTGTGGGTATTCAGAGTCTGGATATACCTTACAATCCATACTCTTGTAGCAAAATCATTTAATAGGACAAGTGTGAATTAAATAATAAGATTGATTTAGGAAGATCTGGCTTTGTTAATCTAAGTGTAAATGAATGTTAACTGCAAATAGATGTCATTTTACGAACTGTTCAGTGTTGGGAAGCAATGCCCTCCATCAAGGTAGGGAAAGACACCTTCTTTAGAACAACTTCTACTTCAACTCAGAATTACATAATGAGAGCTAGGGAAAAAATTATTTTCTTTAATTCAATTAAGGCCAGTTTGTCATTCTTCTGTAACCATCACAGTGAACCAAGACTATATTTGAGTGGAGGTTCTCTGAACCCTGGGAAAAGTCTGGATTCCACACAGTGGCTGGGGTGGAGCTCGCAGAACCAGGTGTTCTCTGTCCTCCATTGGGGTGGGGCTGGATGGCCAGCCTCGACAGCTTTCATTTTCCACCCACCTCTCCTGTAAGAGGCTGGCTGATGAGCAGAGTCATCAGGCATCCACAGGCTGGCTGCAGATACAAAGTCTGGCTCTCGCAACATCTGCTCTAATTGTGTCTAGCTTACTCCTAGAATAAAACTAGTCTGGAAAGCTAAATTGCCTTTCCTGGTGTCCTTTGCAGCAAGGGTACTTACAGGTAATACGGCTCTGGTTCTGCTTAGAGGATGACTTATGTGAGTCCCTGCGTTGGAAGTGAGCCATGTGAGGCAGGGGTGAGAGCTTCTGGAAACACACTGGCAGACACATCTGGCTCTTCTGGGGCCACTGCAGCACTTCCGGGCACCTAGGCCCTAATTTCACAGTCACCAATGAGTGGGGAGCAACAGCCCTGGTGCTTCTGCTAGAATAATTTATAAGCCAGTGTTTTTCAAACTTCACCGTACATCAGAATCATCTGGAAAACTTGCTAAAGCACAGATTGCTGGGCCTCATCCCTGGAGTTTCTCGTTCACTGGGGCCGGGGTGAGGCCCAAGAATTTGCATTTCTACCAAGTTCTCATATGACGCTGATGCTGCTGGTCCGGGAACATGTTTTGAGAATTACTCTTTCAAGGTCTGAGCTCTCATTTCTCTTGGCTGTGCTATCTGTGGCTGCACTGTTCCCCTGTATACCTTCCAAGCCTGTGTGGCCTTCCTGGAGAGTCTGTGAATCAATTAATACCCTCAGGTAAACCCCTTTCTGCTTAAAGTAGCCTGGGTGGATTCTGTTGTCTGCAACTAAGAACCTGATCCATGTAGGGTCATTGGCCTTATCTACCAATGCTCTAAACATTCCTGTAATTCTCTGTGGGATCCTCCCCTTCTGCTCGGTTGGATGCTCGCGTCAGTTCTCTATCCCTGACTCTAGTTCTTGCAGAAGTCACGGGCCGCACGCTGACACAAGCCCAGTCCCAGATGGCCTTCCATTTCACAGTCATATCGAGATAATTCCCCATTGTTCTGCGACATTCCCAATCTCCTGGCTTTCTCCAAAAATAATCAAACCAGGGCTATTCACTGAAGAGCAGGGCCAGGGTCTATTGCCTCAAAAGCAAAAATGCCTTGAATTTAGCCCTAAAACTGAAGTAGCCACACAGAAGGAAAAGTAAAGTTTTAAGAAAGTCTTTGTATCCACCAAAGGGGGAAAAAAAGTCAAATGCCGGATGTCTGCTTCATACTCAGTTTTTTAAAGATATAATCCTCTTTTTTTCTGGCAAAGTATCTTAATGTGAAATTTAAAATAAAAACAACCTAAAAGAGCCCTCTTTGAAAGGCATGACAGTGGATAAGATTGATAAACTGACATCTTGCAAGACATGTTATTTAAAAAGTGGTTAAAAGGTACTATTTACCCAGTGAACCATAGGGCTCAAAAAAAAAAAACCAAATACAATAGCAGTCCCTCAGGTAAATGCCTTTTCAGACAGTTTTTTAAATGTGTATTATTTATTTCATGAAGCATAGCAGCCTATGCAGAGAGGAGTTCTGGTCTGCTGCATAAATAGGCATTTGGACAGCTTTAAAAATGCATGCTCTTTACACCCAAGTGCCGAGTGAAAATCTCAACGTAAAGAGGTTATTGTGAGCAAAGAGCAACCGGTTTTCAAAACCAAGAGGTGATCTGCCAAATGGTGTCTTTCAAACTTTTTTTCCCCAAGAGCTATATAAAACATCTTATACTTATTTAAAGGCCCACTAGTCCCTTCTGGACCTGGTGCAAGTGGCCTCCCGGTAAGAGTGAGGTGACCCTCACTGAGCTCGGACTACTCAGTGTCCTCAACCTTGTCTGCTCACCAGAATCACTCGGGAGCCTGTTCAGGCCCCAGCCCAGGGAGGCCAGCAGACAGAGTGTTCTAAGAGCACCCCGGTGATTCTGATGTGCGGGTAGAGTCGAGAGCCCCCGGATTTCATAAATAATTTGAAATGCAGAGAAGCCAAGTAACTTGTCCAAGATCACACAGCAAGCCTGGGAGAGGCCTGGGTATCTGGACCTTAGGCTTTACTCTTGCTGCTGCTCCACATTCTCTCCTCTCCTTGTAGGGAGTAAACCTTTATGGTTTACTTTTATTATGAGTTCATGCTTTCTTTGATTGTATCTACATTTAAAGCATATAAATAGTGTAAAGTAGCTATACAGTTACATTAGCAGACATTTAGAAAACCAGGGGAAAAACTATTTCCATTTCCCAAATGCCAGTTGGATTAGTACCTCTGGAATAATTGTACTAGATTCCTCTAGATCCTGTTTTCTTTTCTCTATATTTTTCCCATTTATAAATGTGAGTTTATATTTGTATATTTTGAAACGTTATACCCCAAGTGTGGGTAAAGTGGGGCTCCTATGGCCAGGATCCTCACTGAACTCAAATGTAACTGGCCTGTTGCTATGCTACCGCTTCCACACCTTTAGGCAATAAGCCATTATTGTGTTAATGTAAGGAATTCCGCCCAGCGTTTCGCCGGAGACTGGGTGGCGGGTCTGCAAGGCTGTAGGAGAGCGGAGCGGAGGCTGGAATGGTGGCAGCGCCGAGGGACTGACCTGCCACCTCGAAATAAAGTTGGGTATAACCTTTCCACCCCAAGAACCCTTTGCTGTAAATTTCTTTGGTCACAGTGAATCTATAGCGAACTTGCCCGGGGCTGTAACTCATTTGCAAGACAATTGGCGAAGTCGGCAGGGTTCATTGTTGACCAAGGAAAAAGACAAGCTGCCCTATGGGAGGGGTGCTTCAGCTGGTTGCCCCTGTGAGTGCGGAGACAGTAGATCGTCCCCCAGTGGGTATGTGGTCTGAGGTGGCTTGCCTCCTAGAGGACTGGGCCCCACCCCAGGACTGGAGGCAAGGGGAGGTGACATCTGAGGCTGTAGGGGTGGCCCTTGGTATAGTAAGTAAATCCTCTAAGAAGCAGAGTGCCCGTGAGGCAGCGGGGACTATGGGTTGGCTGCTTCTCACAGTATTAAAAAAGTCTACAGAAGAGACCCAAGAAATGGCAGCACAAGAATGCGAGCTGCAAACGTCTTGGATTCCCTGAGAAAGGAGATGGCTTTGATGCGAGAGGAGGCAGCACGGGGGCACCGGCAGCAAGGAGCCATTTGAGACGAGACGGCAGCGCTGCCAGGTGTTCTGAAGGAGGAAGAGGCCATCAAGGAAAAAGATGAACTCCTGAGGGAAGCAGAGTCAGAGGTGGCATGAGAACGTCAGCTGCAAAGCATTGAGCTGAAGGTAAGAGACCTTCTGAAGACTGAGGTGGCATTGCTGCGAGGCACAGTAGAAAAGGTAAAGGTTGTAGCAGAGGAGGCACTCGGGGGAGGGGAGAGAAAGGCGCCATCAGCCTCAGTAATGGAGGAGCTGGAGAAAGATGAAGGGGTGATGCCAGAGGCACTGGCGCCTCCTGTATTGAAAGCACACCCCGTGGTTGTAAAGAAAATAAAGACCCAGCAGCTGAAGGTTCCCGAAGGAGAGGAGCAGCCCCCTCCCCAGGTCATGGAGCCCTCTATGGTCCGCCCCTATACTCAGGCTGAGCTGGTGGATTTGGGCTCCCGGTTTAGGCAGAAGCCCTCAGAGTCAGTGTCAGCTTGGCTCCTGCGTCTGTGGGACTCAGGGGTGGATGGAATTGTTCTGTCAGGGTCAGAGATGGGAAAGCTGTCTTCCCTGACAGTGCAGCCTGCCTTGAGGCAGCGATTACAACATGCACATCAGACCCCAGGGAGTCACTCCCTCCTCGATTGGCTCATGGCTGCACTTCGTGCTGTGTGGCCCAATCCGAGTGATCTACCATCCTCTCCTGTTAGATGGCAGACATATGCTAGGCATGAGAAATGCCATCTATAGTCCAGAGAATTATGGCCCAGATGAAGGGATTTTCACTACTGGCATGAGGAATATTGTACTTTAAACGGCTCCTACATCCCTCTTTGGGTCTCTAGTGGCCATTCTTTCCCCTCACTTAGGGTATCCCATAAGCAAGGTGACACGTATAGTAGCAGACTTAGGAGAGGCTGAAGCCATGAGAATTCGGAAAGAAGTAAGACCTGTTGCTCACAAGAATAATTTACAGAGCCCCATGAAGGTTACGAGGACCCAGATGTGGGTTGATTTAATGCGGGAAGGAGCAGATGGAAAGAAATTAGATGGGAAGTCAAATAGGATCTTAGTAGAGCTATGGCAACAGCTGAAACCAGAGCAGCAGTTCCAGCCATTAAAACCAAAGAGGCAGAGATCAGAGACAGCCACGAGTCCAGCCTGTGTGTTTGCAAGACTTCCTGCTGGAAAGCAAGCCAACCTCACTTGAGCCCACACAGGAAGATGATTGGGGAACACCGTTTGACTGAGGGGAAGGTCAAGGTATCTGTCCTTGGGGACCAGAGACCACATGTTGAAATAGCTATCCATTGGTCCCCAGTGAAGATACAACATTTCCTGGTGGACACTGGGGTTGAATGTTCACTGATTCATGGTAATCCTGAGCGGTTCCCTGGGACCCCCACTATCATAGATGGATAAAGGGGGAAGGCTATCAGAGTAAAAAAAGCCCAAATCCCTTTGGGAATAAGGCATCTACCCCCAAAAGAGTATACCATGTATATATCTCCTATCCCTGAGTATATTTTGGGGTTTGATATCCTGCAGGGTGTATGGTTGCAGACCACTGTAGGTGAGTTCAGACTGAGAGTACGTGTGGTGAAGGCAGTTCTGAGGGGACATGCTAGGCACCCGCCCATAGCTTTGCCTGTGCCTCAGCGGGTGACTAACACCAAGCAGTACAAACTGCCTGGGGGTCATAAAGAGATTGGAGAAACTCTCCAGGAGCTGAAAGGTGGGTATTATAAAGCCCACCCATAGTCTGTTCAATTCCCCAGTGTGACCAGTAAAAAAGCCAGATGACTCCTGGCGTATGACTGTGGATTACAGAGAACTGAATAAGGTCATACCCCCTGTGCATGCTGCTGTCCCCTCTATTGCAGGCTTGATGGATAACCTCAGCCATGAACTAGGAACATATCATTATGTGGTAGATCTTGCTAATGCCTTCTTTTCCATTGACATTGAGCAGGAAAGTCAGGAACAGTTTGCCTTCACGTGGGAAGGATGGCAATGGACTTTCACCGTCCTTCCACAGGGATACCTCCACAGCCCCACCATCTGTCATGGACTTGTAGCCCAGGACTTGGCTACATGGGAGAAACTGCCAATGGTGCAGCTGTACCATTATATTGATGATGTCATGCTCACATCCAATTCTCTTTCAGATCTAGAAAGTGCAGCACCTAGACTGCTGCAACATCTACAGGAGAAAGGATGGGCTGTGAACAGCACCAAGGTTCAGGGACCTGGTTTGTCTGTCAAATTCTTGGGGGTCGTCTGGTCAAGTAAGACCAAAGCTATACCAGAAGCAGTTATAGATAAAGTCCAGGCCTTTCCTACCCCCACAACTGTAGCATTGCTACAGGAGTTTCTGGGTCTTCTAGGCTACTGGAGAGTGTTTATCCTGCACTTGGCACAAATTCTGAAGCCCTTATACCAGTTGGCACGAAAAGGTGTCAGGTGGGACTGGGATGAGACATGTGCATCTGCCTTTAACAGCAAAACGGGCAGTCAAGGCCGTGCAGGCCTTGAGTGTGATAGACCCATCAAGGCCCTGTGAGCTGGACGTTCATGTCACTGAAGACGGTTATGGCTGGGGTCTCTGGCAGTGGCTTGAACGAACTCGCCAACCCATTGGATTCTGGTCACAACTCTGGAAAGGGGCAGAGGTATGATACACTTTGATAGAAAAATAACTGGCTGCCGTGTATCACGCCTTGCTGGCTACAGAACCCATCGCTGGAATGGCTCCGATAAAGGTAATAACCACCTATCCCATCTTGGGGTGAGTATGAGACTGGACCCAAAAGACAAGGAGTGGTGTGGCACAAACCCCCACACTAGCCAAGTGGGGTGCTTACCTACAGCAGTGTAGTGCCCTCTCTAGTAGCCCCTTGAGTGAAGAACTCCAACGTGTGTTGGGGCTGGTGACATATACTAGTGAAAAGCAGGAAGAACTTGCTTCTGAACCATTAGTAACAGAGAGTCCCTATTGGGAGGGAAGAGCCCCTATACCTGAAGATGCATGGTACACAGATGGCTCCAGCCATGGGCAGCCCCCAAAATAGCTTTCCATCCTAAGACTGAGACAATATGGATGGAAGATGGTGAGGGGAAGAGCAGCCAATGGGCAGAGTTGCGGGCTGTGTGGCTTGTGATCAGCCAGGAGCCCTCCCCTATAGCTGTCTGCACTGACAGCTGGGCTGTCTATCGGGGCTTGACCCTGTGGCTACCAACCTGGTACCATGCCAACTGGCTAGTTGGTCACCGACCCCTTTGGGGGCAAGAATTGTGGCAAGACTTATGGGCCTGTGGTCAGACTAAAATGACTACAGTATACCATGTGACAGGTCATTTGCCACTGGCATCACCAGGAAATAATGAAGCAGATAAATTGGCCCAGATACGTTGGTTAGAAGGCAAGCCTGCCTCTAATGTAGCCCAATGGTTACAACAGCGTTTGCTGCATGCAGGGCAAAAGACAATGTGGGCTGTAGCCTGTCGGTGGGGCTTGCCTTTGACCTTCGAAGAAGTTAGTAGAGCCCAGCAGGAGTGTGTCGTGTACTCCAAAAGGGACTTACACTGAGTTCCACAGCAACATGGGACAATAGCTAAGGGGCCTATACCCCTCGTCAGGTCGCAGATAGACTATATTGGGCCTCTACCTGTGTCAGAAGGATATCAGTATGCTATGACTTGTGTGGACACAGCTACTGGAGTTCTGATTGCTTTTCCTACCCATTGTGTAGACCAGCAGATGACCAAAAGGGGCCTGGAGCGTCTCTTTGCTGCCTATGGCCGACTACAGGTAATTGAGAGTGATCAGGGCACCCATTTTACTGGACATACACTGCAAGAATGGGTGTGACAGCTGGGAATCAAGTGGAAGTTTCATGTGCCATACAATCCTACCACAGCAGGCATGATAGAGAGGCACAATGGCTTGTTAAAGTTCGGACTAAAATCAGATACCAATAGTCTGTGGGGATGGTCAGTCCGCTTATGGACTGTGCTATGACGTTTGAATGAGAGACCCCAAAAGGGAGCCCTGAGCCCCATAGACATGTTAACACATATGGCTGCCTCCCCTATACAACTGCAAGTGCAAACCAAGGAAGAATCACTGAAGCTGAGGTTCGGCCACCAGAATAACATCTTGCTGCCAGCACCAACTGCACTGAATCCCAGAGACTCCATTGAGTGGACATGGCCTTGGACCTTTCGACACATGGACCAATGATATCTGACTCTCTTGGCACGTTGGGGACAAGGCCTGGAAGCTGGCCTCCTGTGTATTCCTGGAATAACAGCAGAGTGGCCACCAAAGGTCACAGTAGTATATCCTGAATGGCCAGAAGGTAGGAGCATCTTACCGGGGGGCTTTGTTTTATCATTATGGCCAGTGCATGCACCTCCAGTAGCACTATATATAGACCCTTCGGTAACCCCACGGGGAGAGGAGTAAAAGTATGGTATACTAGACCTGGACGGGACCCCCTTCCTGCCACAGTCCTATCACAGGACCACTCTCTTGCATGCATCCTACCTGATGGACAAGATTTGCCTATGTTGGTGGCATTAAAACATGTGTCTTATCGCCCCTAAAGTCTTTGTTATTAAGAACCTCCACTGGCTTGAGGATTATTATAATTTTTGTTACCTGTATCTTAATTTTTATTATCTTTGAGTTGTTATCCTCTGCTGCTGTTGTGGAATCTGGTTACAGTGCTCCGGCTTTCTCACACAGGGACCATTGTGGAAGATGGAAAACATGTAGATTGTAAGGCGAGAATCCTGGAGGGGTGGAGTGTGGGTAAAGTGGGGCTCCTATGGCCAGGATCCTCACTGAACTTAAATGTAACTGGCCTGTCGCTATGCTACCGCTTCCATGCTTTTAGGCAATAAGCCATTATTGTGTTAATGTAAGGAGTTCCGCCCAGTGTTCGCCAGAGACTGGGTGGCGGGGCTGCAAGGCTGTAGGAGAGCGGAGGCTAGAGTGGTGGCAGCGCCAAGGGACTGACCTGCCACCTCGAAATAAAGTTGGGTATAACCTTTCCACCCCAAGAACCCTTTGCTGTAAATTTCTTTGATCACAGTGAATCTATAGTGAACTTACCTGGGGCTGAAACTCATTTGCAAGACACCAAGTATTCTACTTTACTATAAAGTCTCAGTTGGCTTTGTATATTTTAAAAGTAATAGATATTCCATGAAATTTTCAAAGAATATAAACATGAACAATACAGAAAATGGAAGGCCCTAAACCCTCCCCTTCCCAGTTTCTAAAAGAAACCTTTTTTCTATACATATTCTGAAATGGGATTGTATGATTGATGCAGTTCTGTCATTTTTTTCTTTTTCTCCTTAACAGAATGCCTTGGGCCTCTTTCCATGTCCATACATACTAATTGACCTCATTCATACTATTCTATTGAATGGATATTATGTAATTCAGTTAAGCCATCTCCTGCTGAAACATTTTAAAGCCTTTTCTATCAAAAACAACAAGCATACAAACAAACATCCGAACGAATGTCTGGGCTCCCTAGTTCCCCTGCGCTTGGGTCCCAGCTGCCCCTCCAAGGGGCCCCTCCCCGACCCCTGTGCCCCAGTGCACACACCGGACTCTGAACACAGAGGGCTGGGGAGGGCTCCTGTCGTTGACTCCCTGACCCGTGGTAAAAAAAAAAGCAACCCATGAGGAGTGACACTGATAATTGGTCTCATATTCAAAGCAACTCACAGAACAGGGAGGCCAGACCCAGGATGCCCCTGATCTAAAATGTGCTTTCAGAAATCCCCAAAGCTGCCATCATTCAAGGACTTCAGGTCTCCTCTGCAGACTAACCTTTGTTCCTCGGGTCCCTCCTCCTGCTGCCTGCTCACGGATAGGAGGCAAAATGTAAATAGAGCCATTCAGCTACAGTAACACAGGTGTTTTTGCTTTCTCTTTTTGTTTTTAAACATCAAGGAAGGAACAGAAGCAGAGATTCATTGCCAAAAGAGTGACTTTCACAAAAAGCAATATAGCAATGTTTCATGAGCCTTAGAAATGCTGTTGAAACTTCGATCTGGAGATTCTGCTCCTAGGCAATCTATAGCTCAAGGAAATCACATTTTTGCAGATATTAAGAGCCCAGACCCTGGAGCTCAAGCACCGGGGTTTGAATCCTAGATCTGTTCTTTACTGGCTTGTGACTGTGGATAAGACACCTCTCAGAGCCTCTTCCCTCATCTCTAACATGCAAATCATACTTGGCATTGCCTCATTGGGCTCTTATGAGGATAGAGTGAATTAAGCCATGTAAGCCATTTAGAAAAAGACCTGGAAAGCTTTGCAAATGTTGGCTGTTACCATTGGTAATGGCAAAGACTGATAGGGAACTAGTTAAATAAATAATGGAATAATAGGTAGCCATGAAAAATCATGTGAGAAATGCTCATTGAGAAAGAAAATGAAAAATGACTTCATATAAAATATGTTAATTACATAAAACTGACACAAAACATTATGTCTAGACTGTAAGGTTGTGAACATTTTTATATTTTTACATATCTTATGACTGTCTATAATAAGCATTAATAACTTATAATCAGGAATAGTTTTTTAATTTAAAAGTATCCATACACACACACACACACACATCCCCAGATACTTTCATATATATATATATATAATCTTTTTCCCCCAACATTAGGGCCAATGCTACCTCAAATAAAAGGGTTTAAGGGCTGGCTGGCTGTTCTCTGGGTCTGTCTCGTGTGTGGGACCCTTCCCTCACCACTGTGCCTTCAGTGTACTCACTTCTCTCCTCTCTCCCTTACTTGGCTTCCTCTCAAGATCAGATCCCATGAACTTACTCAGGCTCAACTACAAAACACTGTTAATGCTTAAAGTGTCACGCTTCCCATGAGAATATGTTTTCCCAGGGAATGAAGACAAAGGATGAAATCCCTAAGGGTAGAATTTTTGCAACATCAAGACAATGGAGGAAGGAAGCTGTTAAACACGAAGGAAATGGTTTCCTGTTGCCCCTAAAATCAAGCCCTGGTGATTCATTAGGCCAGCTCAGCTCAAAACCAGACAGTTCAAAGTGAAAAATTCTTGTCTCTTGAGAGGCACAGACCTTAATCAAATGAACAGGAATGAATAAAGCAAGTTGCAGGCAGTGTGGAAGAGGGTTGTAGAAAAGGCCAGGTTACCCAGGAGAGAGTTTTGCAATTTTTAATGTAACGCAGGTCTTTAATGAGGCTCTAAGGTGTCAAGGAGTCCCAGGGGATCATGCCAATTCCTCGGTGAGGGCAAGAGAAACACCAGTGACCTCCAAGAACTGGACGTGCCTGACTTTTTGTCTACCACAGGTAGAAGGAAGGAAAAATGGGTGCCCTTCCCCACTTAAGAGGGGGTGCCTGTGCTGGGAAAAGGAAGTGATCAGAATTTACATTGTCTGAGCCCAGGTTTTTAACCAAGAAATTGCTTCATAATTTAAAAATTATTCATTCCCGCCTATGCTGTGGCCTCACCCCAAGAAGTAGCAAGTCAGCTGTATCCAATGAAGGATTAACGATAATAAATAAAAGAGTCATGATTAATTGTGCATCCTGATTTAAGAGGTTGGGCTGCCTCAGTCATGCTTGAATGGTTTATCAAATTTAGCTCTATTATGACTGTCTTGTATTTCAATTGATGTTTGTGCTCAGGTCTGAAGGCACGTGTATCTCGAGGCCTCTCAGATATAAAAGAATTTAAATGTATAGACTGTTAAAGGATTCTATCATTCTTACAGCATGAGGTGAAAGTGTTGAAAATGGCAGTTTAATGAGTCATGCAAAGCGGCTCTGTATTCAGAGTCACTGATTCAATTATTTTTTCCCCCTTCGAAGGCCATTCTAGGCAGAGTGCTATGGTTGTTTTCTAAATGTCACGGTTCTGACTGGCCTTTTTGTGATTCTTGGTAATTTCCCTGCTCGCTGAAAAGCAAAGGTATTCCAGGGGCCAAAACCTGAGGCGGTCAGATAGCCAAATCACTGTCGGAGCCAAGCAAGAAAAAAATCAATAACAAAACACAAAGGGTGAGGAAAGGGCCGTGGGGATTCCTAAGCATGCTCGCTCCGGCCCTTCCCCAGCTGCAGGCGGGCAGAACGCGGAGGGCCCGGTGAACCGGGGTGAAAAGCCCTCCTCTCCCGCCACCTCGGTGTCCCTGGCCGTGTCCAACAGGCGGGCGTGTCCCTCTTTGACAAATCTAATTTTAACAGGGGCGCTACTTCTTTCATTTGCTGCCTTCGCGTTTTCATCTTGAGGTCATACTTTTACCTGCCAACTCAGGTAAATAGTCTGTAATAGGGCCCAGGCTTTGAAAGGTTGTACTGTACTTGATTTTGTGCTGAGATTTTGTACTTTCATGTCGAGTCCTCGTAAGAGAGACTGTGTCACATGACCCAAGCGTCACCTCCTATGGTACTTTGGGAGGAGAAGGGTGGTTATATCTGCTCCTTCGGTCTATCTTTCCTCCTCCTCGTTGTGAGTGGACTAGAGAGGAGATAACTGCCCCCCCCCCTTGCTGGTCACCTCTCAGCTCCCTCTGTAATGTCACTGCACACGGCTGAGCAGTGACACACTGCGGACAGCTAATGGGAATGACAACTTAGGAGGAAGGATGTAAAACTGAACAGGAATATGACTTTTCCCATAATACGAAGGAATAGCTCTCAAGAGGAAAAAGGAACAAAATTTAAAGTCATTATCTTGTACTGTGCTACGCAGGAATCAAGCTTAAGAACATGAAAAACCCACAGAAATACAAAGTTACCAGGATGCTTGCATTCAGGCCTTAGCTTCCTCCAGCAGCATTATATGTGGCAGCACCATTTGTCTGTAACACACCCTGGTTGGGCAGGCTAGACAACTGGGGGTTTCCAGAAGCCCCATAGGCTTTAATAGTTGGATTTAAGGAAACTTTTAATAATTTGGTTTTTGGCAATTTGTGGCACTCGGGTCCACAGCCACATACTAGTTTCATATTAATATTATGTTGTTTGTGGGCTTAAGGAAAATTGTTATACATTTTCCCAAGGCGCAGTCCCACTATTTTTGGACTCCTTTGTTTATTACATAACCAGCAGGCACAGGTATCGTATTAGTTTGCTGGGCTGCATACACAGTACCACAAAGTGGGTGGCTTAAACAACAGAAACACACTGTCTCACAGTTCTGTAGGCTGGAAGTCCAAGACTGAGAGGACACACGGAGGCAGGGTCCTTCCTTCTGGGGCTGAGGAGGGGTCTCCTCCAGGCTTCTGGAGCTTTGCTGACAATCCTTGTCAGGGTTTCTAGCCTCTCCCCTGCCGGCCCTGCTCACCGTCAGGACTACTAGCTCTTTTAGTGACCCTCCGAGCCAGCGGAGGGAAAAGAAAGGAGGGAGAGGCACCACCGACAAGGCGAAGCAAGGGAGGTAAGAGCCCAGTGCCCGCCCGTTCCGCAGCCTCCGCCGTCCCCAGAGACAATCACACGAACTAAAGAGCTCAGTCAAAGAAGGGACTCCTTTATTGCAGCTCAGGACATGGAATATATAGGGTGTGGTCTCTTCTGATTGGTCACACCTTATGCTAACAAGGCGACCTTCAAATTTCCAATCACACAGAGAATTGTGCGCATGCGCAGTTGTCTCTGACGTAAGCAGTGAACCTAAGTGAGAACACTCGGCGGGAAGCTGTGGCGCAGCAGAAATTCAAAGGGTTCTCAGCGGCCATGTTTGTGGCGCCGCTGAGATCCAAACGTAGTTCCCCACAGATCCTCACTGCTCCTGGCTTGTAGACACATCACTCTGATCTCTCTTTTCATCTTCACATGGCATTCTCCCTGTATACGTGTCTGTATCCAAATTTTCCCTTTTGACTAGGAAGGCAGTCACACTGGGTTAGGGTCCACCCCACTACTCCAGTGTCACCTCATCTGAACTAACTACACCTCAGGGTCCCCACTTTGTGAGAAGACCACATTCAGAGGCAGAGGGTGTTAGGAACTCAACACATGAACTCTTGAGGGTCACAGTTCAACTCATAACAGATATCTTTGCTTTATTTTAGGGAAAAAAGGTTGTGTGGCTCATTGAAATCCGCCATTATGATCGTGGCCTTTGTTCAACAAAATGTGTAAGTTAATTTAAAAATAAAGGAAAAAATAATGTTGGATTTGTTAAAAGGAAAAGAAAGTCTAAATATTAACTAGCTGGGTGACCTTGAGTGAGTCCTTTAATCTCTCTGGATTCTGTTTTCTTATCTATAAGAATGAGGAGTTTGGGATAAGCTTTAAAATCTTTTCCAGTGTTGGAGATCTAAGCCCAAACAGCACAGAGGAGAATTTATCATTTATATTCACAATAAAATGAAAAATACAGTTTTACAATGAACTGATGGTCGGATCATAAAGGCATTTCCAAAAATTCTAAAACAGGCGCTATGTAGCTGCTAAGGTAAGCTGACTGGCTCCTGCGGGTGCCATGCATACAATTATTCTGCCCATGGTCCTAAGTATTCAAAGGATTCTGGCCCCCGTGATGGATACCTCACTCTCCTGGGCTCTTTGGCACAGCTTCCTGTTGGTTAAGCAGCCCTAGGAGGTGACCATGGTCAGAAATAACAACTAAATTAAAGCTAATAATTAATACACAAGTCACATCTGAGGACAGGTCAGCTCTCTCACAGTGAGCAAATACTTATGTATTCTATTGCTAAAAACTACTTCTTTCTTCCAGGTCACAAAGTAAGCTCCCTGATAAAACTGTTTCTAAAACAATCATGTTCAGAGGACCACAAAAATACCAGGATCTGTACCAGCATTATTTTAATCACCTAACAGAACATGGGCAAACTGCTCTTTACTATTGACTTCTATTTTACATATATAAAAATATATATAAGGTATATATAAATAAATATAACATATAATATATATATAAATCTATATATTTAATTGAAGCATAGTTGATATACAATATTATATTAGTTTTAGATGTACATCATAGTCATTTGACTATATATATACATTATGAAATGCTCACCATGACAGATGTAGTTACCACCTGTCACCATACAAATTACAGTATTGACTGTACTCCCCATGCTGTACATTTCATTCTTATGATTTATTTATTTTATATATAAATAAGTATATATATATATATATAGAGAGAGAGAGAGAGAGAGGAGACCTCACCTATTTTGCCCATTCCCCCACCACTCTCTCCTATGACAACCACCAGTTTGTTTTCCATATTTATGAACCTATTTCTGTTTTTTTATTTGTTCATTTGTTTTATTATTTTTAGATTCCACATATATGTGAAATCATATGGTATCTGTCTTTCTCTGACTTATTTCACTTAGCATAATACCCTTGAGGTCCATCCCTGTCATTACAGACGGCAAGATTTTTTGTGTGTGTGGTTGAATAGTATTCCCTTGTATATTTGTGTCACATCTACTTTATCCATTCATCTATGGATGAGCACTTAGGTTGCCTCCATATCTTGGCTCTTGCAAATAATGCTGCAATAACCAAAGAGATGCATACATCTTTTGGAATTAGTGATTTGTTTTCTCCAGGTGAGTACTCAGAAGTGGTATTACCAGGTTGTGTGGTATTTTTATTTGTAATTTTTTGAGGAACCTCCATTCCATTTTCTATAGCAGATGCACCATTTTACATCCCCACCAATTGTACATGAGGGTTCCTTTTCTCCACATCCTCACCAACACTTGCAATTCCTTATCTTTAAGTACTAGGCATTCTGACTGGGGTAAAGTGATTCTTTCCTTCTATTTTTGAGCAAAGCAATGCTAGATTTCCTTGGTTTCAGTGCTGAGTACAGAAGCACAGACCCAAGCTCACTACATCAGGATGTTCTTCTTCCTGCCTCATGACAGTAGCGTTCCTGATCTTAGCCTTCTATGAATAAATATAATCTGAGACAGGGAAAAACTGAAAGACTATATCCCTATGAGTTTCTTGCTTTGCTCTCTCATCACTATTCTTGGTCTTAAAATGACAGAATTGTCTAACTTTGCTTCACCTTTACTCACTAAAAGGTAAACAAGACAAATCCTCCAACTGTATACTGTCCGCAAATGAACTTCCTTAAAAGCAGGAGGGTCTATCTCAACTAACTCAGTGATAACTAGAACCAATAACTATCAAGCAACTTGTTTAAAATAAGTACAAATTACAAGAAATACATATTGATACCTGAGGACATTTGTTAAGAGGCCATACCTTTCATAGGGAAAATAGTTAAGTAACTTATTAAAGTTCTACTTGATGGGATTTCATGTGTTGGTTTTAAATGATGGTTCTATAGTCTATATAATGACTTTAGGAAAAGTATATTAATAATGTGGGGAAAAATCAAGATGATAAATGTGTTCTTACAAATGTATATATAATGATTAACAGAATAAAATGTATGTACAATGATTAACAGAATATACAGTGATTGACAGATGAACTCTTGCCCAGGCCTGCATGCTCTGGTCCACTGGCTGGCTCCCTGACCACATCTCTCTTCTGTCTCCTGGGCCCCCACTGTGCTACCCAGCACCTCTTTTGGTTCCTCACACACACCCAGTTTGTTTTTTACCACAGGGCCTTTGCACATGCTCTTCTATTTGCCTGGAATGCTCTTTTCCTTCTTTCTGATGATTCAAGTCATGTCTCAACATCACCTCTTTGTCAGGCTTTCCCTAAGCACCTGATGTAAACAAGAGACTTCATGTCTTCTTATCACTGTTGGATTTTCTCCTTAGTGCTTGTGAAGGGCTGAAGTTATCCTTATTTTGCTTATTCATTTATTATTTTTCTTCTTTACTCAGTGATACCAGGAGATTAACTTATTGTTTATTACTGGAACCCCAGGTCCCAGAATAGAAGTTAGTTAGGCACTATTTGTTCTACGAATGAATGAAAATATGCATAAAAGGAAGACAATACATCAAATTGCCAGCACTTTCTACAAAAGTGCTGGGGTTAAGGGTGATTTTTTCCCCCTTCTTCTCCTTATTTCATATGTTTTCTATTATTCCATTTGTTTAAAAGAATATTTTCTTACTTTGCTATTATTAATGTACAATTAAATGAGCAATATTATGGTTACTAGACTTCCCCTATTATCAAGTCCCCACCACGTACTCCATTACAGTCACTGTCCATCAGCATAGTAAGATGCTATAGAATCACTACTTCTCTTCTCTGGGTTATACTGCCTTCCCCATATCCCCCCCGCTACATTATGTGTGCTAATCATAATACCCCTCTTTCCCCCTTATTCCTCCCTTCCCACCCATCTTTTCCAGTTCCTTTCCCTTTGGTAACTTAGTCCTTTCTTGGGTTCTGTGAGTCTGCTGCTGTTTTGTTCCTTCAATTTTTCCTTTGTTCTTAAACTACACAGATGAGTGAAATCATTTGATACTTGTCTTTTTCCACCTGGCTTATTTCACTGAGCATAATACCCTCTAGCTCCATCCATGTTGTTGCAAATAGTAGGATTTGATTTCTTCTTATGGCTGAATAATATTCCATTGTGTATATATACCACATCTTCTTTATCCATTCATCTACTGATGGACACTTAGGTTGCTTCCATTTCTTGGTTACTGTAAATAGTGTTGCAATAAACATAGGGGTGCACGTGTCTTTTTCAAACTGGGCTACTGAATTCTTAGGGTAAATTCCTAGGAGTGGAGTTCCTGGGTCAAATGGTATTTCTATTTTTAGTTTTTTGAGGAACCTCCATACTGCTTTCCACAATGGTTGAACGAATTTGCATTCCCACCAGCAGTGTAGGAGGGTTCCCCTTTCTCCACATCCTTGCCAACATTTGTTGTTTGTCTTTTGGATGGTGGCCATCCTCACTGGTGTGAAGTGATATCTCATTCTGGTTTTAATCTGCATTTCTCTGATGATTAGCAATATGGAGCATCTTTTCATGTGCCTATTGGCCATCTGAATTTCTTCTTTGGAGAAGTGTCTATTCAGCTCCTCTGCCCATTTTTTAATTGACTTATTTGGTTTTTGTTGAGGTGCATGAGCTCTTTATATAATTTGGATGTCAACCCTTTAGCGGATATGTCATTTATGAATATATTCTCCCATACTGTAAGATGCCTTTTTGTTCTACTGATTGTGTCATTTGCTGTACAGAAGTTTTCAGTTTGATATAGTCCCACTTGTTCATTTTTGCTTTGTTTCTCTTGCCTGGGGAGATATGTTCATGAAGAAGTTGCTCATGTTTATGTCCAAGAGATTTTTGCCTAATTGTTTTCTAAGAGTTTTATGGTTTCATGACTTACATTCAGATCTTTGATCCATTTTGAGTTTACTTTTGTGTATGGGGTTACACAATAATCCAGTTTCATTCTCTTACATGTAGCTGTCCAGTTTTGCCAACACCAGCTGTTGAAGAGGCTGTCATTTCACCATTGTGTATACATGGCTCCTTTATTGTATATTAATTGACCATATATGCTGGTCTCTAGTCTGTTCCATTGGTCTATGGGTCTGTTCTTGTGCCAGTACCAAATTGTCTTGATTACTGTGACTTTGTAGTAGAGTTTGAAGTCAGGGAGCATAAATCACCCCACTTTATTCTTCCTTCCTGGGATTGCTTTGGCTATTTGGGGTCTTTTGTCATTCCATATGAATTTTAGAACTATTTGCTCTAGTTCATTGAAGAATGCTATAGGTGTTTTGATAGGGATTGCATTGAATCTGTAGATTGCTTTAGGCAGGATGGCCATTTTGACAATATTAATTCTTCAAATCCATGAGCATGGGATGTGTTTCCATTTATTGGTAGCTTCTTTAATTTCTCTCATGAGTGTCTTGTAGCTCTCAGAGTATATGTCTTTCACTTCCTCGGTTAGGTTTATTCCTAGGTATTTTATTCTTTTGGTTGCAGTTGTGAATGGAATTGTTTTCCTGATTTTTCTGTCTGGTAGTTCACTGTTGGTGTATAGAAATGCAACAGATTTCTGTGTATTAATTTTGTATCCCACAACTTTACTGACTTCATATATTAGATCTAGTAGTTTTGGAGTGGATTCTTTAGGGTTTTTTATGTACACTATCATGTCATCTGCAAACAGGGACAGTTTGACGTCCTCCTTGTCAATCTGGATGCCTTTTATTTCTTTGCGTTGTCTGATTGCCATGGCTAGGACCTCCAGAACTATGTTGAATAAAAGTGGGGAGAGTGGGCATCCTTTTCTTGTTCCCAATCATAAAGGAATAGCTTTCAGCTTCTCACTGTTAAGTATACTATTGGCTGTGGGTTTGTCATATATGGCCTTTATTATGTTGAGGTACTTGCCCTCTATACCCATTTTGTTGAGAGTTTTTATCACGAATGGATGTTGAATTTTGTCGAATACTTTTTCAGCATCTATGGAGATGATCATGTGGTTTTGTCCTTCTTTTTGTTGATGCGGTGGATGATATTGAAGGATTTTTGAATGTTGTACCATCCTTGCATCCCTGGGATGAATCCCACTTGATCATGATGATGATCTTTTTAATGTATTTTTGAATTCAGTTTGCTAATATTTTGTTGAGTATTTTTTCATCTATGTTCATCAGGGATATTGGTCTGTAATTTTCTTTTCTGTGGTGTCTTTGCCTGGTTTTGGTATTAGAGTGATGTTGACCTCATAGAGAGTTTGGGAGTATTCCCTCCTCTTCTACTTTTTGGAAACTTTTAAGGAGGATGGGTATTAGGTCTTCACTAAATGTTTGATAAAATTCAGCAGTGAAACCATCTTAGCACAGGGGTTTTGTTCTTAGGTAGTTTTTTGATTACCAATTCAATTTCTTTGCTGGTAATTGGTCTATTCATATTTTCTGTTTCTTCCTGGGTCAGCTTGGTAGTTTGTATTTTTCTAGAAAGTTGTCCATTTCTTCTAGGTTATCCAGTTTGTTACCATATAATTTTTCATAGTATTCTCTCATTATTCTCTGTATTTCTGTGGTGTCCACAGTGATTTTTCTGTTCTCATTTCTGATTCGTTTATGTTTGTACTCTCTTTTTTTCTTGATACGTCTGGCTAGGGGGTTATCTATTTTGATTATTTTCTCAAAGAACCACCTCTTGCTTTCATTGATTCTTTCTATTGTTTATTCTTCTCAATTTCATTTATTTCTGCTTTAATCTTTATTAAGTCCCTCCTTCTACTGACTTTGGGCCTCATTTGTTCTTCCTTTTCTAGTTTCATTAATTGTGAGTTTAGACTGTTCATTTGGGATTGTTCTTCTTTCCTGAGGTAGGCCTGTATTGCAGTATACTTTCCTCTTAGCACGGCCTTCGCTGTGTCCCACAGATTTTGCGGTGTTGAATTATTGTTGTCATTTGTCTCCATATATTACTTGATTTCTGTTTTTATTTAGTCATTGATCCATTGATTATTTAGGAGCATGTTATTACTCCACCATGTGTTTGGGAGCTTTTTCATTTTCTTTGAGTAGTTTATTTCTAGTTTCATACCTTTGTGATCTGAGAAGCTGGTTGGTACAATTTCAGTCTTTTTGAATTTACCGAGGCTCTTTTTGTGGCCTAGTATATGATCTATTCTTGAAAATGTTCCATGTGCACTTGAGAAGAATGTGTATCCTATTGCTTTTGGATGGAGTGTTCTGTATATGTCCGTTATGTCCATCTGTTCAGTGCCTCTGTCTCTTTATTTTCTGTGTGGTTGATCTGTCCTTGGAGTGAGTGGTGTGTTGACATCTCCCAAAATAAATGCATTGCAGTCTATATCCCCCTTTAATTCTGTTAGTATTTGTTTCACATATGTAGGTGATCCTGCGTTGGGTGCATAGATATTTAAAATGGTTATATCCTCTTGTTGGACTGACCCCTTTTTCATTATGTAATGTCCTTCTTTGTCTCTTGAGAGTTTTTTTGTTTTGAAGACTATTTTGTCTGATAGAAGTACTGCAACTCTTGCTTTCTTCTCCCTATTAGTTGCATGAAATATCTTTTTCCATCCCTTTACTTTCAGACTGTGTATGTCTTTGAGTTTGAAGTGAGTCTCTTGTAGGCAATGGGTCTTGTGTTTTTATCCTTTTAGTAACTCTATGTCTTCTGATTGGTGCATTCAGACCATTTTCGTTTAGGGTGATTATCGATAGGTATGTACTTACTGCCATTGCAGGCTTTAAATTTGTGGTTACCAAAGGTTCAAGGGTAATTCCCTTACTATCTAACAGTCTAATTTAACTCACTTCATATGCTATTACAAACACAGCCTAAGGGTTCTTTTTTTTTCCCTCCTTTTCTTCCTCCTCCATTCTTTGTATGTTATGAATCATATTCTGTACTTTGTCTAGACCTTGGGTGACATCTATTTAGTCTTAGGAATACTTCCATCTATAGGAGTCCCTCCAAAATGCACCATAGAGGTGGTTTGTGGGAGGTAAATTCTCTCAGCTTTTGCTTCTCTGAAAATTGTTTAATCCCTCCTTCAAATTTAAATGATAAGCTTGTCAGGTAGACTATTCTAGGTTCAAGGCCCTTCTGCTTCATTGCTTAAATATGTCATGCCACTCCCTTCTGGCCTGTAAGGTTTCTGTTGAGAAATCTTATGATAGCCTGATGGATTTTCTTTTGTATGTGATTTTTTCTCTCTCTAGCTGCTTTTAAAAGTCTGTCTTTATCCTTATTTTTGGCATTTTAATTATTATATGTCTTGATGTTGTCTTCCTTGGGTCCCTGGTATTGGGAGATCTGTGCATCTCCATGGCTTGAGAAACTATCTCCTTCCCCAAAATTGGGGAAATTTTCAGTAATTACCTCCTCAATGACACTTTCTATCCATTTTTCTCTCTCTTCTTCTTCTGGCACCCCTATTATGCAAATATTGTTCCATTTGGATTGGTCACACAGTTCTCAATAGTCTTTCATTCTTAGAGATTCTTTTTTCTTTCTGTGCCTCAGCTTCTTTGTATTCCTCTTCTCTAATTTCTATTCCATTTACCATTCTGTTCTACTACATCTAATGTGCTTTTAAATCCTTCCATTGTATGTTTCATTTCAGATATGGAATTTCTTAATGATTGAATCTCCATCTTAAATTTGTTCCTGAGTTCTTGAATATTTTCTGTACCTCCATAAGCATGTTTATGATTTCTATTTTGAACTCTCTCAGGAAGATTGGTGAGTTCAGTTTCATTTGGCCCTTTTTCTGGGGTTTGTGAGATTTTGGTCTGTACCATGTTCTTCTGATGTTTCATATTTCTGTGTGGTGCCCTCTAGTACCCAGAAGCTCCAGTGTCTGGAGCTGCTCAGCCCCTAGAGTGAGGTTAGGGGTCCTAGGGGAGCAGAGCTGGTGCCTCAGGGGAGGAAAGATCTGTTTCCTGATTCCTGTCTGCCCTTCCTGTCTCCAGTATCAGAGCCAGTGGGCTGAGAACACAGGTGTAAGCCTCTGTGTTTTGCATCTCTAGCTGTTGTAGGGGGGCCTCCCTCTGGCTGGCCTAACACCTGAGCAGTGACTGCTGGTTTGCATGCTGGTGCCAGAAACCTAGGAGGAAGTCTCAGCAGGCTGCGTGTCACAGTGGGGGGCTTCAGAGCTGAGTAGTCAGCCAGGGGGTGGAGCGCCTGAAGCTCCCCAAAGCTCCCAATCTGCTGGGTAGAGCATGCCCAGACAACCTTGTCCCCCTATCCCTTCTCTCGTGCAGCAAGCTCCATGTAAACCCTGCCCCTTCAGCAGCCTTCTCACAGCTGGGAAGCCTGTCAGACCACCTGCCTTTCCCTTGTCCCAGAGCAGCCAGGTGTGGACCCTGTCTTCCACAAATGGCTGGAATCTGTTCTCAAGCACTCCATCTGTCCCAGCTCTCCATCCTCCAGAGCACCACACAATATAGGTTTCTGCTCGCAAAGCATATCTCCAGGTCTAGGTGTTCAGCAGTCCCAGGGTTCCACCCCCTCCTTGCTCCGTTTCTCTTCCTCCTGCCGGTAAGCTGGGGTGGGGGAAGGGCTTGGGTCCCACCAGATCAAGGCTTTCGTATATTACCCTGTTTCCTGAGGTCTGCTCTGTTCGTGAGGTCTGTATGCAGTCTGGTGCAGCCTTCTTTCCTGTTTCTGTTTTAGGGTTAGTTGTATTAACTATATTTTCACACTATCTGTGGTTTTGGCAGGAGTTCTCTGTCTCACCTCTCTTGCCGCCATCTTGAATCTCTCTGTTATTCTAATTTATAATGAAAAAAGAAAGAAATTATTTGCCTTCCAGAATCCCCATATGAGCCAAAAAATGGACAGTCCTATTGTATATATTCCAAACTATGATAAAATCATAATTTGTTTCCTTAGTAAACCAATTCCATAGATTCCCAAAGAAAATAAGAACATTTGCCTCTGCTTTTAGAAAGTTTAGATTTAATTTAAAGAGAAACTGATCACATTAAAACATTCAAGAATATTCTTGTTTTTTTTGTCTTGGATTCAAAGCTTCACCTCAAAATAAATTAACCATTCTGTAAATACCATGGTCTCATATTTGCATTCAGCTTTCTGGAAAGTGCTTAGTTATATCAATTGTAAGTACTTGTTGTCTTGATTTTTTTTAAAAACTAACCTCATTAAATAAAGAACATATAAAATTTCTTACCACTATACTGGTAAAATGGACAGAATATTGGGTAAAATGGATGGTTGATATAAATAGAAATCTCTGGAAACCATGACTTTTGACCTATAAACCTGGGGGAGAGAGGATAAGAAAATAATAATAATGCATTTGAATTGTTCAATGGGTCTTTCAATAAGGATTTTTCTGGTTCTATACTTAAATAAGGAAGTTAAAAAGAAAGAAAAAATGTCCCAAATCTCACAAAAGAATGGATGAAAGGAAGTCCCTCCAAATGAGTGGCCTGTATATGCCACCTACTGGATTCTTGTTGCACTGCTTGGTCATTCCCTGATTTCAAGGGAGGTTGATTCCTTGTCCCATGACTATCTACAAATCCCCTAACCTCTTTAATCTCCAATTGGACTTCCTTCCTTCCTTCTTTAAAGGCCTGGGACTGTCAACTGATGTTCACTGGACAGGAGTTCAGGCTCTATTAGTAAGCAGGACCTTCTTAAAGTCAGTTCTTCTACAAGAACTTGTTCAGGGTTCCTCCTCTGCAAAGCCCTACTTGACTCACCTCAGGCGCAGAGTTAGCCCCTCCTGCTGAGAGCTCACCTCACCTTGTACTGGGAGGGCTGATGTTTCTGTTTCCCTCCAGCATGTGAGGACCCTAGGGGTGCATTGCTTCTTCCATCTGACTGTGGACCTAGTGTTTGATAAAGATGGTACTAATGGAGGTGAACTTTGTTCAAGTGCTATAACTCAGTTAATCCTCACAACCACCCCTGGGGAGATATTCTTATCCTTATTTCATGATGAGGAAAGGAAGATTCAAAAAGGTTAAGTAACTTGTCCAGGCCACCAAGGTAGGAAGTGGCAAGCAGTCTCGCACAATGGTTTGCACCCTTCGTTGGTATTTCATCAGCCACTTGGTGAACAGTGAGGTGTCCTGTGTGCTTCATTTATGAAACTGGCCCTGTGTCCACCTGCCACAGAGGGATACTGCCCTCCAGGCCCCACTTGGCTGTGTCCTGGGATTCTGCCTCTGGACTGCCCTTATCCTCTGGCTTCAATCTGGGTGAGGCCAGTGGGAAGCATTCATACAAGCAGAGAGGGCAAGAAAAAGACAGGAAGGACTATTTCTTTCCTCGGTTCTCTCCGTTGGGTGGTTAGAGACTAGCTTGGGGTCTCTATGGAAGCCACAGCTCCTGCGAGGATGCCTCTCCAAATCTTCAGCAACTCTTACGGGTTCGTGTGACCATTCCCTCCTTGACTCTTCAGAGCTACAGTGGTAATGGTTCCTGGCTGATACAGCCCCAGGATGCTACACCATCCCATACTGGTTTCTCTTAACTCTGCTAACACCTCTGGACTTGTGCCACTCTCCTCTGATCCCCACCTGAGCGGGCCATCAACTTCTTGTCAGTACACTAAGTAGGCCCCCAAACACCTCCCCATCTGCTGAAATTCCTCCCCAGCTGAATCTGCCATTTAGCCTTGCCAGTTAAGGTTTTGTGTTTCCAGGTGCCCTTTGTTGAGAGGCAAATACTGGGAATCCCAAACCAATAGTAATAGCTGTTTATCAGGTGGTTCCCCCACCCTGACTGAAGAAGGACAAGTTTTGCAGTGGGGAATAGGAACAGGGGAGTTGGGAAAAGCGAGCAAGGGAGGGGAGAGGGAAAAGGGAGCTGATACGGTCCCAAGGACAAACTCTGCCCAGATCCTGTGGACATCTTCAGAGAAGGCTCTCTACTGCAGTGGGTACAGCTGGGCCCCGGAGGGAACCGGGACAGGTAGGAGTCCCAGCTCCACTACTTAAAATCTGGGAGCACTTTGTGGATAAAATGAGAGTTCCTGTGGCCAGGATTCTCATCTGGCCCTGGTTGATTGGCTCACTGCACACCTGTGGGCAATACACGGCTGTTGACTCTATATAAAGAGCTCCGCCCAGTGCTCTGCACGTGACATGGTGGCATGGCTGCAAGGCTGCAGGAGAGCAGAGGCTGGAGTGGTGGCAGCACCGAGGACAGAGGCCCAGAGGAAGGCTCTGCGGGATCACTGTGCAGGCAGAGAGGCCCAGAGGCAGAGACCGGCTCGCTGCATACAGACTCGCTGTGAGTGAACAGGATTTTAGTGGCTGACCTGCCACCTGGAAATAAAGTTGGGTATAACCCTTTCACCCAAAGAACATTTTGCTGTCAATTTCTTTGGTCACAGTGAATCTATAGCAAACTTGCCCGGGGCTGAAACCCATTGGCGAGACAATTGGCGAAAGTCGGCAGGGTTCATTGTTGACCAAGGAAAAAGACAAGCTGCCCTTATGGGAGGGGTGCTTCAGCCGGCTGCCCCTGTGAATGGGGAGACAGTGGATCGTCCCCCAATGGGTATGTGGTCTGAGGTGGCTTGCCTCCTAGAGGACTGGGCCCCACCCCAGGACTGGAGGCAAGGGGAGGTGACATCTGAGGCTGTAGGGGTGGCCCTTGGTATAGTAAGTAAATCCTCTAAGAAGCAGAGTGCCCGTGAGGCAGCGGGGACTATGGGTTGGCTGCTTCTCACAGTATTAAAAAAGTCTACAGAAGAGACCCAAGAAATGGCAGCACGAGAATGCGAGCTGCAAACTTCTGAGGATTCCCTGAGGAGGGAGATGGCTTTGATGCGAGAGGAGGCAGCACGAGAGTGCCGGCAGCAAGGAGCCATTGGAGACAAGATGGGAGCACTGCCAGGTGTTCTGAAGGAGGAGGAGGCCAGCGAGGGAAAAGATGAACTCCTGAGGGAAGCACAGGCCGAGGTGGCATGAGAGCGTCAGCTGGGAAGCATTGAGGGGAAGGTAAGAGACCCTCTGAAGACTGAGGTGGCATTGCTGCGAGGCACTGTAGAAAAGGTAAAGGTTGTAGCAGAGCAGGCACTCGGGGGAGGGGAGAGAAAGGTGCCATCAGTCCCAGAAATGGAGGGGCTGGGGAAGGATGAAGGGGTGGTGCCGGAGGTACTGGCCCCTCCTGTGCTGAAAGCCCACCCAGTGGTTGTAAAGAAAATAAAGACCCAGCAGCTGAAAGTTCCCCAAGGAGAGGAGCAGCGCCCTCCCCAGGTCGTGAAGCACTCTATGGTCCGCCCTTACACTCAGGCTGAGCCGGTGGCTGTGGGACTTAGGGGTGGATGGAATTGTTCTTTCCAGATTAGAGATGGGAAAGCTCTCTTCCCTGACAGTGCAGCCTGCCTTGAGGCAGCAATTACAAAATGTGAGGTGACACGTACAGGAGCTGAAGCAACGAGAATCCGGAAAGAAATAAGACCTGTTACAGGAGGAATTTGAGGGGCTCTGGGAGGGTTACGAGGACCCAGATGTGGGTTGATTTGATACGGGCAGGAGCAGATGGAAGGAAATTAGACGGGAAGCCAAATGGAATCTTACTGGAGCTATGGCAACAACTGAAACCAGTGCAGGAGTTCAAGCCATTAAGACTAAAGAGGCAGAGGTCAGGGACAGAACCACAAGTCCAGCCTGTGTGTCTGCAAGACTTTTTGCTGGAGAGGCTGGAGAACAATGTTTGAGCTTCCTTGCACAGGGATCATTGCAGAGGACTAAGAGCACATAGATTGAGAGGAGAGAATCCTGGAGGGGTGCAGTGTGGATAAAATGAGTTCCTGTGGCCAGGATTCTCACCTGGCCCTGGTTGACTAGGTCACTGCACACCTGTGGGCAATACATGGCTGTTGACTCTATAAAAGAGCTCTGCCCACTGCTCTGTGCATGACATGGTTGTATGGCTGCAAAGCTGCAGGAGAGCAGAGCAGAGGCTGGAGTGGTGGCAGCACTGAGGACAGAGGCCCAGAGGACCGGTTGTGTAGGATGACTGTGCAGGCAGAGGGACCCAGAGGCAGAGACGGGCTCACTGCATACAGACTCTGTCTGAGTGAACAGGATTTTAGTGACTGACCTGCCACCTGGAAATAAAGTTGGGTATAACCCTTTCACCCCAAGAACGTTTTGCTGTCAATTTCTTTGGTCACATTGAATCCATAGCGAACTTGCCCAGGTCTGAAACCCACTGGCAAGACAATTTACTCCCAGAGCCTCTTAATTTATAAAAAGATGAACAGTTAATAGTCTGCTTTCTAAGTTTGTTATGAGGATTAGGTCAGTATGCAAGTCAAACACTTCCCACAGGATCGACCAAGTGTTCCCTAATCCTGTTCCTCTGAGCCGTTGTGGACTCTGTCAGGGAAGCATTTTGTGTTCCCAGTGGTTTTTGAGGCTTACCTGAAACTATTCGTGATCAGAGAGCTATGGGAAGTCCACCGAGGGGAAATAAGTGCTGTCTGGAAAGCAGGACACTTTGAAGTCAGGAAATGCAGGATTTAATTTTGGTTCTGTCAATTCCGTTACATGACCTTGGGCAAGTTTTACTTAAACTTTCTGTGTCTCAGTTTTCTCATCCATGGAATGCACATGATTATACCCACCTCACAGAGTCATTGTGAGGGTCAAATGATAGTGGAATAGCGATTCCATAAGAGAGAGTCTATTTTATTTTCTTCCTTTTAAACACATGCTTTTGGATATGTATCTGAGAGGGAGAAATAGATATATTTTAAGGAAGTGGCTCATGCAGCTGTGGGGGTTAGTGAAGCAGAAGTCTGTAGAGCAGGCCCGCAGACTGGACCCTTCCACAGGATTTCCATGTTTCAGCCTTTAGGCAGAATTCCTACTTAGGGAAACCTGTGTTTGTCCTTCAGGATCTCAACCGATTGGGTGAGACCCGCCTACATTAAGGAGGAGGGTAATCTACTTAGAGTCAGCTGCTTGTAAATATTATTACATCACAAAAATACTTTCACAGCAACATCTAGAGTAGTGTTTGACCAAATAGCCAGGTTGATGCATAAAATTAACCTGCACAAGGACCATTTGAGCTCCATTTAGTATAGTCCTTTAAGGATGTAGCATATTGCAGCTCTGATTTCTGTGTGTATGTGTGGGTGTTTTTGCTTCTCCTTAGGTCATGTGTTCTCAACAGGAGGAGAGGTGAAAATTGGTTCTTGGGAGACAAAAATATCCTAGATAATATAATGGTTTGTGGTCTTCCAATGTCAAACCCTATCTGACAAAAAACTTATTCCTTAGTATGTAATTCTCTCATTAGGAAGAAATTAAATTACATCTTACACATTTCATATTGTATAATTTAACTTTATTTAAGCTTAATTGGTTTATATTTGTTAAAACATTTTCCTCAGGGGGTGATAATAAAAAAGGTGAGGAACTCTACTGTAGGTCCTTTTATGAAACATTTTAAACATTTCTAGCAATGAAAGGAAAGGCACAGCACAGTGTTTTTCACTGACTAGGTTGGTTCTTTTTTTTGCTGTTCCATCTTTAATTTTATGAATGATGAGAGGAGTTGGTGTTCTTTGATTTAGTCAATCTTTAAAAAAGAAAGTGGCCATTAAGATGTAGTAACTCAATATGAAGAGTAATTTCCATAGAAATTTGTTCTGTTGTCAATAGCTGCGGCGCTCACACTGCATTACTCAATTTCTGACAGCGAAACCTGCACACCCCTCAGCACCACCTTCTTTCATTCTGCCCAGAAGCAGCTTATTACAGGCCTGATGAAGCAAGTGTATTAATAATGATGACTTACAGTCAAATCTACAGCCAGGACCTCTTCCTCCTGCACCTCTGTCCTACTCAAAATGCCATTTATTTCGAGAGACCGTTATTTCTGTTGAGCATCCAATGAGCTGCCGGATTGCTGCCTGAAATAAAGCCACTTGTTTCTGGGAAATTTCAAAATTTCCTTTTCAGCATGAGCTACTTAACCACAGCTCAGCCTCCAGCTCCATCTCTCTTTAAAATGGGTGACCTGGACAGGTAACTGGACAGCTCAGGGCCTTGGTTCCTTCATCTTGAAGTGCAAAGAATGATACCAGTTTGTCCCACCCGCGGAGAACACTCAGTAAACCACGAGGTGCCACCAAATGTCAGTTCTTATTATAATGAAGCAAAAGCGCCGGCGTTTTCTGCAAATAAGTTTGTTCCTAATGAGGAACTGCACACCCTCTGTTTCCTCCTGTAAACTGACTTGGGCCTGACTACTCAGGCTCGCCTTTCAGGTCTCAGCATAGAGTACCTCCTCAGAGAAACCTACCTGGATCCCCCAGCCATGTCAGCCCCTGGTTATAATCTGTCACTGCATCCTTTAAAGGATGTTCATTCCTAACACCGCTCACCATCTTTACCTGTACAGTTATTTCTGTGGTTGTAAAACGTCTTCCTCTGCTCCTGGAACAGGGAGCTCCAGAGAGCATGTTCCTCGTCTGCTGTTTTCATAGCTGCAGCCTGATATCTAGTACCGGGCCCAGCACTTAGCAGGCATTTAACAAATGTTTATTCAAAGTGAATATATGTCTGTCCTCTTTCCCAAAATTTGAAGGGAAAATCTGGGGTTTGTTTTCTCTTCCTAATTTGCCCCAAAGGACCCTTTGTCCTTAAAAAAAAAAGAGATTAACTTCTGTTCACACATTGCTAAATCTTATCAAATCTTTAGAGATGTTTCCAGTAAAAGAGGATACTCAAGAAACTCCCTCCATATAAAAATCTATAAAACTTAGGACAAGATTGACAGAAGCCCTTCTCTTGAGCTATGGTGACCTTGAATCACAGTGATCTGTATCCTGACAACCCCATCCCTTTCCCTGGGCCCACTGAGTAACCTGCTCTGGATGTGGCTTTCCTGAGCATCTCTCCTCTTGAATCTTGCTGGTCCTCCATTTCTACCCTTTTTCCCATTAAAATGTTCCTATCTTGTGCTGCCTCCCTTAGGAGAATGAATTTGGCATCAGTTTGAAAATAGGACACAAATCCATTATCATGTGGTAATATGTTGTCTCTTGGGAATAGCATGGACATTCACACAACCATTATTCACGTCTGAGCACCCAGCCTCTGTATGGCGCTGTGTTGGGTGCTGAGGGAGAGGAAAAGGCTGAGAAATACACGGTCAGCTGACTTCTATTTCAAAAAAATGGCAGGATAGATACTTTGAGCAGCTTCCTACAACCAAAGACTTATAAATTTGGGTAAAATGTTATAAATACTTTAAAAATTCATAGCCAACTATAAAATAATGGAAATCTCCAAAAGTCAACAACAAAGAAGCAGTTAAAAACTTGGGAAGAGAGCTTAGGGTCCGTGGTGTGGGTCATACCTATGCTAGTGACCGAGGGGCTTGGCTTTCTATTAAATTGAAGAATAGTTGACAAACAACATTATATTAGTTTCAGGTGTACAACAGTGATTCAGCATTTATACACATTACAAAATACCATGTTAGGTATAGTTACCAAGTCACCATACAAAGTTATTGTAATATTATTGACTATATTCCCTATGCTGTACTCTTTATCCCTGTGACTTACCTATATTATAACTGGAAGTTTGTACCTATTTATCCCCTTTATTCTTTTGCCCAACCCCCCACCGCCTCCCCTGTGGCAACCACCACCAGTTTGTTCTCTGTTAGTCTGCTTCTCTTTGTTTGTTCATTCATTTGTTTTGTTTTTAGAGTCCACCTATGAGTGAAAGCCTATGGTATTTGTCTTTGACTTATTTCACTTAGTAAAATACCGTCTAGATCCTTCCACGTTGTCGCAAATGGCAAGATTTCGTTCTTTTTTATGGCTGAGTAATATTTCAGTGTGTGTGTCTGCCATATCTTCATTATATATTCATCTACCAATGGACATTTAGGTGGCTTCCATAGCTTGGCTATTGTAAATAGTGCTATGATAAACATAGGAATGCATACATCTTTTTGAATTAGTGTCTTTGTTTTCTCGATTAAGTACCCAGAAGTGGAATTACTGGGTTCTGTTGTATTTCTGTTTTTAATTTTTTGAGGACCCTTCACACTGTTTTCCCTAGTGGTGACACCATTTTACATTCCCACCAGCAGTGTCTTTTAAGATACTCACTGGGCCCAGAGACAAGGCCTTTGGCTCCCCCTAAACACCGAGGGGGCACTGATACCCCAACACAAACCTGGGCTTTCAGAAGGACGCACCCTGAATGAAAAAGTGGACTAGGAAATCACAGCCTTGGTTAAGATGACAAGGAAGCTTGTCAGCCTGGGCCTTGGTTTTGGCTGCAGGAGTGGGGTGTGGGGAAGAGAGCTTCCAGGAGAATTTGTGACCACAGCCTGCCCTCACAGACTTCTGGAGTTAACATTTACATTATCTGTGAGGCCCTGGAACTCCCATGCAGAAATATTAATATCAATAAGCAGGGTTAACACCCCTGGAGGTGTGAGGCAGAAGCAAAGGTACATTTCTGGAGAAACTTACCCTTGACCCAGGCTGCTGCTTTTTCTACAGATAAATCCCCACAGACAATGATTCCAGAAGCCCAAATTTCCAAACACATGCAAAAATAAAATATGGTTTCATCCATCTTGGAGTTTGCACTAATTTAGAAAGACAAGACACATAGCCAATGAAATGTTATGCTGAGGTCAGTTTTACCAAGCCCTTTGTAGAGCTCTTGCTTCAACCCAAAACATGTGCCTCTTGGAGGCAGAAATTTCAGGTGCCATAGAGAGCGAATGGAAAAATCTTTTGTATAGGCAAGACCTTTATTATGGCCCTGAATATCAGTTAAGACTTGTTGAGTGACCAGTGAGCTCACAGCCAGTGGCTCAGAATCAGAGGGCTGATACCTGCACAGCCAGACAAGACTCATTGGAATATGGAACCAGATGTTTAAGTATTGTCCTCTCTGTGGTTACTGAGGATGGGCTCTTGATTCAGACTGCCTGGTTACAATCCCTACTGCACCACTTTACATATGCCTTCAGTGCCTCAGTTTCTCCATTTTCAAAGCAATGATAGTAACAGGGCTTAACTCACAGATTTGCTACAAGGATTAAGTAAGATTCATCCATTTAAGGAATTCAGCCAAGTGCCAGGCACTGAGTGTTCAATAAATGTGGGCTATTATTATTCTCATTGTAAACGGATTACCAAATCTAAATGGTTTCTCATCAGATAGGAACTCAAGTATTTACCTCAAAAAGCATTCAGAAAGCTAGTTCTAAAATCACTTCAATACATAGAAATGTGGCCTCCTAGTGCAAGCAGCTTATCCTCTCTTTTCCAGCTGGATGAACCATCTCTCCCCTCAAGCTAGGGGAAGAATTCTTTGCTGTAACACCCCAAGACACAATCCATAACAGAAAAAAATTGATAAATTGGACTTCACCAAAATTAAAAACTTTTCCACTTCCAAAGGCACCATTAAGAAAATGAAAAGACAAATCACATACTAGGAGGAGATATTTGCAAGTCGTTTGTTTCTTAAAGGACTTGTATCCAGAATAAGAATTCTTAAGACTAAATAAGACAAATAACTCCATTAAAAAAATAAACCAAATATTCGCATAGATATTTTGCAAAAGATGGTATACGAATAATTAATAACCATATAAGAAGATGCTCAATGTCATTCAGGGGAAAGCAAACAAAGACCACAAGGAGATACATTTCACACTCACTAGGATTGCTATAATCAAAAATACAATCATAAGTGTTGACAAGGATATAGATAAACTGGACCCTGTCCGGGTTTTTCTAGCTTCTCCCCCGCCGGTCCTGCTCACCGTCAGGATTACCAGCTCTTTCTGTGACTAGCTCTTTTTGTGACCCTCCGAGCCAGCGGAGGGAAAGAAAGGGAGGGAGAGGCAGCCCCGACGAGGCGAAGCAAGGGAGGTAAGAGCCGACTGCCCGCCCGTTCCGCAGCCTCTGCCGTCCCCGCAGATGATCAGACTTAACAGGGAGCCCAATCAAAGCAGGAACTCGTTTATTGACGCTCAGAACACGGAATATATAGGGTGTGGTCTCTTCTGATTGGTTACACCTTATGCTAACAAGGTGACCTTCAAATTTCCAATCACGCACAGAGTTGTGCGCATGCGCAGTTGTCTCTGACGTAAGCAGTGGAACTGAGTGAGAACTCTCGGCGGGAAGCTGTGGCGCAGCTGAAATTCAAAGGGTTCTCAGCGGCCATCTTTGTGGCGCAGCTGACATTTATAGGTAGTTCCCCACAGGACCCCTCATACATTGCTGGTGGGAGTGTAAAATAGACTAGCCACTCTGGGAAACAATTTGGCGGTTTCTTAGAAAGTTAAACATAAAATTACCATATAACCTAGTTATTCCACTCCTAGGATCTATCCAAGAGAAGTGAAGACATACTCACTTACAAAGACTTCTTTGTGAATCTTCGTAGAAGCATCATTCACAATATTTCAAAAAAAAGAAATAATCCAAATGTCTACCAATTGGTAAATAAAGTGCTCTGTACGTTTGAATACAGTGGTGTTCCACACAGTTCCATACAGTGGAATACTTCAGCATGGATGAATACCAAACCATTATATTAAGTAAAATAAGGCAGATGTAAATTTCCATGAACTGTCTAGAAAAGGCAAATATATACAGACATAAAGTAAATTAGTAGGTCCTTGGGCTGATGGTGGGAACGGTGAGTGACTGCAAATGCGCGGGAGGGATTTCTCTGGTGTGATGAGAATGTTCTAAAACTGGACTGCAGAGATGGTTGTATAACTTGCATATTTACTAAAAAGCCTTCAATTATACCCTTGAAGAAGGTGGATTTTATGGTTTATAAATTATACCTCAACATGGTTGTTTAAAAAAGCTAGGGTCAGATTCACGAAGGTGGTGTGACACGGAGAACTCCTCCCAAAAACACAAATGGTACAAAAATATAGTTAATTAATACAACTAACACTAAAACAGAAAAAAGGCTGAACCAGACTGCATACAGACCTCACAAACAGAGCAGACCTCATGAAACAGGGTAATGTATGAAAGCCTTAATCAGGCGGGACCCAGTCCCTTCCCCCATCCCAGCTCACCTGCGGGAGGAAGAGAAACAGAGTGGGGAGGGGGTGGAAGCCTAGGACTGCTGGACACCTAGCCCTGGACATCTGCTTTGTGAGCAGAAGCCTATATTGTGTGGTGCTCTGATGTTGGGGAGCTAGGATAGGTGGAGGGCCTGGGAGATTGACATTCCAGCCATTTGTGGAGGACGGGATTCACATCCAGCCGCTCTGTGACAGAGGAAAGACAGGTGGTCAGAACGTCTTCCTAGCAGCCAGAGGGCTGCTGAAGGGGCGGGATTTGCACGCATCTTGCTGCACAGGAGAAGGGAAAGCTGGACAGGCTTGCCTGGGCGTGCTCTGCCCAGCTGGTTGGGAACTTTGAGGAGCTTCAGGTGCTCCATCCCCCTGGCTGCCTCTTCAGCTGGAGGCCCCCAGCCTGCGGAGCCTTCCTACTGGCCTGCAGACACCTGTGCACAAACAGGCAGTCACTGTGCTGGCATTAGGCCAGCCAGAGGGAGGCCTCGCCTACAACAGCTACAGACGCAAAGCACAGAGGCTTACACGTATGTGCTTGGCCCATTGGCTCTGACACTGTAGACAGGCACCGCAGATGGGAATCAGGAAACAGATCTTTCCTCCCAGAGGCACAAGCTCTGCTCCCCTACGACCCCCAACCTCACTCTAGGGGCTAAGCAGCTCCAGAGACTGGAGTTTCTGCACACTAGTGGGGACAACACAGAAATATGAAACGTCAAAAGAACATGGTTCAGACCAAAATCTCACAAACCCCAGAAAAAGGACCAAATGAAACGGAACTTACCAATCTTCCTGAAAGAGAGTTCAAAATAAAAATTATAAGCATGCTTATGGAGGTACAGAAAAATATTCAAGAACTCAGGAACAAATTTAAGTCAGAGATTCAATCATTAAGAAATTCCATACCTGAAATGAAACATACAATGGAGGGATTTAAAAGCAGATCAGATGCAGTAGAAGAGATGGTAAATGGAAGAGAAGTTAGAGAAGAGGAATACAAAGAAGCTGAGGCACAGAGAGATAAAAGAATCTCTAAGAATGAAAGAATATTGAGAGAATTGTGTGACCAATCCAAATGGAGCAATATTCACATTATAGGTGTACCAGAAGAAGAAGAAAAGAGAAAAAGAGATGTAAAGGGTTATAGAGGAGGTAATTTCTGAAAACTTCCCCAGTCTGGAGAAGGAGATAATCTCTCAAGCCATGGAGATGCACAGATCTCCCAACACCAGGGACCCAAGGAAGACAACATCAAGACATATAATAATTAAAATGCCAAAGATAAGGATAAAGACAGACTTTTAAAAGCAGCTAGAGAGAGAAGAAAGATCACATACAAAGGAAAACCCATCAGGCTATCATGAGATTTCTCAACAGAAACCTTACAAGACAAAAGAGAGTAGCATGATATACTTAATGCAATGAAGCACAAGGGCCTTGAACCAAAATACTATACCCGGCAAGGTTATTTAAATTTGAAGAAGGGATTAAACAATTTACAAATAAGCAAATGTGAGAGAATTTACCTCCCTCAAACCACCTCTGTGGTGCATTTTGGAGAGACTCCTATAGATGGAAGTATTCCTAAGGCTAAATAGATGTCACCCAAGGGCTAGACAAAGTACAGAATATGATGCATAACATACAAAGAATGGAGGAGGAAGAAAAGGAGGGAAAAAAAAGAACCCTTAGGCTGTGTTTGTAATAGCATATGAAGTGAGTTAAATTAGACTGTTAGTAAGGGAATTACCCTTGAACCTTTGGTAACCATGAATTTAAAGCCTGCAATGGCAATAAGTACATACCTATCGATAATCACCCTACATGTAAATGGTCTGAATGCACCAATCAAAAGACACAGAGTTATTAAAAGGACAAAAGAACAAGACACATCTATATGCTGTCTACAAAAGACTCACTTCAAACCCAAAGTGTCTACAAAAGACTCACTTCAAACCCAAAGACATACACCAACTGAAAGTAAAAGGATGGAAAAAGATATTTCATGCAACTAATAGGGAGAAAAAAGTAGGAGTTGCTGTACTTGTATTGGACAAAATCAGCTTCAAAACAAAGAAAGTCATAAGAGACAAAGAAGCACACTACATAATGATAAAAGGGCCAGTCCAACAAGAGAATATAACTATTATAAATATCTGTGCACCCAACACAGTATCACCTACATATGTGAAACAAATACTAACAGAATTAAAGGGGGAAATAGAATGCAAGCATTCATTTTAGGAGACTTCAACACACCACTCACTCCAAAGGACAGATCAACCAGACAGTAAATAGACAGAGGCACTGAACAACGTATTAGAACAGATGGACCTAACAGACATCTACAGAACACTCCATCCAAAAGCAACAGAATAGACATTCCTCTTAAGTGCACATGGAACATTTTCAAGAGTAGATCATATATTAGGCCACAAAAAGAACCTCAGTAAATTAAAAAAGATTGAAATTGTACCAACCAGCTTCTCAGATCACAAAGGTATGAAACTAGAAATAAATTACACAAAGAAAATGAAAAAGCCCACAAACACATGGAGGCTTAATAACATGCTCCTAAATAATCATTGGATCAATGATCAAAGAAAAAGAGAGATCAAGCAATATATGGAGACAAATGACAACAATAATTCAACACCACAAAATCTGTGGGATGCAGCGAAGGCCATGCTAAGAGGGAAATATACTGCAATGCAGGCCTACCTCAGGAAAGAAGAACAATCCCAAATGAACAGTCTAAACTCACAATTAATGAAACTAGAAAAGGAAGAAAAAATGAGGCCCAAAGTCAGTAGAAGGAGGCACATAATAAATATTACAGCAGAAATAAATAAAATTGAGAAGAATAAAACAATAGAAAGAATCAATGAAAGCAGTAGGTGGTTCTTTGAGAAAATAAACAAAATAGATAAACCCCTAGCTGGACTTAAAAAGAAAAAAAGAGAGTCTACACACATAAACAGAATCAGAAATGAGAAAGGAAAAATTACTACGGACACCACAGAAATACAGAGAATTATGAGAGAATACTATGAAAAATTATATGGTAACAAACTGGATAACCTAGAAGAAATGGAAAACTTTGTAGAAAAATGCTACCTTCCAAGACAGACCCAGGAAGAAACAGAGAATATGAACTGACCAATTACCAGTAAGGAAATTGAATTGGTAATCAAAAAACTACATAAGAACAAAACCCCTGGACCAGATGGTTTCCTTGCTGAATTTTATCAAACATTTAGTGAAGATCTAATACCCATCCTCCTTAAAGGTTTCCAAAAAGTACAAGAGGAGGGAATACTCCCAAACTCATTCTACGAGGCCAACATCACTCTAATACCAAAACCAGTCAAAGACACCACAAAAAACAAAATTATCGACCAATATCCCTGATGAACATAGATGCAAAAATACTCAACAAAATATTAGCAAACCGAATTCAAAAATAAGTAAAAAGCTCATCCATCATGATGAAGTGGGATTCATCCCAAGGGATGCAAGGATGGTACGACATTTGAAAATCCATCAACATCATCCACCACATCAACAAAAAGAAGGACAAAAACCACATAATCATCTCAATAATGCTGAAAAAGCATTCGACAAAATTCAACATCCATTCGTGATAAAATCTCTCAACAAAATGGGTATAGAGGGCAAGTACCTCAACATAATAAAGGCCATATATGACAAACCCACAGCCAATAGTATACTTAACAGTGAGAAGCTGAAAGCTATTCCTTTAAGATTGGGAACAAGACAAGGATGCCCACTCTCCCCACTTTTATTCAGCATAGTTCTGGAGGTCCTAACCACTGCAATCAGACAACGCAAAGAAATAAAAGGCATCCAGATTGGTAAGGAAGAAGTCAAACTGTCCCTGTTTGCAGATGACATAATATTGTACATAAAAAATCCTAAAGAATCCACTCCAAAACTACTAGATCTAATATCTGAATTCAGCAAAGTTGTGGGATACAAAACTAATACACAGAAATCTGTTGCATTCCTATACACTAACGGTGAACTAGCAGAAAGAGAAATCAGGAAAACAATTCCATTCACAATTGCATCAAAAAGAATAAAAGACCTAGGAATAAACCTAATCAAGGAAGCGAAAGACCTATACCCTGAAAACTACAAGACACTCTTAAGAGAAATTAAGGAGGATACTAATAAATGGAAATTCATCCCATGCTCTTGGCTAGGAAGCATTAATATTGTCAAAATGGCCTTCCTGCCTAAAGCAATCTACAGATTCAGTGCAATCCCTATCAAAGCACCAACAGCATTCCTCAATGAACTAGAGCAAATAGTTCTAAAATTCATATGGAATGACAAAAGACTCAAAATAGCCAAAGCAATCCTGAGAAGGAAGAATAAAGCAGGAGGAATTACGCTCCCTTCAAGCTCTACTACAAAGCCACATAATCAAGACAATTTGGTACTGGCACAACAACAGACCCATAGACCAGTGGAACAGAATAAAGGGCCCATATATAAATCCAAGCTTTTATGGTCAATTAATATATGATAAAGAAACCCTGGATATACAATGAGGAAATGACAGCCTCTTCAACAGCTGGTGTTGCCAAAACTGGACAGCTACATGTAAGAGAATGAAACTGGATTACTGTCTAACCCTGTGCACAAAAGTAAACTCAAAATGGATCAAAGACCTGAATGTAAGTCATGAAACCATAAAACTCTTAGAAAAAAACATAGGCAAAAATCTCTTGGACATAAACATGAGCAACTTCTTCATGAACATATCTCCCTGGGCAAGGAAAACAAAAGCAAAAATGAACAAGTGGGACTGTATCTAACTGAAAAGCTTCTGTACAGCAAAGGACACCATCAGTAGAACAAAAAGACATCCTACAGTACAGGAGAATATATTCATAAATGACATATCCAATAAGGGGTTGACATGCAGAATATATATAGAGCTCATGCACCTCAACAAACAAAAATCAAATAAGCCAATTAAGAAATGGGCAGAAGAGCTGAACAGACACTTCTCCAAAGAAGAAATTCAGATGGCCAACAGGACATGACAAGATGCTCCACATCGCTAATCATCAGGGAAATGCAAATTAAAACCACAATGAGATATCACCTCACACCAGTGAGGATGGCCACCATCTAAAAGACAAACAACAAATGTTGGTGAGGATGTGGAGAAAGGAGAACTTTCCTACACTGTGGTGGGAATGTAAACTAGTTCAACCGTTGTGGAAAGCAGTATGGAGGTTCCTCTAAAAGCTAAAAATAGAAATACAGTTTGACCCAGGAATCCCACTCCTAGAAATTACCCTAAGAATTCAGCAGCCCAGTTTGTAAAAGACATATGCACCCCTGTGTTTATCACAGCACTATTTACAATAGTCAAGAAATGGAAGCAACCTAAGTGTCCATCAGTAGATGAATGGATAAAGAAGATGTAGTACATATACACAATGGAATATTATTCAGCCATAGGAAGAAAACAAATCGTACCATTTGCAACAACATGGATGGAGCTAGAGGGTATTATGCTCAGTGAAATAAGCCAGGCAGAGAAAGACAAGTATCAAATGATTTCACTCATCTGTGTAGTATAAGAACAAAGGAAAATCTGAAGGAACAAAACAGCAGCAGACTCACAGAACCCAAGAATGGACTAACAGTTACCAAAGGGACTGGGAGGATGGGTGGGACGCGAGGGATAAGGGGGAAAAGTGGCATTACAATTAGCACACGTAGTGCAGCAGACTGGGACATGGGAAAGGCAGCATTTATAGAGAAGACAAGTAATGATTCTATAGCATCTTACTACGCTGATAGACAGTGACTGTAGTGGGGTATGTGGGGGGGACTTGGTAATAGGGAGTCTAGTATCCATAATCTTGTTCAAGTGATTGTACATTAACGATACCAGAATAAAAAAATAAAAAAAAAAAACTAGGGCCTGTCCTGTTAGTGTGAGTTTTGCATAAGTTCTTAACAATGGAAATTTTAAATGTTTTTTATATTGTTTTAGTTTGCCCTGTAAAATAGAAATGAAAGAACTTCATGAGGAAAACAGAATCGGGGTAGAAAATATTGATGAATATTGATAAAACTGAAGAAAAAATCATTAAAAGTGACAAGGAAAGATATGTGACTCTCCATAACACGTATAATGTACTGACAAAATATAATTATCCTGAGTTTTTATGCCCAAGTACCATGAGTTCAAATTATATAGAGCAAAACCCAAGTAATAGAAGAGATGAAATTAACAGAGCTATCTTTGACACACTTATCTCAGAAATCAACAGATCCAGTAGACAGCAAGTAAGGATGTAGAGTATATGAAAACAGAATGAGCTTGATTCCATATATGTATGTGTACATACAATTTTACATGGACCAGAAATAACACTGTCTTTTTATGTAACTGTGGAACATACCCCAAAATGATCATGTAAGTCATACAGAAAAGCTCAGTAAATTCTAAAACCAGAATTTATTTTTAGGCAAACAAAATTACAGGCATTTTTGCTGTGGCCACAAAGCCCAAAGAATTCACTTTGAAAACCTGGCTTAAGTCCCCGTAGTCTGTAGGGGGTTTGCCTACAGGAATTAGGCATTTGTGTTTATGGTTACATTTACTCCTTCCTCTGCCAGGAGAGCTAAGAATTTAAAATCCCAACATATTCCTTGCTTTCCCTTTCTTTATTTTTGTCAGATTTTATTTTGCCTCATTCTGATTTAAAGAAAAGGCTTTTTTCTCATATTCTCTGGGCAGTTCTACCCCATTCCTTCTACGTGTTTGCTTCCCAGGATTTTAAAAATTGATTTATAATTGACATACAACATTATATTAGTTTCAGCTGTATAATATAATGATTTGATATTTGTCTATATTGCAAAATGATCACCACAGTAAGTGTATAAATGTTCATCACCACGCATTATAATTTTTTTCCTGTTTTCTCTTGTTTTAAAAAAAACACTCCCCTAAGGTTTATTTCCTTATTTTCCCACCCACCTACATACCTGGGTCACAAAGCACCAGCACTGGTGGTCATTTGAATAGGTGACCATTTCCCTGGCGACCCTCCTCCTTCCTTGGCCATTTTCTCCAGAAATAGGCCTTCTAGCTGGTTCCTCTAATGCTTTGCTTTCTGGTTCTTGACTGTTTACCATGTGCCAGGCCCTTGAGGTAAGCTCTGGAGAAACAGTGGTGAATAAAACACATGGGCTTTGGCAGGGCTCCAGGGAAGGTAAAAAAAAAATGCAGAGAGCCAATTTACAGATAGAAAAGTTGGAGTTGATCAGAGCTGATTTTTGTGTGTTTTTTTGGCTTCTTCTGGATTTCCTGAATACAGCTGTAATCTCTTCCTCTCTCTGGGATTGATATGATCTTTCTCCCATTTTTCTTCTTCAGGTTTCCTTTTTATCTATTTCCCCTGGTTTCTTACTGGCCTTTTCTTAGTCTGATGAATTATACTCTAACTCCCACACTTCATCCTTTACCTGCAACCATCCCAGATTGAAATACTGAAAAAAAAAAATGGGTGAAGGGGATCAAAAGGAACAGACTTCCAGCTATAAAATACATAAGTCCAGGAATGTAATGTACACATGGCGACTATAGTTAAAAATACTATATTGTTTGCATATTTGATAGTAAGAGAGTAGACCTTAAAAGTTCTATAACCGTATAGTGAAGGATGTTAGCTAGACTTCTTGGGGTGATCATTTCACAATATATACATTTATAGAATCATTATGTTGTGCACCTAAAACTGGTACGACTTTACACGTCAATTACATTTCAATAAAATAGTTAATGAAATTTTAAAATCTGAAAAAAAATCATAGGTTAATGTTAACTTTGCTCAGCTTTCAGCTTCTGCTACAGAGCGAAAAAATAGGCTAGGAGTGTTGTTTGTAAGCCACCTACAGAGCCAGCAGACATTTTTCATCACTGGTGGGCATAGGTTTGAATGCCTTACCCAACAAATTAGCTGCCAGCAAGTAGCAAGTATCTCTGCATTCTGTTTTGCAGAAAGCTTGTCACCACCAGCAGTGAGAATTTAGAGCACATTCCAACAAGAACTTTTCAATCAGTGAACTGGCCCTGGAACTTGCAACAAGGGGATTCCAGCCGGCTGGAGGAAAGCAGACCTTTTGCAGAACAACATGTTCACTGTCCTAGCACAGTGCCTTCCTGCCCAAGTACACCAGGGACTTGAACCTTTAGGAACGAAACATTGAGATACTGACTCTGCAGTTTACGAAACCACCTAAATTATCTGCAAAAGACCATTTTTTTTTTCCTGAGTGAAGGGTTAAATTTAGCAAACACAAACTTATAATTGATGGGAAGGGGCAAGAGGGAGCCTTCTGGAGTACTATTAGTGGTCTATAGCTGGGTGGCAGTTGTATGCATATATACAAATGTAAAAATTCATGGAAGAGAATATTTAGGACTCTTACCCTTTGTTATACTTCATTATGAAAATTTCAAAACAGAGATGGATGCGGGTGATACTTGGATAGCAATGTGAATGTACTTAATGCCACTGAAATTTACATTTAAAAATGCTTAAAGTGGTACACTTTTAATGTGTATTTCACCACAATTTAAAAAATATGCGTACTTGAGTACAGTCCAGTATCATATTTTAAAAGATGCTAATTAACCTTACTGATGATAAAGTTATCCTCCTAAGCAGATGGAAAACTACCTCTCTACCTGCAGAATTTGCCTTGGCTCTGCATTCATTTTCCCAAGTTGTTTCCTTCTCAAGGTCCATAATCTCTACTAGAAAATGTAAAAATATCAGCAAGTGCCTCCTGTCTGGGCCACCTCATGACCCTGACCCAACCCAGCCCTCACACTCTCCCCTGCCTATGTGGACTTTTAGGGTTGAGGGAGCTGAACAAAGGCCTAGGGTTCAAGGGGAGGGCAGGGTGCAGAGCCGGGCACAGAGAGGAGGGGAGAGGCCCAACCAGTATCTCTGCTCTCCTCTATCTGTGGCTTCCCCTCCCTGCTCCTCCCCCAGTCCAGTGCAGGAGGCAGACTGTAGACTTCTAGGTGGGAAAGAGAACCTGGCTCCTCAAGTTCCACCTCCTTATTCTTACTGCATTTTACTTTATTTTTTAATGTGGGAAACAAAGCACACAGAGGTGAAGGGGCTTTTCCGAGGTCACACAGACAGTTGGAGGTCGAACCAGGACTAAAGTTTAGGCCTTGGGTCCCATTGCTCTCCTAGACCTGCACCTTGAGTACAGCCCTTTCTCTCTGCTGCTTGTGAGTCCTTCCATCCCTTCTTCTTCCTCCACCTCGTCTTCCTGCCAGGGCATTTTTAGTAACAACTTTATGAAGGTATAATTCACATGTCATAAAATGTGTCCATTGAAAGTATACAGTTCAATGGTTTTTTGGTATATTGAGAGTTGTGCAACCACATCAATGTTTGAACATTTTCATCACCCCAAAAAGAAACTCTGCCCATTAGCAGTCACTCTCCATTTCCACCCAGTTTTCCAGCCCCATAGAAGCATTCACCTGTCTGTGCATTTCATGTAGATGGAATCCCACAATATGGGGTCCTTTTTGACTGGCTTCTTTCACTGAGCATCATGTCTTCAAGCTTCATCCATATCGCAGCGTTCTGTTCCGGGTCATGAAGTTGTTTTTGGCAAGGGAGGTGGAATAAGAGGGTAGAGAGAATGAGATAGGGAATTCTGAGGGTCACAGCACAGCAGCACGATGAAATGAAGGCAAGGACTGATTCCCTCCTATATCCCAGGCACGCTGTCCATCATCTCAGTTAACGTAATCTTCATAGCTGGGGAGTGTCACCTCCCCCAATTCAGATGTGAAAACTGAGGAATTCAGTACATTTTCCAAGGGAATGCAGGTCATAAGAGGCAGAACATAGATAAGGATTCAAGTTTGCCCCAAAGCTCATTGCCCTTCAAGCCACCAGGTCACGTCCGGAGCCGTCACACTGTGAGGGTGGTTATTTCACAGCCATGGTGGTTGGGCGACTTTTGGTCATGGCTGTACTTTTGAGTCATTTTTCTTCTCTAGCCCATAGTGTCCCCATTCAACACCCACACATTCATCATTGCAGTGCCACCCCTAAGAACACAAGAAGAAAAAGACATACATGCCCAGTGTATGGGACAGGATAAAATGTGGTACTTCGATGAGTGTACGCAGCCATAAAACTATTGGGATATATATACATATTCATACTCATATTCCTATATACATGTGCAAAAACCGTGAGCCCAACACTGTGTATCTATACTATTTTTGGTATAAAAAAGTATGTGGGGGAGAGTGGAGAATAACAGACACACACACATATTTGCCTGTGTACACACACAATAACTGGAAAAAAAATCTCAAAAACTTTAAGACCTGATTTTGAGGAGGGGAATTGTAGCTGTCCAGTTTTGCCAACACCAGCTGTTGAAGAGGCTATCATTTCCCCATTGTGTATTAATGGCTCCTTTATTGTATATTAATTGACCATATATGCTTGGGTTTATATCTGGACTCTCTATTCTGTTCCACTGGTCTATGGGTCTGTTCTTGTGCCAGTACCAAATTGTCTTGATTACTGTGGCTTTGTAGTAGAGCTTGAAGTCAGGGATTGTAATTCCCCCTGCTTTATTCTTCCTTCTCAGGAATGCTTGACTATTTGGGGTCTTTTTTCGTTCCATATGAATTTTTGAACTATTTGCTCTAGTTCATTGAAGAATGCTGTTGGTATTTTGATAGGGATTGCATTGAATCTGTAGATTGCTTTAGGCAGGATGGCCATTTTGACAATATTAATTCTTCCTGGCCAAGAGCATGGGATGAATTTCCATTTATTACTGTCCTCTAATTTCTCTTAAGAGTGTCTTGTAGTTTTCAGGGTATAGGTCTTTCACTTCCTTCGTTAGGTTTATTCCTAGGTATTTTATTCTTTTTGATGAGATTGTGAATGGAATTGTTTTCCTGATTTCTCTTTCTGCTAGTTCACCATTAGTGTATAGGAATGCAACAGAAATCTGTGAATTAATTTTGTGTCCCGCAACTTTGCTGAATTCAGATATTAGATCTAGTAGTTTTGGAGTGGATTCTTTAGGGTTTTTTATGTACACTATCATGTCATCTGCAAACAGGGACAGTTTGACGTCTTCCTTGCCAATCTGGATGCCTTTTATTTCTTTGTAATGTCTGATTGCCATGGCTAGGACCTCCAGAACTATGTTGAATAAAAGTGGGGAGAGTGGGCATCCTTGTCTTGTTCCCAATCTTAAAGGAAAAGCTTTCAGCTTCTCGCTGTTAAGTATAATGTTGGCTGTGGGTTTGTCACATGTGGCCCTTATTATGTTGAGGTACTTGCCCTCTATACCCATTTTGTTGAGAGATTTTATCACGAATGGATGTTGAATTTTGTCGAATGCTTTTTCAGCATCTATTGAGATGATTATGTGGTTTTTGTCCTTCTTTTTGTTGATGTAGTGGGTTATGTTGATGGATTTTCGAATATTGTACCATCCTTGCATCCCTGAGATGAATTCCACTTGATCATGGTGGGTGATCTTTTTGATGTATTTTTGAATTCGGTTTGCTAATATTTTATTGAGTATTTTTCCATCTATGTTCATCAGGGATATTGGTCTGTAATTTTCTGTTTTTGTGCTGTCTTTTCCTAGTTTTGGTATTAGAGCAATGTTGGCCCTGTAGAATGAGTTTGGGAGTATTCCCTTCTCTTCTACTTTTTGGAAAACTTTAATGAGGATGGGTATTAGGTTTTCACTAAATGTTTGATAAAATTCAGCAGGGAATCCATGTGGTCCGGGAGTTTTGTCCTTAGGTAGTTTTTTGATAACCAATTCAATTTCTTTGCTGGTAATTGGCCTATTAAGATTTTCTGTTTCTTTCTCAGTCAGCCTTGAAAGGTTGTATTTTTCTAGAAAGCTGTCCATTTTTTCTAGGTTATCCAGTTTGTTACCACATAATTTTTCACAGTATTCTCTCATAACTCTTTGTATTTCTGTGGTGTCCATAGTGTTTTTTCCTTTCTCATTTCTGATTCTGTTTATGTGAGTAGACTGTCTTTTTTTTCTTGATACGTCTGGCTAGGGGTTTATCTATTTCATTTATTTTCTCAAAGAACCAGCTCCTACATTCATTGATTCTTTCTATTGTTTTATTCTTCTCAATTTTATTTATTTTGCTTTAATCTTTATTATGTCCCTCCTTCTACTGACTTTGGGTCTCTTTTGTTCTTCCTTTTCTAGTTCCATTAATTGTGAGTTTAGACTGTTCATTTGGGATTGTTCTTTCCTGAGGTAGACCTGTATTGCAGTGTATTTCCCTCTTAGTATGGCCTTCACTGTGTCCCACAGATTTTACGGTGTTGAATTATTGTTGTCATTTGTCTCCATATATTGCTTGATCTCTGTTTTTCTTTGATCATTGATCCAATGATTATTTAGGAGCATGTTATTAAGCCTCCATGTGTTTGTGGGCTTTTTCATTTTCTTTGTGTAATTTATTTCTAGTTTCATACCTTTGTGATCTGAGAAGCTGGTTGGTACAATTTCAATCTTTTTGATTTACTGAGGTTCTTTTTGTGGCCTAGTATATGACCTGTTCTTGAAAATGTTCTATGTACACTTGAGAAGAATGTCTATTCTGTTGCTTTTGGATGGAGTGTTCTGTAGATGTCCGTTAGGTCCATCTTTTCTAATATGTTGTTCAGTGCCTCTGTCTCTTTATTTATTTTCTGTGTGGTTGATCTGTCCTTTGGAGTGAGTGGTGTGTTGAAGTCTCCTAAAATGAATGCTTGCATTCTATTTCCCCCTTTAATTCTGTTAGTATTTGTTTCACTTATGTAGGTGATCCTGTGTTGGGTGCATAGATATTTGTAATAGTTATATCCTCTTGTTGGACTGACCCTTTTTTGATTATGTAACGTCCTTCTTTGTCTCTTGTGACTTTCTTTGTTTTGAAGTCTATTTTGTCTGATACAAGTACTGCAACTCCTGCTTTTTTCTCCCTGTTAGTTGCATGAAATTTCTTTTTCCAACCCTTTATTTTCAGTCTGTGTATGTCTTTGGATTTTAAGTGAGTCTCCTGTAGGCAGCATATAGATGTGTCTTGTTCTTTTATCCATTCAGTAACTCCATGACTTTTGATGGTTGCATTCAGACCATTTACATTTTGGGTGATTATCTATAGGTATGTACTTACTGCCATTGGAGGCTTTAGATTCGTGGTTACCAAAGGTTCAAAGGTAATTCCCTTACTATTTAACAATCTATTTTAACTCACTTTGTATGCTATTACAAACAGAACCTAAAGGTTCTTTTTTATTCCCTCCATTTTCTTCCTCCTCCATTCTTTGTATGTTATGAATCATATTGTGTACTTTGTCTATCCCTTGGGTGATATCTACTTAGCCTTAGGAATACTTCCATCTATAGGAGTCCCTCCAAAATGCACCATAGAAGTGGTTTGTGGGAGGTAAATTCTCTCAGCTTTTGCTTCTCTGAAAATTGTTTAACCCCTCCTTCAAATTTAAATGATAAGCTTGTCAGGTAGACAATTCTAGGTTCAAGGCCCTTCTGCTTTATTGCTTAAATATATCATGCCACTCCCTTCTGGCCTGTAAGGTTTCTGCTGAGAAGTCTGATGATAGCCAGATGGGTTTTCCTTTGTATGTGATGTTATTTCTCTTTCTAGCTGCTTTTAAAAGTCTGTCTTTATCCTTGATCTTTGCCATTTTAATTATTATTTGTCTTGATGTTGTCTTCCTTGGGTCCCTTGTGTTGGGAGATCAGTGCACCTCCATTGCTTGAGAGACTATCTCCTTCCCCAGACTGGGGAAGTTTTCAGAAATTACCTCCTCTATAACACTTTATGTCTCTTTTTCTCTCTTCTTCTTCTTCTGGTACACCTATAATGCAAACATTGTTCTGTTTGGGTTAATCACACAGTTCTCTCAATATTCTTTCATTCTTAGAGATTCTTTTTTCTCTCTGTGCCTTAGCTTCTTTGTATTCCTCTTCTCTAATTTCTATTCCATTTACCATCCTTTTACTACATCTAATCTGCTTTTAAATTCCTCCATTGTATGTTTCATTTCAAATATGGAATTTCTTAATGATTGAATCTCTGACTTAAATTTATTCCTGAGTTTTAAATATTTTTCTGTACCTCCATAAGCATGTTTATAATTTTTATTTTGAACTCTCTTTCAGGAAGATTGGTGAGTTTGGTTTCATTTGGCCCTCTTTATGGGGTTTGTGAGATTTTGGTCTGAACCATGTTCTTTCGATGTTTCATATTTCTGTGTGGTGCCCACTAGTGTGCAGAAGTTCCAGTTTGTGGAGCTTCTCAGCCCCTAGAGTGAGGTTGGGGGTAGTAGGGGAGTGGAGCTGGCGGTAGGGAAGGAAACATTTTTCCTGATTCCCATCTGTGCTGCCTGTCTCCAGTGTCAGAGCCAGTGGGCCAAGCACGCACGTGTAAGCCTCTGTGCTTTGTGTCTCTAGCTGTTGTTGGTGGCGCCTCCCTCTGGCTGGCCTGACGCCAGCACAGTGACTGACAGTTTGCGAACCAGTGCCGGCAGCCTAGAAGGAAGGTGCAGCAGGCTGCGTGTCACAGTGGGGGGGCCTCGGAGCTGAGTAGGCAGCCAGGGGGATGGAGCACGTGAAGCTCCTCAAAGTTCCCAACCAGCTGGGCAGAGGTCGCCCAGACAACCTTGTCTAGCTCTCCCTTCTCCTGCGCAGCAAGCTCCGCCCAAACCCCGCCCCTTCAGCAGCCCTCTAGCTGCTAGGAAGCCTCTCAGACTGTCTGCCTTTTGGCCGGGTGTGCATCCCCCCCCTCCACAAATGGCCGGAATGTCAGTTTCTTAAGCACTGCGCCTCTCCGAGCTCCCCAACGTCCAGAGCACCACGCACTATATGTTTCTGCTCACAAAGCAGATGTCCAGGGCTGGGTGTTCAGCAGTCTCAGGCTTTCACCCCCTCCCCCACTCCATTTCTCTTCCTCCTGCCAGTGAGCTGGGGTGGGGGAAGGGCTTGGGTTCTGCTGGATTAAGGCTTTCGTAGTCTGCTCTGTCCATGAGGTCTGTATGCAGTCTGGTTCAGCCTTCTTTCTTGTTGCTGTCTGAAGGTTAGTTGTATCTATTAACTATATTTTTGTACTCTTTGTGGTTTTGGGAGGAGCTGTCCGTCTCACCTCTCATGCCGCCATCTTGAATTCTGTTTTCTTTATTTTTAATAAAGATTAAATGAGATAATTTGTGCACCTCTAGCGACCCTCGCAGAAGCCTACATATCTATTTTTAGATTCACTCATTCATTCAATAAATATTAATGACCCACTAGAACATAATAGGTCCTAGTCTACATGCTAGACATACAGATGTGAATAATACCAAAGAAAAAGATGGAAAAGAATCTCACAGACTTCACCTCCCCTGTTTCTGAGTGTCCACAAGACCAGCTTAAAGGCCAGCTCCTCTGACATCAGTCATGACTCTTTGATGAACAGGAATCTTCCTTTCCTTTCTTCTCTGATTTTCTAGTCTGATTCACACTTAACAATTAATTATCTGCCCCTTTGTTTTGTTTGCTGTAGCTTCAAGGCTGCCTAATGTAAATCACCCTAATTAATAGTGTCACTGTTCACACTGTTAACCTTAAACATAAAACCATCAGTTATTTTACCAGCAAAAAATGGGTTTATTTGGGAACAGCAGAGAATTGCAACTCAGGGCAGGGAAGCTACTGAAAAACCATGTGGAACTCCCAAGAACAAAGAAGTCCCCTCTTTTATCGATGAAAGGGGGTAGTTGCAGAAAAGCCCATTGGAGTGAATTGGGAATTCAGAGTATAGTGGCTTTTCATTGGCTGGGCTATTGCTGAGCAAGGAGAAAATCTTTCTTCTTCCTGCTGTAGTAGTAGAGTATAGGCTTCTGCCATTTGGAATGCTAGCTAGTTCTTTCTTCTTACTGGGGTCTGCAATGGTCAAGTAGTGGTAGGACCTGAGAGTTCTCCTTCAACATCTCCCAACTCCATTTAAATGAGGCTTCCTTTTATTAATATTCACAATACCATTGTCCAAGATAGTCCTAGGAACTGAGAAGTAACCCGCCTCTCCATTCCTACTACCCACTTGTCCCCCACTGTCACTATCTGATGGACAAGAGAAGCGTAACCAGATGTTTCTTCATTTGATTAAGAAAGTGGAGTCTGCACTGACCTCATGTTCTTTTTTTTTAGATCAAGCAAGTCACCTGACCTCTGTGTACTCTGTGTACACCTCAGATTCCTCACTATGACAGGAATGTTGAGGGGCATTGTGATAATTAAATGAATTAATATAAAAAGCACTTATAATAGTGTTGGTAATCCAGAAAGCTGTAAGTGAATTTTGGTAAGTGTTGCTATTACCTTTAGTCATTTCCCCCACCTGCTTTCCCCTGCCCCTCAGGATCAGACAAACTTAACTTTCCTTCATTTCTTACTCTTACATGCATCTGTACCTTTATCTTCCTGCTGGGCTCAAATCAATGCTCTTGCCTTCCCTGCCTGCCTGGTAAGCCTAGGCCCTTGGCATAACTCTTCCCTTTTTCTTCAGGCTTAATACGCTTCTAGCACAACACTTTATTTATAGGCCCATCTCCCCTGGTAATCATAAGCTCTGTCAAGAGAGGACCTATGTCATAATCTTCCTTTAAACCACCAGCAAGCAGGGGCACTGTAGGAGGGAGGGAATCTGAGGGGCAAAGACAGACAAACATTTTAGACAAAGCCTGCCATTCACAGGAGACTTTGGGCAGGCCTCCAAATGCAGTATCCTATTTTGATATATTGTCATTTAAAAAAGAAATATACTGGGAGCCTCAAAAAAACATGGAAGCCTACTGCAGGGATCCACACACTTTTTAGGTGAAGGATCAGATAGTAAATATTTTAGGCTTTGTGGGCCATTTACATTAAAAGAATGGATGTAGCTGTGTTCCAACAAAACTTTATTTATGGACACCAATATTTGAATTTCATATAAATTTCATGAATCACAAATACTCTACTTTTGAATTTTCTTACAACCATTTAAAAATTTTAAGCCCATTCTTAGCTCACAGGCCATTAAAAATATATGGTCAGCTGAATTCAGCCTACAGGACTGTAGCTGGAAGACCTCCGGTCCAAAGGGTTGTTTTTCTGCTTCTAGGAGGATTTGGGGAAATGGTCTTTCTAGGGACCCATAAAATTAGAGTCTCCATATTTAGCGAGTAAAAATACAGAACACCCAGTTAAATTTGAATTTTAGATAAGCACGAAATAATCTTTTTTAGTACAAGTGTGGCCTATAGAATATTTACGTATTTTATCGGGCACCCCTACTTCAAAGAGTACAGTAGTGCTAAGTGTAAGAATACTAATCCTACCCTTTCCTATCACCTCTAAGAGCACTGAGTGGGTGCCTGCCAAGAGAGTTATCCACGTGGAGATCCCTTTGCGCGCCACAGGTTGGGGGAGGGGGAGGGAGGGGGGACCTTGGACACAGATACTTCCTGCCAATCACGGTGAAGGGGGAAGGTCTTCTGGGCAGGAAATCAGGCCTGATAGGAGGTAGGAGGAAGCCTCCCTGCCCCGCCTGGGACTCCTCCCACTGGTGCTTGTGCACAAGATGGTGCCCATTACTTGGAGTGAACCTGCAGGATGGGGGAGGGTAATGTGTAAAGATGGTGTCTGCTTCATGGGGGCAAACTTGGCTGTAGGCCTGGAGAACCCCAGCCAAGGAACCCTGCTTCTTGGGGTCACTGGGAAGAGGAAAAGGAGATTACACTTTGCAAGCTAGAGTGTGTTGATTCACTGTGATTATTTCTTTGATTTTCTCAGTTTTTATTAGTATTTGTAAGTAATAATAAGTAAAAATATTCCAGTCTTGTCTAAGTAAATTTCTTGGAAGCAAAGGAGGGCTTTGTATTCCTCCTGAGCCTCTCAAAGCAGGAGGAATGTCTCCCCTAAAGCTGGTGTAGGAGTGACGGCAGAGTGCGTGGAGGCTGGGCAATGTCCCCATCACAAGACAGGCCCAGGGCTCCCTTGGAGGATGGAATTCTAGTTTGCATCAGTTCACAGTCCTTCGTGATTTGGTTCATTAATCCAAATACTGCCATCCTATGAAAGTTCACTTCTTCCAGGAAGCCTCCTTCCCCCTTCCAATTCTCAAGTGTTTTCTCTTTTAAGTGAAATTCCTTAGAGCTTAAAGGCACTTTTGAACTGGCAATGTCTTCCAATAACTGGAGACATCTCTTGAACTGAACTGTCACTGATGTTTTCTATGGTGAAATATTTCACTTGTCTTGCTTTCTGAGTACCGGGTACGTGCTTTATACAGTGTTCTTGAAGTCATGTTTGCTTACAAGTGTTTTCTCTGACAATAACCACATAATCAGCTTCAAGCAACACTTATCAATAGCGGGTGGAAATGTATAAATGAAAATAGAATTAATTTTTTTGTCATTTTGTAGTTGCAGGTGGTGTTTAAATAATTGTGTCAATAATTGCAATGATTAAGGTTAGTCTAATTCTTGGCATGAAATACCATAGTCATCCTCATGATTTTCTTTCTTGGCTCATTATTCTTTCTTTTGAAATTGGGCGAATTTTGTTTTTATAATGTATCTCTAAAACTCAGTGTGGTTTTCATTCATTTGTTGGTAAAGTCCAAGCCTGACAAGGCCTTTTAAAAAAAAAAGCTTGATAAAACACATAACTGATATAAGTACCTATTAAAGGTTTCAATTTTTAAATTCTGAATCAGCTGCAAAACGTTCATTTTACTATTCCCAACTCTGTACTTCATGTAAATAGCCTGTGGTTAAAACACAGGCATACTTACACTGTTGTTTAAACTTGCAGTATTAGCACTGCTTATCTGTCTGTCTAGTTTTTATTTTGTTCCCAAATTGAGAAATCAGCAAGATAGTGGCTATTGAACCCAGTGGGAGATGTTTCTGAGCATCTTTGTGGGTAGACATTTTAACATCCAATTCATTTGAAACTCTTAAATGAAATTTTATTTCAGAATTTGTTTTCACTGTTTCTTCTGTTCTTTTAAATCTATTACAGCAGAAGACACAGGAAACTCTTGAAAGAGCCTCAAGTTACCAGAGCATCAATTTTGTAAGAAAGTACTTAAATAGATGGTAATTTGGGGTGGATTATTAAATGTAAAAGTAATCGTTTTTTGTTTTTAAGTGGTAAGTTAAAATAGGGCATTTGTAAATTAAAATCTGAAATAGCAATGTGACATTTGTTTGCTATTCACAAATATCAAACAATAAAGGTATATTTTTATCTTTTCCCATCAAATTAAACTTGGTGAAATACATGTTTTTAACCAGATTTCTTCTTGGAATTTGAAACGATCCCACAAGAAAAACTTCTGATGGTAAGCCATGTCTTCTTCTTTAGGTTAATGGAAAAGGGTCAGGAAACGGCTGATAATTCAAAACAGCAGTTAATACTCAAAAGCCATCTACAATTATTTTTAAAATACATTTTTTAATTTCTGCTACCTACGAGTACATTTTTTTGGATCACTTCATTTAATTCGTATCATGTTCAGTGATATTTTTTCTAAATAAATGAAGCTTTGCCCTGTGTTGTAACTTTTACATTTTAATGACTTTTATTGGGGAAATTATAAAAGCCTTATACTCTTAAATAGAGATAGGCAGCTGAGCATGATTTAATCTTTTGTTGATAACTCATGAGGCACCACTCGAGAAAAATAGTCATTGTAAAGTCTTACAAAACAGTAATGCCCTGGGGGCCCGCGGTAGGCAGAAAGCGTCTGTCCTGAACAACGCAGACCCTGGCTTCCTTGCGGTGCTTTCTCTTCCCTCCCATCAGCTCTCGCCTTTGCTGTGTTGCTTAACATGTGCCCCCTTCGTGTGCCTTTTTGTCTTCCTAAAGCCTGAGAGTGGCTTATATGCTCAGATAGTGAGGAGATGTTTTCTGTGACAGATGTTTGCTACTCAGAGATTCTGTCCCTTTTTTCCAGGTTCCAGGCTATAATCCAAACAACTGACCTTGTTGGGAACAATTTGCTGGGGAGGAACTAGCACACTGCCCAGATCCTAAAACCTGCCTCCTAATTCATTTCCCTCATCTTCAATCTGTGTCTCAAATTTCTTCCTATTGAATTCCAAAACAAGAGCTCACATTTATATGGTGCTTATTTTCCCGCAGGCACCAATCTAAGCCCTTTTACATCAATCATTGCATCTTTACAACAATTCTCAGGTTATAGCCAGTTTCGAAAGGATGGAAGGGAGGCACAAAGATAGTGAAAGTAATGCCTACTAAGTGGTTTTAAAGATGAGACAATAAAGTATAAGCACAACAGAGCGATGGTAACTGGAAAGCAAACCATGTTAACACTTTATTGTGAAATGATCCTGGGTTCCAAATTCTAATGGTTAAGAACTCTGATGAGCTGGAGGTGATCGCAGGGCTGAGGCTGGGTCAGCTGAGCCCTAACCCAGATGTCAGTTCTCAGCACATGACCACAGAGGACAGAAGGGAGGGCGCCGGGACGAGGGCCTGCTCTGAAACACAGCAAGTAAGGAGACTATCACCCCCAATCCTATAACGCATGGCGAATGAAATAACCGACTCCAGCAGATAATAAGTACATATCAGTTCCTATTTTAGAAACGGAACCACTCTGTACATCATGGGGTTTTGGGGTGGTATTTTTTTTTTTTGTCTTTTAGTTCAAAATTTTAAAGAACTTCATTGAGGTGTAATTTATATACCAAAAAAATACTCTTGCTATAATCATACAAATAAATGTAGCCAATTACAAAGTTGTGTAGCTATTACCATAATCCAGTTTTAGACCACTGCATCACCCCAAATGTCCCCTTATCCCCATGTGTGCTTATTCTTCATTCCCACCCCTAGACCCTGGCAACTGCTCATGTCTCCTCTCTCTTAATTTGCTTATTTTGGATATTTCATATAAATGGGAACATACAGTATGTATTATTTTGAATCTGGCTTCTTTTACTTGGCATAGTGTTAAGGTTCATCCTTGCTGTATCATGTGTCAGAACCCCATCCCTCCATCAGTACTTTATGTATGTACATAAATTTTATTCATTCATTTGACTGTTGATGGGCATTTGGATTATATGAAATGAATAATGCTGCTACAGATACTCATGCACAAAGCTTTGTGAAGGCATATGTTTCCATTTCTCTGGGATATATATGTAGGAATGGAATGGTTGGGTGCTATGGTAGTTTTTCAAAATGGCTATGCCATTTTACATTCCCGCCAGCAATATATGAGGATTCTAGTTTCTGCACGTCCTGGCCAATACTTGCTACTCTGCCTGTGTTTTTGATGATAGCCACCCTAGTGGGTGTGAAGTGGTATCTCCTTGTTTTGATTTGCATTTCCCTAATGGCCAATGATAGCGAGCTTCTTTCCATGTGCTTTTTGGCCATTTGAATATTTCCTATGGAGAAATGAGTATTCAAAATTTTGCTCAGTTTTCAGCGGCGTTGTCTTTTTATTATGGAATCACAATGTGTGTATTCTAGATACAAGCCCTTATCAGATATATGGTTTCCAAATATTTTCTCAGAGTCTGGCTTATCTTTTCACTTTCTTAATCGTATCTTTAGAAACACAAAGGTTTTTAATTTTGATGAAGTCAGTTTCTCAATTTTATTGCCTGTGCTCTTGGTGTCACATGTAAGAAGTCTTTGCGTAACCCTGCCACAGTTTAGAACCGACTTTCCCCCAACACGCACTTCTCAGCATGTCTTGGCTACCTTTCTACTTCAGTAAACACAGATCTGCATCATCCTTCAGAGCTTTGGTTTCTGGACATAGGGGAGAGAAGTAAGGAGACAATAGGACCAGGCTACTCAAAATATGCGGGATGATTCCATTCAACCTTGGGTTCTTCCTCCTTCCCTTTTGGACTATCTTGTTCTGGTACCTTCTCTATGGTGTGTGAATATAAACTTTATTAGGCTATTAACTTCACAACATTTTATGTTTTACTACCTTGTTTGCACAGATTCCTAGCCCCAAATTTTCTGTAGGCTTAAATCCATCCATCCCAGATTCTAGCAATGGGATGCTTATAAGAAACAGGTGTCCCCCTATAATTTGGGGTTTGACAGCTGCTGCTTCTGGAGTTCACTTCATTCTCTCAAACTGCACTGAGCTTTAGGAATGATTCAGCTCTAGTTAATGTATGAAAATGTAAATGTGGAAAAAGGGAAACAGTAGATAACAGCAACTGGCATGCATGCTATAATAGAAGACCTAGGGATATTTCTGAACAAAATAGTGGTTGTCATTTAGCAGGTATCAGAATGATCTGAATGCATCCTGGCCTCTGTCAGGATCAAAGCTACACTGGCTTGATCAGTAGGATGGGAGATATTGTATAAAGCTAGAAGCTTCTTCAGGAAATAATTTTCAAACAGAAAACACGAATGGAGAAACTCCAGGCCAACGGAAAGAGCGAGGGAGGCCTCCAAACAGGACTGGGAAAAGGAAATGAGAGGCTTTCAGAGCTCAGTGCTGAAAAATGTGGATCTGCTGAAAAGAGAGGGTTAGTGGATGACCGTGTTGATGAGAAGCCACAAGGGTAGCTGCCATCCTTGGGAGGCCTCCCCCCTAGCATTGAGTCCCAAACTTTGGAACCTGAGTACTGACACTGGGGAAAAAGCAGGGGAGTGACACTGGGGAAAAAGCAGGCGAGTTGGGGAGAAATGTAAAGCAGCCGCCTGGCTGGACATTGGCCATTGCAGGGTTAGGGAAGTGGCTGAGCAGAGAAGCATGTAAATATCTTGCCCAGAGGAGCGCCTCCTTGCTGGTAGGTAACCACAGGAGGCCGAAAAGTGCAAAGCGAGATCATTGGAAGCCTTGAAGATGCAGACTTAGGTCTTTAAGATTTGTTTTTCACATGGAAAACAATACCAAGCCACCGCAGGTGCCAGCTGCAGTGGGCACGGAATACACTGTAAGACTAAGGAATGCAGAGACTGGGCAGAAGCTACTGCAGAGATTCAAACACGACAAAGGCTGGCCTTAGAGGGACCCATGGGTGTGTAGGAAGAAATGATCGGCCAGCCTAGGGCCGGATTTGCTGTGTGAGTGCAGGGAGAGAAGACAATATGGTTGGGGGAGTGTGTGTGAGGAGCGGGAAGGCTGTAAGATGACTGAGGGGTTTTTGTAAGTATAATTATACTATATATATATATATATATATTAAAATACACAAATCTGAAGTGTGGAATGAATTTTGATGTATGCCCTGACCTTCCACAACAGAGGTTTTTTAAAGGCTGAGTTTCTCTGTCTGCAGCTCTAAGTTGAAGCTGCCTGAAAGGAAAAAAGCTATAGGCACCTGAAATGCAAATCAAGGGCTAGGACTACATATTTGAAAGTTATCTGGACCTAGCGTGTAGAAATCTTGAGCAAATAAACCCAGGTACAGGACGGTACAGTACAGGTACAAGTACAGTTCTTTCTGGAGAACAGAAGATCCCAATTTTTGGTGTGTTTGAGCCCCCCACACTGCGGGTCTTATTTGCTGATATAAGTGCAAAAACTTCTCTTTCCTCAGGCCTTCAACTTTATACTTAATTCTCTTAAGTGAGAAACAAGCTACTTCTCCAGTTGGCTTCTGCCGGCGTCTGCCCCAGCAAAGCTGCAGAATGTTGTTGTTCCGGGGGTGGGGGTGGGGGGGCTCTAGAGGATCCCACAGGGTGGTCTGCATTTCTTCCAAACAGCATGCAACACTATGATGCACGACTACATTCTTGCACCTCCTCGTGCAGCGTGCTCTGGTGGCCCAGCCTCTGCCGGCATCTCGGAGTATAGGGGTTCACACTATCTCCGGGTACTCTGTACCTCCCCCTGTTTGCAGCGACCCTGCAGGTCTGCAGCAGGTGCAACCTTGCACGAAGCAGAAGCGCCTAGGCTCATGTTGGGGGACGGCGGGCGTGGCCGCATTCCCTCCCGCCCAGACAGTCCCGGGAACATTCTGAAAAGTATCCAAAAGTTCTGTGCTGCGCGCGCGCGCGCCAAAAGAAATATAAAAGCACATCCCCCACCGCTCTGGGCGTTGCGCTAACGACCTCACCACTCAGGCTGCACCTCCGACTGCAGAGCACACGCCTCCTGCGCCGCCTCGCCAGGAGCCTCGCCGTCGGCTGGGTGCTTCCCTTGCAGCCGTCTCCGCACCGGAGAAGAAGCCGAGAGTCCTTGAGCTTTTTGGGGCACCATGCCCAACGACGACACATTTAGGAAGCCCTCGGTACCGTCGGAGGCCCCGCACGCTCCCGGTGCACAGATGCAGGACAAGGCCGGGGACTTCGGCAAAACAGAGGGGGCGCTGCCGGAGAGCGCCGGCGGCGCAGGCTCTGAGGACGGCGGCGGTGTCTCGGGCTACGGGGCGTCGGGCATGGGCGGCACGAGCAAGAGGTCTCCGCGAATGCCCAAGTGCGCGCGATGCAGAAACCACGGCTACGCGTCCCCCCTCAAGGGCCACAAGCGCTTCTGCATGTGGCGGGACTGCCAGTGTAAGAAGTGCAACCTGATCGCCGAGAGACAGCGCGTGATGGCCGCGCAGGTGAGCGCGGGCGTGCGGGAACCGGGGTTCAGCCCCGATTTTTTTGGATAAAGTTCACGCGGGGCCGGGGTTCGGGAGGTTGGGAGGCGGCGTTGCTCGCCCACGGCCGCGTGGCGCTTGGCGGGATCGGGGGGGCCCGGGGCTCACGGCCACTCGCCGACGCCACGCTCGGCGCGCCTGCATTCGGCTCACATCCCGCCCGCCGAGGCTGGAGGTGCGGGGTTTGCTCGTTCCGGGCTCGGGGATCCTTGATCCTCCCCCCAGCAAAGTTGTGGGGTTCGTTCTTTCGAGGGTTCGCAGGATCTCAGATCCCGCCTTCAGAGTGGAGATTTGAGGGGTTCGCTGGCTATAGAGTCCCCGGGATCCCTGAACCCATCCTCCTGCACAGTGCGCGGTTCGCTTTGTTGTGGGAGGGTCCCCGTAATCTTCGATCTTGCTCTCCTAAGAGAAGGAAAGGGTGCGCCCCTTTGGGGGTCCCCAGGATTTCTGACCTCGCTCTGTGAGCGGAGAGTTGGGGGGTTCGAGTTCCCCCCGAGGACCCCAGACTCCGCCCCCGAGCGGAGAGTTACGCCTAAATTAAGGAGGGTGGGGGCGCGGACGGCTCCTGAGGGCTGAACCCGCATCCCGCGCTGGGCGGCTGGACCGGCTGGGCCGGGACCGTGTTCGGAGTCTTTGCTTTCTGGAAGTCTCTGTAATGGATGCCCACGTGGGGTGGTCCTCGCCGCGCCCTTGGCGCGCTTTTCGTTTTCGTCCCCAGCGGATCCATGCTGAGCGCCTCAGCCATTTTGAGCGCTACGGAAATCTTATTAGCATTTTAAACTTTGCTTCTCTACCTAAGTTATTCGAGCACAAATTACCCTTGAGTATGTTTTAAAGCCTACTTAGAATAATAAAAAAAAAATACATGCGCAGCGGAGAAAATGCAGGCATTTTTTTGATCTGTCGTTTTTTTTTAAGCGTTATAAACAGGACAGTAATTTAACATCTTAACGGAAATAGTTAACGTCGTTAGTACCCTTAAAGAATTATTGGAGGACAATAATATACATTTTTTTCTAGCTGAAGGTTAATTTTTTTCAGCTAAAAGTTGTTTCGTCCTCTAAAGACAGGTTATTTAAAATGAAAAGATACCAAAGAAATGTTTACTAACGAAGTGCGACTTTTGATGAGGAATGGATAAATATCCATTGAAAATGATTTAGATAAGAGCGTTGAACACCCACAAACGCTTAAAGATTATACTTTTGATATGCAGCGCATTTTAAAAGTTTTAAGCTTAGATACCTTTTGCCTTCACAGATTTCGGGTACAGTCATGGAAATTGGAAATAGAGGTTCTTTTCCCCTTAGTTTCTTTATAGATTTTTGGCTAAATCTATGGAGTATGAGAAGAATACACGGATGTAGCATTAACATGCAACACTGTGAGTTTACTGAAAAAAAAAAACTGATGGGCATTTAAATTGCATTTGTAGGCAGAAAATATTCTGAACTTTCAGTTGTTGGCTTAAATATTTAGTGTGGAGAGTTTGCTTAGGATGGGGGGAGGTTTTCCTTAAAATGTAGTAAAACGTTTATCCAAGTGGGGCCGTTAACTTTGAATAAGCTTTATTAATAGGGACCTGACATGGAAGAAGGCTGTTTGCTGTGTTAAAAAAAAGCTACTCAGGATTTCTTTTAAAATATGATATTTCAGTATTTTTCACACCAGAAGGCTTGTGCTGTGCTAGGTGAGATCATTTAAAATCCATGGAACAGCCTTTTTGTAGTTATTCTAAAATAGTTTGAAATTGATCTTAAATGTGACTCTAAAATAATTTCATTTTTCATCAATTTTACCACCTTTCCTGTTTAAATAACATTTCTTAAGACTCCTTGAGAGGTCTTTGTAAAAGTGTCTTATGTTTATGCAGTATATAAGAAATTACATGTGCATTTTCTACATGCATGGGATTTGGGTACATCAGGGTGTAAGTATGCATTGAAATTTTGTGGGTATTTTAAAAAAATTATTATTTCTGGTCAAATCCTTAATGTTCTGTTTCTGAACTTCTAAATTTGGTTAAGTTAAGATTCCTCTTAGGGTAAAATTACTTCCAAATTAATCAGCTTTTTAACTTTGGACTACAGTTTTCCTAAGACAAATTAACTGAAGCTGTGTTTCTGGTTTATCATTTCGATTTTGACTTTTGGCTTATATTTGGGCTTTTGAGGTACAGGTATTTAACTTTCTCATTTCACTATCACTGATAGTCAATTTCATCAGAAAGTCTCCTTTATTTGTTACATGTAGTGGTAAGCAAAAACACTATTTTCTTTACACCTCTTTTTTTCGATCTTTAACAATGTTATTTAAAAGAAGATAAATTGAAGAGGGATCCTGAGGAGTTTCTTAGGTATATTAGGTCCTTTTAAGACCCCACTTCCATCTCTTTCCCTCCTGCCTGGAATGTCACACCTGTCCCCTCCCTGTCTCTCCACCTCCAGCCTCTCCCTTCTCCAGGGACTTCAACACCACATGCCAGCCCCTTTCCCCCATTGCTTCCCTGTGTGCTCCCTTCACCGGGACAACAGGGCTCTGCAGGGCTTCCTAAGCAGGCCCTGCCTTTCCTGCCCACCCTGACCCCTTCTTGGATGGTGTTCTGACCCTTCATCTCTGCCTGCCCAATTCTTCCTCATCCTGTTCTCCAAGGCCCTGTTACAACAACAGCTCCCCTGGCTCTCACACTTAGAGCTATCTAGGTCTCTGAGTGTCTTCTGTAGGGCTGGCGGGTACCTCTCCTGTGGTGTTCACTGCTCTTTGTCTTAAGTTACAGTTGGGTGTTTGCCTGCCGCCTGTTGCTCCTTTTAAACAGGGGACATCTTGGGATCTAATCTAATCTCAATGTGTCTTGCTGGTCACTGTCCGGGTACAGTGGCCCTTTACAAGTTTGGGGAATGAAGTGAGTGATCTCATTCTCCTTCCTTATCAGTATCAATGCTCACTACTTCTATTCTTTACATACACAACTCCTATGCTTGCCTGACTAGAGTTTTTCCTGGTCCTCTGGAACCAACCTGATTTCTTGCTATTCTCCGTATTCATTTGTTTAATGTGCGTGTTGTGAGCATCCCACTGGGGACCAGACATCCTTACTCTGACCCATTTCTCAGCATTGGCTGCACATCATAGTTGCCTGGGGGGCTTTTAAAAGAAAACAGAGATTCTCAGAACTAACCGCCGGAGCTCAGGAATTATGAGCTGGACAGGGCTGGGCTTCAGTGGTTTGGGCAAAGCTACACAAACGCACCAGTGTTTCTGGAGTGCTGGCTGGAGAGTGACCAGCTGCCCTGTGCTTCCAGGTGGCCCTGAGACGGCAGCAGGCCCAGGAGGAGGAGCTGGGAATCAGCCACCCCATCCCGCTGCCCAGCACAGCTGAGCTGCTTGTCAAGAGAGAGACCCATGGCAGCATCCCATCCGTGATAACGGAGAACAGCGGCTCCTCACAGACCCTGCCGGCCAGCGCCCCCACCACTGCAGCTCCAGGTTAGCCAGGGGGTGGGGGCAAGGGGGGCAGGGGTTCATGTGGTGGCTGGCCCTGACAAAGGAGAAGGGCCAGTGGCCACAGGAAGCAGAGTCTCAGGCCTTGTCCTGAGCCACATGTCCCATTTAGAGTTGCCGGGTTCTCATAAAGGGTTCTCTCCCTGAAGGTCTGTGTTTGGCTGTCTCACAGAGTGAACTGGCCATGAATTCTAGAATTGGAAATTTAACAACTTCCCTTTCCTGTTGGTTATTAGCCAGGCTCAATCGGGACAGAGTCAAAATCACAGAATGTCAGAGGAGTGAGCTTCCAGATTTCATCTCCGTCTGTCCCTCCATTTGGGGTCCTTTCAGTGGGCACTTAAAAGATCCTTGTGTTCTGGAACTGGAAGTCCACTTCTCTGGCAAGGACTGCAGTCCGTTTTGGGGAAGTATTAGAAAAGGCTAAATCCCAGTTGTCAAGTGTCAGTGGGCACTGGGAAGTGTGAGGGAAGGCACGTCCCACTGGCTTAAATTCTCTCACATGGGTGTATACTTACTCATTTTATTCTCAGAAGGAGGTGTCAATCCTATTGACACATGTGAAAACTGAAGTGTAGGATGTTTAAGTGACTGGCTAAGTCTGCAGAGCTAAAAGATACCTGTAGTGGTCCTCCTGCATCCAGTGCTTGCCGTGCTGACTCCACCGGGTCTCCAAATGACCTCAAGATTCATAGTGGGCTAGAGTGCACTGTCCAATATGTGAGCCCCTAGCCACATGTGGCTATTTAAATTTACCTTAATTGCTAGAAAAGAAAATTAAAACATTCATCTAAGAAGATAGGCAAATGGCCAGTGAACCCATGAAAAACGATAGACATCACCAATTGTTAGGGAAATGCAAATGAAAAGTTAATAGCTACTATTAAACAAACAGAAAATAGCAATATTGGCGATGATGTGGAGGAATTAAAACTAGGTGTGAACTGTTGGAGGGAATGGAAAATGGTACAGCTGCTCTGGAAAGCCGTATAGTGGTTTCTCAAAATTTATAAATAGAATTACCATATGATCCAGCAATCCCATTTCTGGAATTGAAAGCAGGGTCTCAGAGATTTGTACACCCATGTTCGTAGCAGCATTATTTTTAACGGGTAAAATGTGGAAGCAACCCATGTGTCCAACAACAGATGAATGGATAAGCAAAATGTGGTGCATATATAGACACATACATATATAGATGTGTGTGTGTATCTATATATAATGGAATATTATTCAGCCTTGAAAAGGAAGGAAATTCTGACACATGTTGGCACATGGATGAGCTTTGGGAACATTTTGCTAAATGAAATAAGTCATACCTATAGACATACCTATAATTCCACTTACACACTTAATCAAAATCATGGAGATAGGAGGTTGTAATGGTGGTTGTCTGGGGCCAGGTGATGGGGCAGGGGATGTTATTATTTGAAGAGTATAAAGTTTCAGTTTTACAGAATGAAAAGACCTCTGGACATGGTTGGTGGTAATGGTTGTACATCATTAGGAATATTTAATACCACGAAACTGGGCACTTAAAAATGGTTAAGATGGTAAATTTTGTGTATACTTTGCCACAAAAAATTTTTTAAAAATCAGTTGTTCAGCTGCATTAGCTTCATACCAAATGCTCGCTAGGCGCCTACAGCCAAGGCCTACCACGCTGGGGAACATGCCTTTCCGTTTCTCAGAGTCCCATTTGAGGGCGCTGCTCTAGGGTGCAGGAGCTCTAAGAAATCCACCAAACACGTATCTGTGCAATCCTGTTGGCAAACAAATACATGTATTGCATATTAAATAAATATGCTGAGATTCACACAGCATGTCTCCAGGGTCTGCTAAGGCTCCACGAAACACAGCCTTGCAGTGCAGTACCTCTTTTAACTAAGCTTTTCACGAGTTCCTTAGTTTGTTGTGCTTAACCAGTGGCCTAAAGTTGCTTAGCTGCCTGCCATTAACTAGCTGTACAACTCTGAACAAGTCACTTGAGCTCTCTGGGCCTTTTGTTTCTTCTTGTGAAAAATGAGGGAGGAGGGCTTTGAGGGTTTGGAGGATTCTGTGAGTCGTGATGGTTTATAAAGAAAAAGAAGGTAAGCAGGCACCAAAGAAAGCAGGTGGGAGGTGGATCCCGCATCTCTGGGTGGTAGGTGGGCGTGCCTGTGAGCGTGACTGGGGCTAGAGAGTGTAGTTGGCAAAGGAAGTGGTACTATTTTGTTTTTGGTTTCCTGGCTCATTTTATATATATATATATATACTTAAAGCAATTTCCAAACTTTCCTTTTCAAAGGAAGGAGTAGGTCTATCAGAAATATGATAGTCAATCTAAAGCCTAAAGTTAATTACCAAATAGTACTGGGTGAGGGCTGAGATGGGAATGGGGGTGTGTCAGGACTACAGAAGCACATTCAACAAAAGAGTAAAGAAAAAAAAACTCATTTGATGTTCACAAACATCTTAGGAGGTGGGAATTATTATTCCCATTCACAGATATGGAAACCAGTGGTAAGAGAACTGCTTCAGAAGAAAGCTGAGTTGAGTTGGGATTCAGTCTAGGCCTGTCCAGTCCCAAAGTTCATGCATTTTCCATTTCACCTGCCTTTAGAAGAGAGGCTGTGGGAACAGTTGCCATGCCATGCGCCTTGGCTCTATGCGCCAAATCCTCAGAGGGGATTTAGGGCTAATGGGCAAATAGGAGCAATGTTAGGGGAAAAGTTCCTGCCATTCTCTATGACACAGAAGGCTGCAATCACTGGTCTTCATGGGAAGAAATACAGGAAAAGGCCTGTGATGGTTAAATGTCAATTCAGGGCATTTCGTAGGACACCACAGGTGAACTGGGTCTAGCTTGCTGCCCTGGATTCCAGCTTGGCAGAAGGTATGCCGGAATTTGCATGTGTACCCCAAGATAAGGGAGCTTTTAAGAAGGATTTCAGGCTAGACAGAGTTCAGAATGACAGGTTCTCGCAGGGTCTTTCAGAGTGGCAATAGGAAAAGATACAAACAAAAGCAATGGGAGAACAAGATGGGAAGTTCAGGGTCAAGGAGGATGTGAGCCAATCCCCTTCTTTGCCTCTCAAGCTGACAGACCCTGGAGTCATTTGGGAGTCTTGAACCACACTCAGGGGGATATGGAAGCCAGCAGTGTGTTGTGCTCAGGTGGAGGTGGGGAGGTATTGTTCTGGAGGCCCACCTGCCAAAGGAAAATGGGCTCTCAGCTCTGTGGGGCAGGGACTTATCCGTTGTCTCGCTCACAGGAGTTCTGTCAAAGCTCTTGACTTGGGCTTGATAATTTCTGCGCTGGGCTGGGGTGTGAGCAAGAGAAAAACAAATGCCAGTAGAATTAAAATACGATTGAAAACACATAAATAAATATAGAGAGGAAGAAAAAGAAGGAACCAGAGAAAGGGGAGGAAGGGAGGAAGGGGGAGAGAGAGAACCAGACAGAGACTGAAGAGTGTCCTTCAAGTTTAATGGCTCACATGGGGGCTGACTTGGACGTGGCTTGCTGCTAACAAATATATAGCTTAAATTTCCAGAGATTAGGATTTATTTGAAATAACATCTAACTTTACAAATAAATGGTAAACATTTATAGAGTAAAAAAGCATATTCATTGAAAGGTCATTGTTTTCCAGTCCAAACCTGGAGGTCTCTTCTGTTTGTCTTTTTAGGGTTACTCTCTGCATGTACATACTTATGTGTCTGTTTATCTTTTTAATATATATGTGTATGTAATTTTTATATTTAACAAAATGGAAGTGTGTTGTTTCCACTCGCTTGTAATTAGGTTTTTTTCTTTCTCATTTAAAACCTCTTGGAATTTTGTAATGGCCTGGTATTCCGTTCTATAGATGTAGAAGACCAGAATTTGAAATGATTTATGGAGAGATGAGGTGTAGGAGCCGCTGGGCAATGGTAAAACCTACCAGCCTGGCTCCCGTGGGGACAAATGGCTGACCTTTTCTTCCTAATAACTAATGTTTAATGTCTACAAGGACAGTAGTCTAGTGAAATTCAGTAGATTTTTATGTCCTTGAAGTTTCTTGGCTGTCTCCATGGCTCTTGAATGTGCCAGAAGTGAGAGTTAGAAATGCCCAAGAATGATTGCTGAGATTATTGACTGAATTTTGAGGGCACTGTGAAGGAAACTGGGTTTATCAAGCCATTTCATTTATTGGAGAATTGACCCCCTGACTAGGATGAAACCTTAAATGAGAGCCTCTACAATCCTTAGTCAGAGGTGTGTTAAGAATGACCGAAAAACACTGAGCAACACTTCCTCAGTGGGTATGAAAGGTTTTTGTTATTTTCTTCTATGATTGTGGTATTATTATGGAAGAAACAGCCTTTTGAAGAAATGCCCTGTTCTTTACTCTTTCTGATACTAACAGGATCAAATTTTGAAATCAAATAATTTCTTCCCAGCCATTTTTGGGGCACCCAGAAAGAGAAAGGTGAGCATTTTTGGTTATGAATGACAACGAATTCATAGCAACCTCAGCGTTTATCGCTAGGGGTTTGCTTCTTAAATTTTATCATAAAATATATATTGTCTTATTTCAGATATTAACAACTAACTTTAAGAAAAAAATCTATATTTTTGCTTTTTGAAATCTGGGCTCTTCTTTGTTGCCTTTAATAGTCAACTTCATGTGCAGCCAGTAGAATTCTTTTTTATCCAGTGCTTGTGCTAAGGTCTGCATAATTCTCGGCCTCTCCTTTCAGGGCAGAACTGTCAGATGAAGGGTTGCATTGTAGATAACTTGGTTCTGCATATGTGTCCTTTGTAAGTGTGGACCTGAATGTTATCTCCCATGGGGCCCTCCCTTCTGGAGCATCCTGGACTTCCACACACACTCACATTCACACTCCCCCATGTCACACCACCTCCTACTGTCTCCGCTGTCCCGGCAGCCCAGCCTCCTCTGGCCACTTTTACTCACCTTTCCCCTGATGGAAGGGCCATGCAGGTCTGTGTGTGATAATGGTGAGACCGCTCCGCCCTTCCCTTCTTTAGCAGTAGCTCTATTTCAGCGTGCACATACACACGCACACACACAGAAGGAGGGAGGGAAGACAGTGCCGATAGGGGAACACATTGTGTGTCTTCTAAGGGCTTCAGTGCTTTGCTACCATGAAATGTGGTGGTTTGTAAATGGAGTTAAGGCCCCATTGCAGTTTCCACTGGTAAGAAATGTGGCTGATGAACTAACAATTGAAGATACTGAGTTCTTTAAATTAAAAAAAAAAAACTTTATGCTTTCGGGTAGTTAGAGATTCACAGCAAAATTTAGAGGAAGGTACAGAGATTTCCCACGTATTTCCCTGGCCCCACATCCGTGCATAGCCCTCCCGCATTATCAACATCCCCCACCAGAGTGGTACTTCTTTTCCAGCTGATGAATCTGCACGGATGTGTCGCCATCGCCAAAGCCCGTAGTTTGCACTAGGGTTCACTTGGAGTATTGTACGTCCTGTGGGCTTGGACAAATTTATGATGATATGTATTTACCACTACAGTATCACTCAGAGTAACTTTCACTGCCCTAAAAATCTCCTGTGGGGTTATTTATATTTAAAATAGCATTTCAGTTGTTATCTTTGCAGTTTTCCAGTATTCTACAGAAAGAACCACTTCATTCAAATGAACAACCAAAACATTATACCCAAACTAGTTTGAGAGTTTATTTTTAAAGGATTCTGGCCACTTAGGTGAGATGAACTCCCTTTGATTTTAGACAGAACTCTCTCAATTTCATATAGAATAGAAAATTTAGATAGTGGTTTAAAAAGGCATCCAGATAAAATTTTATTTCAGTGTCAGAAATTTCCAGGATGTCTAACAAAACAAAACGCCTTAAACTGAAGCAACAGTTGGAGGTTTGAATGAGAGAAAACACTTCAGAAAAATGGTACTGATCATTTAGATAGCCTGTTGTTTTAAATAGTTCTCAATCATGTCTATTTATTTCAAGGTCAGTCTTTGCTTACATGTCAAATATAGTAATGAATTGGCCTGATTAGCTCCCCTGCAGACAGTATTTCCGTAAAGCCTTTACAGCAACAGTGTACACAGGAGGAAGCTGACTGGTCTGTCTCCCTTTAACTAAAAGGAGAATACAAAAAACATCTAGAGTCAAAAAGAGGTACATACAGAGTTTGAAGTCACAAATTAGTTTTGTAGCAGCATATTTAAAATACATAAAAACATTTTATTACTTTACATCTATACCTCTGTGGTGAAAATGTAATCTTAAGGGCAGGGATTGCATTTTACTTATTTTGTTCATGTGCATAGCACGGTACATGGCTTTGTAGGGATGGTCAGTAAACCTTTGCTGAATAGATGAATAATGACGGTTAAATTTGAAGTTGGGTTTCAGAACACTTGATTAGTGAACGTGTACCCACCTGCAGAAATCAGAGAATAAAATCATTGATGTTCAATGTGCATTTTTGTGTTGTCAGAATTTTTAAATGTATCTGAACATTTTAAATGACTAAAAATTCAAAAGTAATTTAACAGCTTAAGGCGCAATTCATATACTATAAAATTCATCTATTTAAAGTTCATTATTATTTTTTTTAGTGAGTTCACAGAGTTGTGCGGCCCTCACCAGAATCTAATTGTGGAACTTTTCATCTTCTAGAAAGAAATTCTATACCCATTATCTACTCCCTGTGCCAGTACTAGGTGATCATTAATATATTTTCTGTCTCTATAGATTTGCTTATTCTGGACATGACATTTCATATATTCTGGCTATTTCATGAGGTACATGACATTTTGTGTCTGGCTTCTTTCACTTAGCTTGATGTTAGCAAGATTTATCCCTTGGTAGCAGGTATTAATTACTGCTTTTTTATACCTTTACTAAGTAATATTCTATTACATATTTTTTTTTATTCATCAGATGATGGACATTTGGTGCTTATATTTTTGACTGTTATGAGTAATGCCTCTATAACATTTTTGTACCAGTTTTTATATGAATATATGTTTCATTTTCAAGAGTGGAGTTGCTTGCTGCATCATAGGTAACACTACGTTTTTTTAACCTTTTGAGGAACTGCCAGAATGTTTCCCAATGAGGCTGTATGATTTTACATCTACACAAGCAGTGTATGAGGGTTCCAGAAAATTCAAACTTAAGTTCTTTAAATTGAAAGGTTATGATACCTTCATCCTGGCGCAAACTGCAAATAGAAAACCCAGTGAGAATCTCTTTGATGAGCAGACATTTAGATTATGGAGGATTCTCAAAGTTTGCAGTTTATTATCACTAGAAATATGTCAATATTCAGTCTTAAGAAATTTTTCCTCTTTTAACCTCATTATCACATATAATTGCTAGTGAAAGGAACAGTGTTGAAGGAAGTAAACCATAGAAGGACCTGACAAGGGACTCTCTTTGTTGTATTATTTATAAAGAAGTATTGGTTTGTTTCTGAAGGCTTAAAGCAACGTTTTAGACCCTGGGTGACAAGCATTTTCTCAGAATGAAGGAGAGGGAATTCTATTACCCTGGGAACTTGGCAAGAATAATTTTTATCCTTGGTTTTCTAAAAATGGAAGACCACCATCATTGGTGGAGAGCAAAAGAGAGATCCTGAGAGTATGTGAAAATGGACAGCTGTCCTCACTTTAGCAATGGGATGAGGGTAGTTCATAGACAAAGGATTTCCTGCCATCAGCTGGTTGTAGCACTGGAGAACTTGTCTAGATGGCAGTACTGGGTGTTGTGTGATTGTGCCAAAAAGCACATAACATAAAATTGACCATTTTAACCATTTTTAACTATACAATTCAGTGGCACTAATTACGTTCACCTTGTTGTGCAGCCTGTACCACCATCCACTAGAACTTTTGTCTTCTTTCTAAACTGAAAGCCTGTACCCATTAAGTTATACTTCCCCATTCTCTCCCTCTCTTTAACTGACTTTTGACTAAGGACAGCCTCTTATGCTAGCCCTGCTTTCATTTATTTATTTATTTAAATTTTATTAAGGTATTATTGATATACACTCTTATGAAGGTTTCACATGAAAAAACAATGTGGTGGCTACTTTTACCCATATTATCAAGTCCCCACCCACACCCCCAGTGCAGTCACTGTCCATCAGTGTAGTAAGATGCCACAGAGTCACTGTTTGCCTTCTCTGTGCTACACTGTTTCCCTGTGATTCCCCACCCCATGTGTACTAAACATAATACCCCACGATCCCCTTCTCCCTCCCTCCCAACCTGCCCTACCACACCCCTCCCCTTTAGTAACCACTAAAGTTCCTTCTTGGAGTCTCTGAGTCTGCTGCTATTTTGTTCCTTCAGTTTTGCTTCATTGTTATTCTCCACAAATGAGGGAAATCATTTGGCACTTGTCTTTCTCCGCCTGGCTTATTTCACTGAGCATAATATCCTCCAGCTCCATCCATGTTGTTGCAAATGGCAGGATTTGTTTCCTTCTTATGGGCTAGCCCTGCTTTCTTCAAAGCTTCTTGGCCTTTGAAATCACCTTGTAGACCCACATGAAATGAGATGATTCCTTTTATCTCCGTCCACCTCCTCTCCCTTCTCTCTCTTCTTCTCCTAGTCCCTAAGTCTCTGCTTTATTGCTGGCTTTTCTTTGTTTTATATTCTGGTCTAATCTATGCCTCTGGTGTAAAGAGGGCTCTGAAATGTCTCAAAGGACCAAGGTTTGTAGGAAAGAGGGCCCAGGGGAATATCGTCTTAACACCTTAAACAGGATATCATAAATTCTGTACCTCTGCCCGATGGTCTGGCCTCCGAGCCTAGGAGCGCTCCTCGCTGTGCCCAGGAAGTTGGGTAGGGCTGCCTCTTGGCCCCCTGTGGCTCTAGCTGCTCTCACTGGTTCTAGGCTTGTCAGGGTTCTGTTTCCCATGGTCACAAATAACTGTAAGTGCAGGTCAGCAATTCTGTCTTAGCCTGAAGTTGTCTTGTCTTTTCAACTTAGAAAAAAATTCAGTATGACCACCTTTTTGATTCCCCTAAGAAAATTCCCATAGATATTGATCCCTGTCGCTGAACCAAATTCCTTTTCAAACCCAGTTTATCCTAGTCTCTTACGTCTGTTGACCGCCTTCACCGTCACTAATGTGGTCTTACTGTACAATATCACTCAACATGCTTTTCAGAAAAAATGTGTAAGAAACTCTTAAAGCAGACTGTAAATAACTGGTTTGTTGTCAAAGGAAATATCAATTCAGTATTATAGTAATAGCAGATTTTCCGATGTTTATTGGCAGTTAGAATTCTTAGATACTGCTGCAGCCATCCAGTGTTAGTTCAACCCACTGTATAGCAATACATGACTCCCAGTATTAATTTCAACACTTAGAAAGCTCCTCACTGTTTTTGCACCATGCCTTAATGCTGGTCCTGAGGTTTTGGAGTTTATCTAAAATATAGCATGTGCATTAATTCAGGGAAGCAGGTTGCACTCATTGAACACCAATAAATATTTGCTGAACCAAACTGAATGAATCTTTGCTGGTGAGTCTGCTGTCTGAGCAAGATGCCCTCCCTCCCTTCTTTCTTTTCTTCCTTCTGTTTTTGCATTTCATTTTTCATTCATTCAACAAATAGTCATTGTGTGACTGCAGTGGTTCAGTCATGGGATATACAGCAGTGCATAAAACCTCTGTCTTTCACCGATCTTATATATCCTTTGGGGGACATGGTTGATAAACTAGTACACCACTAAATAAATTGAGATTTTTCAAAAAATGTTAGATGCTATGAAGAGAGACAAAGTGATACGATGGCTGTGTGTAAAGGGACTGTGGCTGCTTGATAGAGTAGTTAGGGAAAGAGGATCTCTCTAAGGAGATTAAATTGGAGCTAGTCCCAAGTGATAATGAGCCATTGCAATCAAGGTCTGGGAAAGAGCCTTCCAGGCAGAAGGCATGGCAAGGGGAGATCTCACTTAGAATAGGAAGGAGGCCAGTAATGCTGGAGAGCTGCGATTCAAGGGCTGATGTCACTGGGGACTGTATCTTGCAGGGCCTTGTAGACCAGGGAAAAAGTTGGGATTTTATTATGAGTTTGAAGGGGAAGTCATTGGCGTAGCGAGGCAGTAGGTAGTGTGATCTGATTTACTTTCTTAAAAGATCTGCTGCTACTGTGCGTATAGGAGAGACGAGTGAGTCACAGGGAAGAAAGCCAAGGCTTTGCAGGTGCCCAGGCAAGATCGGGCCAGTGGTAGTGAAGATGGGAAGTTGGGGGATAGGAGTTCTGCTTGGGGGGTCAGTTTCCGTGTGGCTTCGGTAGATACTGTCAATGGTACTCCCTCCAGAGAGCGACTGCCACAGCCCTGCCAGTACCAGGTGCTCGTACTGCACTGGTCTGCAAGGTGGAACTGTACACTTGTGTGGTCATTTAAATAGTGGCCCCCCAGATTGGTCCAAACCCCAATTCCCGGGCCCTGTGAAGATGGCAGAAGGGACTTGGCAAATGTAATGAATTCAAGGATCTTGAAATGGGGAGAGAATCCTGGGTTTTCCAGGTGAGTCCATTATAATGGCATGAATGCTTAGAATTAGAGAGCCTTTCCTCCCTGCCCCCAGAGGTGCCACAACAGAAAAAGATGCAGAAGAGTTTCAAAGCATGAGGGAGGCTTGACCCGCTGTTGCTGGCTTGAAGATGGAGAAGGAACGCAGTGGGCTTCTAGAAGCTTGGTGCAGCCCTCCGCTGACCACCAGCAAGGAAACAGGACTTCAGTCCTCCAACTTCAAGGTCCTGAATTCTGACAGATGCCTAAATGAACAAGGAAATGGAACCACTCTTGGAGCCTCCAGAAAGGCATGCTGTCCTGTCGACACCTTGATTTTTGCTGGGAGGGACTTGCTTCAGATGTCAGGCCCACAGGCGAAAGATAATGCATTTGTGTTGTTTTAAGCTGTTACATTTGTGTTAATTTGGTATACAGTGATGGAAAACAAATACAGTCGATAATAGTTTATACTCTATTTCCTTTGTAGTAAGGTTGAACATCTTTTCATAGGTTTAAGGGCCATTTGTATTTCTTCCTGTGAACCATCTGTGTATGTCCTTTGTCCATTTCTCTTGAATTCCCCTGCCCCCTTATCTAGGAGTTTCTTATTTATTATGGAGATGGACCCTTTGTGATATGAGTTATAATGCCCTCCTCCCCCACTGACTTGGTATTTCAAACCACAAGACTACCTGGGGATGCACAGCAGAGAAGCTCGGAGCCCAGGGACTGAGCCCCATCACGGTGCTCTTCAGAAGTCAAGCTGAGGAGCAGACGCCTGTAGCTTTTCTATTTCCCTATCAGCAGGCCCTTAGCCAGAAGGAAATGGCCATGGAAGGGCTAACCCTGATGTGTTCTTCGTATTCTTCCAACTTCTGCTCCTCATTTCAGTTTAACCTCCAGGAGATCTAAAGTTAAGCAGATGGCCGCAATGGCTCAACCATGCCATGTAGTTACATCCAGTGTGGTGGTCTAGAAGTTTCATCATTACTGTTTGATATATAGTAAACTGGTACGGCCATGCCTGAGGAGAGGGATGTGCTGCCTAGTCGCATACTGTGGTTACTGGAGACTCATCTTATTCTTACCCATGCAATGTGAAATTAGAATATTACTCATTCTATTTTATATGTTAGTCATCAACTATTTCAAAGTGATTTTACTGCTTGTTTTGGTTGGTATGGACACAAGTCGTGCTTCCCTCCAGGTGGCTTGTTATTACCACATGGCTTCCGTGGCAAGGCCAGGTTTCCCCAAGAATGGTATATGGTAGTAGAAGCTTGAGCAAAGGTCTTGAAGACTGAAGACACCTGGAAAAAGAGTTTTGCTGCTATCTTGGTCACTTTTTTCTGGGGAGAAAGCTCTACCAGGTCACTGAAAGAGCCTAACATCTAGAGTCCCAGGGCCGGGCCTGGTGTCTTACCTCCTCTCTGATTTTGAGCAGTTCTTTTCCTTGTCTATCTCCTCATCTGTGAAATGGATGAGATAAGCATGCCTGCCCAAGTTATCCTACAGAATTATCCTGGCGCTCAACTAAGATATTTATGTAAAAATTCTTTGTAAACATCAAGTGCAGAAACATGCCATAGAGCTCACGTTTCAGTTACTAATTAATACAAGAAGCAGAGGGTTGGGCGTGGAGATGACCTGCCCTATAGACAGAAGCTAGTGTTCTGCAAAAATGAAGCTACATGGACTGACATATAAGAATCCCTGTCCCTGGGTGAGGATTATGTAACCCATTACCGTAGCCCCCACCCCCACCCCCACCGAGCGGGGAACCGGAACACTGTAGCTGAATGCTCTCACACCGAAAGTGTCGTGAGCCCTCACGCTGGAGTATGAGGGAGCTGGCCCCTTCTTTCCTTGATCTCACTTCTCTTGTTCACTGTCATCAAGTTACTGACGCCTGTGTCTAGTGATAGCCATCTCTTCTTTCTAAGGGGAGTGGGGAGGCCGTATAACCAGGCAAACACTCGGGCCTCTGAGATGAGGAAGTTGCCCTCAGCAATGTGGGCCCCTGCTGCCGCTCACAGTGGGGACAGAAGGCATGTCCTGTAGGATCCCCGACGGATAGGAAGCAGGGGGTGTCGGCACAGACCTGTCGTGGCGGGGCAGGCACTGGCCACATCACCGCCTCCCGGAAGAAAGGTGAGCAGGCTGGACTGGGCTCAGTCAGCATCGCTGCTGCTCGCTGTGAAAGGGGTCTACCTGGTGACGAGGACAGTATTTTTAAGCCTTTAGTTTTAGAAGTTTGCCTTTTTAAAAACACTCCCAAACCTCTGTTGAACATGAACAGTTTTTGGACAACGGTGCTGGGACATAAGCAGCATCAGACGTCTCCCTGGGGGCAAAGCAGAGCGTCCGCAGAGCGTCAAGGACGCTGTCTCAGGGCATCCCTATCAAGTGCAGCGTGGGGTGGGGGGGGCGCCCGCCGCCTCTGTGCCTGTCGGGCCGGGGCACCCAGCCATCCGCGTGAGGAGGGTGCTGTTCACGGGCCTTATCACCCTCTGCCTCCATGTTTATCTGAGCGACGGAATTATGAGTTACAGGCGAAAAGGAGTTAGAGGCACATCAAAGGACTTCCCTACGGCTTTTGGGGAGGGGGCCTCGCCGGCTTGGGGTGGTCAGCCCGGGATGGGCTGTTTTCATCATGGAGCACCTGGGTTTGTTTTCCTCTAAAAGATGTAGATAAACTAGAGAGAATCCAGGGGAAGGACAACAAAAATGATGTATGGCTCGGAGAGATGGAGAATAACAGTCTATAAATATTTGAAAGGTAATATAAAAGAGGGAGAGAGATTATTTACAGCGACAGAGAGGAGTTTGACAGGGAACAAAGGCTTGCATCTAGGAGCCAGGGAAAATTTGGTAAAACTGGAAAAACAAAGCATACTAAGGGTGATTAAGCAAAGAAATGTAATTCTCATTCGTTTACCTTGCCCGGAGTCAGAAGGGCAGAAATAAGTGATGTTTCCTGAACTGAAGATCCACGTGGGATTGTGAATGACGTTTTTGATTCTTTTTGTGAGGGTGACAGCGGCCACTGCTTTATTTTTTGCCTTCTGAGTGTAGTTTAATTCCCAACTCTTGGGCATTATGTTTTCAGAGGTGGTAATAATTCCAATGCTACTAACTGTGGTTGACTGATCATCTGCCTCATGCCAGGTATTGTCTTAGCTGCTTCGTTATTTATATTCTCATTTAATCTCTACAGAAGCTCTGTAAAATAGGAACTAGCTTTTCCATTTTTGAGAAAATCGAGGTTCATTGATGTGCTGAAGATCGCATGTGTATTAACTGGTGGGGTTGGGATTCGAACCCATACCCGTGGCTCACAGCCCATGCTCATGCCTGATACTGGGTTCCGCCGCCCTGGTCATGATAGTAAGTTGGAACCCACTGTGCAGCCAGTTACTAAACCAGGTAAATGTTTGTATCCAGGTATGGAGTAAGTACCAGAATTCGTGTCCAGAGCTGCCTTTGTTTTTCTTTTCTCGGCATTAGTAAGTGCTATGTTATTATTATGCTACACTTTTTCATTCTATAAGTGCAATTATACCATAAGCTTTTAGTCATCCTTGTAGTTATATAGTGATCTGTACAATCTCATATGGGAGAGAAGTTTTATAGGGCAGATATTAGCCTTGATCCCAGATACTAGTTTTAACAGGGACTCCTTGGCCATATTCTGTACTTCCCTTGGCTTTCTGGTTCTGATTTTTATAGTGTCCAGTGTATTCATGATTACTAAAAACAAAGTTACAGAGAATTAGCTACTGAGAATAGAGGTGAAGGGTGGGTGTTTGGCTTTTTAGTGTGATTGCAGGAAGGTACCAGACCTGGCATCAACAGGCCTGGGTCTAATCTAGACTCCAGCTACAGCCGTATTCCTGCGGGTAAGGCACCTTCCTAAGCCATGCGCAGCTCCTCTTTCCAGGGAGCAGAGCAGCTCCTCTCTCAGCCTCAGTCACTTACTGTGGGTAGCACCTGAAAGAATTTATATACACTGGAGAATGTTTCATAAATTAAAGATGATATCAAAGTTAAAAGGTGACATCATATAGCAGCTTAGAAGTTAAAATCCAGGATAGTTGGTCATGGTTGAGACTTTTGAGAAAGTTGACATTATTCAAAGGGGACGGTGTCAGATTTTTATTGGGGATGAAACGGAGAGCATCAGGGAAGTTCCAGGGACACTTCTAATATCGTGGCGGTGGCTGTTCCCTTTGCCCATGGTGGCCTGGAGTGGAAACCACACCGCATCTCCCAGCCGGAGGGCGATGGTGCAGAAATCCAAAATGTGGCTCAAGGCACTAGCACTTTTCTCATGTACTTTTCGCCTTCCAATCCTCTCTGCTCTACATAGGAAGTGTCTTCCCTCTGGAGTTGTGTGCCTTTTTAAAATAGTGTGTTGATTGCTAACCCCATGCTGTTCTCCTCATAGTGGTCTCCAGTGCCCTCCCTGAAGTCATTCCTAGATTACTTGTACTGTAAACTGTAGTGATTTTACCCTGGTCGTATTTCTCCCAAGGTCTCCTATCTTGGTTACTTGTAAGGCTGCTCCTCCCCTCTCTTGTTCTCTTTGATCTTTTATAATTGGCTTAAACCTCTTCCATATTTAATCTGTAGTGCCTTTGTTTCTCCTCCCTACTTTTGCTTTTTCAGTCCCTGAGAATTTAATAATCCGTTGCTTATTATTTTCTTAGTTTTTCTTAAGGTGTCATCTTTTCTGTCACACTTTTTCATAGTTTCTTCTCCTTGTCTTCACACTGGTTTTAGTTTAGCTATTAATGCAATTCTATACTCTATGTTTTGGCTTGCAGTAAATAAAGCCCTGCATATTCTGTAGAGTTGGTGGGCTTCCTAGGTTCCTGTCACAACAAAATGACCTTCCTGCCTTAGAGATAAACAGTTGGGCACCCACTTGGTACTGAATGAACGAATTTGAGTTTTTGAGAGCTTTTTCTCCCCAGCCGACTTCTGGGGCAAATAGCCTTGAGGGCTCACCAGGTTTGAAAGAACAGCTCTCTGCCTCCTGTGTGGTTGACTTTAGTGAGTCCTTCTGTGACAGCAGCTGTAATAATCTTTCCAGAAAGCTCAGCTCTTCAGCTCTGAGATCCTCTCAGCCACAGCTTTGCAGTCTCTTTGCGGAAGGTCAGCCTTGCTGCTTCTCTGGTCTGTGTCTAGGCTAGGGGTGAGCAGAGAGAACCCCCAGGTGCATCTCAAGGCTCTGCCTTTTGTCATTTCCTTTCCTGGAGTTGGGGGGCGGAGACAACGTCACCTTAGAAGTGTGTGTTTGCAGGAGCATATACTTCTCCGTTATTGGTGTTCAGATACCCCACTTAGCTTTGCCTCACTGTTGATTAAAAAAACATCTTTATTCTCTGACTTGGCAATCCAGTATTGTTCCTATGATGGAACAAACCTTGAGAAGCCCAGGTGAGGCTGGTGGTTGGGGTGGGGGGAAGTTGCGTAGCCACAGACGACACCAGGTGCAGCCCAGAGTTACCAGCTCCTTCGCTGCACATGGGGCTCCTTTTGTGCAGGCCTTGATTTTAGGGTTTCTGTATTCCTTCCACTGTGCTGCGGGCTGCAACCCACTGCAGCGAGGTTCCCAGGCTCTGTGTTTATACTGAGTACTGCCAAACGGTCTTGATACTGAAACGGAATTTCTGTGGAAGGGAATTTCTGAAAGCATGTTAGATTTCCAGTAATCCAGAGATGGACAAAATCTGTACAACATAGGTTACTAGCTAAGGAAAATAAAATAGATGTGATGCGGGTGAAACTATAATTGTGAGCAGTTGGCCAGTTACAGAGCTTCTGTCGGTGTGTTCCTTAGTTGCTGTGGTTACATTTTAGCTGATAGCCCCAACTTGGCTGTTGGTGTAATTTCTTTCAGGTGAGATTTGACTTTTCACTTAGGCTGTCGATTGAGTTATGAGTATGGTTGTAGATACAGATAGAGATGCAGCTGTAGGTACATCTGTGTGTGTGCATGCATACATGTGTGTCTACATATACACGTGTGTGCATACATATGTGTTTCTGGATGCACAGTTAACATGTCCCAAGCTGTCAGAGCCTCCAAGGCCTAACAGCCACCACCTCTGCCATTCTCAAAAGCCAGAAGCTTCTGGCTCCAGCCAGAGAAAAAGGAAAGGGCATTGTCATGACTGAGGTCTCCTTGGGTGATCTGAGCAGCAGAGCTTATTTCACCGGCTTAGGCTCTCACTGCATGGAGCCTGGGAACTCGAGTTCTGGCCCCTATGTTGGGAGGCAGGAATTGTCACAACTATGGTGTTTTTGCTGCGCCGTCCTGTTTGTGTTGTTGGTGACATCTGGTGGAAGAGCTGTGAGGACATAATGGAAATAATGGAGGAGGTACTAGAGACAACCATCTCGTGAGGCTGCAGGCCTTGGCTCAGGGTGACTGGGTGCACTCTGAGCACAGCCCAGCAGCTGGCAGTGGCTGGCAGAGTGCAGAGCTCAGGAGGATCGAGGGCTGGAGCAGGCTGCTGCCGTGAGGAGTCAGAGGAGCCACAAGTTAGGGGCTTTGGGTCAGTGCGATGTGCCCTTGGACCAGATCGTGACTCTCAGCCCCCGCCCCCGCCTGGCCTGACATTTCCCAGTGGAAAGGATGAGGTCCTGACCATCTTGGTCTCTGTCTTTGGAGCCTGAGAGCTCCCTCCACCTCTGTGTGTAATGTGCCTCCAGGCCAGCGTTGAAACAGTGGGTAGTCATGTATATTCACCTCCAGGAAATGATCAGCGTTGACTCTTTGTCAGTAGCAGCAGGTGTCTTTTAACTTAGGATGTTCATTGGCCGTAACTGTATGGCTTGCTTTTCCCTCAATGACACAGCCTGGTGGCAAAATGCAAGGTCTCAGACGGGGGCCTCGGCTAAGGTCCCATTCCCAATCGCAGACATCCTTAGACTCACCACTTCACCTTCTCCAGGCGTCAATACTAGGGATAAAATTAGTTCCTAGGCCTTCCCTGTTGTCAGATGCCATGAAAAACTGTTAAGTTTAATTCTCTGTGGTTTCCCTTACGTGCTTTTGGAAAAAATGATGGTTGAAAGAATGAACTAGTGTTTAGTTTTAGAACTGACTTCTTTTCATTCCAGAGAAGTTTTATTCAAAGGGCAGGAAACACAGAAGGAAAAGAAGACCACAAAGGAAGAGTGCACAGATGGAGGAGATTCTGGGGGACAATCTCAGATGCTGGGGGACAATTTCAGATGCAGTGGCAGGTACCGACCACACAAAAACGAAGTGGTTTCATTATTAGCGCCAGACTCTCTTTTGGACTTTTTTGTGAACCTTATAATAGCGTAGCGGTACACCTCCCGTCCTCACACCTGAGCTGTGCAGCTAGGGCTTCTGAAGGTGGTGATGGTGGAAAAGACAGAAATGCCAGCGAAGGGCAAAGCATTTTGGGACCCCCGTGTGCAGCCAGCAATCCCTGTCCCGTGTTCTTTCCCTGCTAATGTTGAAAAGTGAGATAAGCATAAAGGGACACTTTGGGATGCATCAACAAATGTCAGTTCTAGAATTAATATTTTAAGGGCACATGGAATCCCTAAATCCCGTTTTAATCACTGACTTGAATGTAATTCCTCTTCCCACTCAGAAAACATTAAATGTGGGAGAGTACTGAATGTAAGATGTAAAGTTCCTCCCTTCCCTATTTCCACCTTCTCCCAGTGGCAGTCTTGGAAAGCATGGTACAACTGCATGGCCAAATCAAAGAAAAGGGAGTATAAAGGGCTTCAGATAATTCCCAGTTGGGGTTGTCAGCTCCCACATAACAGAGAGTTGATTATCCTTTATTTTCCTGTTATTTGAGGGGAGGTAAACCTTGTGGAGGCAGAAAAGGTACATCTGGAAGAGATCTGTTTGAGATGTGTGTGCTTGGAAACGTTCTAATGTCAGCTTTGGAATATACCATCAAAGTCCTGAATGAAGGTCAGAAAAGCTTCCTTCACAAATTTGGTTAAGAGGGAGCAGTGCGCTCTAACCACCCTAGAGGTCACAGACCAAGCTAGGTGACATGAATATGCATGGTAATAGGCAATTACAGATAACGGCCTTCTGGGGGTTGCAGAAATACACGGTCCCACAGTCTAGCTTGGAATGAGCATTGAATAGCACATTAACTTTATAGCAAGCTGAAAGTGCAGCCCTGGAACAGCAGCCATCCCCCAAAAACAAATAAACAAATAAATAAAATCCCTGCCTTACAAGAAGCACCATAGTAGCTACATTTCTCAGGAGCAGAACCGGATGCCCCAGGAGGAGGGACTGAGGAGACGGAATTTGGGGAAGGGAAGGGGTGGTCAGCTCTCCTTCACCGGGCTGTGTCTGTCTCCCTAAGCAGAGATGATTCTGCCTCCTGGCAGGTACACAGGGCAGAGGTTGTTTGCTTCCCTGGCCAGGTTTGTGTTTGACATTTAAAATAGCCCTGTCATGATCGCCTTGTGGGAGAAACAGATTGTCCCCGCGTTTCCTGATTACGACTTGAGGGAGTGATATGACCCACTGCGCTCAAGGCTGCTGCCTGACCTCAGAGGAGGCCAGGGGCGGAGCATGGTGTGCCCTCCCAAGTTCAGTCGCTCTCCGGAATCTCGGCCAGGTGCAGCCCAGCCCTCCTGCAGTGCCCTAAAGATGAGCATTTGGAGCGAGGATCACTTTTTCTTCCCCCCAGAATTATTTGGTGGCTTTCTTGCTTGAGGGCAAAGAATGCCACCAGTGTGTCGTGATTGTGATAGTAACAGTAGCTAAAACATTTATGGAGCACTTACCGTGCGTCAGGGCCTTTCTCAGCCCTCTGAGGGTTATCCCCGCATTACATATAGACACGGGGGCATGGAAGACTTACGTACCTGGATCCAAGCAGTAGGGCAATAGATTCTAGATGGGATCAAGCACTTGGACGTGCGAGCTGGTGCTGTCAGCCTGATGTGCTGCCTGGCTTACTGTGTAGTAGTAAATGTTGGTTTCACTGGCTTAAGTGTCGGACTTAAGGGTAAAGCCACAGGGGCCCAGCTGTGACCTTATTGCGGACTGCTAACGATGCAGCTCAGGGAGCTAGCTCAGAATGAGACACTGCCTCCAGTTGCTCTGAAATCAGTCCTCCTGGACTGAGAAGAGCCTGTAAGACAGAGGTTCTCGAACTTTTCTTAGTGTCAGGACCCCTTTACGCTGCTACAAATCACTGAGGACCTCAAAGAGCTTCTGCTTATGTGGGTTACATCTATCACTATTTATTGAATTAGGAACGAAAACTGAGAAATTAAAAATGTTTATTAATTCTTTTAAAACAAATCCATTACTTGCTAACATATGTAAAATATTTTAATGAAAAAGAACTGTTTTTCCAAGATGAAAAAATATCAGGAGGGTGGTATTGTTTCACATTTTGCAGATCTCTTTTATGTCTGCCGTAGTAGGACGTTGGGGGGGGGTTCTCATATCTAGTTCATCTAGTCTGTTGTTTCTATTGAAATACACGAAGAAAATTCAGCTTACTTAGATGAAAAGGGAGAGAAGTGTTTGAATAGCCTTTTGAGATCATTGTGACTGTTCATGGATACTAGACTAAAACTTGACAAGTGATAATTTCTTAAAGATTAGTTGCAGTGTGGTGTCTGAAACCATGTTAATGAGCTTTTTGTACTCTGTTAAATTAAAACCCACTGCCCTTTAAGTGGATCTTTTATCTGTGCATCATTTTGTAACACCACGCATTGGTCACTTGAAAAAGAATTTATTTGCTGAGTTGGGCACATCGTCCACATGCTGGCATCTTTCATAACAAAATACCAGAAAACCCCACTCATGAATAGTATCACCACTGATCTTGTTGGAAGAGTCTTTAGGTTTGGAAAACCGTCAAGCGCACCGTGGCAGACATTAAGTTTTCCAAAATTCTTAATTTTTACTTGAAAGCTCACATTTTTGGCAAATACCATCAGGTCAGTTGTTCTCTTTGAAGTCATGGGCTTGATTGGTTCATTTTCAAGACAAGATGCTGTCTGCCAGATACTCACATCTCGTAATTTTTCAGCAGTCTTTCAAGTGTACATGGTATTCTATAAAGCAAAAAGCCTTGAGTATAGCTCCTAATGCAAACATCCGCCCAAGGGCCTGCCTCCCGGAAGCCACCCCTGGGGCGGCCAGCAGGAGAGGTTCCGAGTCCCTCCCACCTGGTCACACAGTAGTGAAGACTGCCCTCACAGGCAGAGATTTCATCAAGGGTTTGTTTTCTGCTTCATCAAGGGCATCAAGCAAGATCAACATAGAAATTCCTTAAATGATTAAGTGTTTCACTTCATAGCAGTGAAGAGTGTGGTGACTGTTAGTGCCATTTGTCCTAAGACACTGGTGGTGAATTGCTTCTGCATCGTCAGTGCAAATGTCAACCCAGTGAAAAAGGCGAACAAGCAAGGGCAGTTGCGTAACTGTGTGAGTGTTTTGACTTTGTGGATGCTTAAAAGGGAGTTGGAGTGGGTGGTGGGGTTGCTCCAGTGACATTTCTGGAGTGCTGCAGTAAGTGTAAAGGTGTAGCTCCCAGGCATTGAAACACCAGCTTCTGATGGGTCTAAAGCAGTTCTCGACCGGCTGGTGCCGGAGTCACCCTGGCAGCTGTGAACAGTCCTGACGCCCAGGTCCCCCTCCAGAGGCTCTTGTGTAAAGGGGGCTGGGGTGTTGCCCAGTCTTGAGGAATGTATCCCCCACCCCACGCCGCAGCCAAGAGCTTCTGGTTTAGAGGCCAGTACTGTTCCTGGGGGGCCCAGCCCTTTTCAGCAATTGGTAAGGTTACCATCCATGATGACTTGAAACAGTTTACAAGACAAATACCTGACTGACAGGCGAGGATATCAAACTGAACTAGGTATAATCTTAAGTTGAATGAAAGTCATGTGAAACAGTTATGATTAGTCATTTGGTTTTTTATCTCCTCGCATTTACTTAAGCACCCACTCTTTCACTGCAGGTCACCATCCTGGAGGAGGAAAGACCAACATCTATGACCTTATTAAAAAGAAAGTTACCAAAGCAGAATCTAAATCCCAGACCTCAAGGGGGCTGGTCACATGCAGACTTAAACCCAGACACCTCTGTGGTCAGCACACTTGGGGCCCAAGCAGAAAGACCCTGAGAAGCTAAGCCCCTGCACCTCAAGTTCCCTGAATACCGTTCAGAGCAGACCTTTCCTGTGGACCCAAGTTTATGTGCACCATCAGTCAAAAATGCTCCTCATTTAAAAGGCGCTCAGTAGGGGACAGTAGATTTGAGAAGGGATTCTCCATACCACTTCTTACAGAAAGGGCACTGTGGAGAGGAAATGGTCATCCTGCTTCTCTCATCCCCTCCCAGACTCCAGCCCGCCTCCAGCCTGTCTGTGGCATGGCCTAGTCCATCTGCTGGGAGGTGTTGACAGTCTCAGACTGTCTCTGGCATCTTCCCAGTGATAAGAAATTTTGAGCTGGCCCCGAGAAAACCTCTTTCTTAGCCACCAGATAGGCTTTCATGATCATGAGACATTTTCTCATAAAGTCAGAGAAGTGACATTTTCTTCATATCTGCCTCCTATAGTAGGGCTAACGGTTTTCCTGGGTGGCCCTGGAGAATTCTGAGGCACCCCAGGAGGGGAGGGGAAGGGGGGGTACTCCAGAGAGCAGGAGCCTGGAAACAGGACTGCTGGTGGATGGGCAGGTGTGTGAGACAGGCATTGCTGGGATGCCATCAGCCGCTCCAGGTGATTTCCCCTCGGAGCAGAGTCCGACCTCCATTGTGCTGGGCTAGCAGTGACCTCGTTCTCATCCTTCTGGGGACTCTGTGCTCCATCTGCCCCACTCTGCAGGCTGCTTGGCCATCCCAGAAACTTTTTGTGCTGTGTTACTTAGAATGCCCTCCAACCCTCTCTGCCTCATGTGTGTGCGTGTGTGCACACCTTTGCGTGTCTTCTGCTATAAAACCTTTTCTGATTCCTCAAATTCTCCTTTCTTCTCTATGTCAACACAGAGTTAGCTCCGTGAGGGCAAGGATTGGCTTTTGCTTAATTATTCGCTTTCCCTCACCCAGCACTGTGGGGACTGCTGCACACAATAGATGTGGTTGTTACTAACTAGGCTTTTCGATGGCCTCAGGGCAGCCTGTTGCAGATTTTAGCAGCTGCCTTGGAAGGCCTGTACTGCTTTGCCCCCTTTGTATTTTCTCCATCTTCCCCCATATCTCTCTAATATGGTTTCTTAGATCTGGCCACCAACAATCTCTTTCTCTCTCTTTCCACTTAAAAAAATTTCCCGGGTAGAAAAGGAGAAATGGGCTCACACATATTCAATGCCATGTGAACAGGGGCGATGGTAGTGAGCCAGCAATGGCACAGCTTGTACTTTGAAGGCTGGACTTAATCCTGTCCTCCCGTCCACCCAGCTCTGTGTTTCCCACAGCCATGGGCAGTCTCTCCTGGGTGTGTGTTTGGGACCCTCCCCTACTGATGAGCCCTGCGGCATCAGGGGCTCTGTCCTTTGTCTCCAAGGTACCAGACAGGTTGCCATGCACACAGTAGATGCTCAGTAAGTTTATTGCATTGAACGTGAATTGTCTCCGACAGGGGAAGGTGACAGTTGTGGTGGTGTCCCTTTCATGATCACAGTCACCAGTTAGTGTGGTGTCAGCAGCAGGCACACTGCCACCTCAGTGACCAGCCCTTCTCGGCACCAGCTCTGCTTTATCTCAGAAACCGCACCTCTTCCCTTGGTCAGGATGCCGAGCTTTTCTTGGGGTTAGGTGAGTGTCCACAGGGCCCAGGTGTCTGCTCACTCGTGGACTCTTCTCCCCGTGTCGCTCCCTCCCAGTTCTCCGCCTCATAGAGGGAGAGTCCTGAAGCATCGCATGGGATTTCGCAGCGCTTCCTAAGTCTCAGAGGTGCAAGGACCATTCACGGGGACACAGGGTTGCCCTGCGAGAAGAATGCTAAAAGCAGGGAGCTGAGCGCACCTCCTTGTTCCAGCGGGATGCTGTCCTCCTCCAGATTCCATGACACGTCTTCATCAAACCACTTAGTCTTTTTCCTAAGACCTTAATTTCCCTTGGGAAAAAAAAAAGAATGGGGAAAATGACTTGTATTATTTCTGTACCCTCTTTGCACCCAGCACAACTCTTTAGTTGATGGCAGACAATTTTGAGTTTTCAGACTTAGTGGTGACCAATTTTTGCCTGATAGGTTACTCTTAAAATCTAAAACCTAAGTAGGACCGGCACCAAGCAAGGTATGGGATTACAAGGAAAAGTAAGACCTGGCATAACAAGTTAACCATTTACATAAGTAAGGTCTTGGTGAATCACCAATAACCTTATTGTTTGTAGATCGTTAATTTTGGGTTCATCCGTGTTCTTTCATGTAAGAAACGGGGGAGAGGGGATTGAGTTTGTTATTACAAAAGGAGTATGGCCCTGGGTTTGGATGCAAAGGACTCAAAGTGCAACAACTCTGAGAATCTTGACACTAGAGAAGAGTTGGGGAAAAAGCCTTCACGTACCTTAAAATGAATTACTGGTTAACTGCTATTAATATGCCATGGGCCTGGAGACCAGCATATAACACTGCAAGATCAATAAGGGTATTTATCATGTGTGGGTATCGATCTGTCATGGAGTGAATCATATTTCACACTGCATAAGTTAGTGCAAAAAAAGTAGCAGAGGGACTGGGAAGCCTTATTGGAGAACCGGCGTGTAGACCGTGAATGTACAAAGCTACACACGAGCCCTGGAATGACAAGTGATGGAGTCAGCAAGCTCTGTCTCTGTGAGTGTCTCTGTTCGACGAGGCTATTGGTCATTTCCCCAGACACGTGACTTCCCAGTTCCTGTTGCCTTTCCTAGCTACTGAAACCAGTCCTGCTGATATTTTTCCTTGTTGCGTAAATTAGGACAGTAGCAGTTATGAACAACAACACTTAATACATCCAACTTTGTACTTCCCTGTGGAGGAAATAAAATATGGGCGGAACAGTGATGACATTGTTAATTAGCTACGATCCACTGTAGCAAAAAGGTTCTTGCTTTGACCTGACGTAGCATTTTATTGGGCTTTACTATGCAGTTTATTGCAGCCATTCTCTTGTTAACTTGACAGTTATTACTCACATCAAATTGCTGCTGGATAAACTGAGGCCTGATAAAAGTTCCTGAGGTTTGATGTCAAAATTCACAAGCCTGTGCCCTGATTCTAGGATGCTGGTGTCCTTGGGTTTCTGTTTTATTCTTCACCTGTTGCTATGTTTTGTTTTCTTTAGTAAGAAGCTTGCTTTTGAAGGGTAGGCTCTTTGGGGTATCCAGTTTTTTCCCACTGTAGGGACAGGAATAACATCTAAAAGTCTGTGTATGAGATTGAATTCAGATGTCCCATTGATGCGTACGACTGGGTGGTCATCCCTTCTTTGATTTAAACATCCTTATAACTTATCATTGTTGTGAAATTTGTGTTCCTTTTGTAATCAGGTAAACAATAAAGACATTACATCAAATTAGATATGGAAAGCCACATATGATGGCATTCAGTTGGTGTTTAGAGATAGGCAAATGACCCATGGGAAAGTTCAGGACGGGAATGACATGTATCTTCTCCAGATGCACTGTGGAGTAATGGAGCTGGAATTTCTCATCTCACTGGAAGAGAAGGAGGCAAGACAGGAAAGAAATAAAGGAACTAGTGGCTTGACAGTGCATTGGCACATGGCTGGATACGGTGTCCTTTCAGAGAAAAGAGAATTTAAGTGCTGATTTTAAGATAAGCCTGTAAAAATACATTTTCTTTGTCCTCAAACAAGCCTTCCAGAGTGTGCATCTGTCACGCCTGCCTTTGCCTGTTTTCTCTCTCCTTCCGCACACTGGGCCCGTGGACACTTTCTGAGCACTTGCTCTGGGCCGTGCACTGATTGTCCTGGGAAACGTCTCACCGCCAGCTTCTTCTCCCCGCCTACATATGCTCAACCCTTCTCTATGTTTTAAAAATGAAATAACATCTTCATTTAAAAATGAGTGACATCTTGTTACTCCTTGGATCTTCTGGGTTTTTCCTCACATTTATTTTGATGCCAGGCTCCTTGAAAAACCACCATCCCTTGATCCACAAGTATTCACCACCATGCATCTGGCAGGGAGCTGGGAGGCAGAGGCCTCTCGCGGATCCAAGTTCTGTCAGAAGAGAAGGCTCTCCACCCTGCTCATCTCCTCTGGTTCCTCGTTGCTTCCTTGTTCCTGGATTTCTGGCAGGTGTTTGCTCCTTCCGTCAGGCTAAAACCACAAAGCCCTCACAATCCACATCCCCTCTGCCCTCTGGCGCTGTTCTCTCTCAGTTCTCCAGGATTCCAGACTTGGTTGTCTTGTCTTTTCTCCCAATGTGCTCTTCCCTAACAGTTCCGTCCCATCTCCCTGGATGTAGCCGGCATCTCGGGGTGGTGGCAGTCGACAGACTCGTGAACCCCAGCTTCCACCCTTGGCCTCTCCCATGAGTGTATGTGTCAAGTTTCTCACCCATGTTCGCCTCCCCCACCGTGTGGGCCTCTGGCCTCCCGATTAAACAGAACTCCTCACCTCCCTCTCCTCTGCTTTTCCCAGGCTCCCTGTTCTCCCCCAAACGTGTTTCATTGCCTTCTCCTGCCTCTCAATTCCTGACATCCCATGGGTCCTCCGGTTCTGCCGAGCTTTGTCTCCCATGTGTCCCGGGCATGGGTCGTCCTGTTCTGTCTGCAGGCCCATGGTTCTCCCACTGGCTCCCTCATGGGCCTCCTGCCTCTGGCCCCTCTTCGCCTCACTTGTCTTCAGGATGACCATGAGATAGCTCACCCCAGCACACAGGTCTGACCCGCTGTGCTCCGTGCTTAGAAATCCTCAGTTCGCTCCACTCTCTGAAGAGTTCAGAGAGCTGGACCGAGGTTTTCCCTCCCCAGGCCCCCGCCCCCCTGGCACACTGGACCTCTGTTACCCTTTATGTGCCCGGTTCTCCAGCCTGACTGCCCTGCCCATCACTCCTAACTATCCTCCTACTTGATTGCTTCCGTTGCTTCGTCCTGCCTGCCTTTTTCTCATGACTATCATTTCTCACCGATGTCCTGCTCCACTTCTAAAGTGCAGTTAGAGGCACTTTTTTCCATGAAGGTCTCTACAATCCTTTCTAGGCTGCAAGCCATCTTTCCAGCCACTGAATTTCCATAAAAGTTTATGTGTATTCTTGTACGACAATCCGTGTTAGTATTTGTAAACCTATCATGTCTTTTATCCTAGACTGTAGACTCCCTGCAGGCAGGGCATCCTCACGCCTTGCCGCCATTTCAGGCACCCGCATCAACTCTTTGAACATTGTTTAATGTTCATTGGAGGAGGGACTTAGGAGTCCGTTTGGTTGTTTATTTGCATTGACATAGTTTTTATTTTTTTTTTTAAGGTATTGTTGATATACACTCTTATGAAGGTTTCACATGAAAAAACAATGTGGTGACTACATTTACCCATATTATCAAGTCCCCACCCACACCCCAATGCTGTCACTGTCCATCAGTGTAGTAAGATGCCACAGAGTCACTGTTTGCCTTCTCTGTGCTACACTGTTTTCCCCGTGATCCCCACACCATGCGTACTAACCATAATGCCCCACAACCCCCTTCTCCCTCCCTCCCCGCCCACCTTCCCCACACCCCTCCCCTTTGGTAACCACTAGTTCCTTCTTGGAGTCTCTGAGTCTGCTGCTATTTTGTTCCTTCACTTTTGCTTCGTTGTTACACTCCACAAATGAGGGAAATCATTTGGCACTTGTCTTTCTCAGCCTGGCTTATTTCACTGAGCATAATATCCTCCAGCTCCATCCATGTTGTTGCAAATGGTAGAATTTGTTTCTTTCTTATGGCTGAATACTATTCCACTCTGTTTATGTACCACCTCTTCTTTATCCATTCATCTGCTGATGGACACTTAGGTTGCTTCCATAGCTTGGCTATTGTAAAAACTGCTGCAATAAACATAGGGATGCATATGTCTTTTTGAATCTGAGAAATTGTATGTGGGTAAATTCCAAGGAGTGGGTTTCCCAGGTCAAATGATATGTCTATTTTTAGTTTTTTGAGGAACCTCCATATTGCTTTCCACAATGGTTGGACTAGCTTACATTCCTACCAGCCAGTGTAGGAGGGTTCCCCTTTCTCAGCATCCTCGCCAGCATTTGTTGTTCTTAGTCTTTTCGATGCTGGTCATCCTTACTGGTGTGAGGTGATATCTGATTGTGGTTTTAATTTACATTTCCCTGATGATTAGTGATGTGGAGCATCTTTTCATGTGTCTGTTGGCCATCTGAATTTCTTCTTTGGAGAACTGTCTCTTCATATCCTCTGCCCACTTTTTAATCAGGTTATTTTCTTTTTGGGTGTTGAGGCGTGTAAGTTCTTTATATATTTTGGATGTTAACCCCTTATCGGATATGTCATTTACGAATATATTCTCCCATACTGTAGGATGTCTTTTTGTTCTGTTGATGGTGTCCTTTGCAGTACAGAAACTTTTTAGTTTGATGTAGTCATATGAGTTCATTTTTGCTTTTGTTTCCCTTGCTCTAGGAGATGCGTTTGGGAAGAAGTTGTTCATGCTAATAGGAGATTTTTGCCTTTGTTGTCTTCTAAGAGTTTTATGGTTTCATGACTTACTTTCAGGTCCTTGATCCATTTCAAGTTTACTTTTGTGTATGGGGTTAAACAATAATCCAGTTTCATTCTCTTGCATGTAGCTGTCCAGTTTTGCCAACACCAGCTGTTGAAGAGACTGTCATTTCCCCATTGTATGTCCATGGCTCCTTTATCATATATTAATTGAGCATATATGGTTGGGTGTATACCAGGGTCTCTAGTCTGTTTCACTGGTCTTTGGGTCTGTTCTTGTGCCAGTACCAAATTGTCTTGATTACTATGGCTTTGTAGTAGAACTTGAAGTTGGGGAGCATAATCCCCCCAGCTTTATTCTTCCTTCTCAGGATTGCTTTGGCTATTCGGGGTTTTTGTGGTTCCATTTGAATTTTAGAATGATTTTCTCTAGTTTGTTGAAGAATGCTGTTGGTATTGTGATAGGAATTGCATTGAATCTGTGGATTACTTTAGGCAGGATGGCCATTTTGACAATATTAATTCTTCCTATCCATGAGCACAGGATGTGTTTACATATACTGGTATCTTCTTTAATTTGTCTCATGAGTATCTTGTAGTTTTCAGAGTATAGGTCTTTTACTTATTTGGTTAGGTTCATTCCTAGGTATTTTATTCTTTTTGATGCAACTGTGAATGGAATTGTTTTCCTGATTTCTCTCTCTGCTAGTTCATTGTTAGTGTATAGGAATGCCACAGATTTCTGTGTATTAATTTTGTATCCCGCAACTTTGCTGAATTCAGATAATCTACTAGTTTTGGAGTGGATTCTTTAGGGTTTTTGATGTACACTATCATGTCATCTGCAAACAGGGACAATTTAACTAATTCCTTACCAATCTGGATGCCTTTTATTTTTTGTGTTGTCTGATTCATGTGGCTAGGACCTCCAGGACTATGTTGAATAGAAGTGGGAAGAGTGGGCACCCCTGTCTTGTTCCTGATCTTAAAGGAAAAGCTTTCAGCTTCTCACTGTTAAGTATAATGTTGGCTGTGGGTTTGTCATATATGGCCCTTATTATGTTGAGGTACTTGCCCTCTATACCCATTTTGTTGAGAGTTTTTATCATGAATGGATGTTGAATTTTGTCGAATGCTTTTTCAGCTTCTATGGAGATGATCACGTGGTTTTTGTCCTTCTTTTTGTTGATGTGGTAGATGATGTTGTTGGAATTTCAAATGTTGTACCATCCTTGCATCCCTGGGATGAATGACACTTGATCATGATGGATGACCTTTTTGATGTATTTTTGAAATCAGTTTGCTAATATTTTGTTGAGTATTTTTGCATCTATGTTCATCAGGGATATTGGTCTGGAATTTTCTTTTTTTCTGGTGTCTTTGCCTGGTTTTGGTATTAGAGTAATGCTGGCCTCATAGAATGAGTTTGGAAGCATTCCCTCTTCTTCTACTCCTTGGAAAACTTTAAGGAGGATGGGTATTAAGTCTTCACTAAATGTTTGATAAAATTCAGCGGTGAAGCCATCTGGTCCACATGTTTTGTTCTTAGGTAGATTTTTGATTACCAGTTCAATTTCATTGCTGGTAATTGGTCTGTTCAGATTTTCTGTTTCTTTCTGGGTCAGCCTTGGAAGGTTGTATTTTTCTAGAAAGTTGTCCATTTCTTCTAGGTTATCCAGTTTGTTACCACATAATTTTTCATAGTATTCTCTAATAATGCTTTGTATTTCTGTGGTATCTGTAGTGATTTTTCCTTTCTCAATTCTGATTCTGTTTATGTGAGTAGACTCTTTTTTTCTTGATAAGTCTGGCTGGAGGTTTATCTATTTTGTTTGTTTTCTCAAAGAACCAGTTGCTGCTTTCATTGATCCTTTCTATTGTTTTATTCTTCTTGATTTTATTTATTTATGCTCTAATCTTTATTATGTCCCTCCTTCTATTGACTTTGGGTCTCATTTGTTCTTCTTTTTCTAGTTTCATTAATTGTGAGTTTAGACTGCTTATATGGGATTGTTCTTCTTTCCTGAGGTAGGCCTGTATTGCAATATACTTTCCTCTTAGCGCGGCCTTCACTGCGTCCCACAGATTTTGCAGTGTTGAATGATTGTTGTCATTTGTCTCCATATATTGCTTGATCTCTATTTTTATTTCGTCATTGATCCATTGGTTTTTTAGGAGCATGTTGTGAAGCCTCCATGTGTTTGTGGGATTTTTCATTTTCTTTGTGTAATTTATTTATAGTGTCATACCTTTGTGGTCTGAGAAGTTTGTTGGTACAATTTCAATCTTTTTGAATTTACTGAGGCTCTTTTTGTGGCCTAATACATGATCTATTCTTGAAAATGTTCCATGTGCACTTGAGAAGAATGTATATTCTGCTGCTTTTGGGTGTAGAGTTCTGTAGATGTCTGTTAGGTCCATCTGTTCTATAGTGTTGTTCAGTGCCTCTGTCTCCTTACTTATTTTCTGTCTGGTTGATCTGTCCTTCAGAGAGTGAGTGGTGTGTTGAAGTCTCCTAGAATGAATGCATTGCATTCTATTTCCCCCTTTAATTCTGTTAGTATTTGTTTCACATATGTAGGAGCTCCCGTGTTGGGTGCATAGACATTTTTAATAGTTATATCTTCTTGTTGGATTGACCCTTTTATCATTATATAATGTCTTTCTTTGTCTCTTGTGATTTCTTTGTTTTGAAGTCTATTTTGTCTGATATAAGTACTGCAACTCCTCCTTTTTTCCTCCCTATTAGTTGCATGAAATGTCTTTTTCCATCCCTTCACTTTTAGTCTTTGTATGTCTTTGGGTTTAAAGTAAGTCGCTTGAAGGCAGCATATAGATGGGTCTTGCTTTTTTATCCATTCAGTGACTCTATGTCTTTTGACTGGTGCAGTCCATTTACATTTAGGATGATTATGGATAGGTATGTACTTATTGGCATTGCAGGCTTTAGATTTGTGGTTACCAAAGGTTCAAAGTTAACATCCTTAGTATCTAAGAGTCTAACTTAACTCACTTAATATGCTATTACAAACACAATCTAAAGGTTCTTTTTTTTTTCTTTCTCCTTTTTATTCCTCCTCCATTTTTTATATATTAGGTATAATATTCAGTACTCTTTGTCTCATGATTGACTTTGGGGATAGTTATTTAATTTTGCTTTTGCTTAGTAATTAGCTTTTGTACTTTCCTGATTGTGGTTTTATTACCTCTGGTGACAGCTATTAAACCTTAGGAACACTTCCATCTGTAGCAGTCCCTCAAAATACACTGTAGAGATCGTTTGTGGGAGATAAATTATCTCAACTTCTGCTTATCTGGAAATTGTTTAATCCCTCCTTCAAATTTAAATGATAATCTTGCTGGATATAGTATTCTTGGTTCAAGGCCCTTCTGCTTCATTGCATTAAATATGTCATGCCACTCCCTTCTGGCCTGTAAGGTTTCTCTTGAGAAGTCTGATGATAGCCTGATGGACTTTCCTTTGTATGTGATCTTATTTCTCTCTCTGGCTGCTTTTAAGAGTCTGTCCTTATCCTTGATCTTTGCCATCTTAATTATTATATGTGTTGGTGTTGTCTCCCTTGGGTCCCTTGTGTTGGGAGATCTGTGCACCTCCATGACTTGAGAGACTATCTCCTTCCCCAGATTGGGGAAGTTTTCAGAAATCACCTCCTCAAAGACACATTCTATCCCTTTTTCTCTCTCTTCTTCTTCTGGTACCCCTATAATATGAATATTGTTCCCATTTGGATTGGTCACACAGTTCTCTCAATATTCTTTCATTCTTAGAGATCCTTTTTTCTCTCTGTGCCTCAGCTTCTTTGTATTCCTCTTCTCTAGTTTCTATTTCATTTATCATCTCCTCCACCATATCCAATCTGCTTTTAATACCCTTCATTTTGCTCTTCAATGATTGGATCTCTGACCGTAATTCATTCCTGAGTTCTTGAATATCTTTCCGTACCTACATGAGCATATTAATGATTTTTATTTTGAACTCCCTTTCAGGGAGAGTCATGAGGTCCATATCATTTAAATCTTTTTCAGGAGTTGTATTCATAATTTTACTCTGAAACACAGTCCTTTGGCATTTCATATTTGTATATGGCGCCCTCTAGTGCCCAGAAGGTCTACTCCCTGGAGCTGCTCAGCTCCTGAAGCAATGTCAGGGGTTGCAGGGGAGTGGGATTGGTGCCTGGGGGCAAGAAAGAGCTGTTGCCTGCTTCCAGGCTGTCTCCACTGCCTGTCTCCACTGCCTGAACCAGTGGGCCGAGCACACAGGTATAAGTCTCTATGCTTTGCATTTGTAATTGCTGTATACAGATCTTCCCTCTGGCTGGGCTAACGCCAGGGGAGGGTTTGCTGGTTTGCAAGACAGGTGGGGCTACCAGGGAGAAAGGTGCAGTAGGCTGCATATCACGGAGGGTGTCCTTGGAGCTGTGTAGCCAGCCAGGGAGCTGGAGTACCTGAAGATCGTCTAAGGAGGAAGATTTCTTTTTCCTCCTTAAATACGAGAGTCTATATGGCAAAGCTCCCAACCTGCTGGACAGAGAGCACCTGGACAATTTTGTCTACCTGTCCTCTCTTCTGAGCAGTAAGCTCTGTGCAATCCTTGCCCCTTTAGCAGCCCTCTTGCTAAGGGCTTCTTTGTTAGGGAGTCTCTCAGACTGCTGGCCTTTCTTTTGTCCCAGAGCAGCTGGATATGGCTCCCTGCTTTCCACAAGCAGCTGGAATCTCAGTTTCTCCAGGAATTCTGCCTGTCTTAGCTTTCCAACCCCATAATCATGAGAGTATCATGCAAGCACCATGAAATGTAGGTTTGTGCTCCCAGAGCAGATCTCCAGAGTTAGGTATTCAGCAGTCCCAGGCCTCCATTCCCTCCCTTCTCCGTTTCTCTTCCTCCTGCTGGTGAGCTGGGGTGGGGGAAGGGCTTGGGTCTCGCCAGGCCACAGTTTTGGTACATTACCCTGTTCTGTGAGGGCTGCTCTTTTCTCCAGGTATATACAGTCTGGCGCCGTCCTCTTTCCTGTTGCTCTTTCAGGAGTAGTTGTATTAATTATATGTGGTTTCAGGAGGAAGCCTGTGTCTCACCTCTCATGCCACCATCTTTAATCTAGTCGCATTGACACAGTTTTAAATCTTAGACCTGGGGTTGGCAAACCACAGCCTGTGGGTCACTTTGGCCCACAGCTTGTGTTTGTGAATAAAGCTTTATTGCAGCAGGATCACAGGTGCAGCCTGTACATTCTGCAACTGAATGGTTCACAAAGCCTAAAATACTTACTAACTGGCCTTTTACATATCTATGTGGCTGTCTTGGCTCAGGTGCTGGGATTTTTTCATTAACTTTATTTAAAGGTAAGTACAATGAATTTTATTGTAAAAATGTTGCAAACAGCCAAGTTAAGTAGATTTGATCTCTAATTTCTTAACAATAGAATAAGAACTTCTGGATACGAGTGAGACCCAATCAGGATTTATGTAATTTAAATGACTCCTGAAATGGTTTTGGTATTCTTAATAAAAACAGACACCAAGAGTCAACTGTGCCACCAGAGTTACAGCAACCTCAGGAACCCTCCTTCACCTCAGCCACAGGAGAAAGCAGTGTGCTCAAGGGCCTTGCCATGCAGCTCTGCAGACTTGAAGAGAGAGACCATACATTGCTGAGTTTAGAGGTAAAATTTTGTGGACCTCTGCATTAACACCATGTTGTTTTTCTTTTTCTTTTCCCTTTCCAGAGGGCCGTATGGTCATCCAGGATCTTCCTGCTGTCACCAGCAGAGGGCACGTGGAGAACACGCCTGACCTGGTTTCAGACTCCACCTACTACAGCAGCTTTTACCAGCCGCCTCTGTTCCCCTACTACAACAACCTGTACACCTACCCGCAGTACTCCAGGGCCCTGGCTGCTGAAACCTCTTCTGGGGAGATGGGAAGTTCCCTTGGGGGATCCCCTGTGAAGAACAGCCTTCGGAGCCTCCCAGCACCTTATGTGCCCGGTCAGGCAGGAAACCAGTGGCAGGTAAGACGTTAATGGAGTGCAAACTGGCTATGTGAAAACCGCAGCCACACACACACTCTGGCCTAAGATGTTACCTGAGTGTAAACTGGATATGTGAAAACAACACACACACACGCACTCTGGGCAACTCGGCACGTGTGTGTGCACATTATGCAAAATGTGTAAAAAATCTTTGCTCTACACATAATGTGATTTACCCCAGAAGTTGGTTGCACTTGAAAAGAAATATGCATGTATTTGTTTGTGTTTTCAAATTTTACTCTTCGTATTTTTCAGTGTCATTTTGCATAAATACCCAGTTGGCCAGAGTCAGATTCACAAGTGGCTGACTGTATAACACCTTCCAGCTTTGCCCCCATTTTTTTTGGACAGCTTAGAAAATGCTGGGTGCAGCTTTCTTAGTGATGAATTTGCACCCTGTGAGAAGTACTGTAATCTGTGTGTTTTTGTGGAAGAAAGGTAAGGAAGGAATTAGATCACTTGTGCTGGGCTGGTATTGATGCATTTTTAGCTGGAAATGGAGGTCAGTCGTTCATGCTCTTCAGTACGTATTTTTAATTTGTGTGCAATCAAGAGCTTTTAATGTTTGGGGTAAAACAAAGCATTTTGCATTATCAGTGCTTATCTACGGCTTCTGCTTCCTCAGTTGTAACCATTTCCATCATGCTGGTATATTAGCAGCAGATTCAAGGCACTGAGACATTCACAAGCTGGAATACCATGTTGTCGTAATGTGCACATACATGCTTAGACTCAACACCTCCAAGCCCCTCAGCTGTATGACGTGATTCTACGAGAACTGTTCTCATTTTGGATGCATTTACCATGCTCAGTCTTTCTCAGCTTGGATTTGATTCCAACACAATGTGATTGTATATATGTGAGGATTTAGGGCAAATCTTTGACCTCCTTAGGCTGCTTTTAAAAAAACGTGAGTTGCAATTTTCCTCTGAGCAATTCTATTCCATTTGGTGTTTTTTAGGTGTGAGGAAGTTGTTTATATTCAAGTCAGCCCACTTTCGGATTCTCTCACTACCATTAGGGTTCTGACTTCTTTGGAGTGTTAATATGTCAGCAACAATCCCCTGGGCTTACCCAGTTTCATAAGTTTTCCATATGTTTTATTTTTAGCATCATGTTTTTTATAAAGGGAACTTGAAGTATATTGGTGTTAGAATTGGGAGGTAATATGAGCACAAAGGAAATGCAATGATATTTCGGATCTTCAAGCTGGATCCCTACAGGCCTTTCAAAGTGCCAGCTGGATTTGATGATTTGGGGAAGGTTTTAGGTTGATTTCTATTAGAGACTCTCCTCTGAAAGGAGAAAGAAGTATCTTGTAGTTCTAAAAAAATCCCAGCTCATCCTGCAGACCCCCAGGCACCAGGGACTACAATTGGAGTGTCCTGGTTTTCTGGTTACTTCCAGGCTTTAAGCATAGAGTAGGGAAGGTCTTGTTGGCTTCTGAGAAAGGAAAATCTTAGGTGTTTTCTGAAAGAAAGGCAGCTCATGATCAGCTTTACAACAGAGTGAGGAACATCCTGAATTAATTAACCCTCCTACTTTGTCAAAATTTTCCAGATAGGGTGTGATGCTTGACACACTAATGTACATGAAATCCACCTAGAAAACCTGGGAAGGGTATGGCAAGGTCTTGGAATTCCTTGGAGTCTCCTTCCCAAGGTCCACCCTCTTGCGGACATGGGTTGTCTTGAGCATAACCATGACCTGGTCTTAGAGACCTGCCTCAGCCGCTGTGTGCAAGGAGAGATGCCCCTGAGGGCACGTTCTTGCACCACTGCTAGCAAAGGTGGGGGCAAAAATCTTGCCCAAACGTTGTCAGTTCTGTGGGGAGCCTGTTTGTGCCATCTTGGTCGAGAACCACCACTTACTAGGCTGGGGAGAGGTGTCACTGGTTAGCCACTCCTAGAGACTTGGAGGCATCATTTAATGTATGAGTTTGTTTCCCCTAGGGCTGGGCTTAACTTTTTCTATTTTCAAGCCCCCTTTCATTGGTAATACATTCTCACATAACAAATCATTTTGCAGAAACAGGTCCCTCCCTGCCACCGTAGGTGATGCGCATTCTTTGGCATAACGCTGAAATGATAGCTGCTGTTGATTGCCCGGTGACCCTCGCTCCTGCCCCAGGAAGCAGATGGTTTTGTCTCCTTTTTACAAGGGAGGACACTAAGACTCAGAGGGCCAACTAGTCCATAGTCAGCCAGCCACCAAACAGGAGGGGCTGGAGTTGGAACCTGTGTCTGTCTGACTCTAAGGGTGCTTCTCAGGGCTGCCTGCTTATCATGGGGTCTGCAACAAGCTCAGGGTTACAGAACTGCCATCAATGAAGTACCAATACCGAGGCCCTCTTCAGTTCTGTAGGGCTTGGAATCCCTACCTACATCCTTTGCTTCTCACTGGGGATCTTCTTGGAACCTCTTCTCATTGTCTTTGTTGTCTTGTGGAGGTTGGAAATACACAGAAACTTCTAGAATATGGTTACTTCAGATGGCTGCGAATGGAGTCTCCAGTGCTTTCCTGAAAAATGCCTTCTTGGCCACTAGTATTTAAAATATATGCTGAATTCCTTATTGTTTGGAAGTTGCATTTGGAATTTGCATTCAAATTTCCTGTGAATGTGATTATCAATAAAACATATCTAGGCGCACCTGCAATGTGTGTATATGTAGAAAATGACCCTAACAATTGAGATGAGGGAGCTTGACCCCTCCATCCCTTCTAAGTCTGACATTTTACGAGTCTGTGGGTTAATCTTACAACCAAGTGTAAACACAAGTTTAACTTAAAACCTTATAGTCATGCCAACAAAAAAATTAGTTCTCTTGGAAATAAACTCTTACATTAAAAATACAAGTAGTTTTAAGCTGTCAGTTTACAAAATAGCAGCTGCCCACCAGTCCAGTGATGACCAGAGCTGAAACGGTTCCTACAGTGTTCTAATTCACCCCCATTCTGCTGCAGAGAAAACTGTGGTCCGGAGCCGAAATGATTTGCTCAGCGCCCAAAGCTAGTTGATGGCAGAGCCTGGACTTGTAACCAAGCCTGTTTATTTAGGGGAGTGATACAGTGAGCTTTGGGGAACATGGAATCTAGCGCTCAAAGATCCATATGCAATCCTAACTGCGGTTTAACTGTTCATGTAGCCTTGAGCGAAGAGCTGAGCCCTCTGAATCTCTGGTTGTTTGTAAAGTGGGCAGAGTACCACCTTCTCAGAGTAGGATCGTGGCATGGATGGTTACGTAAGGCAGGGTAATAGCTGAGAGGAGATGATTCCTATTAGTAGGATTTTCTGTGTCCACCAGTAAGTGTTATGCTGAGAGTAACTGTAGCGAATTATTTGATTAGTCATTATTTTCATTTGACTCTGCTTTAAAAAAAAAATCTATTCAATTTTCAGCCTTTTGTTCTAATGTATTTTAGTTAGCTACCTCAGATCCCCTCTGTAACAAGACAGGCTGTACACAATACACAGCTTAGCTATGAACCACTAAGGAATGATATGTGGATATGGACCAGGTGTGAATGTATATGGAATAATTTTTATTGTGGTTGGAGAAGAATTTGATCCAATCAGGAAATAAAAACATGAAAACATAGGAAAAGGTTATAATGTGCAAAATACGTTTACTACGATGTATGTGTTATAAAGAAGTACTGTTTAATTAAATGGTGAGCTCCTAGAAATAATATTTAAAACCAGTAAGTGTTATCATTGATAAGGAATTAGGTGGCCCACTTTTTAGCCAAGTCATTATGACAGAGTGTAGGGAACAGCAATCTGGCACGGGGCCTCCCCCAGCCTTGCTGTTCCTGCTGCGTGGGAAGGTGCCCTGGCTCTGCTCTTGGGACCGTGCCTTGCCCCATCCTGGTGGAAGCTCCCTGGGGGAGGTGGCACTGGGGCCATCCTCTCAGTTGTTGCCATGTATTTCTGTCACAGCTGGTGTCCCACAGCTGCACCTGGATGGAGAGCGCTGTGGTAGTCCCTCCTGACGGATCTTCTCTTAGTCTGACCCCAGCTTGACCTGTAGGGCTGGAATCTTAGGCAGCATCTCCTCTATCTACTTTTTGACTCCTTGTTACTGAGACCCAGCATAACTGTTCATCAGAGCAAGTCATCGTTTTACAAGTCATCCTCTCTCCCTTGCTGCTTTGTGTATCAGTGCCGTTTGAGGGAGCAGCACAAATATTTTTCAATGAAGAGCTTTCCGATTCCTAGGGAAAATGGACTTTAGTGGAGAGCATCATAACTTTTTGAAGCTGGACTTTACTTACCATTGACTTTTTATTGTAGAGTTGAGACTTCCTGTCTCTCTACAAAATCAAGCAAACCACACGTAATTTTTGAGCACACTAAGGGCAAAACCTATATTTAAAAAATAGAGCGGGGCGCTGGGTCCGCATCCCAGAATCCCAAGGCTCTGTTGTGTTAATGCCCTGCATGCTGAAAGCTGCTTTAATCGCCTTTAGTCTGTCTCCAGCACTGGAGATTTGTGGCCCAATCATAGATTCCTGTCCTGTTGTGAAACAGGAATAACATTTGTGACACTGGAACAAACTCACGATGAATGGCTGGTTCCACTGACCAGCAGCTCAAATTCACTTCTGCATTTAATTGCCTGCAAAAGCTGTTTATTGCCTTGTGCACTCCTCCACGGCAACATTATTTCCTAAATAAACATGTTGTACCAGGTTGACAAGGGAGAGGTGCATATCAAGTGAGCAGAAATAAATATGGGAGGACTCGGAGCTGTACCTGGGATCCCCTTCAGTCCCTGTGGCAGGCGCCCTTTTGATCACGTTTCAGAAGCTTGTGCCATGGTTGTGTAGACTCACATTCTGGCCACAGCCAGGGTGTGGTCACAATGGCAACACAGGCAGTTGCATTCCTTCTAGTGGCTATTTTGGTCTCAGTCTAAGGTGTCTCATGATATGGTTGCCCATTTATGATTATGCACCTCCTGGAGTGTATCCATTCATTAAATAAACATGCATGCAAGTCCCACTAAGCGCTAGGGATCTACCACGGAACCAGACAAAAGTGCGAAAAATGGGTCTTCGGGGATGTCTGCTGTTGTCTTGTGGGAAATGAGAAGGGGAGTTGGGGATTATCTAAGTAGCCCTGATTTTGAAGCAGATGCAGGTAGGAAGGCAACCAGATTCTAGCAAGCGGGCCTCAGGGCACAGAGAAAGGTGCTCCCTTGTGAGCATTCCTGGGGTGCCCTGCCTGCACTTTTGACTGCCTGCATGACCTGCCTATAACGAGCTGCTGCTCTCCATCCTCTAACACGCAGCCCTACCAGGCCCTTGTTTTCACACCGCTTCTCCTTTTATCAGTATGGCTCAGCATCAAGACAACCTGCCTACCAAAAGCACACAGAGAAGTGACTTCTCAGGCATGTGCTGTGTTGCCACTGCAGCCCCTCCCCATCTGGGGCCTGGAAGGCCCGCAGGAGCGTCCAGCCGTGGGGGTGTGGAGATATGATGATTAACAGTCTTTTAAAAGCAATTCCTAAATTTAAAAAATACTTTGTCAGGGAGAAGGTCTTAGAATGCAAAATCCACTTCAGTTTTCAAGATGAAGTAGGAGGCTTCAGAAAACTTTCTGGGTTTGCCTCGGACCACTGAGTGGCACCGTCAGAACCCCAAGATAATGTGCATCTGGCCACCACGGACTCCGGCGTGGGTAATTCCCAGCGGAGAAACCGGAAGTGACTGGTGGAATGCAGCTGGTGAATGGAGAGCCAAGCCCCAAACCCGGGCCTTTTTAACCTTGGTCAGGTGCCCTGCCTACAAACCATCTTGTGATCTGCTGAGCTGCCAGCTCCAACCCCATGGCCACGTCACCTGCAGATGAAACTCGCTTCCCTTTTTAGACCAAACTGTTACTGGCCACTACCTGTTGGTGGACGGACATTAACTGGCTTTTTCCTCCAGAAAGAAAAATAGACAAAGTTTGCAAGAAGACACAAGAGGAGTTTACAAGGACAGATTCTATTTAAAACATGTGAAGCAATTTCTTTCCTCAGGAAAAGGCAATTAAAATAGGTCTATTGCCTTGGGGTATTAGGACTAACAACTCTAATTTGGTTTCTTAAGGGGGAATTATAGGGACATAATGGTTGTTGATGGAAAGGTTTCCAAGTTTTGTTGCTCTGATGGGGGGCATTTATTTTATATCTGACCACTTTTGTGAACTCTATTATTGTAATGTTTTTATAGTTGCTTATTGTGGGCTATCTAGGTTAGACGCAGACAAACATTGATGCTGACATTTTTCTCCCCCACAAATACCTCCAGTTCTGGTTTGTGTTCTTAGTGTTTTATTCAGTTCCGATTCTAGCAATGGATGTTTGTGGTGGTTTGTTCCTTATTTTACTGGGAATGTGTCTGGCAGGATGTTACCATGCTGGTTTCCAGGGGAATGAAGGAAGTAAGAAGTGACTTTTTCTTAAAGCCATAGTATTCGATTCAAAAGCCTGTTTTTATTGAGACCGTACCCTTCCATTTATTAAAAAAATAATGATCCTCTTAGATGGCAGTTTCTTTTGTAAATGCCCTTGCACGGCAACATAAAACGTTGGCCACGCTCTCCTGTTGTCCCCCTGCCTCTTTTTTTTTACATCTTAGTGAGCTGAAGCCCAGAATCTAGAAACCTCTGCCTCAGTCATTGAAGGCTCAGCATTCTGTGGGGCTCCTTGACATGCACTCCAAGTAGGTCCTGCCGTCTGGTATGGTAAGGGTTTGGGGAATGGGCCTGCTAGGTCAGAAGGCCAGTCTTGGAGAATTTTCTGTCTAAAGAAATATAAAAGTCACAATAGACCACCAGAAATGTAAAGCCAGTGAAATGAAGGTGGTTGGGCTTCTCCATGTTTGGAGGTCACATTTCCTCCGCTATGCATTTTCCTTTACGTGGCCTGTTAAGTCTTTGCCATGTCTTCAGTTTTCTCTTCTGAAGCATAATACCTCATTACGTTCTTTTAAGGAGAATTAATAAACCCAAATCTCCTCGGCTTCTTGAGCTACTCATATTCCTGCAGGGAGAAAGCGTCTGTTTGCGAGCCAGCACCATGAGGCGCAGTTCTCCATCCTGTGAGCCACTCCAGAGCCTTGCTGCCTGAATGAGTGCAGTCCTGGCTTTCTGTCGCTAAACTGTCACCTTACTCACATGCACTTTGACACAGGAATTACTGTCCTGTCTCCTTCTGGATGCTTACAAGTGATGCTCACAGCCGCCATCGTCTGAACTTCATTACAGCTTTCACTGAAGGAATTGCTGTTCAGTCGCACGTATTATGAAACTTAAATGATTTGTACATTGTTGATTCTGCAGCGAGGGCAGTTGTTTGTAAGAATCATTCCCTGTGATGACTGTTTTCCTGGTGGCCCTGTGTCTGCAACAAAACTGGGAAGTGATGGGCATTTTAGAAGCTGAACCCAGGCAGATGGTGTGACAGAGGCTGAGGATATGTTTTAACTAGAGCATTGCAGAGTATTTTGGTGAAAACATGTATGCCAGAAGAAAGGGGAACTAGCTTCTGGAAACCCAGGCTCTGGGGAAGGTAGCTCTCACTTCGAGAGAGCACCTAGGGTCAGGGGCTGGGCCCCCAACATCTGAAGGGACTGGTTCCTCAGCCTGGCTAAAGCGGTCCAGTAACACCCCAGGAAATCCAGAGCGAGGGACAACTCAGGTGTTTGGGGACCTTAGGGAGGCTCCAGTAAGTCCTGGGTGGTCCTTCAGGTTCATTTCCATTCCTACATGAGTTCAGTTAATCTGGACTGAGTTGGAAAGCCTTGGTAAGGGCTAGTCCTCTACAGGGATGAGTCCCCCATTTCCGTGGCACCAGGAAGACCTGCATTATTGATATGTTTGGGGATTGTTACACAGCCTGATCTTGGACACTAGTATCAGGTTAGTAAATAACAGTTGTTGGGGTTCTGTAATCTGCTTGCAAATTCAATAATTAGGTCACAGTTTTTGAAAGCTGTCAGAGTTGATTTGTTTGAGCTGGTAGCTAAGTAAATGCATATCTATTTATGTTTGCCTTCATAGTGTCCTTCTTTTCCTAAGCAGATGTGAATGTGACATAAAATTAGTTGTTCAGAATGCTTAAGTGTTCCTCAGATTTCTTGGGAGTCCATGTTTCTGTGGATTAAGTGTCCCTCACTGATTGAATAAAGACCAAAATCAGGGCAGTGTGTAACAGGCTGCTTTGCTTTAATTTTTAAAATTGCATTAGGAATATTATTGTAGAAAAATAAAAAGAACAGCGTTACAAAAAATCTCTACCGTATTACAGAGTGTGTGTATATGAAACCCCTTCGTGCATTCATTATCACCCATTCACTGAGTGCCAGCTCTGTGCCTGGCACTGTGCTAGGCTATCCTGACCCTCAGATCCTAGTGCACAGCGGAGTGGATGAGGGGAGAATCCAAGGACACATAATTCTCTAATTGCCGTTGTGCTCCGTGTGGAGGTGCCCTGGGAAGGGCTGTGGAAAGGTGGGCCCTGTGCAGTGGTGTACCAAGGGGTGGGGGTGGGGGTGGGGCAGGGGGACGTCCAAGTCTCAGTCACTGCTCTTGTTGAGAGTTGCCACTGCATAGTAAGAATTAAATGCAGATTGACTTAGTGAGTTTTATTATTTCCTAAAAATTCTCTTCAGAGCACACCCCCTTATTGCCTGACCCAGGGCAGGTTCCTTCCAGTGTCCCCGTCTTGGTACCAGCGACCCTGTGGGCATCGTCCTTCAGATGCACAGCTTCCTGTGGAGGTTGTTGGGGGGTGGGGGGGGAAGTCATAAGAAGACTGAGAAATAGGAGAAAGGGATTATTGCCTTGTTTTATTTTTCATCACCTTTTTCTTCACATTCCTCTTGAAAACACTCTTTTTGGCAATTTCCAGTTCTTATCAACCAGTGCTGGGAGAATAAAGGCAGATATCATAATTCCATGTCTTGTGTAATGGTGTAAAACCAAACATGCAAGGGATGTTTGGGAACAGTCTTCTCTCCTTCCCTTTCTCCCCACTCCCTCTCTCTGTGTTTGGTAGAAGCAGTGTAGGATCTTGAGTTGGATTTTTTTAACTTTAAAAAATTCTTAGAGAATGGATTTTTCTTTCAAATGCCAAGCAAAATGTGTATGTACTTAAAATATTGAAAGTATGTAGTGGGAAGATTTTTCTGTCTCCTTCTTTGTTGCTAGATCCCTGACATACCACTGAGAGGCTCAGAGCCCCTTGGTAGCAAACCCAAAAGATGGGTCTGTGATGCCTGCCTTCCCGCCGCTGCTCCCACTGCAGAGGGCCGTGCGAGGCTGGGGAGGGTGCCACACAAGGTCGATCAGCCTTCCGTGCTGGGCACCTCACGTCCGGTGCTCTGCCTAGCCCTTCACCACGGCCCTGTCAGGGCCTGTGACCCCTTTTGTGGGTGAGGGATCAGAGGCTCGGGGAGACGAATAACTTGCCGGTACAACACGGTTGGTAAGTAGAAGGCGTGGGGGTTGGAGATGGAACCAGGGTTCTCCTGACTGCAGAGGGCACCTTCGTTGCTATTAGATCTCTGCCTGCCTTGTAGGGCCGCACACCTTTCTTGGTTTTCCTTGTATGAAGTCTTGACAGGTTGGCCACCCCCCTGTCCACCATGGTTTTGGAGTAGGAGAGGCCTTTCCATGCCACTAACCCACGGTGAGATGGGTGAGCCCCTCTCCAGTCACTAGCCTGCATTGGAAGCTTTAGTACCAGTTGGGGTGAAGTATGTGACTCACACTTAGAAGGGGGTCCAGTCTCACCTTGCTCACCAAGCAGTCTATCATGTTCAGTACTTATAAGATACCCTTCACACTGCTGATTTATGCTCAAAGTATCCTAATGTTTCTGACAGCTCATGTGTGACATGAATATAATCCATATTTCTTAGAGCAGCTAATCCGAGTGGCTTATTTCCCAATACTGCTGATGGGGCTATATCTCTTGATGTCACAGCCATTGAGATTCTGATGGTAACATATTGCCTGTGGGTCACTAGTTTTGTCTAAAACAGTAGGTTGGAACAGAGTAGCAAAGGTTAATTAAGTTTGTCCATCAAGATGGGAACAGCGACGGATGCCTCCCGTACTTCTGGTCCTAAAATCAAAGGTCCTGGATATGTGGTTATAGGCATCTTTTCTTCTCATTTTTCAGACTGTGCCCACCCTCACCTGCCAAAGTTTCTTATTTGATCTTGAAACAGTGAAAATGTGAAGAGTTGTTAAAAATCAAAGGTAGTGAGTAGGGCTTTATGATAAGCAGATATCTTGATTCAAATGGGAAAAGTGGCTTTAGTACAGAGATGCTTCCGAGGCCGACTTGCTTTGAGTCCTGTCTTCTCTGCCTAATAATCCCTTTGTGAGCAGAGCCCGGTCATTATGTTAATGTTTATTACATCATAAGGACTTGATGAGATAACAGGACCTGTCTTTAGAGATCTCTCAATAAATGTTCATTTTCATCCTCTGAAATGGGGTGTAGTCAGCATTTTCTCAGGAAAGTTACTTTGAGAATGTCACTATTACAAGGCCCCTCTGCCTATTTTAAGAGGTGTTACTATGCTTTCCGAGACTTGACAAGTGAGAATGAGTGGAGAGTCCTATGTCTTGGTAGTTACTAACCCAGTTTTAAAACTACAAACTCTTTTCTGCCCTTTGCCACCACTGTTTTACTGAAGTTCTTCTTCCTGTTGGCTTTGATATAAATGATGCTTGTTGCGTTTCTGCCTAGCCCTCTATGACTTCAGTTTGGAAGTCAAGGTTTGTGTTTTAGATTGGTGAACCAGACAATTGTAAGTTTTGATGCAGGAGATAGAAAATCCTGCATAAATTGATGACTTGGTGACGTGAGGAAGGCACTGGACTAATTCTAGCCAGAGACTGTCCGAAGATGGACTGCTCCTCTCTCTCTTGTGGGGCCCCTAAAATGCGTCAAAACCCCTCTAGGTTCTAGGAAAAGGAACCATTTTTTCAATTCGTCTTTCTCTTGCTGTGTACCTATTTTTTAAAGTCCTTTCTTCTCTTTCCCTGATTTATACACCAATGTCTTCCAAATGTTTTAGACCCAGACCCACAGTAAGAAATGTTTTCTATTGTGATCCAGTATATATTTACATATAATTATAAGCACAAAACGAAAAGTTCCATAAACAGTTCTTACCCATACAATATACAGTGAATTTTCAGATTTCTGTTCTGTTTTATTCTATTCATATCCATGTTGTTCTTTAAAAAATACTCTGAGTGCACCTGCCGAAGTATTTTTGGGTCACTAAATGGTCAGGCCCAAATGCTGCATTATAGAAGACGCTGCATAGAGGAATAAACTTTGTTCTTTTGTGCCACTGGGGCACATGGTGAAAACAACTAATTTAATATGAGCCCAAAACATTTAAGTTGGGTTTTTTAACATATGAAAGTACACCTTAATTTTTATAAATAAGGACAAGCAAAATGGACCATTAATAAATAAAAGGGTAAACCTGATATCATATGGGGTTTCCAGCCCATAAAGTTGATATGAGAGTAGTGTGAATCCCCAGGCTATTACTCCCCAGGATTTCTGGGGACTGGGGGAGAGCTTGCTGTATGTCTCGTCAGTTTTGGTTCTGTAAATGACTTGCTTATTTGGCCATGGCGCGTCTTATGGCTGTTTTTTAATGTTTTTGAAATGTACTCTGGTATTAATGCAAACCTGCAACTTAGCTCCTTTCTTTCCGTCCTTTTTGGAAAAGCTCACCCACACAGGTTTTATTTTGCTTTTGCTTACGTCAGGCTGTCTGAAGTTGTGGGGAACATGGGGTTCATGACCTCAAACATCTCACGTGTACCATTTCTTCTGTGATCTGTCCTCGTGGCCGTATTGCATGCGTAGCCTCTTTCTCCCGTCTTCTCTCTCTTTTCCCTCCAGCCTCCTCTCTGGGGAGGAGGAGCATCCTTTCCGTTTCTGGGTAGACACCTCTTAGGTTCTCCAGCCGCTAAGTGCTGAGGCCCATCTCAACAATACCCCCTTGGCTCACTGAAGGAGCACACCCCTTGCCCAGGCTTTGGGGGAGTCTCTTAGCAGGGCTGCAGGCCTCACAAGGCCAGTCTCCTTCCGTCTCCTTGTCGGTTTCTCCCTTCAGGGAGGGGCGTGGGGGGCATTCTGTTCTGTGACCACTTAGGAGAAAGCAGGTGAGCTCAGTGGAGGAAATTAATGAGTTTAGGAGAGAGAAAACTAACCCACAGAAGGCCACAGGGACAGGGAATGCTGAACAGTGGCTATAGGAAATTTGCTTGTATCATATGACTCAGCATTTGCCCTGGTAATGTTTTGGTAATCTCTGAAATGGGTGCACCCTGGCAATCATTCTTAGCCTATCTGTTAAAAATAATTAGCTCCAGCAGTGAGGTGCAGCATCTCAGAGGATGAATAGGTGTGCATTTCAGGAGGGGAATGGCGTTTCAAGGGGAAAGGTCGTTTGGTACAGCTCCTGGCACAGGTAAGGTCTGTGGACCTAGCGGGCTCATCGTGTGTGATTACGTGAGTGTGGAAACAGGCGTCCCATTCAGAAGGTTTGAAAAGAAGAAGCTTCTATTAAAACTAGAGAAATCCTTTCATGAGGGCAAAACTCTTAGCATCATCTGGAGACAGGATTCCATAGCATGCAAAGATCCCTGCCTTTTATAAAAAGCTGTTGGTTCATAAATCCCAAATGTGGCTTTTGCAAGGTAAAAACTGTGAGCCACATGTTGATGCCAAGGGAATGATCACAGTATTTGTTTAAACAGCAGAGTTTGCGAGTCAGAGTTTTATCCTATACAGTCATTCTGCTCATGAAGTGCACGCCCTTCGTCCCCACCTCTGATTCTCTACACCCGAGCCACGGTTAACAACAGCTCGACAACGGTTGGTCTTCGCGAATTTGTTTCACCATTACCTGGATGGAGTGTTCTGTTCAGTGTAAGAACAGATTCTTCCTTTCTGCAGCATTAACAGACAACCAGTGAAGAGTATTTAGAAGAAATTTTGTTGCAGGAAGTGGGGTCTAACATTTTTATGTTTTGTTGAGATTTTATTATTCCTATAAAAAAGGGTGACTAAGGTATATAAAAAGGACACCTATAGTTCATATTTATGGCATTGGATGTCATCAGCAGTTTAATAAAATAAAACCAAAAGCTCTTAGGTTTTCCTCTGGGGTGGATACTAACACTGCGCATGTCCTCCACCAGCCCATCTGCCATCTGTAGGTCATACTCTGGTTCAGAGACTTGGGTGGATAATAAGAGTATAAAACATGCCTCTTGCTTGCCAGCTACCACATGCTAATCATAACAGTAGTCATAATTCACTGGGGAATCCTAGGTTTTTAGGTTTTACTCAGCTTGTTTAAAGGAATGGAAAATAAAATCTTGAAAAGAAACGAGGCAGCATTAGATAATGGGAAAAAAATCACATCCTTTTTAGCAGAACTGGGCAGTTCCTCTGATTTGAATACAACTTCTCTCCCTTAGAACTTTGCTGGTTTAGCTGGAGGTGAGGGGCTGAGCGCAAGGGGTAGTATTAGACTCATTTGAAGCAAGTTTTCTCAACTTTGGCACTATTGAAATACTGAGTGGATAATTTTTAGTTGTATGGGGGCTGCCCTGTGCATGGTAAGGTGTTTAGCAGCATCCCTGGTCTTTACCCACTAGATGCTGGTAGCATACACACACACACACACACACACACACACACACACACACACACACTAGCATACAGACGTAAGCACGTGCACTCACACACACATACACACAGCAGTTGTGACAATCAAAAGTGTCTCCAAATTTTGCAAAATGTGCCCTGGGGCAAATTGTCCTAGGTGAATTATACTGACTTTAAGTAAAACAACAAATTTCAAAGGTGTCCTCATCTATGCATTTTGTCTAAGTCACGGGTAGCAGGACTGAAATTGTTTTAAGTTAGAAGGGAGCAAGAAGTGAGCTAGAGTTTTAAATCGCATCCTGCCACACCTTTTCTGGGCTTTCTGGATGGATCACCATTCGGCTTTAACTTCATGCTCCAGAGATTCTCACACGCACTCTGAAATACTACATAGAACTGCCCTCCTTTCTTAGGTCCAAGTTGTCACTTGGATGGTTATTAGTGGATATTCTTCAAGTTGCTTGTACCTGAAGTGATTGATGGCCTAATAAGTTCACATTTTAATAACCTCAAAAGAAGTCTGGCCCTTTGTATCTTTTTCTTCTTTTGCTGGAAATCTTAAAAGTTCAGTGATCTTGGGGATTCATTGGGGAAATTGAATGTCTGAGTTCAGATAACTCAATTCCTATTTCCAAATAATTCATGTTATCTGATGCTTTCTATAGACAGAAAAAGGCTTAAAGGGAAAATAAACATGTGCTTGAAATTGCATTTATTTTTTGGTAAGTTTTACTTAAGAGAAAAAGTGAAAAGAACTCTACAGTTTATCTGAATCTCTTTTCAAATAATATACAACTTGGGATTGGCAGAAGTTGACCAATCTGTTTGCTAGACTTAACCTTTTGCATTTTTTAGTTAATACTGGGGATGTTGGTACCTCATACTTCTCGAGGGGGTGGGAAATATGTCAGTCATTCTAGAACACTGGCTTGCAATCTTGGTGTCACATTAGAATTACCTGGGAAGCTGTGAAGTACCCCAGAGCCCAGTCTATAGCCCAACCAGTGAAACCGTATCACAACCAGTGAAACTAGATCCTCTAGGGGTGGAGCCCATTGTTGGGTCCCCTACTCCCTTTATTCCAGTAGGAGTGAAGCATTGTGACTTTCTATAAAGTTTTATGAGAACACAGCCATGCCCACTTTACCATTTGTCTAGAGACCCTTGGCTTGCAAAGCCTAAAATATTTGCTATTTAGCCATTTGCCAAAAACTTGCTGCTGCCCGCTGTGGACTAACTGAACATTTTTTAAACATTTTGAAAAAAGGCTTTATACAAGCTTCAGAGTAAAAGAAAAAAAGTCCAGCATTTTGCAGAACCTGCAGGCTCAAATCCTGTCAGGTGTCTTCTACATGGGGAAAATAAATATTTTCCTTGAAGAAGTGACACAAAGAAACTGTCAAACTGGAAGGAGATGTGACCAACTCAGCACACAGAGGGAGGCCCCATCGTTTATGTTACGGCGCTTTGCACGGAGAGGTTGGCATCTGGCTTCTAATTCAGTGTTCATTACTTTGTGTCGCTGACTTGAGGGATGTCTGTGGAAGCAGAAATGGCTCTTCTATTCAATGTGTATTTGAGTTTGTTACCATTGCAACAATTCCAGATGGCAGTAGACCCTGAAAAAATCCTTTAGCTTTTGGGAATCTTATGTATAAAAAGAAGAAAAATGACAAATTTTAAATACTGTTTGTGTCATTTCCACCCTGCCTCAGTTCAGGTGGAAAATTTGTGGTTATAAACAATAGGTCAAAGAGTTTTTTAGAGGGTCTTTTTTTTTTAGTTATGGGCTCCTAAAGGTGCTAAGTAAAAGAGAAAGGATCATTTATTCTCATCCTCTGTGAGCAAAGTGAGGTCTTTGAGGTAGAATCAGCATTTCCTGGGGGTGTGTTGACTCCGAGGCCCCACCTCACACTCACTGAATCAAAATCTACTTTTTAACAGCATCCCCAGGCCATTTGGGAGTGCACTGGGATGTGCTGGCCTGACTGATAACTGGGTTCTGTGCAGCGGACTTGACATTGATTGTCACTTCTCTCTTCAGTGATCGCACAGCCCCAGGTCTCCCCTGACTTAGGCTCACTCACTAAGGGCAGCCAATTTTCCCCGTTGGCTACTTCCAAGTATAGCTTGCGTGTACTCTTACGTGGTAAAGATTTATATGGCAGTGGGAAATGAAAATTGGGTGATTGAACTAGAAGAGATACCATTTCATATGCTTCCAAAACAAACTAGAAACGATGAAGGGAGCTTGCCAGATAAATGTCACTTGAAAGGAAATAATTGAATATAATGGAGTCCTCTTTGCTTCTCCAGGAAGAAATAATCTACCCATCAGAATTTAAATTTGTGCTGGGGAACAGTGAGAGGGTCAAAAATGAATCCCTTCAGCAACACAAAAATCAGAGACATGGGCCTTTCCGCCAAACAATGCAGTGATACTCAGAGTACACTTAGGTCTGTATTAATTGACAAATTGTCCAAAATTTGGATGGTCATAGACAATCTTGAGGACACCTGGTACCTAATTTTACTCTGCTATGCTGTCAAATTAGTAGTTTTCTTTATCAAGTAAAATTATTGATTGACAAACATCCTTAATTAGTCCTTAGTTCTTGAATATAATTGGTTTATCCCAAACATTCCCTAGATTGACTTTTTAAAAATAAAGTTAGTGCCGTGTAAATTATTTTTTTAAATGCAGTGTAAATAATTGAAGTCCAGCTGTTCTTGCTGTGGAGATGGAAAGGCCAAGAAAACAGAAGGAGGGGCCCCTCCCGAGCCTTCAGGTCCCATCTCCTTAGCTTTGAACGAGAGGCCAAGCAGAGCTGCTCCTTACACGAAAGCTGCCCCCACAGTTCCAAAGGCGAGTTCTGATTGCCAGAAAAATGCGTGACTTCTGAGCGTCAGCTGGAGGGCCAGCACTTGTCTCCCTTCTGCCTTACGGGTCTGACCCCATGTCCTGTTAGCAGAACCCACCTCAGCTCCAGAGCCCTGGTAACAGGAGAGTCTGGGAAACAAAGATCCCAGATTTACATCCCTTCCTACAAGGAAAAGCATGCAAGGGGGTGGGAATGGACACTGCGACAGTATCCAGCATGGCATCACACTCATGCTAGCAGCTTACGCTTTCACACATATTATATGTTGTTTAAAAAGTATTCTCTTTGTATGAACTCTGAGGTAACTGAGGGGAGATGCCAGTTTGGCACCTGCGGGAACAGGGGGAAAGTAAATAACTTACCTGTGGTTGAACAAGCTAGTCAGGGCTATAGCCGATTGTGTCGCTCTTAAGTAGCATGCACTCATCCACTGCCTCTTTTCTGGTACTTGTGACTTGAGCATCATGTGGGCAGAGGGGATTTGGGGGGGTCCTCACCAAGATAGAAGAGGCACCTTAAGGATGCACAGCTGTAGTGTTTCTAGGGTCAGTACCCGGGAGGGGCATATTTTGGTTGAGGATACCTCCAATTTTAATAGACTATTCCCTTAATTTAAAGAACTGGCAATAATTGCACTAATTGTAAAATCCAACTTTGGTCTTATATATTCTTTCTTTTTTCTTGAGCAGATGAAAAACTCGGAGAACCGCCACACAGTGAGTTCCCAGTACAGGATGCATTCTTATTATCCGCCTCCCCCCTACCTGGGCCAGAGCATGTCTCAGATCATCACTTTTGAGGATGGCCCCACTTACTCGGAAACCAAAGCAAGTGGTACGTGTGTGGTTACGCAGACGGCCGTGGGGTGCAGTGCAGGTGAGTGTCCCACCGTAGGTCCCCAGCCCTCTACAGCACCATGCCTTGTAGGAGTTGGTGGAAAGTTTGCTGCTGTGTGAATGTAGGTGTCCTTTAAAGTATTTAGTTAGGGAGTGATTTTGCTTTGCTAGAGTGATCATGCTATATATAGAAAAGTGATCTCTTCTCTATAACGAAAATAAGATGGGAGACTCCCATCAGAAGCTAAAAATGTGTTTTCTGGAAATCAATATGAAATGCAGGTTCAAGTGAAAATTAGTTCAAATCCTGATATTTTTGGTGAAGCAAATCTCTGTATATTGAATACTCCTTTTCCAAAACTTTTCTATTTTAAAATAGAAGGCGTATTCATCTTTTGGGGGAGGAAATAACAGAACTTAATAAAACGCTTTTGAATACAATAGATCTCAGAGCTTATGCAGTAGCGATGCAAATAGCTCTGATATAATGGGTTTAAAATAAAAAATGACTGTTTAATGAACCAGAGCACTTTGGAATACACAATTCTTCAACTTCAGTTTTAACTTCCTCACCAGCATTTACAGTGTGGTGATAGGCAGGTGTTTATGGCTACCGTGTTTCCGGGCCCTGTTTTTCAGTCCTTGTATTTAAGCATCATCTTGTAATCTAAGACAGACAGAAGCACACACAATCAAGGCAGTAAGTGGGAGTCAGGAGGATAGGGAGCAACTTGGAGAAACTACTGGAACTTACCCGGCATTAAATGAAAAGAGTTGTTTGTTTTCTAAATAACTTGACTCACTATTGAGAACTTGTTTCTTTATAAAGCAGATGTTTAGAGAATGAGAATCAGAACCCTGCTTTGATTTCCAGATTCAGAACGATGAAGTCGAAACAAGCTGGGCAAATTATGCTATATTTACCATATACTAAAGTAAGGGATCTCACAGAATGTATAGGTCAAAGGATCTGTTCAGTTTGAACTGTAGAGAGACTGAAGTACTTGTTATTGATTAACTTTTATAATGAACTACTTTTTGTCAGGAGTGGACAAACCCAACTCTGTATTGTATATTCATACCATATAATGTATGCTCATGTGGTCCTACTTTCATATTGCCTTTGATTCTCTATATTTGTGTGGACTGTAAACTCCTCAAGGACAGAAAGCACATCTTATACTTTTACCTATATGTTGACTCTTGTTTGTTATTCGTTGGCTGAGTGAATGAATGAATGGACAATGAATGAATAAATGAGTCAGGTGTTCTTTTTAAGGGAGCTTGCTCTGTAAGAAACACGAACCTGAAAGGCCAGCCTCCTGACTCGTTGTCTGACGGAGCCAGTGCACAGCTAAGGATCAAGCAGTTAAAGGAACGTTTGTTCAGATAGAAAACTAGGAATGAAATCTACTTTCAGGAAGGAATTGCTTGACCTTCTTACTCCAGGAATAATGAAATGTTTTTAGAAGCACTAGATTTCTTCAGACAAAGGTTTAAATTCAGTTCAGGGCTGTAAGACAAAAAGATAAGAGGAAATTTATTAGAGCAGAGAGGAAGGAATTTGGAGAGGAGCAGTGGCATTTGAATTTATGGCAGGAAAGGAAAAGACTCAGAAGGAAAGAGGTTACAGTCCAGGAAAGGGAAGACCGGCTGCACCAGGGTTCATAGGAAAAAGTTGGGATGATGTCTTGACTTTGCTAATGTTTGAAATGTGAGTAGGCCTCAGGTTTAATGTTTTGGCATTAATAATTAGTCAGGAGAGTCAAGCGTGACAGAGTTAGCTAGGAAGAACCCCAGTGAAATCTCAGCAATATCTACATTGGGATTGTCATGGAGGAGAATGTGACTGAGTAGATAATCCAAATCTCAGCTAAGTTTTTGAAGTCATGTGACTTTACGATTTCCAAATGTATGGTATCTTGGGTTTCTGCATTGCATGAAATTTTTACAGAGCAACTAGGGAGGGAAGAGAAAGTTGTGTCTGGGTGTCAAAGAAGGCTCCTGAGGGGTCATCTCTTAGAGCACTAGAGGCACAGTTTTACCATCAGCAGTGACCATAAGTGGGGAGCATTTGGGGGGCAAGTTAGGCCCTTCTACCAAGTGGACTGAGGCTAGTGGCAGGGCGGAGGGGGTGGGGACTTCTAAGTAATTTGGAAAACAGTGTTTTCAATAGATTTAATGTTTTTTTTTTCAATTCTTAAGTATAAATTTGTCCATTAAATCCCTTTTTATTTAGTTTCTTCAAAGATAAGCCGCCTTTTCTTTACCATTTAAAAGTCTGAGCTCAAGGTTTTCCTCTGGTTTTGCTGAAGATTGCAACCTGAAAATAGACTGTATGGGGGAAGGAATTACTAGGAATGTTTTCCTTTGGACATGTTGCTACCATTTAATGTTTTTCTTTGTAAAAAGGCTAGGAGCCATTCCCTCCTCTTTCCATATCCTGAAAAGTGTTAGGAAGGAGATCAGAGAGATGGTGGGGTATGGTCATGTAGGACTTTGTAAGCCACTGCAAGCACTTGGCTTTTATTTCAGATGATATGGGAAGCCACTGGAGGGTTTCTGGCAAAGGGTGACAAGTCTTTCTTGTGGTTTTTAAGGATCATTCTGGCTGTTGTTTAGGAATGAACTGTACATATGCAAGGTGGAAGCAGGGAGACCAGCTAAAAGGCTATTGCAGTAATTACAAAAGCTTTAGTGGCTTAGTCAGGCTGAGAGTATGAATGTGATGACAAATGGTTGAATTCTACATATATTTTGAAGATAGAATCGAAAAGACAAGCTGATAGATTTGACAAGGGTCAGAAAGGAAGGAGTGAAGGAGGACTCCCATTATTTTCAACCTGACCAAATAGAAGATTGAGGTTTCCATTTAAGGTAAAGAAGCCCGTGGGAAAACAGGTCTGTGGGATTAGGGGCTGAATTTTGCTCATATTAAGTCTGAGATGTTTATGAGTCATCCAAGTGGGTTGTCAAGTAGGAATTGGATGTACGAAGTCTGAAGTTGAGGGCAGCTATCCCTGCTGGAAATAAAAACTTGAGAACTCATTGTATAGATGTTATTTGAAGTCAGTGTGAGGCGATTTCCTAGAGAAGTGAGTTAGATGGAAATGAAGGACCAAGGATTGAGCCCTGGGGCCCCCAGTGTTTGGAGAACTGGTAGACAAGGAAAACCAGCAGAGGAGAGTAATAGGGAGCAGCCTGTGAGGTGGGAGGGAAACAGGATGAGTGGAAGCCAAGTAGAGAAAGCATTTTAATGAACAGAGCCAGATAATGCTACGTGGTCAAATGAGCTGAGGACTCAGTTAACCATTAGCTGCTGCAAGGTAGAAATGATGGCTGACCTTGACATGGCCGCTTTGATGGGGAGGTGGGACCAAAGCCTGAGCATGCGTTTAGGAGTGCATGGGTGATTGGGGCCCTGGCCCTGGGCAGTTCTTGAGGGATCTTTGCTGTCAGTGGAGACATGAAATGGGACAGTAATCAGAGGAGGAAGGTTAGTTCAAGGATGGTCCTTTCCTCTTTGGTAAAGAAGGGCCATAGCATAGGTTTGCATGCTGACGGCAGTGATCCAGCAGAGGGAAAATTTACTGCTGCAGGGTGTGGGGCACAGGTGTCAGGGATACTAGCAATGTCCCTGAGTACGAAGGACAGGATGGGTCCCCAGAGTGGGGGCTGAAGACTGGGGTGGGTCTGGGCATGCTTTGTTACTGGTCTAGGAGATAAGCAAAGGAATGAAGGGTAAACAAAAACCTTATAGCGGTTTGAAAGAACAGTTTTTTTTTTTTTGCCTGTTGAATCTAATTAAAAAAATTGGAGCTTCTATTTTTTTTGTCTTTCAGTTCTCTAGAGATTTTTTTTATTGAATTAAAATCCACCTAACATAAAATTAAACCATTAATCATTTTAAAGTGTACACTTCAGGGGCACTTAGTGCCTTCACAGTGTTGGGCAGCCATCACTCCTCTCTCATTCCAACACACTCCGCTCACGCCCAAAGGAAACCCCATACCCAATACCCGTTGCTCCCAGCCTCCCTTCCCCCAGCCCTTGGTAATCACTAATCGTCTTTCTGTCTCCCTGGATTTGCCTATTCTGGATGTTTCATATAATGGGATCATTTAATATGTGGTCTTTGTGATACTGGCTTCTTTCACTTAGCATAGTATTTTCAAGGTTCATCCAGGTTGTAGCATCTCTCAGTACTTCGTCCCTTTTACGGCCTGAGACTCCACTGCAGGAAGAAACCACATTTTGGTTATCTGTTCATCAGTTGATGGACTCTTGGGTTGTTTCACCTCTTTTCGCCATTGTGAGTAGCTTTGTATGAATATAATGAATACTATGAATACTTGTATAAAAGTCTTTGTGGACCTGTTTCCTGGGCATCTGGCTAGGAGGGGAATTGTTGGGTCGTGGTCATGGGGATTCAGTGTTTTACCTTTCTGGGGAACTGCCAAATTGTTTTCTCCCAGTGTCTGTACCATTTTTTGAGTTCACCACAGTGTGTGAGGTGAATACAACACATCTGGCTTTCCTTAAAGTGGGGAAAGAAAAGGGTCAGTTTCTCTAGCCAATACTTGTTATTTTCCATTTTTAACTTATGATTGTAGTAATCATTTTTATTACATACAACATCAGACCATAGTGTATTGGAAACTGGAAAAAAAAATTGTAAGCAAAACAAGTCCCCCCCTACAGATGGTTTGAAAAAAAAAAAACACTGAGGAGGGTTGGCTTATGTACAGGTGTGGCCAGCTGGTAGTAGCAGGTGCAAGTTGTCCAGAAGGTGGTGGTAGGAGCATCTTGGAAACAATGGTCCCTCAGCCAGAGCTCTAGAGGGAGACTTCCATAGCAGGACCTCTGTGTCAATAGATAGCCTCACGTGGCATTTCATATCTGTAAACAGGAATCTTTCTTTACATGATGAGTTCTTGAGTATAAGTTCTTGGCTTATGTGTGACCAGACAACACCTGCAAAAAGGTTTCAATTTCAAATGAGAAAGATAAATCTACTTTGATCTTTTTGTCTATTTTTCAACCTCACTTTGAAAGTTAGAAATGGATGCATCCTATTCCTTCTGGTTTTGGCCTCTTCTGGCTCCGGGACTGTGGCAGGCCCTGTGCAAACTCATTACATTCAACCTCCACTCTTTCCAGAAGAAAGAAATGCTCATTTGAGGGGCTTTTTACGTATCACAGCTATTCTTCTATTATTTATCTAACACACATAGGATGGCAACAGCTCTGTGAGGCCAGGTGCAGAGCCCTTACATTTTACCCAAAGGTCAGGTGGCCAAGGTCAATGGACGGACCTCTCTGAGGTGATGTCTGGGCAGCTTGCAGAGGCCTCTGTGTTCGCAAATACAACTTCCTGAATCCATTCAGCATCAGCAGTTTTGTAGACCAGTGACTCGAAGTGCCTGACTTCACTGAGGGCATATGTCCCCTGCTCCCCAATGGTTGTCATGAATAAATGCAAAATAGTTAAGCTTTCACTCCACGGAATGGATGCACTAATGTTGCACATTTACAGTGGATTCTAGCAAAGACCGAGGCTTCCAGTTTCACGGGTGAGAACAGTGAAGCTGTGAGGCTGGTAACATGCAACTTCAGATCTTGTCACTCACCCGGGTAAGCTGCCTTTCATGTGAGGTGATGTGCCATGCTGCCATGAGCGGCTGGGTGGGGTGAAGGCATTCTGTGCCTGTTAGCCTCTGAGTGGAGTCAGGACTGATCAGCTGTGTAGCCTTGGAAGTACAGACACTTCTCAAGACCCTTGGTGTCCTCATCTGTTAAAGGAGATAAGGCAGTAGGTGCCGTCAGACCCACACAGGTGTTGTGAAGATGAAATCATGTCCTGTATGGAAACAAGATCTATAAATCACAAAATGTAAGAAGAGACAGCAGGATGCTAATCGTACATTCACCATTCCTTTCTGCAACGCGTGTCAATGGTTCAGGCAGTTCTTTTTGTCAGGGAGAAAGACATTCTGGAAATGTGGCTTCTTTGCTCAGACAGGAAGGGGAGAGTAGCCAAGGAATCCGAGGGCTGTTCCTGTTGGGTATATCCTGCTCTCAAGTATATGGTCATCCTGTAGGAGAAACATAGACCCTTTCTTTCCCTTGGTTTAAGGAAAGCCAAATGTGTTTTATGCCACATTTATAAAATGTTGAATTTAAATTTGGCACTTTAGGAAATGACTTAATTATTTGCTGAATTTCAAAGAAAAGACACTTGGCTGAAATGTGTTTTCCTTATGTGACCTTTTTATTCTCAGCTTCACCTTTGAACAGAGAGGTAAGTGGGGCATTCAGTGGCAGTGACCGTGGAGGCCAGTATGTACAAGGGAATGAATCCCATCCCAGGAGAGGAGGTCCGGCTCAGACCCCCAGCTCTGGGCAGCATTGTAAGATGCTCAATTCATCTCTTAGAGCTTCAGTTCCCTCATCTGGAAAGTTGAAAAAAAAAACAGGTTTACTTTTTTATATATAGATCACACTATATGTGGTTATATTTTATATATGTAGTATATATATAGGTTTATTTTTATATATGGGTCACATTTAAAAATTATGTAAAAGCATGGCAGATGCTGTGAACTCCTTTATTCTCCCATTAAGACCCTTCACCATGTCTTACAGATCTTTCTATTTCAGCAAGTGCTTGGCAGCCGGCTGTACAGATTTAAGTAACTGTGATCATTGAGGAGGGCTTGGTTTTTGGTCTTGCAGGGACCCTGTTTGAAACTAGCTGTGGGTGTATCATGGTACTCAAAAGTAGCTAGGCATTGTGGTCTGCTGGGAGAGGAAGATGAGGCAGAATGATTTTAAGCGTTTGATAAACATTTAGAAACAGCTCTAAAGACTCATTTTTAATATACCACATATGTGATACGTTTGCTAAGTAAAGAAAGAGAACAACCAGAGAAGATGAGGGTATCGGGACACCTGCCAGTCCCTTTATACCTAAAGAACAGTATAGGAAGCCGCCTGAAATTCTGTTTGATGAGAACACGCAGATTTCTGTCTTTAGTTCCTTCTTTCTTTTTCCATGGAAAGCGCACCCTACAAGGCAAGCTGTGGGAGAGATTGATGGCTGATGGGCCCCTGACGTGTCCTCTGTGTAAAGCACTGAGTCTAGAAACAGCAGGCCCTTCCTGCGGACCTCCTTGAGGCAGGGCAGGCCCACTCCCGTGAGGACAAAGTGCACTCACTGTGGCGCTTGAGCAGTGAACTGTCAGGGTGTGTTTCTGCACCTGGAGGGCGGGGACCACACTCACTCAGCTTTGCATTCCTCCCGGTACCTGGCGTCCTGCCGGTCTCATAGGGCTCCTGGGATGGTGCAGGGTATCTTGAATGAATAAGAAACTCACCTCAGGATCCTTCCTGCTGGTGCCTCACTGGCCCAGAGTTAGGCATACTGGTAATGCACTCAGTGAAATAAATCAGACATGGGAAAACTTAGGGTACTACCTCCAGGATACCACACATTGTGGATTTATGTAGAACCTTCCCTTTGGAAAACTCAAATTTTAAAGACTTAGTAGTTCTTTACATAGGACTGCTTTTTTGTTTAATAAGACAGCCCTCCAAGAGAAGTTGAGAGGGTCTTAATCACTGCACACTTAGGAGAGGTTGGGCCGAGTTGTGGGCAGAAGGCTGTGACGTCTCTGAGCCCTCTTGCTGGTGTATAAGAGGAGCCAGCAGAAGAAGTCAGGTTCTGAACCACTTCCTGAGGTGCTCTTCCTGCTTGTGTGTCCTGTGGTTTCCTCTTCCCTTCCCTTCCTTTGCCTTTTCTCACAGACAATGTTCTGAGCACTTTATGGGGTAACTTATTTAATTCTCATAGTAGTGCTATTATTCCTACTTTACAGGTAAGGACAGTGAGGCATGAAGCTAGTGCCTGTGACTTAGGAGGAGAAGGGGTCCTCATTTCTATGTGGCAGGTGGAGAAACTGAGACATGGTGATGACTTAGTTTGTCTAAGGCTTCACTGGGCAACAGTCTGGTGTTCTCATGTTTAAAATATCTTCAAGGAAGTGATGGCTATGGTGAGGGCTTGAAAGTGCATTGGGAAATACTCTATCTGCTGGGATTTAAAATATGGATACAACAGTACTTCTTTTGCTGTAATGATAAATTCCAGAACTTCTTCCCTTGGCATGTGCAACATGCGGAAATACCCCCACCTAGGGGTGTCTTTCTGTACCATGTTGGTGCCACAGCAAAAAAACAAACAAAAAGCAGCCTTCAAAAAACCCACCAGTGTATCAGGTGTAGTATTTGCACTGCGATTCCCAAAGCTAAGTGTAAACTCTAAAGCACCTTTATGACTTGATTAACATAGTAAGGTCACTTAATTTTGTGGTTATATATGAATTTTCTTTTTATTTAACAGGAGGGAGTAAAGTGTTAATATTTGACAAAGGCGGTCATTGTAAAATTAAATAACTAATGATTAGCTTTGAAATTATAAGTGCAAATAGAAACACAACTTTTTTTTTCTTGCGGACATGAGCTGTTACTTTAAATTTAGTGTGAAAAAAAGGCCTGCCAATTTTCCCCAGATGATTTGTGAGAAAGATATATTACACTAAGCTAATCAGTCAGTGACTTATTATGAGGTTGCTTTTACATCTTTAACTTACTCCTTAAAAACTCAAGTTCAGTATACAAGGTACCTTTTGCAGGGGTTTTCCTGTGGACGCAGGACACAGAGAGTGAGCTCTGGAAGCAGCACTGTTGGGAATGTCCTAAGTGTCCTGACTGTTTGAACATAATTACTACACAACATCGCTTGCCCATGTTTTCAGTGCTGATTTTATCTTGATGGGATTCAAGCATGACTTGTAGTTCCCCACCTGCCTGCTCAGTGCAGGAAAACGTCTTTAGTGGGCAAATCACACATCATGTCTGCCAGTTTTGTTACTCATTCGGCCACCGTTTCTACTTTAAAATCCCGAAGAGTTAGCGCCCACTTGGTCATTAACTTAGATACGACGGTGTAGCCGCGCTGATGAGAGCACCCAGCGTCATCCCACCTGCGATTTCTTCATTTGACTCTGACTTGAATCTGCCGGGCCTCAGTGATGTTCCTCGGGTATGGTGTGGAGCAACTCAGGAGTTATTTTCCCTCCTTGGCTCCTCAGAGGCATGGCCCAGGCCAAGTACAACTTGAATAACCTTCAGGAAAGCTGTGCTGTCCTTCTGTCGGCCGCTGTCTTTGAAAATTGCCTCCAGAGTTAGTGAGCAGGAACAGTTAAGATTTACAAACAATGATGAAGCTTGTCATGCATCTTTCACCATTCATCATCCAGGTGCCGTGCCTGGGCGGTGAAGTGTTCTTCATAAAAACCAGCTCAGTGTGAAATACACCTCGCTGCAATGTTTACTGCTCTGAAGCTCGTCAGCGGCCCTTTATAGTAAATCCAGATTGCGATGTGACATTACAGTATATCATTGCCCGGCGCGGTGGGGTTTACACTGGGAATGAGTGCAGTGCACACTAGATGAGGTGTCCAAATTGAGTTATGTCGGAATTTGGCTGTTATATGGGGATAGCTTTTGTTTTCCAAACACTGAAAGTTAGCTTTATATGTATTTATATTTATATATAGGCATATACTTCCCATCTTGCACATATACATGGGTATACAATATATGCTGGGGTCAGGTTCCATCTGGGCTTCTGCTGTAAAGAATGGTGACCAGCTTTTATGTTCCTTCTGACTGCTGTTCATTGAAATTGGCATAAATGGAACCTTTTGGGGGAAGTAGAGTAGATGGTTATTTCCTTGTAGAGGTGGGCTTGATTTTGCCATGTGTGAAGTGGTCCTCTTACCATCCTTTCATACAAAACCCAGGAACCCACTCTCCTGAGATTGGTGTGGTGCACTGGAATGACCCCTTTGATGCAGCGCACAGAGAAAAAACCCTTAGGACTGTTCTACCCACTGTCAAGCACCTTGCCTGTTGGGCTAAGCCGTGCGCTTGGGGAAGTCTCTGAAGTCAGTTGCTTATTTATTGTTTTTTCAGTGGGTATCAAAATCCTACTGCTGCCTCTGTTATCTTGAAAGATGCTGCTTCCAAGAGAAGATTTATGATGTCTGAGCTTAAATCTGCAAAATAAAAGAGCACACTGAATTTATTGCACGATCAGGTTTATTTACATTCACCCTAAAAGCGCTGATATTAAAAGTGAGCTCCATAGAAAGATAATATTCAGAGATAACAGCAGGCCCTGCAATCCCATGATCATCATCTTAGCACATGTATTTTTAAATTCCCTTTTCAGCATAGCAGGGTTGTTAAGAGAACCATTTGGTGGTCTTTCCGTATCTGGTGCTACACTGAATCCAGGGTCTCTGCCTCACTTACACCGATTCTATGGTAAGGGTTCTTCTCCGCTTTAAATGCAGAGGCACACAAAGCCCCACTGCCACGCCCTCTGCTCTTTCTCTGGCCATGTTTCCTCTCAGTTGCAGTGTCTTCTTACTGGAGACTGATTAACAGTGCCACATTTGAGCTTCCTGAAGCAGCACCGGACACAATTACACGTGCATGGTGCTGGCCTCAATGGGTGGGACAGGGGCCAGAGCCTTCCACTGGCTCTTGCATCAGGGGAGAGAGACAATAGCCCAAGTCAGCCCAATGCAGTCACACCATTATAGTTGCAAATTGAACACAGAATGGACAAAGTTAAATTTCAAATAAACCACAAAAATTAATAGAAGCATGTCCACAATATTTTAATGTACCAAAAATTATCTATTGTTTCTGAAGTTTAAATTTAATGCAGCGTCCTATATTTTTATTTGCCGAATATGGCAACCTTGTGTATGTTTAGTCCAAACCTTCTCTGAACCACTGTTCTAGGGCCCTTGGGTAGAAGGAAAAATGAAAAGTGGACAGAGTAGAGCAGTACTTTCTCTAAGCATATTCAGCAGTTTTAAGAGTTTTATTTCATTTGTATTTCTCCAAAAATAGCACAAGAGGCAGTACTGATCAAGCTTGGAATGGTTTCCTATTTTGGTTAAAGCCATTCATGAGTTTAAAAGGTTTCTGGATTATAATTTATCTGTTTGTATTAACTGTTGTTTCTTCCTCTGTTTAGGTAATTCGTAGCGTCATACCTTTCTTTTTTCGTGTTTTATAGGTTAGATCCATTCATGTAACAGTAAATAAAAATTAACCCACTCTGCTCAGAGTCAAAATGGAAATTCATATTTTTCTTGGATTTGGTTAGCCGTCCCTTGTTGCTTTGCCAGGCATAACAGCGGCTCTCGAGGCTCTTGGCAAGACCAGTTCCTCTCTGCCTCCTCTTTGAATCCCCTCACCCCCTCAGGATATAAACTGATGGCTTAGTCAATAAACAAGTAATAAATTCATTGAGTGCCAATTACGTGTCTGTGGATCTGGCATTACGCCTAGGAGATGAACCATGGCGGAGAGCGTGCTGCAGGGATCCTTGAATGTCAGCACATCTCGGGGACACACAGCCTTTCCTTCCTGTCCACCGAAGAACAAACGCCTTGTCTCTAAGCCCCTGCAGGCTGTGGAAGGGATGAGCCATGTGTCCAGCTGTCTTGCTCTTATACAAGACTTAGTTGAGGTCTTCCCTGTAAACCTAAGAGAGTTTCCTTCTCAAGTTAGGATCACAACCAAACTTTGTGAATAGATGTTCCAAGTAGGTAGCCCTTTCCAGGCTTCCTTCACCGTTGTTACTTCTATGGCTATAGAGATGGGGTGGAGCTTGATGTATTTACTTGTTTGTTTGTCTATTACAGCTTTAATGATATATAATTCACATACCATAAAATTCACCCCTTTAAAGCATACAGTTCAGTGGTTTTTAGTATATTGACAAAGTCCTTCTACTATCTAATCTATCACCACTATCTAATACCTATATGTTTCCATCAGTCCCCTGCCCTGTCTGCCCCGACAAATCCCCACATGCAGTTACCCCTCATTTCTACCACCCTCCCAGCTCCTGGAAACCAGTGTTCTCGTTTCTGTCCCTATAGATTTGCCTGTTTTGGACATTTCCTATAAATAGAATCATACTATGTGGCCTTTGTGTCTGCTTTTTTCACGTAACATGCTGTTTTTGAGGTTCATCCACGTTGTAGCCTGTAACAGTGCTTCATTCCTTTTTGTGGCAGTGTTTTCACTAAACCAGAAGTTCTCCAAACGCTGCCATTAAGAGGTTTTCATGGAGGCCTCATTACTAAGCATGATTGATTGTCATCGGCCATTGGTGATCAGCTCAACTTTCTTCCCTCTCTGGATGTTGCAGGAGAAGGCTGGGATTCTAAGCTCCTACTCAAGGCTGGGTCTTTGTGGCACTCAGCCCCCATAGGGAGCTCTCTAGGGACCTACCAAGAGTCATCTCATCAGAACCAAAGAGGTTTCTGTTACCCTTATCACTCAGGATAATTCCAAGTGTTTAGGAGCTCTGTGCTAGGAACCAGGGTCAGACACCAAATTCCTTTCTGTGAATCCACAGTAGGTAGAGTACCAATCACTGGCTCTGTTCTAGAGCAGAGCGAACAGGTGGCATGGCTGGGAGTGGAGTCAGGCGGTGGTTTCTCTCCTGACTCCACATATCTCAGGGACACTGTCCAACCTCAGACTGTCACACAAGTATTGAAACTCTTATCTTTAGCCTGTTGTCTCAGACCTGCACTGTCCAGTGCAGGAGCTTCTGTGTGCGTGAGGCTGTCTAAATCTAAATTAATCAACATTTAAAATCAGTTTCCTCTGTCACTCGCTACATTTCAAGGGCTCAGTAGCCACCTGTGTCTAGAGGCTACCATATTTGAGCACAAAGAACGTGGCCATCATCACAGACAGGTTGTTAGACAGTGATATCTTAGACAAGTGGGAGAAGGCTGTTTGGTTACAGAGTCAGCCCAGTGTTTGAACCTGAGACAAAAGAGTGACACAAGTACAACTCCAACAAATACCATTTTTAAAATCTTAACTTTTGTGGGAACCTGAGCCCTTGTTCAAATAACCTATCCAGTTGAGAAGAACTATTGAGGATGGGGTAATCAAATGCTAATAAACATTAGCTGATGTTTGGGCCTAACCTGTGGTGTGCACACTTTTCTTTTTAATAGCAGGTGGAAGGGAGTGATTAAACCAGAAGTATTTGGTCCAAGAATGATAGTGCTAACTCAGGGTGGAAAACTTGTCTTCTGGCCATGGGGCAGCAGGTGAGCCATGGGGACTTGCCAAGGATTGTTTACATTAAAACCAAGAGTAGAAAAGTAGCATGAATGCCTTATCAGATGCATCATTTGCTAATATTTTTCCCATTGTATGGATTGCCTTTTCAGTCTGTGGATTGTATTGTGTCCTCTGATGCACAAATATTTTTCAGTGTGATGCAAGTCGACTTGTCTATTTTTTCTTCTGTTACCTGTGCTTTTGGTGTCAATTCCAAGAAGCTATTGAGGCCATTGCCAAATCCAATGTTACGAAATTTTCCTCCTATGTTTTCTTCTAAGAGTTTTATAGTTTTCATTCTAATGTATACATTTTTGATTCACTTTTTATGGAGTTTAAGAAAAGGGTCCAAGTTCATTCTTTTGAATGTGGTTGTCCAGTTCTCCCAGCACCATTTATTGAAGACTGTTCTTTCCCCACTGAATGGTCTTGGAACCAAGAGAGGAAAGTAGCAGGGAATTAAATTTGACACTTACCTGTGGCCTTTATCTGTGATCATTAGAGAACATTAGACATTAAATATTGATTCCACAGGACAAGCCTATAAAGTTGCCAGTTGATGATTCACTATCCATCGTAAATAGATTTTTCTCCATTATTTCAAAATTTTCTTTGTGTGTCTCTCCCTGGTGTCTCAACTGTATCTTTTTTTCTACTCCATACCACTGAGAAATAAAGCAGATCAGAATACCAAGGGAAGGAAATCCTTCCAAAATCAGGACCACAGTAGAGCAGTGGGAATAGTGGCATGTGTAAGAGACTGGTCATTTTTCCATTTTTCTAATTGGAAGTGACTTAAGTTTTTCTAAAAGAAAGTGACAAATGTTAATTTTTCAAATACCCAATTCTTAAGGGTCATCTGAAGCTGCTTATATGTAAGAAATGGTACAACTTCTGTAGGTAAGCTGCAATAGGAAAGCCCTGAAATCCTTTGGTGTCCCATAGAACTATCCCTAAGGAAAGACTGCTGGAGGTGAGAGCTGATAAGCAAAGCAGGGCCGATGATAATGCCTGGCTGGCTGCAGCCCAAAGTTGTCAATCACCCCTTAATGTTTACAGAAGTGAAAAGTCAATGTGTAGTTGTTTTAATTTGACACACTCTTGGGTTAAGAGAGTGTAATCGCCGGAGGGGACAGTTAAGTGGCTGTGCTCCTTGTCAGCTCGTCTGGGTCTGATTCCTGAGCTAAGCGCTTTTCTGATGAGCCATAGATTGGGTTAAATACCTGCGTAATTGCTCGCTCCCCGTCTCACAATGCCTTGTACTACATTTCTATCAGCACTTGCCTGAGGCTGTTGGGGTTTATGCTATAAAGAGAGTCCATATGTTCATTTTCATGAATCAATGTCGGTTTTTGAAAAGCAGTTGTTACAGCGCTAAGTGGACTGAAATAAATTACACCCCCTCCCAGACCCATTGGAGTAAATCAGAACTGTTTATATCCATCCAAGTGGTCCTTTGAGTATAAATGACTTTTTGTTTATTTATCAAACCAAATGTTTGTCTCCAGGAGATGATGGCAAATGATTCGACCATTTTTTTAATCCTGTGAATAGCACTTTGCTACTGTTAAACCAGAGAGAAAATTCTGTGTATCATTAGGTAGAGAAGTCTCCCCATGCAGTAAATGAAATTACTCCAAAGTCATTGTCAAGGCTTGAGACAATTTACTATAATTATACCAACCCTGGGTGTCCACCTTGTCTCAGTCCGCTACTTACTATGTGCCAGTAATGCGCTGAGCTCTGAAAACAGCACAGTTTCCTGTCCCAGAAGTTTCTTAGCAAAGAAACGGAATTTCTTCCCTTGGATTGTTTGGTTCTGTCTCTTTATGAAGGAGGTGTGCTACCTGATACTTATTTACTTTGGTGGTTGAGAGAGAACTATTGAAATGTCTGCATTCACTCCTTTTGCAAATTCAGGTGACCAGAGGGCTGACCTTTGGGGGCTGGGATGCAGATACCGGAGAGTTTGACTGTAGTGCCTCTATTATGAAATAAATACCTGTTCACATTTAATACTTGTTGAAAGAACTATCTCATGATTTTCTATTTTCTTTTTCGGCTGGGTCATGGTCTTCCGTCTGCCTCCGTAAGGCTTACTAGGCCCTGTCAGTATCTCTCAGGAGAGAAACAGCGGTTAGTAGGGTCACACTTCCGCCATTTCTCATCCACATAATAAGGACGCATGTGCATATAAGACATTTTCTTACTTCAGTAGCCCCTCCCCTCTTGCCCCTCCCTCTTTTGAGAGAAAATAATTTGATAAATAACATGGTAAAATAATACTGATTTTGTCTTAATCCTCCTGATTATTTGCATTTTAAAAGGGCATCGGTGTTTATTCCGAGGAAGTGAATCTTTAAGGTTAGAATTTCAGATATTTTGTTCTGTGGGTGGCAGGTATATTTTGAGGGCAGAATCTGTTGTCCCCTCAATTTCACATCACTCGCTAAGTAACTACATCTTTTGTGTACATGGAGCCAAGTCTGATTCAAGCATCTTAGTTTTCGAAGTGCTTTAAATTTGGCTTTATTCCAAATACTATTATTTGTGCCCCTATTTAATATCACACACTTCAAATAACAAGCTATGTGTCATAAACTACTACAACTATTATGTAGTATTTCAAAGACATTGCAGTATGTTTTTATTCCAGTTGCCAGTTGTTTGCTTTGTTTGTGACTACTTACTAAGTTAACAAGGTAATTTAGTAAGTCTAGTTGCCTAAAGTACACATTGCCGAATGGCTAAATCCAAAGAATTGTCCAGATCTCTGTTAAAGACCTGCTACATTCTAACAACCTGGTGATAATCATGAAATGCACTGCAAATTGTATCAGCAAGTTAGATCTTTGGCAAGGTTGCATTTTCAAAAGTCAAAATGGTTTAAAGTGGGTCAGATGAACAATATAACTCGACTCTAGTTAATGTGTTTTTTTTCATAATAGTTTGCAATCAGCCGTTTCATACTTTTATCAAGATGAAACTTGCTGTACAGCTGTCTTTTATATTTCATTAATCTGCAAAGTACCTTTTAAGCCAGAGATTTAAAGGAGAGCAGTTAAGAATAGCTTTGGAAAACTGTTTTTTTTTTTTTCAGAATATGTTTCTGAATGTACAGGCTAAAATAACTACTTTTTCTTAAGGGAACAGAACACTGCTGTTTTTATGTCCTGTAATTCCTGGAGAGATTTATTTTTTAATACACATACGTAGTGTTTTACCAGTTGTGATCTTGGTGCATTGCTGTGCGTGACCTACTTTTCCCTCATTTTATTGAGTTGCCTCAAGAGCTAAACTTTTAATTTATGTAATTCAGACTTTTTGCTGTGATGTCACATGCAGATATGTGTTCTGAAGAAATACTAGTTTTCTTGGCTTTTTAACATAAGTGGGGTCATAGTGAATATGCTGTTGCTCAGATCTACTTTTTTCAATCAACAGTTGGTCTTGGAGCTCTTACATGTGAGTGAATGTACGTCTATTTTATTGTTTTGAACCAACATATAACAACTCCATGGTTTGGATGGATCCTAGTTTCTTATTTATTGAATCATGTTGTATAAACAAATGCTACAGTCTTCTTGTACACACATGCCGGTGTTTTTCTGGGGACATACTAAGAAGGGACATTTCAAAGAAAGCCTGCGTTTTACACTGCATTATATACTCCCAGATAAGTCTGGTACTGACCTGCACCCAATTACTAGCAGCAGTCTGTGAAGTACATTTTCCCCAAACCCTTGCTAGTTATTGAACAGGTAGATTTTTGTCTCTCTGGTGTAGGAAAAAGGAGCCTAGTAGTGGTTCTCACTTTCAGCAGAGATCCAGGGTACCTCTTGAGCGGCCTGGCAGCAAGGGAGGTACCCGCACCCAGCATCTGGGCAGTGCCTGAGTTACCAGGTGACTGGACCATTTCGGCCACCACTGCTCTCTCCTCTCCCTGCAAGAAAAGTACAGGAGTGGTCACAGGTCACAAGCCAAGCCCCTCCTGCCTTGTCCATCTCTGCCTAACAGCCAGCTTGCACTGAATCTCAATCAATCTCCACGTAAAAACAGCAGCTCTTGTTCAAGCAGAGGTGCCTATAAAGACCCTGGGATTTTCATCTCTTGTGGCTGCTTTCTCATTACTAGCAGATCTAGTCTAATAGAAGACTGTCCAAGAGACACAAAGGAGAAGGCAATTCCACCTGCTTCCTCGCTGACATAGCATTAGGACAACTGTGTTTTCAGTGTGGCTAAAAAGGTGCTGTCTCCTTTGAGGAAAGGTTGGGGATGTGTCCTCTCTGTGCTCTTGAGTGTGCATCCAGAGGGACAGATGCTCCGCCGAGGACTGGATTCATAGACTGGGCCAATCAGGATGCCAAAGAACCAATAGTGTTGGGAAATGGGTTGCGAACAGTTAGCTAAAGATCTGATTTCCACCAGGTTATTACAGCAGGGTCAGCATTTGATTCTGAGGCAGAGGCTGTCACATGTCACCTGAAGTCACTTTTTCTACAACAGCATAAAGATGGAGGAATTGGACCTGCTGTTTAGCTGCTGAATCTGGTGATTGGAAAGAGCTTAGTCCATATTGACAGAAGACGTTAATGTCTCTAGGAGGGAAGAAAAGGTCTTAATTTCTTGCTTCAGAAGTAATCACTTGATGTTAAATTACCCAGCTCCATTTTGTATTCAGTTAATTCTGATTTTGAGCAGGCACCTAAATCATTAGAGCTGAAAAGAAATGGAGATTAGAGAAACCCTAATATAGGGAGAAATCATAACACAAAGACTTTTTTTTAAGTATTGTTAATGTACAATCTTATGTTGGTTCTAAATGTACATCACAGTGGTTCACTGGTCCCCGTGATCAACTTATATTGTGATTGTGAATTACTGTGCCCCTTTATCCCCCTCCCCCAAACCATCCCAACCCCTCCCCCTTGGTAACCACTAGTCACTTCTCCGTGTCGATGAGACTACTATGGTTTTGTTCCTTCTGTTTTGCTTTGTTTTTATATTCCAAAAATAAGTGAAGTCATGTGGTATTTGTCTTCTGCCTGGCTTATTTCACTGAGCATAATACCCTCTAGACCCATCCATGTTGTTGCAATTGGCAGGATTTATTTTCTTTTTAAGGCTGAGTAATATTCTATTGTGCATATGTGCCACATCTTTATCCATTTATTTATTGATGGATACTTAGGTTGCTTCCATACCTTGGCTATTGCAAATAGTGTGGTGATAAACATAGGGGTGCATATGTCTTTTTGAATCAGGGATTTTGCTTTTTTCAGGTAAATTCCTAGGAGTGGAATTCCTGGGTCAAATGGTATTTCTGTTTTTAGTTTTTGAGGAGCCTCCATACTGCTTTCCACAGCGTCTGCACCAATTTACATTCCCACCAGCAGTGTAGGAGGGTTCCTATTTCTCGGCATCCTTGCCAGCGTTTGTTGTTTCTTGTCTTTTGGACAGTGGCCATCCTAACTGGTGTGAGGTGATATCTCATTGTGGCTTCAATTTGCATTTCCCTGATGATTAGCATAATACAAAGAATTTTAATTCTGGGGGAGAAGTTATTGATTGAGCTCAGCCCACTTCATAGATGTAGAAACTGAGGCTCCGAAGTTGACTTGCTCAAGAGACAGGAGAATCTTAAAGACAAACACCGAATGAGCCTAAGAGTTGATTATTGTACTACAAACCATGTCCTGATGCCCTGGCTTTAGATTGGAGCATGAGCTGGACTCCGTGTTAGTTTGATTGATTGATAGACTTTTCCCACCAGGGGCCTGGGTCAGGCATGGCCACGTTGTTGCCAAATGTATCAGGAGCCCTTGATATTGCTGACCATGAGGTGCTGGAGCCTACAGGGGGTGAATTGGTTCATTTTTCACTCTCCATCCTGACTTCATGGAAGGTCACATGAGGCAGAATTGGGTAATTACTTATCTACTCTGAAAACTCACCTGTGTGGATTTGCCCAGAATTCAGCCCTCTGGTGCCTCTTTGTGCTCAAAGAATATGGTGGTGAGCAGGAGGCCTGTGGGGTGCATCCTGCCTTGGTACCTCCGCACCCCCTCCTTGTTCCGTCCCCGCTCTCCTACCTCTGTCAGATGTATGCTGTGCTGAACATCCATCATTATCTTAAGTTGGATGAAGGGAAGAGCAAAGTTTTCACATGAGGAAAGGTCTTCTGTCCCTCTTTCCCCTCCTCTCCTGAGGTTCCAGCACCTTGGGAAAAACGAAATCCCTTGGACGTTCTCTTTTGACGTCTCGGTGTCTGGGAGCCTCACATCCCCAGATCCAATGGCTCTGATTCAGAATCTCCTGCCAGATGCCCAGGGGTCTTGCTGGAAGTTGGCATGCTCTCTGCGGCCCCTGGCAGCTTCCCTGCTGTCCCTGGACAGACTGTCCCTCCCTGTCCTCTGCTGTTTCGGGCTCAGAAGGCTGTGCAACAAGAGGCTGCTTTTGAAAAGAATGCAGCGTTCTGCCAAGTGACTCCTTTATTTTCTGAAACACTGAGAATCTGATAGGCAGCAAAGCGGTACGTTGCCCCCAACCCCTTCATTCTAGTGACTCACATGAGGCATCCCTGTCGTCTCCTCTCCTTGGAGAGTAGATTTAAAAGCTGTGGGAATTGGGGTCCCTTGGGCAGCTGCTGCATTCATTTTCAGGAGGCAAACCTGCAACTCAGGGTGGTCCCTGGCCTTCAAAGCTGTCTTTTTCAGCAAAAGCTCATGGCCCAGGGCTCTCTGGATTCTGTCAGCAGTAGGCAGGGACAGAAATCAAACCAACAAAGTTGTAAAGTATTGTGACCTCATTGTTCAAGTCCCGAGTTCAAGTCCTGGGTACAAATTCTGGCTCTCACATTCAGCACTTGTCTGACCTTGGCTGTTACCCTTCTCTGAGCCTCAGTTTTAAAACTCTGTCAAGTGAGTTTATTAATTTGCAGCTCCCCAGAGGTCTTTTGTGAAGATGACGAGTAAAAGTACAATGCCTGGAACACGATGGGGGCTCAGTGAATGGGCGATTATTATTAATAATTATGCTAATAAATAATGTGGGCTGAACCTCATTTCACAAGCCTGCTAACCTGCGTCAGCACTTACCAGCTCCTGCCTGAGGCCAGTAGTCTAGCCTTCCTAAGATTGCTGTTTCATTCCCTGGTGCCCACCAGCCCGCACTCGTTAAAGAAGGCAGTTCACTCCTACGGTTCAAGGAAAGAGAGCTGCGCTTCCAGCAGTGGCCTCTGGTGTCTTTGATTACCTTTTACCCTGGCTTTCTATCTATTTACCTTGCTTATTCTCACTGCAAAATAATACATGATAAAGAAAATTAAATTCTTTGTTCTTTGATAGTTTATTTTGACACAGAAGGTTCTAAATACTTTTTAAAAAGATGGCGAATCTTGATTAACATTATACCCCCTTAACTAGCACACACATTTGTTAGCTAATGCTAATATTTGTGTCTTTTCCTTTTCTCTCAATTGTATCTGGTTTAGTGTTACAACTAGCAATATTTCCTAACAAAAAGAATTAAAAGTTCATTTCATTCAGCGCTCTGACAAATACTTCATTAGCATTCTGGAGCTTCATCAAAGCAGTAGAAAACATGAAGTTACAATTAGCAGAAAATAATTGTCCTATAATTTCTGTTCTTTAAGTAGCAGTTGTTTTCTAGTTAGCCATAGGACTGCAATCTAATTAAGCTCCTGGAAGCCAAAGTGAAAGGGAAGCTGATTATCTGCTTGAGATTCTCTCACTCTGGGAGATGTTTTAAAGGCTGGGACTCTGTTCTAGGGTGGGAATGCTGACTGGGTGTGGACCACGACCTTACACACCAGAATGTGTCTTTTTTTTTTAATAAATTATGAAAACCTGATGTAGTGAGAGTGAAATTTGAGGATTTACCCATTTAATAGCAGTGCATTCTATATATATATACAACATACTGGTATAGACAACACTTTAGAAATTTGTCTCATTCCCAAAGAGCACATCTCTGCAGTGTCTAGAAGCAATCTCTTTGAAATGAAAATATCAACGGAGAGTTAGAGCCTGAAGCCTGCCTTTACCTCTTGGGTGAATTAGTTTAGTTGGATGGTCTTCATCAAGAGTTCCAAGTGGTATCCTGGAAGAATAGAACTGTTTCTGGAATGGGTTGAGGGGAAGGGTTTGGGGTAATCTCGTAGGAGGGAGACCAGGGCAGAGGAACCAGAAAACACAGGATACCTAAGAACAAAGATGTGCATAAAGGTAAGGGGGACACAGAGGATCAGGCACGTATAACTGGGAAAAAATGTCACTTTCCTCCTGATTTTGCTTCAGATTGAAGCTCTTACTGATTATCTGCTCTCTTTTTTGTAGAAAAGGACAAGCAGAGGAAGAAACTAGGGTTGACTGAATACTTGGTATATTTAATTTTTAATTACAACAGCCTTTAACATTGTTTTTCCTTAATGGATGAGGAATTGAGGTACAGAGCTATTAAATTATTATCCACGGTTGCAGCACTAGTAAATGGCCCGGCGTAAAGGGCACCTAGATGTCTCTGATGACTGGTGTCCTGCTGTTTTCCTTGTGAGAACAGACACTCCGTTTTCCTCCCAGCTGTCATCCCTGGGCACAGAGAGATGCTCAATAAATACTCCAGGAATTGAGTAACTGTTTAACACCGGACTGCCTTCCTTTATGCTTAAGAAGAGTTGTAGCTAATCTAGAGGTAAATGAAGAAATAAAGAGGACCAGTAGCCATCATCACATTCTTGAGAATGAGCTCAGGTCCCTCAAGGGCCTTTTCCAATCTTGGACATGAAATAAAGTGTGTTCTGAAATTTATGCTTTAAATATCATGGTGTGATCCAGAGGCCAGACAGCACAGAAACTTGACAGTTTATGCAATTTAAGTAACATTTCTGATTCCCAGGAAGCTTGCTGATAACTGCGGAAAGCATTTCCTCATGTAAATTGGTCACTTTTGAGATGAGCCAGTAGCTTCTGAAATGAGCCGATTACTTAAGCTTGAAGGTGCTAAGGTCACCAGTTGTTATTTGATTGCCGTTTGCTCTAAGCTTCGAGGGCAGCTGATAATGCAGTGAGTGCTGGACTTTCATTCTTGTTTTCAAATTAAAGATTTAATTACAGTCGTCACTGAAGATGAACCAAGTGTGAAAATACCTGATCTACTTGGAATGTGGAATCGAGGAGGAGTATGTGGGTTGGAGTCCGTGCCGGGGCATTTAAATACTTTCAACAGTAGCATTAAAGGTGAAATCAATTATATTGTGACTAAGTGCTGGCCTGTTGGTTAGTCGGCATCATTAAAATTTATTGTTTATCATTTTTTTAAAGCTGAAAAGATTTTTTCCTTGGTAGTTATTCTGATAGACTGCAGACTTAAATCTCCAAGACTTCAAAGGTTTGAAAGATGTACATCTTTGAAATTTGTGGAGACTTGTTCTAGACTAGTACATGGCCATTTTGTTTGAATGTTTGAGGTGTGCTTGTGAAGAACGTGATTCTACTTATCGGGGGGCCCAAGTGCTATGGATGTCTGTCGAATTAAGCTTATTTATTGTGCTGTTCACATCTTCAGGCAGTCAATCAATCAATCAAAAATAAAACCAATTTATCCAAAACCTATCTGATAGTACCACATTACTTTTTTTTTTAGGGTAGTTTTAATACACTGCTTTAACTTTGGAGGAAAAAATGTGTACACCCTTCAGTCTTCCAGAGTCAATCATTCTAATATTATGGAATATCCAGAACGAATTTATATCCATCTAAGGACTGAGTTGAAGAAAGATTCATGATGTCTCATTAACTTCGCCATCACTGAGAAATGATCTGTTTCATATAAACGAAGTTTTCAAATAACTGATAATTTCTCCTTCAAGTGCCCAAGTTCCCTGCTTCCCTACCTTTGAGGACAGGGACCGTGTTAAAATGGATTCTTCTCTCTCTTGCCTTCGGGATGCTGAACTTCCTTGAAGGTGGTTCAGGTTCATTTTCACCTCCATTCTTGTTCTCCCAGCTCTGTTGGTCCCCCACCTATTGGGTTTTCCTCGTCCCTCCCTTGACATGGGGCTGGCAGCCATCACTTGCCTCTTGGCACTGCAGCTGCCAGTATCGGTTTCCTTCATTTAGCCCAGAGCCGAGCTTGGCTGACCAGTGCTACAGGCCCTGGGAGCTTCTGGCCCAAAGAGACTACAGGTGGTTATTCTAGAACCCCTTAACAACAAAAAAAGGCTACAATTAAGCTTGGCTTCAGACAGGACACAGTTGGGTAGAAAAGGGAAAACCTTTTCCAGAAGGAAAACTAAAATACTTGTCCGAACATGTGGTCTTCTCTCCTGAAACAGTCAAAAAACCATGAACACCTAGAGAGGGGAAGGTACAGTCACATTCTCTGAATGCCTTATACCACTCACAGAGCAACCTCTTTAGTTAGGGTGGAAGTCCTTTTTGGGGGGGCTAATTGGAAAAAGGTTATTTTAAATAAAGTGTTTTAAGAAGTACATATGTTAAATTTTTTAGCTGTTGGGGTCTTGCACAAAGTGTGGAGATAATCTTTTGGAAAAACACAGGTTTTGTGTTTTTATTTTATTTCTATTCACCCTGAACATGAACCATGCCAAAATTGTTTATTCTTGCTCCTGTAATATGAACTACCTTATCTGTCCATCATGGCTATGTTGTATTTAGGTAGCAAAATGACTTGTGTGACCGTGAGTAGGCATGTATTCTCCTGTCTGGATATGCCTGGAATTTTCTATCTTGATTGAGTTCATTTGCTATATGTTTTATTTATATGTGTCCTGCTGTTTGCTTCCTTTTTCTGTTTCAGAGAAAAATATTAATAATTGCTAGTCTTAAATTTCTTGTAATGCTAGTTAAAAAGAAAGAGAAGGAAAAGTTGGCATGGTATGATAGTCTGATAAAATTTTGTATTTGCTTTTTGAAGAAGACTGAGTCTCCTGGTAATAAAGATCAAATAATTTATCTGACACGATCCTCTACCCTACTACTAGCATATCATGTGGAGCACAATATTTATTTTCAAATTATAAGCTGCAAATTTTATAAAAGTTCTACTTGTGAAATGGCCTGTGAACTTTCTCTCGTATCCATTTGATTGCAAGTCTCAGAAATTTTTAAATGAAAGACTTCCTTAAAATAACATAGTTAAATCAGCACATCTTAAATGTTTTGTTAAACCGTATGTTTTATTGAAGATGTAATTCCAAAGTGGAAGGCAGGCTGGTGGATTAGTTGGAAACTCAGCTCATTTAGGCCATTCGGGTTAGAAGGCAACAGTCACTCTCCTTGTGACCAGCTCCCCTGGCTGTTAACTCTAAAACTTTAATCCTTTATCTTAGCCATCACTAGATGCCCATCACAGTTGAGATCGCCATCATATATTACCCTTTAAGGTGGAAGCATCTGTGATTCTTTCTAATCAATGTGAAGAAAACCGTCTGCAAGGCTACCTGATAATTTTCTCTTGTTGCAAAATATCTGGACAGGCAGCCCTAGTTTTTAGGATGGCAAAAGCCACGTGCAGTCTGTGTCATGGGTGTGATCCTTTTGTGGCAGGAAATAGCTTTCCTACAACCAAATGGGAAATCTGTTCCAGAGATGACTTGTAGAGCATCTTGTTTGCCTGGCCTGCTTTTGTTCCTGAGATTAAATCACACAGGTATTTAACTCTGTTTTTACATGCAGCTGCACGTGTGAACAGCCGAGGCACTGTTCATGCACTTGAGCAGGGTTTCCAAAGAACATGGTCCTGCATGCTCCTTAAGAGCCAGGCTCTTTGGCCTCGGCCTGGACTGAGACCCTCGTCCTACAGTGGGTGTGATGTGGCTTTTCCCTTTGCCTTGGCGCCCAGCTTTACAGTGTCTGTGCAGTAAATACAGATGCACTTAATAAACCCCTTGCGCTTAAAATCCCCAAACTGGCGGCTTGTGATGCTCCGTGGCAGTGTGTGGGTTAGCAGTGTGTGGTTGCAGCGTGTCTTGTGGAGACAAAATTCCAAGGTCTTTCCCACTCATTCAACTATTATTAAACACCTACTATGTGCATTGCTGCACTGTGCTAGACAAGGTGTGGTAGATGTTTTCAGCCCAATTTCAGACACCACATGTTTGTCTTTTACCTTGTAGACATTCTTTCTGTTTCTGCCACGAGGTGGTTTTCATTGCTCTCTGCCCCAGCCTGGTACAGCCAAGCCTTCCTCCTGTCCGCCAACCCTCAGGAAGTGTTATGCCTAACTGAAGTCCGGTGCACGATGCTATAAAAAGCACCAAATAATAGGCTTGGATTTCAGTTTGGAATCCATCTTCTCTTTCAGTCATTTAGTGTGTAAAGAAGGATGAACAAAGTAAGTCACTTTTCCTTGAACATCACACTTGAAAACTGAGAACATTCAGGGATGTTTGAGCTGTGTTGTCACTAATTATTTTCTTTTTCTTTCTCAACCAATGTTTAATAAAGTCATTACTTTCTTGGTCCTGTCTCAGCGAAGTACAGAGACTGACTCACGCTACCCTAGAGAAGTATTCAGGCTCACGCCAATGGAGAGAAGACACGATGACTGACAGGTGTATAGGGTCTCAAAGTTTACAAACTATTTGGTCATACATCATCTTTTCGATCCTCAAAGCAAGTTTGTGAGATGCATAATTATTATCCTGCTTTTACAATGAAGGAAACTGAGACTCAAAGGTATTTTTTATACTGCTAGTGTCTGGTGACAGAGCTCAGGTCTTCCCACACTGTCTCCCGTGGTCACTGTTTGTAGCCGGGCTCAGGCTAAGTGCAGCCTAACAGATGCTCCAAAGTGAGCAGAGGCAGGACCCCCTAGCCCTCCTGTCCCCTTCAGTGCACTTATATGGTGGGAAACCACCTCCCTCCCCAGGGATGAGGAGCTGGACCAGGAGCAGCAGCTCCCGCTTTTCTGACTGCTAGCCTGGCAAATGCTTAAGAAAGATGAGGCAGGGCAGGAGACGTGTAAAAGAGGCAGTGGAGAGAAGGGTAAAGGCTGGGAAGTGATGCTACAAATGGGGCTTAATTCCGACAGCATCCAGTGCTAAGGTGCCGTGGTTTCCAGGCCACACACATAGATGACCAAATCGTGAGACTATGTACACGGTAATGTGGGCTTTCCAATAGCATCAGGCTTGGTGGACCCCAGCACTCTGTGTAGAACCATCCCAGGTGCTAGGCTCTGTCCCCGTTTTTTCAGATGAGGAAACTGAGGCACCAAAAGGGTAAGGGAATTGTCTGAGGTCTTCACATAGTAAGAGATGGTCCTCCTGCAGAGCACACACACCTTACCCTAGCTCTGCTCTGTTGCAGTCTGGCTGAGGGTTAGGCACCCCGGCAGGCCTCCTTCAGGCAGGGCTCCAGGCACCCAGTGCTTGTAGAGTAGGAACTGAGGAGACTATTACCTCTTGTGGGCATAGAAGCCTGTGCCAGGAACTTTAGAGTTCCCAACTTTTAGGACAGACCTAGGCTCAAAAGGAGGAGATTCTTCCTTCTTCCAGTATTGCTGTCTGAAGGGATGGTTTGCTTCATCACTGGACATTAACACTATTTTTTGTATGGTTTATAAAGCATGTCCACAGCCATTCTGTTGTTTTATTTTGATTCAACTCAAGCCGCCTTCTTACTTGCCCTCAAAAAATGAAAAAGGGCAGAGCTTATGGCACAAGGGACCTATTGTCCAAATGGGAAATAGGTCAGATGTGCCACTCTGGCTATTACATAGGCCCGAAATGAAGTGAATGTGTATTCCCGGCTCGTAGTGCTCTCGAAAAGGCACATAGAGGTGTGGCCTGCAGTGAGTAGGCCTTGCACTGAACCCCGATTGAATTCTGGGACCTTCAAAAACAGATCTTCTGACTGTCTGACATTGCCACTTAGCAGACAGCAGAAGTCAGGAAACTAATACATGCTCGACAATTACCAGGATGACCTGTTGCCAGCCCCATTTCCCAGGTGGGGATACTGAGGGCCAGGATGCTTAAGTCTGCTGCTGGGTGGTCTAGGGGATTTCTTCCAAGACGGCTGTGTTTCTTATTTTATTGAAGAGGGAAGCAGAGCAGAGTTAACCAAAGTGAGGATTTACCTGAGGATAAATTTACTAAAGAGAAGTAAAAGTCACACTTTGTTTAGGTTTTGAGTATATTTCAGTTAAAACACAGTGAATCAGACCATCTCTGAATGTTTGGATTATCACCAAATGGTGCCTTCCTGGAGGAGACAGTTCAACTAAACCAGTAATAAAGAATTAACCCCTCACGTACACACTTCCTGAAAGGTTTCAGGAAGAAGTAATTTAGTGAGAAAAAGTCTCCACAACTGCCGGTGACAGTTTGGGAACGAGGGAACAGCCAGTCACCACTGCTAATAGGCACAAAGGTTTCGGGGAGATGAGATACTTTGATGTTGCTGACCCCTCCCAGGGTAGGGCTGCTGTACCAGACGCACTGCTTATTCTCCAGCTTGCTTGGAGACTCCAGCTGGTTTTGGGGAGCCCCTCTATGGAATAAGCAAGGAATGTGGGACCCTGATAGCTGCCATGCTGTAGTCCAGGAGGGTCTGTCTCAGGGGCTGGGATTAGGGGTGGAGGAGAAATGTCTGACCCTAGGATGATTCTGCCTGGGTCCCAGGTGGGGGTGGAAGGCTGAAAGGTATCTCTTTTCTCTTTTAACTTTTTGTGTGCTATATTGCACACAAGATTCTCCCCTTTGTGTTGAACTCCAGGTGGGTGAGGGGTGTAGGTTCGGTGCATCATCCCTTAGTTTCTCAAGCAGTGGGAAAGCCAGTCTGCAGCAATGGCTGGGCCACGCTGTGAGCCCAGGTCCTCTGACTCCCAGGCCAGCACTTTTTCCAACATACTGCCAAAGGATGCTTCATAGGCTTCTGTTTATTTTGAGAATTTAAAAGTTCTAGTCTTATTTTGTGAGTCATGTATCTGTATGATACATGAAATTTAGAGAGAAAGAGACACTGTTACTATTGCACCTATATATACTTTGTTATAAGGTCACTTTGTTTTAAAAATGGCAATTCCCTGTGTTTACAAAAGTTGTGGTAGTTGTATCCAGGAAGAAGCACTGATGATGTACCTGATTCCTTCTGCAGAAACTGATTTATCACAGCTTGGCCATTTCTCCCTACAATATGCAAAGTGTAGAGCTGGCCCCTCAGATCTGGTGTTAGATTTTAAAACTGACAATTTAGATAAATTTTCAAGGAAAGCATAAGCCTACACAGCCCCCTTCTCTTGTCACTATTCTTTAGTTACACTTAGGCAGAAAACACACGTTTAGTTGTTTCAAAGATGATTTTTTTCAAGTAAATATCTAGTAAATGGGAGAGATTAATAAAGGGCTATTTTTTCTCAGCTTGTGGTTTCTAATTACATCAGTTACAGCTTAGCCTTCCTCTTAACTAGAGTGCAGGCATGAACTGGAAAAGAATGAGCTAATCCATGATAGATCAGGTTGAATAAAGATCTCCATTCATATCTTTACCTTTTATCCCTTGTTCTGAGTGCCAAGAATTAATGCTGTTTGAAAGTATAAACTGAACCTGCCAAGCTTCGGATGGCTAAGATAATCCTAATTATTTTAAATGTTAGTGAGAAGGGCAGCAGTTCCACTCCGGAATAGAGCTCTATTGTGAAACATTAAATATCTGCTAAGTGGTACTGATTGGACATGATTTTATTTCCAAACACTATAGTTATCATGAAGCGGAAGAATTTGTTAAGAAATTTTCATTAGCTTTCCATCAGGCTCTAATGCCTGCACACTCTAGGAAACTATAGAGGCCAGCAGTTCTGTTTTCTTCCTGTCACCATCTAGGCGAAGAATGCCAGTGCATTTTTATTTTTAAGTGGTCTCTTAGTGGGAGTTTAATAGTATTTAAAATATAAGGAAGACGGCTTTTTTCTCAAGCATGAATATCCTGTTTTCTCACATCACTAGATGAGAATTATTCATTCCAGTCCACTGACTTCCAACAGATCATTCAAGTTAAAAGTCAGGGGTCTTTGCAGTGTCAAAAGATTTAGCCGTTAGAGTGGGTTTTGTTTTGTTTAACAGAAAGGTGGGTTTTGGGGGGGGCAGTACATAATATTTTCCAAAAAGGACTCTGATGGTCAGATGGCATCACTGAATTTATCTTAAGTGCTTTTTTTTTCAATACTGGTTAGGAGTGATTATGTGTAAGCTTTTTCGTTTTTAAATAATAATAATAAAAGAAAGGCCCTTTAGCTTCTGTAGACCAATAGGCTACTTGAGAGAAAACAGATCCTGGGCTTACTGGTTCAAACAAGGGTCAGCCTTGGAGGTTTACCCACCTTTCATTGTAACCAGAAAACTGCGCAGATGAACAGGCAAGTTTTCCTTCATTCTTGTTTTCTTTTTCTTACGTCTCAGTCTCTACTTTGGTGTCCAAAAGTCATTTCTTCCTTTTCTGTGAAGGCTGGGAGCCTACGGCTGATGACAGGGCGGCAGGATCCTGAATGCTTCCTGGCCTCCAACCCAGCGCAGCTCCCCACTCCCCCTCCTGGCCCAGCACCTGAGCAAAGCACTAACATCTTCACTGATGCAAATAGTGGTGTGTTGAGGATCTCTGGGCCAATTATTCTTTCTTTGGGCTTATTCCCCAGAGTGGAATTACGAGGTCAGAGGGTATGAACAGTTTTACGGTTCTTATTACATGTCACTAGATTGCTGTCTAGAAAGATTGAGCCAATTTCGAGAGCTACCAACAGCATATCTTTCCATACAATCCTGCTGACACAAGATATTAGCATTTTTTACAAACTAATCAAGAGAAACCTTTTGAGTCGAAATTAGCCTTGTGCAATGCTCATCAGAATCAACCTAAATAGCAAAACAGATAATTTTTACTTTTGAATTTTTAATTGGTATAAAATGATTTACAATGATCAATTATTACCCCTCCTCCACAACAACTTAATGAAACTGCATTAAAATGGAGAAGGTACCTTGCAGGATGATAATGAAGATTATTTTGGACATTAGTCACTAAGAGTATCACTTAAGAAACCTTTAGTGCCCTTGGAAGTACTATTATGAGGTGCTACACAAAATGAGTTGAACAGACACTGTTCCTAACTTCAACAACCCATTATTCAAAGACAGTGTAAGCCTTGGACAAAAATAAAAATAACATGGGTTTAAGTTTTGAGTGGAGAAACTCTTTAAAAATAGAGGTGTTTTTCAAAAGAGGCTGAGTTCATTTATTTGCATTTTCTCTGGAGTGCAGTTACGCATTCAGTATGCTCAGAGCGTCCCCAGTCCACACTGGGGACACTGCATCTATTTGTAGCCCCGTTATAGGAATACTCTATAAGTCCACAAGGCAAGTGTGGGCAAAAGGGGGCCACCCCCAAATTCCTTTCTTTTGCAGAATTCTCCCACCTCCCTTTCTAGTCCCCACGTGGTTAAATGAGCAGAGGAAGGTGTGTGGTGCTAGGGGAGGATGCATCTCCTAGGTCAGCTGCTAACTGAAGGCAGAAGGCAGGCCTTCTGAATGGGTGGGGAGCACACTTATGATTCTTTTATAGTCTCTTGGTAAGTCTGACAAGGGTCAGTTATTTTGCCTCCTTAAACTCACACAGAGATTAGGAAGGTTCAATGGCCAGTGACTAATTGTAGTACCCAAGGGTAAGATGTGTGGGAAAGAGAACAAGGCGGAGGGTCAGGCTGGCCAGTGCCACATTGCCCTTGACAGCTTCCACAGGGTCTCCTATGGCAAATGTGGAGAATGATTCTTCCAGTGAATTGAGGATTAAATACCTCATGAAAGCATGTGGTGTACTGGAATTACTCAGTCAGTGTTCACTCCTTTCCCCATCCGTTCTGTACAGAGGAACTTCTGTCACTAGTTTGACATGGGGAGAGAGTTGAACAGATTAACTCGTAGACTCTGGGGCTGGCTCTTAGCTCTCCAGATCTGTAGAGTAATAAGATGTCCAAGCAAAAAATGTACTGCCTTTGGAAAACATTTCTGTGTAACGTCCAACATTCTTGTACATGTAACACAATTATAAATCATCTTGGATTTGCAGGGAATTTTTAATCCATACAACAATTAAAATTTAGTAAGACACCTTTTACAAACTGCCATAAAATAAAGGCTTCAGATTTTGTGGGTTCCCAGTTTTTTCTGGTTGCTACTATATATTTATATATGCATGTGCACACCTTTTTTGGCATCTGTAAAGTATTATTTAATAGCTCTTTCCTTGGAAAAAAAAAGCTTGCAAACTATTACCCTTGCTCTTTAAGTTACTAAATAAATTACTATCACTATCAAAAGTAATTATCAGTAGATTGCCTGAGTTGTTTTTCGAATGTATTCACTTACTAAGTTTTCAGATCATGCCTTTCCTTATTGAATATTGAGGTAGCTCTACAAAACTATCCTTCTGTCTGTCTGTTCATCCATATGTCACATTAGAAGAAAGGGGCTTTCTGAAATAATCTGGTCCAGCGGAGTGGTTAAAGGTCTGCTTCTTAAGTCCCAGCTCTGTTCTTTTATTTCTGTGTGGTTTCACTCGCTGCAGCAAACCTTTTCCAAACCCATAACAAGCGTAAATAGTGTTCTCTTTTCAGCGTGGTAATATACCTTATTAAATTCCAAACATAATAAGTATTGATGGCAAACACATCAGGACCCAGTACAGCTTCTATGATTTAGTTCTCTACAAATGACTTGAGCACTCAGCTCCCAATGCATTTTGCTAATTACACCATAGATTTCCCTATCGATGAACACAAGCTGAATTAACACAGGAGCACTAATGTACCCTTTCACCATTATTGTTGTACAAGAAGCCGTGGCAGATGCTGGCAGTTAGTTACACAAACATTAGTATTAACGATTGGCCATTTGGAATTGGTGACAAACTACTGCCCGGCAGAATCCTGAGGCTGAAACCAATCAGGAAGTTAATGAGGAGAGAAATTACCACTGCAGCTTCCCCTTAATTACATTCACACTAGGCAGGAAGGGAGTTCTGGGGGTGGATCTGAACTCAGCTAAGGTTAAGAAGGTCAGAGATCCTTTTGCTTAAATTTTGTATCTACTGTAGCTTGTAAGGTTGCAAAAATTGTTCAACACATTACTTTTGCATCCTTCATATTTAATGTCGGTTTTCTAGTGGAGTTTTATGTTCACAAGTTTGCTTTTAAAATCTTTGACCTGACTTCTATTTTAGTGAAAGTAGTTTACTTTTTACATATTTAAAGTTGCTCCCTGCCCCCCATTTACTGTTTTTTTAGTTTTTAAAAGTTATGTATACTGACCTCTCCCAAGTATTTGTCCCCCTATATCCAAGAGAGAGAACAGGAAAGTTGGTAAGCTATCACTTTCTCTTGCCATATTGAAAAACTTAGGGTTACCTGTCAAGTGGTAGAAATACATGTGCGGGGTCTTGCTTGGCGTAATTTGTCAGCTGGATCATTTGACAAGACAAGTTCTAGTAGCATCCTTTACAAAAAGGGGAGGGGCTCAGAGAAGGGTGGTGATAGTTTCCCCCAAAGAGGTGGGAGCAGAATTTTTTTTTAATGGACAGACTGGAACTCTTCTACATAACTTTCCCCTTCTGGTAAATAGAAACTGAATGGATGTGGTGCAGAAATGGTCTTTTATTTTAAAATAGTGCTGGAGATTTTAATGAGTGCTTGTAAAAGCACTTGCCTCTATCTTTGTTGGAACCTAACTGAATACTGAAAACAGACTAGCCAGTTTTAACATTCTCTTCTCCCTCTGTCTCCCCCCACTTCCCAGTGTTCTCACCGCCCAGCAGTCAAGATTCTGGCATGGTTTCCCTCTCCGGCAGCTCTCCTGTTAGCACGGAGAGCACAAAGGGAGTGCTCGAATGTGAGTCGGCCTCGGAGCCCAGCAGCTTCACGGTCACTCCCGTCATCATCGAGGAGGAGGAGGATGAGTAAGCAGCGCCCTATGCCTTTGGCTGTTCACTTGGAATAGCAGGCTTATTCCATTTATAGACAGGGTTTGTTGTTAATGTTTTTGCCTTGACTTATGTTGACTTAAACTGTTGAGAACGTGTGTGGTTTATTATACTAAGAGCTTAGCCCAGAGGCTAGAACACCTTTGGAATAGTTTAGGATCCGTGACTACCACCTGCAAGAATTAAGTACTTTTGCTCACAGAGTTAAAGAGTAGAGTCCTTAATTTTTTTTTATGACACTGGTTTACATGTAGTATACAATAATTCACTCAAACAAAGCAGTATGTTTGCATCTAAATGGTCTTAATTTAGATGGTTACTTTTAGTTTTAAAATGAAATCTTAGGTGCCTTAGATTTCGTACTTTAGTATTTTAATAAAACTGTAAAAATATAAATTTAGCCACGTACCTGACCAGTGAGAAGAAAAGAGCAAACTTAGTGATTATTTTAGAAATCTGCAGGAGGTCTACGTAAACGAAAATACTGTGTTTGCTGTTGGAAAAGCCTTAGCCCTACTCCATCCTCCAAAATCCAAAACATAACTGAAACATAGTAAAAAAAAGTTAAAGCCCCTAGGAATTGCTACCTTTTCTGTAAAGGGTAACTTGAAAATAATACAGTAGTAATGCCAGTAATGCAGAGTTACTGGGCGTTGTTTCTAGAATAATATAACAGTTCATATGATACACATTTTTCTACTACAGGAAAAAAAGGATGCAATCTAGACTGTTTTGTAACCTTAGGTTGTAATCTGATTTGAAAATAAGTACATCTTTAAAAGTTACTACAGATTTCTTAGTTCATTAAAAATTGCTTGTGGAAATACTTCCTTATGTAACAGAAACCATCCTGAAATGAAACTAGTCTAAAAAAAATTCATTGTTCTGTGTAGTTGCAGCTGTACCTGAAATAAAAATGTTATTGATGATTGAATTTTCTTGTGTGTATATTCGGTGAGCGGTATTAAACAGGAAAAAAGAAATTACTTGTATTTTCTTCGCTCTGTGCTTTGAAAACATCTATTTGATTTCACCCCCATCTGTTGTAATCAATAACCTGACCATCTTGTTTTTTATTAAATGCACTTACTCTTAATTTCATCCACCAGTGGTTTTAGAGAGAATAATGTGGAGTTACCTATATAGGTTTGACATTATAAATCACTTCTCGGGGCTGAATCGTATAGTGGTATCGATTGATCCTGATATATCACAGAAATTTACTGTCACTTCTGTTTTCAATTAAAGATACAATCAGTCAGATAATGACTTAATTGGATTTTACAGAAGATTGAGTTTTATTGCCCAGTGCTTTACGAGTTTAGTTAAGGAAGATCATTTTATCACACTTGTCAGGCTGCTACTGCAGCCGTGTGCCCTTCCGGGCGGCTGAAGCTGTAGCTATTGTGACGGCGACGCCAGAAGGCTTACGGGGCGCGCAAGGAAGGGACCGGCTTCGGAGACGCAACCTCCAAGGCGTTAAAGATGGCCTTTGGGGAGATGAAGAGCACCCGCTCACCCGCACATTCGCTGCCCACTACCTAGGCCCCCTCCATTTCTTTGAATAATCCTGGCTTCTGCGGATCCAGGATTCTTCCAATTACTGCCGTTCCGTAGATGATCCCAATACAGAAATTTTGCCAGTGGTTTTGTTGAAACTCGGCACCCCCCGCCAAATCTAAGGGTGCTCCTTTCAGGCACAGCCCCCTTCAGTGGCTCTGTTGTTTCTAGAAAGCCAGGCGGGGAGCCCAGATCAAAGCGCCACTTTGTCCCAGTGTTGACTGAGCACCGTTCTGAGCCCTTGCTGCGCCCCGAGAGCTGAGCCCCTGCTGCACGGTCGGCGCGCTTCCCTGCCTCCTGACACTACTGGGTTCGACTCCCGGTCGCCGGTGCCCTGGATACCGGGCCTGTCGGGTGTGCAGCGTCCACCCTCCGGAGAGGGCCCTCTGGACTCTGAGAGGCCACCTGCCGCGCCTGATGCCGATTAGTTCTGAATGTGGCAGCCACCGCGCAGGGATCCCGCCCCAGAAGGGCCACTCCCAGCACGACGGCCCGACCTCAGAACTACGACGGGCCCAGACGGAGTCGCGGGAAAGCCTGGCTTCTCTGCCGAATAGCTCCATTAAAGATGGACCTGGCGTCTTCCTCCTGCCCCAGGGGGTTGGGCGTGGTCCTATGACGCCCAGATTTGCTACTTGGGTATTTATTCTTGACTGCTGGGGAGGAAGGTGCCAGGCAGGCCAGATCCCGGCCCAGGGGGACTACCTTATGAATTTACACATTCTGAACGCAAGAGAGCCCAGACAGGCTTGGCTGCTGATTTTAACCACATTTTAATGCACACACCCAAGGGGTGGTCATTTTGGCAGAACTCGGCCGCCTGGCAACTCGGAGACCCCTGACGGCAAGGCCGTTTCCTCTCGCGGGCTGTATCCACGCGGTGTGCGGTTCACCAGTGCACACGGCACGTGTATGCAAGTGTCGGTGTGGCGGGCGTCCTGCACGGCCCGTACTGAGCCTGCTACACGCGCTTCTGCAGCTTCGGCACGGCGAAACCAATGCAGCCTCGCCGGGCCTTCCTCTCCTGGGCGCTGGGCAAGTTGCCACCAAGCAACCCGGGGCAGTGAGCAAAAGAGGCGCGCGCCTGTCCCTAAGGACGCCTCCGGCTCACGGAGTGGCCGGGACCAGGGTGGCGATTACCTCCCCAAGGCTGGCGCCCTGCTAGTGCGCTGCACACCCCGCGCTGCGGAACTAGGGCCTTGGGGAAGGCGGCCAGCGGGGACTCCTTCCAAAACCCTTGCACGAAACCGCAGTTCGGAGCAGGGGCGTGAGCCAGATCCACCGATCCTGCACCGCGGTCTCCCTTGCACCTCGTGGCATAAATAAATATCGAGCCCTTCTGTCCTTCACGTGAACTGCAGTGCTGGTTTCGCACGTACATGTATATGGCCCTGCAGCTTGACGTTTCGCATCAGTGGTATTAAAAGCGCTTTATGGAATGCGCTTCGCGTCTCAAAGAACTCTGGTAGGCAGCCGGGCTAGGGAGAGGGACCTTCCTCGACTCCCACTGCTTGGCCCTTGTTGCCCGGCCGGTGGGGGTGGCGCCTGCCTGCCGGCCTGCGCGCCGCTGGGAAGTTTGCGCGGAAACCTGCGCGGGGCCTGGGCCCTCCGTTCCCCCTCCGCGCGCACACACGCGGACAAGGCCTGAGCTCGCTGCTGCGCCAGGTGCCCCTGAGGCTCAGTCGCCGCCTAAGACTTGATTCTCGCCTTTAAAAGACGTCTCCCCCTCTTACAACCCCCTCACAGAAACGCGAACGATCTTTACTCAGCCACTTGTTCATGAAGTTCCCCCCAGAAAACAACTAGCCAACTTTTCAGCAGTTTAAAGCTGCGGTCCGGACAGCTGGGAGGGGGCGGGGCGTGCGGGGCTGGGGGCGGGGCGCCAGGGGGCTGGGCGGAGCCCCGAGTGCTCCGGAAGTCGCCCCGCCCCGGAGGCGCTGAAGCTCGGAACCCGAGCCGAGGGTCTTGGCCTAGATTCCCGCGTGTCGGCCGCCCCTCGGGTTCCCTAACCCCGGGCGGGCGTTTGCGGCCCGGCTCAGCGCCTTGGCCTCACAGCGTTACTCTTCCGCCTCTGGTCGGGCTCCCTGCCCCTGGGGTACGAGCCGAGCCGGCCATTTCCCGTTATCCCCTGGCCCCGTGAACCCGGCTGGGACTTCTTTTCTGGAATCGCGCACATCTGCCTCCTTTCGCCGCAGCGAGGCAGCGAAGGAAGGCGAAGGTGGGAAGGGCGAGAGAGTCCTGGAAAAGTGGTTCGTCTTTGGGAAGACGAACAGGGGTTCCGGAACAGGAAGGACCGATCACCAGCACCCCTCCCCAAGGGAAGCGAACTTTCTGGAGAGAAGAATCATTGTCCCTTTATAATGTTGTTCCATTTACCATAAGTGATTTCTTGGCCTGTTTTGTTTTTAATTTTTAAGTCTCGGGGAAATTACTTTAAAGTTAGTGCTGCTCTCATTTTACCTCGTGAGATTCGTGGGGTGTGTTTTCCTTTGCGCAGATGGCAGACAGGGTCTGCAGGCCGTCGGCTGCGATCTTACTCTCCTCGCCGGACGCTACTTGTTGGTGCCAGGATGTGATGGCGCCTGCGCCATTCCGCTCCCTCCTGCTGCCGGGCGGCTGTGCCCGACTAGGCCCAGGAGCCCCGAGCCCCCGCTCCCGCGCGCGGTACGCCCGAGCCCGAGGGACCCCTCTGGGCGGCGGACACACCAGGGCCGCAGCCGCTCCCCGAGGCCGAGGCCAGAGCCGCGAGTCAGCGGCTGCACCTGGAGCCCCCAGAGGAAGCAGGCCTGAGCTCCGGGCCTTGGGCCGGTGGGGAGCGCTCCTTGGGCGCTTTTTTCCAGCGTCCCCTCGTTGGAAAGCGCAGGGCTAATGCGGACCCCTCAGGCGGAGCAGTGCGGGAGCAACACCCAGCCCTACCCTACAAGGTGGAGCCAGTGCTGCCTTGTGTCCAGGCTGTGTCTGAGGAATCTGCTCGAGCGGGAGCCCGTGCTCCAGGTCTGAGAGTCCAGAACAGGAAGGACCGATCAGCAGCACCTGCCCGGCTTCACAGGGCCTGTACGGTTGCAGGCAGTACTGCGTCCTCGCTTGCTCCCAAAGGCCTCGGCCCCTGCGGACCCTCAGGCCACCCACTGCCAAAGTGGTGTGGGGGTATAACCGTCCAGCATCTCCTTCTGCTCAGCGACGTCCCCCGGGTGCGCCAGACGCAGGTTCAGTCCCAACAGGCCTTTGCTGCTTCACACTCCAGAGGGCAGCTTCGGGGATGCGCTGGTGGGTGCGCACGAATCTCTCCCCAGTTAGTTGAAGGAGAACAAGGGCATTATTGTCACCTCAAGAAATCGATTGCTGTGTCCCCCACCTCCTCGACAGATGATTATTCCCCAGTTTGAAACTGGCCACAGAGAGCGATGCCTTAGGGGCACAGACGGGATGAGAATGGAGAAGTTCTTGCGCCGGGAGAGGGGAGCTCATTTTCGTGCATTTACAGGGCTTCCTGCGTGCCCTGGCCTCCCGCGTCACACTGATTGCGGTGAAAACGGCAAAATAGGAACTCTGACCTCCTCCTCCATGCAAATCTAGTAAAGCAGAAAATGTCCTGATGTATTTTCATCCGTGTCAATATAAAACTGTCCTTTTGATTAAGTGTTTTTTTGTTTTTTTTTTTACAGTGAGGAGCACCGTCCACAAGATTTGGAGACAAAACACCCTCAGTTTCTCCGTAAGGGCACTTGCATTCTGAGCTTTTAGGTAAACACACACCGTGAGATTGTGCATGCGCCCAAAGAGAGAGAACATACACACATTGTCTTTCATGCTTTCACTATTAATACCTGTCACAATTCTACCTAGTTAACTGTGGTTGGAAAACACACAAACACACATACACCCCACCCCAAAGCAGAGTGCGAGTGCAGCCAGTGTAATGAGGTTACATTTACTTGTAATCCTCCCCCTCCCTTTCCAATTTCTTTGATGATTTTTCCCACAAATGTATAAGCTGTCGGGAGTTAGCAGAAGCAGGCCGCTCCTCCTAAATGTGATTCGGACCATATGCTTTCTACATTCATTCCTGCTCGGGCTTTTCTTCTCCACACTAACTGCTAACACGTTATAGTCACCTTGAAATTTCCTCTGCTATTTTCCAATTAAAAGCTTAATAGCCCTGGAAACGGAGTTCATGTGGTGAAGTTTACCATAGCCCCTTGTTCTGAAAGGCTTTCTGCTGGGATCCCATTATGTGCTTGAATAAACCCTTTCTGCAAACAGAAATGGGACTCGGGGTTGTCAGGTGTTGGGTTACAATAGACTTTGAGGCAGGGGACATTTTACCAACATAAATACAAACCTGTTCCTATAGGGAGATGTTGTCAAATACTGGGATATGGAAAACATTCCCATCAAATATGAGAAAAGGATTATTGCGCTATATCAAATGAGTATTTAGATCTCAGCACCCGGTGTGCACTGGAGTGAAATGGGGTCTGACCAAATAATGCCAGGCTGTTTGAGGGGCAAAGGGACAGGGTGACTAGGTGAGTGAGGGAGGAAAGGGGGTTGCCTTGATAGTGGGAATGGCCTCCCCCCTCAACCTGGTACAGAGCTATGCTGCTTTCCATTAAAAACAAATTGTTTACTCCCAAGTTTATTAACTCCGAGGTTTCTCTGACTATTTGGAGAAAATTGGGAGAAATCTGGCATTGAAAAAAGTCTACAGTCCCCACATTCCTAAAAGACCTGGAGATTTCCGAGCGAAAGTGTCATTTTAGACCCTCTAGGTCTCGCCTCACGTGAAGCGACTCGCTGCCACCTTCCCACTCCCCGGCCTCTGGCCCACCCGGTGCCTTGTGCCTCCCATCCTGAGAGCTTGGGCCATTTCTTCCAGTTGTACTGTGCTAGGGCTTGTTTTCCCAGTGAAGGTTGGGAGGAGAGGAGGGGTTGAGGTGGGGGTAGTGAGAGGGAAAGGGGCAAGATCCAGGGGTCCTTGCCTGGCAGTGGCTTGGGAAGAAGGCCTTTCTGGACAGGAGAAATCCTTGGGGAGAAGGTTTCCTGCCCACTCACCCCCAGATCAGCATCTCTCGACCCTCAACTTCCCCCGGTGGTCTGAAATGGGGTGGGGTGGGGTGCAGGTGGGGGCAGCTAAGGGCTTCAGGGGAAATGCACACAACTGGGCTCCATTTTCTAACCGTCCTCATCTTCCGTAATTGCCCTTCTAGGAGGAGGGTTGGCTGCTAGAATGCCTGGCAATGCTTTCGTTGAATATACAGCAGGCAAACAGAGGGACGATTTTGTGTTGCTTGTTTGCTTCTAAGTGCAGAAAAAAGTGGCCTCCTCGAGGGGTCAAGGACCACTGAGCGGCTGAAGGGTTGGCCTTTGCAGTGGACTCGTCGGCTATGGTCTCCTCTCATTCGATTTGCCCAGACACCCAGGAGAGGAGCTCAGTGTCCACTTCCAGGAGCGAGCAGACCAATGGCTGCGGAACTGACATCATCTCTAATTTGCACAGAACCATTGTGCTACCGTGCACTGCCTTATCCACTTGTTTTGTGTTTTTGTTTTCTGGGACTGGGGGGCCTTGTCGCTCCTGGACATTTGTAGGGTACTCTGTTAGGCCAAAACAGTATTCATAGATTAGAAACATGGAAATAACAGTTTAAACAAACTTGTATGCTGTCATCTTGTGCAAGGGCCCTCTTCCACTTCCACTTTATCCAAAGATGCTGAGGGGAGGGAGGGCAGGCATTCGTTATCTATTAATTAAATCACTGAGTCCGTGGGAATTTCACTTGGGTGACGCTGACGCCTCCATTTCCTCATACAGTGCCTGCTGGGCAGAGGGGTGATCATACCCGGTAACTTTGGAGGCGCTAATGTGGTTCCCTCGTCCACTCTCTGGAAGTTCAGACCCAGCACTTAGGCAAGTCCTCTACAAGAGCACTTCCCAGCCTTTCAGGACAGAGACTTTTTATTAAAACATGGGAGGAGGGTAAAGAAATAAACTCAGCACCAGAGTGGGAGGATTGTTTTTCCCTTTGAAATAGCCTGCAAAATGGGTCATTCTTGGGCCGGCAGGTTTTCAAAAGCATTCCTTTTCTTCTACAGCAGCAAAAGAAAAAATGTTGCAAAAGGAAATTAAGAAGCCAAAATTTCCCGAACCAATTCCACTGTCGTTCCCCAACTCCACCCGCCAGTGGCCGCGCCGCCCGGCCCGCCCTGCTTAAATCCCTCTCCACCCAGGCCGTGTCCCTAGTGCACCCGCAGTGCTCCGGTAAACTCTGGTTCTCGTCCAGCCGAGTTTCTGTGGCCAATGTCGGGATGAGAGCGGCCTCGGAGTCTGCGCCGCCAAATCAGGCCTGGAGGGAGGGGAAGAGAACGAAGGGGAGCGGCCTCAATTGCCTCTGGGCACCTCCACCCTTGCCCCCGCTGGTCCTCCCCTTCCCCGCCCCGCCTGTCCACCGCGTCCCGTAGCGCCGCAGTCCCTCCCGCCGCTGGCAGGGAAGCCAGGAGAGCTTGGAGGAGGGGGCCGTGAGCGCCCCCGCGAGAGTGGCCCAGCTGCAGGTGGCAAGGAAGGTGAAGTGCAGGAACTCGAGGGGCGCTAGCAGGAAGGAAGGAGGAAGGCGTGGAGTAGGGTGGGGAGAGCAAGGAGACCGGGACCCCGGCGGTGGGGGTGGCGTTGGAAGGGGGAGGAGTGGAGGGGGGTACGGCGGAGGAGGCGCTGGGCCCCGCCAGCGCGCGCGGGCGCTGCAGACGAGCTGCCTCAGGCCGTAACCAGAGCTCTCGCCGGCTCCCTGCGGCCGCAGCAGCGCCTCGGCGAGGGCAGACTTGCCCGCCAGAGCAGCTGTTGGCTGAGACGCGATTCGCGTGGGATTGGCGGAGCACCAGCAGGAGGCTGAGGCTGCGAGCGCCCCGGGAGAGTAAAGACGGCTGCGGCACCCCCGGCCCTCCCGGAGCCCACGCGGCCGCCGGCGCCCGGGGACCAAGGACCGCGCCGCCCAGAGGCCGCCCGTGAGCGGGCCTCCCAGCCCCGCTGCCGCCGCCAGCCAGCCAGCTCTTCCGGGTGTCCGGGACATGAACGGCTACGGCTCCCCGTACTTGTACATGGGCGGCCCAGTATCGCAGCCGCCGCGGGCGCCCCTGCAGCGCACGCCCAAGTGCGCGCGCTGCCGCAACCACGGCGTGCTGTCCTGGCTCAAGGGCCACAAGCGCTACTGCCGCTTCAAGGACTGCACCTGCGAAAAGTGCATCCTCATCATCGAGCGGCAGCGGGTCATGGCGGCTCAGGTGGCGCTGCGCCGCCAGCAGGCCAACGAGAGCCTCGAAAGTCTCATCCCGGACTCGCTGCGCGCCCTGCCCGGACCCCCGCCGCCGGGGGACGCGACCGCCGCTCCGCAGCCGTCGCCGACCTCGCAGCCGTCTCAGCCGCCGCCGCCGCCGCCGCCGCGCCCGGCCGCGGAGTTGGCTGCCGCCGCCGCACTGCGCTGGGCCGCCGAGCCCCAGGCCGGGCCACTGCAGGCGCAGCTTGCCAAGTCAGGTAAGAGCGTCCGCTGTGCGGAAGCCCGGCCCGGCGACTGCGCGAAAAACCTTGTGAGCGGCCGCTTCGGCTTTGTCTGGGTTGCCCCGGAGACAAGTTTTGGGAAGTTGGCCTGGCCTCCCAAACTCCTGCCAAGCTGATTCTTACTCTGCGGGCTTCGGCCTTCAGCCTGGATCCCGTGCAGGTAGAACTTAGGCGCCCACGGGAAAGGCAAACCTCGGGTGAGTCAAACAGCGGGACTCTGCGTCGGGCTCGCCAAACGCCTTCCCCAGGTAAAAGAGGAAACGTGATCGTTTCAGCGGGTGAATAAAAAAGTCGAAAAAAGAGGTCGAGACCGGACCTAGTTAAAAGCCACGGCGGCACACACCACCTCACGGCCGGGCTGCGGGCTCTAAGAGGGGCTTGCGTTCGGTGTAGGGGCTGGGCTGTGCAGGGAAGGAGCCAAGGCCACCGGCTAGGCTGGCTCCAAGCTGCGCGTGCTTCTCCGCCTTCGGGGCTTGGAGAGAAACCGAAGCCTTTTTAGTAGCGCACTGTGGCCCCCCGCCTCTTCTAATTTGTTGAAAGAAGCCCTATTTGGAAGCAATAGTAAAAAAAAAAAAAGGGCCAGAAATGGCCCTAAACGTATAGTAGGGACTTAGAATCAGGAGCACCCAGAGTCGACTCTTTTGGCAGAACTCCTCAGGTTCATTAACACCCGCTCCTCAGGCCGCCCTTTTCTGCTGCCTCTGTGGTTTAAAGAGATTCAAACAAAACTTGACCTAAAGCGCTGAAGGCCACCACTGGCGAGCCTCCTCCAGATTTTAGGCGGGTCCGGCCCTCAGGCTGCTAAGCCGCAGATTTGGAACAAAGACTCCCTGCTTTCCCTTCCCCTATCTCTCCCCTCTCCACCTTTGCTATGCTTCGAAGAGGTTAGGTCTACCTTGAGCCACAGAGGTGAGCTGATTGTCCCTACTCCGCTGCTTCCATCCGGTTCCCTTCTCCAGGACTCGGGAGCCCTCAGGCCCCAGTTGAATCTCTTTCCTCCTGGGGAATCTCTAGCTTGCTGTCCTGCACAGCTCAAATACTCCGTTGACTTTAGGTTCTGGGATTGGATTCGGTGAACATGTGTTGGTATTTTGCTGTACCTGGGGGAAATGTACAAAAGACAAAGCTTATCTCAGCGAGAGGGTTAGGGAGACTGCTGAAATTGAGAGAGTGAAGGCCCTGGAAGGCCCCTAGTCCACATGTAGATGGAACTTGGGCAGAACTTCTACCTAAATCCCCCTACTACGGCCCCCGCCCCCAAGACATTACCTCTGGCTCCTGGATCTGTCCAGGAGCAGCTAGGCTGGCTCGGAGAGCCCTGAGCTGCTGTGCAGACCTGGGGACATGCAGACTCACTGGTTTTGGGATGAGTTGAAAGTCAGCCTGGCGGCATAGTTCTGCTGTTCTGTTGCTCAGTTATGCTCGCCAGGCCAGAATCTCTGAGAACGCCTTACGTAAACAGCAGAACTGGGCATTTTTGATGACAGAAGAGAGTTTGCTGAGCATGAATTTTGTGGATATTTAATCCAAGGTAGGATACAAGCATTTCTCTAAGTAATGCACTGCCCTGCACCCCCCAGTTGTCTCTGTTGTCAGTCTGATCTCTTCATATTTATAGAATTGCCGCGGAGGAATAGGAGGTGGGGAGAAAGAAGATTCTTTTTTTACTCCTTTAAGTTAGAACAAGTAACTATGAGAGGTTTTCTCAGTTCTACAAGTTGATCTATGACGATAACTCTCCTCACTTTCCTTTTTCAGCTTCCGTGTCTCCATTTCCCCCCACGCCAGAACAGGAATCCGAGTTTATGTCAGTGGTAGCATTATGCAGTGGCTGTCTGCCCAGCAGCACCCCTGTAATACAACACCGAGTTCTGAGGTCCTTGTCCAAGAGGCGATTCTCTCACAGCATATGTTCTTTAAGCCATTCTTGGGATGGCCAAAGTTCATGGTTTCTAAGGAGTCACAAAACCAAAAATGACCTCAGGAGGGGTGGGTAATGAGGGCAGGAAGGAAGGTGGAGTAGCAGCTGCAGCAGTGGGATACATGCTTTGGGGGAATAAAAAAGGAAGACTGATTTCAACCACACCTGGTACTCTTGCTTGTACAGGAAACCAAGCATTCAGGGCCAACTTGAGCTTTCCAAATTGAAAGCCAGTAATTGCAAAGGAGAGTAAGATTTACCATGAGAAGAGGTTAGAGTGATGGCTTTGTAGACTGAGCCATCAGGGACCAACAGCTCAGGTTCTGGCTGGTCATGCTGCATATCTGGTACATTCATCTATGTAGCTTTTGTTTTTCTTTCAATTGGTTGAACCCCATAATTCCATTCTTAAAAAATAAAAAAGCCAATCACCTATCAGATGGTGGGAGGAGAGGACAGGATAAGAACAGATAATTGTTTTTCATTAGGAAAGCAAGTATATAAGTGTATCCGTTCTATGCACTGTTTTGTATGACTTGTACAGAGAAAGCCTATTTGAGGTTTAAGTTAGGGAAAACCTGCCTGGATGTGATTACCAGCTGCTGAATGTATTATACCTTTTTTTTTGCAATGTATTTGCACATAACATACCATCCCTATGTAGAAGAAAGAAGCAAAGGGATACTCCTTGATAAGTAGCTCATCACTTGAGAAGTAGAAAAGTAAGTGAAGCTCCATTGCAATGGTAGCTACACATGTACAGTAAGTTCACAAACCATTAGGAATCTCTAAGTAGCTGCTGGCAAATTATGGAGATCTGTTTCTGTGTGATCTCTGTGTCAAAACCATAGATGGTCCTTTTACAAAGGGCATACCTAGTTGTAGAGATATGTGGGGTTTTTTTGTTCGCTACAGTGGTGATTCACAAACACACAGTCTTTTTCCCCTTTCCATAAATACTCTTGAGAAAAGCACATGCCCTAGAGAAGGGTATGTTTGCTGGGCACCACTGGAGAAAAAACACCCTATTCAGGGAGTGACACATTAACACCAAAGCTCAGTTTTGTAGCTGGAAGAAATCTCTTTCCCAAATTCTGTTTCAGAGACTTTAAAGGAATGGGGGTTATTATATCTAATTGTAGTATGTTGAACATCTCTTTCAATGTGGCTGTGGCTTTAAGGAGAAATTTCATATTTTAATGTTATTACTTCCAGCTATGGGTTGATGCACTCTTGTTTCTTTTTGGGTGTACATTTCCTGGGCTCCTTGTTTATCATCTATGATTGGCCAAGAACGATAAGATTTTGATTGAGCCCAAAATTAAAATTTAAGCTTCTTTATATATATATATATATATATAATCAACTGACTTCTAAATTCCCTCCTCATCCCCCTCACACCCCTTTCCCTCCTCCATGAAGATATCGTGGGAAGTGTGAACATCTTTCAGCTCCTAGTGTATCTGAGTCAGCAGCCTCAACCAGCCAAGCCAGCCTTTCGGGACTGGGCTCCAGAGCTGAGGAAAGTTAGGGGTCAGAACCAAGGTGAGAAGCTAAAGTTACAATCCTGTGTTGTCTCCCTTCCCTAACGCCCAGCTTTGCCGCCAGGGGAGTGTCTTGGTCTCCTCAGGCTATGAGAGGAAAGCTCTGTGCCTATAGATTCTTACTAGGTCTACATCTGCCATCAAAATAAATATGTACACAGTTCTTTAAAATGTTCTTAAGGAAAAAAGAATTCGTAAACATCATATGGTTCCAGAAATAGGAGCTCAAGATCTCCTTTCCTGTTTATTTCTCCTGAAATGGTACAAACAAGAAACCTATAGGGACAGAAGTTAGGAGATTTTGAAAAACTGCCTTTCTTAAAATTTCCCTCCTGGCCCACACCTCCTAGCATCTTTATACTTGCTGTGGGCTTTTCAGCTACAACTTGATTGGGTCCTATTCCATCTGCTTCCTAATTTTTTGTTTTACTTTAATTGAAAAAAATAGATGAACCTGCAAGTATGATTATTGTTACAGGATCACAGGTCCAAGCCAAAATGGCAAGCCCTCTGTGATTATAGACTAGAAACAAACGAAAGAGTGGGAAAGATTTCACAGTCTTTCATGAAGTGTAGCTATGAATTTAAAAACGGCGTCTGGTTATTTAAGACGGCTTAATATGGGGCGAGGGGCCCGACTCAGAGTTGCACTTTGAAACACAAAAAACAGCCAAATGAAAAGGAATAAGCGATTCTGTACTACTGGTCTCTTCCAAACCTTCCCCCAGGGCTGGCTCTAGGGGATGGGACGCACAGGTCCTGGTCTTTCCCCGACGCCGGGCGGTTCGCGCGCCGTGCCCCTGGTCCCCTCGCGCCGCGGAGCTCTGCAAGTGCAGGGCGGTGTGCGAGGACACTGGGGCCGGGACGAGGATCAAGGGCCCCGGCGACGCTCTCCTCTGCCAGGCCGAGGCGCGGGAACCCCAGGAAAGGCGCGGGCAGCGGCGGCTTCTCTGCGGCGGCCCTTCTGTGCCCTGCACCCAGGCCCGGGAAGGCTGCGGTCGGGCGGCTGCGCGCCGCTCCCGGGCCCGACCCTGCCACCCTCCGCTTGCCGGCGGCTCCTTCATCCCTCACTCTGGGCACCCGGGCAGGGCCCAGTGTCGGGGCACCAGACGGAGCCGCACGCGCTACGCCGGCCGCCTTCCTGGCCTTTCCCACTCGCGCCTTGGTGGCCGCCCGCTCCCTCCCAAGCTTCCGTGGGTTGCCAGATTTAGAGGGAAAAAAGGGTGCAAATAAGCAAGAACTTGTAAGCCCAACATTGCTTACTGTAAACAATTCGTTATTATCTGAAATTCAGATTTAACTGGGCATCCTGCGATTATACCCGGCAGCGCTAGGCCATGTCCTTCCCGCCCAGCCCCCACTCCTCTGCAGGGTGCCCATCGGGGTGGGGGGCCGCTCCTCTGCATCTCCCCGCTTCTTTCTCTGTGTGGAGCCTCAGCTGCCCTGGGCAGGCGTCGGAGAGGCACGGGTGTCCATCTTGTGGATCTGAGGGTGGAGAGGCTTAGAAGGAACGGGACCGTTTTACACGTCTAGGAACCAGAGTTCCACTGCCATCCGGGAGAGAACCCCCACCCTCCAGACACACTCCTCGGGATTATAAATCTGGCGGATAGCCGTGCTATCCACTCACACAACCAGCTTTTCTTTTCCCTGATGGATGAACTCCTGGGTTTAAAAGATTACAGTAATCACAGGAGGACAGTGTAAATCGAATCTGATAGCAATAACTTTTGTGGAAGGTCAGGCTCAAGTGAAATGTTACCAAGCAACAGGCATTTTGTTTGCAAAATACAATCAAAGAGCATTGATGAGAAATTCTTTGCTGCAGCCACTCAGCACTTTCTGCAAACAGCTTTACAGAGGGAGTAAATCTTCATAAGTCAACGTCCCTGGAGGGCTTGGAGCCCCTTTCAGGAAATGTTGCACTCCTTTCTGACAGGGAGGAGCATAGAGCCCAGGAGAAACCTATTTGCCTGCCTGCTGCCTTTCCTTCTCTTCCTCCCTTCTTGCTTTTCTCCTTTCTTTGGCTTTTTAATCTGTTGCGGCTACTCAGCCATTAGCCACTGAGGTTCCTAGCCACAGGGCACAGCAGACCTTGAACTGGGGCATACATGGGGAACGTTGAGGCCTGGGTGCTGGGACAGCTGATCATCACTGGTCCCTCACCTTGATACCATGTCGTGGCCCTCCCCCAGAGTCTTCCATGGCTTTAATCAATCACCCCCTTGTCTGAGCACTGCATGTTACTGTTAGCTGAAGAAACCAAGGAAAAACAAACAAACAAAAACCAAGTGGCTTTCCCCCCATTTTATTATACAATCAAGCATCTAAAAAAATAAATAAAAGAGGACAACCAACTACTGAATAACAGTACTACAGAAAACTTAACATTCAGAACATCAGTTCTTTACTGAATCTCTGATCTCTTTTGATTGCCATGACTAGGCAGATAAACATTCTAAAAAGCTGAGATCAGTGTTCTGCTTTTTTCCCATTAGGCTTTTTTTTTTAAAGTTCAGTAGGAATATCTGTTGCACCCATAGTTTTTACATGTGGATTTTTACAACAATATTCCCTCTCATGAATACACCATTGTCTGCCCAACTACTGGCCTGAGTTACTTGTGTTTCAATATAAAATATGACCAACTACATAGATAACTTGGAAATTTTGCAAAACACTGGTAAACTGTAAGCCTCTCAGTGGCCAAGAGGCACTGCTTTGATCATTATATAATCTTACTTGACACAGTGCCTCGGCACACAGTGAAGGACTTAAGGGGTATTTGTTAAATAGATGGATGAATGAGTAGCCAGCTGCATTTGCAAAGTATCAAGTAAGTGTATAGATTTTTAGGTAATTTCCCTCCTGCTTCTTGAAAAGTGTTCCCTTCTAAGGTAAGAAAGGGGTCAAAACTAAATTTTTGCAAGATGTACAAAGTCCACAGTTACATGAACCGTAGTTCCTTAAGTCCAGTCCTTTCTTCTCCAACATCCCCCAAAATATTGGTCCCAAGGAGGGCCTGATTCCTTCAGACGTCATGCAGCTAGTGTTCTTAGTGATTTTTAGAAAGCAAAGCATGACTATTTGTATTTTTCACAAATTTTTCCCCCAAAGAAAGAAAAGATTTTAGACTGACATTCATTCCCCGCAATACCTTGTTTTCAACCGTTTAGTTTTTCTATGATTCCACACTTCTAGTGTGAGATAAAGATAACAGTAATGTAAAGAGTGTGTTTCCTGTTAGAATTCTGGGTAGATGGTCTTTTTTGGACACCCCATACTGCCTGAGCTCCTTCCCTGCCATTGCTGTAAGATTTGTGTGCCTTGAAAACAACCTGTCAGGGAACAGTTGTTTAGAGGCATGTTCCCCAAACTTCAAGGGAACAGAGGAGGACATGACCATCCATGTTTCAAAATGCATGACAGGATTTCAGAAGAAAAAAAAATGTCCAGTGACATTGCTCTAGGAAACACTCCTCTTTGCTCGTGTTTTTGTGTTTTCATTCCAGATGTAAGATATTTTGTTAAATAGATATAATTGGATAAAACGGATAAAACCCACCACATCAAAGTCAGAAAGATTTTCCATTTTTATGTGTCTTGGGCAGTGTTTGTTTCATATATGTCCCAGGCTTTCTCAAGATATTTGAAATGAATATTTAGAATTTTTAAAATTTAACTGAACTTTCATATGAAAAAATCCTCTAAGGAAAGTTAAATTCTGCAAACTCTGATTTCAGATTGGAAATAAATACCTGTTGTGTGAGTATTCATTATTTCTCCTTTGATAAAATCTTGTAGCAAAAAGAAAAAAAGTCTTGTAGCTATGTTATTGCATACGTAGTTTCTGAAATTGGTAGCATTACTATACATAGAAAAAAATTCCTTCTTAATTGAATATCTGCTTCTTTTAAAAACCTTTACCCAAGTGTGTTTACTTTAGAGGTGGCTGTGAGCGTTTCTACATCATGAAAAATATAACATTGTAGAATAAACATTTAGTAAGATTTTAAAAATACCTAGATGTTTAAGCATTACAAACAGATTGTATCAATAGGTGGTTTGTAATATCAGATGAAATTGATTTCTTTCTACTTTTTGTCTAGTAGTTTTGGCTTTTTGCATTGATATATAGGGGTAAAAATATTATCCATTGAAATAAACTCTTACCCTTTATGTTCCAGGAATTAGGGTGTCAGTTTCAAGAAGAAAGAGGGTAAAGTGTTTGGGGAGTTATTTCCCTTTTCATTTTTCGGTTGGCAGTTTCACATTTCTGTATCTAGAAAGGCCTTTGTGTTTTAAACCAACATGAACAATTTATAAGGTTCATTTCGGAAAAAAATCTAGAGATGTAAAGAAACACCTATTATTAAATTACGCTTTATCACTGGGCTCAAAACTCACCCTCTGTAATTATTTGTGAAAGTCTGTATTTATAATAGAATAATTTACAATACATTTAGTTTAGCACAACAGTACAACCAATACTAGACCCCAGAGTGCCACAAAATTGCAGGGACTCTGTATTGTGCCCTTCAAAAATTACTCTTGGACAAGGAGTTTTTCTTGGCTTAAGGTGGGAGAGTAAGTAGCTCTGCCCAGCTTGCCCAGCTTCGAATCACCACCAGCCCTGGATGCTGAATGGGAATCGGCTCACCTCTCACCCCTTAGCAAGACTTGATGTTGCTGCTCAGGTGCATGAAAGCGACAGGTGTGTCCCAAGTCATTGCTTCTTCCATGTCTCTGTCTTCCTTTTGCACACAATATAAACAGTGAGGAGCCCTGTTGGTTGGAAGGCCCTGAATTTGTAGATTTTGATTCCTGTGACATCCTGTTAGCCTGTTTCACTTTTGGCCACGGCCTGAGTACCGAGTTGGAGGGGCTGATGAGCCCAAAAGCCTGCAGAGAGTGTGTAGATGAACCACCATCCCTGAGAAGTAACTGCAAGTCCATGCTGCCCTGGGCATGTCACAGTATCAAGGGCAAAGGGTAGACAAGAAAATAAAAAAGGGGATTTTGCAGTCGGGGTGCGGGGGTGTTGGGGGAGGGTCACGATTCGTGAACAAGCCAGCACCTGTGGAAGATTCCATGGCAGCCTGTTCTGCAGAACAGGAAAATAGGTACCAAAGTGGAATTTTGTATTGTCACATTTGTGATCCTGCACTCCAGTATCCATTTGATTGGGAGAGTATATCTTTGCCATCTCGAAAAAAAGTTTTTGTCCTAATGGTAGCTAATGTCGGGTTAGCTGGAGCATCACTCCCAAGTTCCCATTGACCAAACGCCTGCTCTTTGACTCACTTGCTCCTGGAACCCGAAGCAGTTTGTGGAAGAGTGAATTTGGTGCCCTTAAATGTTTTCAGTGTTTGCAGGTCATCCAGGGTGTTGATTATGTTCAACCATTTCTTTTTGAAAAGTTAGTGTTGAGCTTTATAGCTATATTTATATACCCTTTATTTCCTGGAAGAACCAGTTGTTTCTTAAAAATAATCTCACCATCCCTTATACTGCTATGATTCTGCATCATATTTCTTTTCTTTTTTATTGTGGTAAAGTATACATAACATAAAACATAGTATTTTAACATTTTTAAAGGGTACCATATAGTGGCATAAGTACATTCACAATGTTGTGCAGTGATTGCTATATCCATTTCCAGAGCTTTTCCATCACCTCAAACTGAAGTCCTGTACCCATTAAACAGCAAGCCCCATTAGCTCTTTCCCCCAGCCCCTGGTGACCACCATTCTACTTTCTGTCTCTATGAATTTGCCTATTCTAGGTACCTTATATAAGTGGAATCAGAATATTTGTCTTTTTATGACTGGCTCGTTTCACTTAGCCCATTTTCGAGGTTCATTGGTATGGTAGCATGTATCGGAATTTCATTCCTTTTTGAGGCTGAATAATATTACCTTGTATATATATATCACATGTTGCTTATCCAGTCATTTGTCTGTGGACACTTGGGTTGCTTCCACCTTTTACTATTGTGAATAATGCTGCTATGAACATTTGTGTACAATGGGTGTCATGTTTGATGCTTAATAAATTCTGCGTGGCTGTTTGCTTTTCCCCTGCATCTGGATCTTACCTCCCAGCTAGATAATAATAAGACCCAGAACTTAGGGGCAAGTCTTACTCATACTTCCTGGTATTTTCCACTCCCTTTTTCCTGTTTCCTTTAGTATTCTTGAATATCACGGGGATACTAAGTACTTGATACTGACAATAATAGATAATGCAAGCTAAAGTTAAAGAAATAAAAAACCTTTTTAGAGGGGCATAGTATTTAAAACATTATTTTATGTCCATATTTACCTGGGGAGCGTATTTGATTTGTTTTCCCAAGCTCCATTGAACAGATGCCAAAATCCAATTGCTTGTTCAGTTCAGTGCTGAGTTAACAGACTGTCGCTGGCCACTCTTTTTCAAGTGTTTAAGAATAGAGTAACCACCAAGGGGTCATGAGTTAGGAACACTGAGCGGAGTCTAGCTGATTTGAATGTAAATCCAGAGAAGCTTTTTCCTTGTTGTGTTTCTCTTTTTTTGCATCAAGGAAAAACACCACTCAGGAGATGAACTCCGGGTCCCCAGGCCTGGGAAGTTGCAGGAGAGACTATGTCAAAGTTCTTTTACAGAAACAGGTCTTTTGTGCATCCCATAGAGTTGTTCCGGAAAGCAAAGATGGCTTAACACATGTGGGCTGCAAATGATCCCCACATGGAAACCTTATATTTTGTAATGGAAAGGAAGCAGTTTCCTTAAAAATGCCTATTTGGGATAAGTATGAATTTCTATCAGATTTATGATTTAAAAAATTGCACTGATATAGTTTAAGCATATTTTTAAAAATTTAGAAGTACCTGTTCATGCTTGGCATGTATTTATTGCTTTGTGAAAAACCAAAGTTTTGTTTTTCAATTATATTTAAGTTATATTCTGTGTTAGAACAATGTTCATAAGTGGGCCTTTGTTTAAGGCTTCTAAAGTAAACAACAACAAATAGGAGATGGATTTTTAGAAGCTGTTTTGATGAAATTTCACCCGCTGGCTATCTATATAAACCAAGGTGTGCCCACAGAGAAGGCGACAATGAGACTATTCAGGCAGGGCGGTAGGAAACAGGCAGACCTACTGTTTACAACCCGACAACTGGGTCATTAATCATTTTCATCTTTAGATCAGTTACATTAGCTTTGAGTAGAGCCAGTACATGTTTTAAAAAGGATAAAAATCTACTTATGTACAGCTTGCTAATATCGAATATGCCCCTTTATTATAAAGGTTTGTCAGCATTTACTACTGCACACAAACAAGTCTTAGCCCCTCCTTTCTGCCTATTTCATGTTGTGATATTAGTCCTGGAGGTGATGTCTTAGGTTGAAATGTTAAATTCGCAGCTGGTTTAATTCACAGCAAATATCTGCTTTGTGGGGGAAGCTTTCTTTTCCTCTTAATACAATCCAAGAAGGGATCTTGAAGTCCTGCCCATGAGCTTTACTAATAAAATGGTTCATGAAGGCATCTTGACCTCTCACACCCCACGGCCGTGGAGTTATGGGAGCCTCGTGGCATTCGTGGGTCATGTCATTTCTGAGATCCCTCCAGCTTTTTCCTTCCTCCCCTGCCACCTGTCTCACCATCAGGACTCACAGCTGGTGGTGTTGGCCCTCTAGGGTAAGTTACAGGCAACGGAGCCGCCAATCCCTGGCTTTTCAGAGAGATTTCAACGTATAGAGGTTTCTTTCTTTTGTGCAATCATATTGACTAGTTACTGTACATGGTAACCTGATGAAAAATAGTGATGACTAGTTCATAAGATATCCTTCACACAAAATCTGCCTCTGTGTAAATGGATTTAAACATTTTATTTCCCTGTGGGCATATGGGTCATGCACTAGCCCATGATGTCCCTAGGTTACTTCCCTGGGCTCTGTTTATCCCAGCTCCACACAGGGGCCTTATGCTGTGGCAGCCACATCTTCTCTGGTTATGGATAGTGCACGGACGGTCTGTGGCTGAGGCAACCTGCACCCATCATTCTGAGTAACCACTCTGCTTTCTAGATCCTTATTTTCAGATTTTTTTTGTTTTGTTCTTTTTGCCATTTGCCAGTGACATACTTTGGATTTTTAAAAAAAGACTTGCCGTGTGTTACAACCCTTGAGACTTATTTCCCTTCCCAAAACCCTGTGCTGGGCCCAGTCCTGAGCACATCTGTTCCTCTTTATGCGCACCAGGAACGGATTAACCCAGCTGTTCTCTGCTTTTCAGACCTGACTGAAGAACGGCTTGGGGACGGTAGCGCGGCGGACAACGCGGAGACCTTCGGCGACAAAGACACGGAGCAGAGGGGCTCCCCGGATGTGGGGAAAGGCAAGGGATGCTTCGCCCCCGAGAGCCCCGAGGTTGTGTCGGTGGATGAAGGGGGCTATGCTGTCCAGAAAAACGGAGGCCACGCCGAGAGCCGCCCCGACAGCCCCAAGTACCACGGGGAACAGAACCACCTGCTGATTGAGGGCCCCTCGGGGACGGTTTCTCTGCCCTTCAGCTTGAAAGCCAACAGACCGCCACTGGAAGTGTTAAAAAAAATATTCCCCTCCCAGAAGCCGACGGTGCTGGAGCTCATCCTGAAGGGCTGCGGGGGGGACCTGGTGAGCGCCGTGGAGGTCCTGCTATCCAGCCGCTCCTCGCTGTCCGGCGCAGAGCGAACGGCGGCCGAGCACGAGAGCCTGGTGTTGCCCTCCAACGGGCACATCTTTGAGCACACCCTGAGCTCCTACCCCATCTCCTCCTCCAAGTGGTCTGTGGGCTCGGCCTTCAGAGTCCCAGACACGCTACGGTTCTCTGCGGACTCCGGCAACGTGGTCCCTAGCCCCTTGGCTGTGCCCCTGCAGCACCCGTTCCCCCAGCCGCCCCGGTACCCCCTGGTGCTGAGGAATACCTTGGCGAGAAACCAGTCGGGTCCCTTTTTGCCCAACGACGTCGCCTTGTGGAACACCATGACGCTCCAGCACCAGTACCAGCTGAGGTCCCAGTACGCCGGCCCCTTCCCCAGTAACTCTCCCAGCGTCTTCCGAGGCTCCCCTGTCCTGCCCGCCAGGGCCCCCGAGGACCCCCGGATCTCCATCCCTGATGATGGGTGTCCGGTTGTGTCAAAGCAGTCCATCTACACCGAGGATGACTATGACGAGAGGTCTGACTCCTCGGACTCCAGAATACTTGGCACGTCATCTTAAGTGGTTCTGGACAGGTGGTGACCTGGGGACATCTCTGGGCAGCTGAACCCCGAGGCCCCCCTGAGGAGAGGCCGCATCCTGTATATACCCCTTTCTTCTGTTTAACAAAGTGACTGCTTGATTCTATCCCTGAGCAATAAAAACATAACTTATTTAATTTCTTGCACTTCACTGGAAAATGCCAAATAGCTCTGCTCTGTGGCTTTAGTGCTGAATGTTTATTGTAAAAGAGAGTCTAATGCTAAGAATAGTCTTGGGAAAGCTGGGTCCACGGAAGATTTATTTGGGGATGTAAAGCTGAAAGTCAGCATTGCTCCTAAACTCAACCTGGAATGTTCCATAAAATAGTATACTTGAATGCCATTTTGTGAAAGAGGATTCCTCAGGATATGTGAAACCTAAAGGAAGTGGTTCGGTTGCCAATGGACAGTTAAACAGGGACGTTATATTCTTATGCTAAAAATCCTTCTTGCATTTTAAAGAAAGACTGCACCTAAGACTGGAGTGTACAACCCACATGCTTATGTAAGCTTGGACAGTTTCAGAGACAAACTCCATTAAGAATTATTCTTTTCACATGACTGAATCAAAACGTGTAACATCAGTGTGAACCCAATCACAGCTGTGAACTGCATGAAATGTATTGTGAAATGAACACAAGATTAAGCGTTGTCAGGTTAATGTAGCATGCTAAGGACTCTAGAAAGAAAATAAACTAAGGAGACAATCTTGGTTTATGTCATTTCTACCTGTGGAAAGAGGATCTTTAGATACAGAAACCTGATGTAAAAGCTGCTTCCTAGTTCATGGACCAGGAAACAAGGTGTCAGTTAAGTGAGGCATTCCTTGAGAAATATGAATGGTAAAGTTTTGGGGCTATGAATAGAAAGAATTTATTGCTCAAGAACAGAACTAATTCAATCCCTCCATCCATTTATTTATTTTTTTAAGAGATACTTATTGAGCGCCTACTATGTGTAAGAGGATACTGTTTGTGTATTATTGGCCAACTTGTCCATGAGTCCAAGATAAGTGGGGATTATGATGGAGAATCCCACTAACAGAGTAAAAACGAAGCAGTCTACAGGGTGGAAACTATGTAATGTGCTTAGTGTGGTGCTGGACAGGGAGAAAGCGCTCAGTGAATGACAGCGGTTACTCCTATTCCCTAAGGTGCTTTGCTCTCAGGATGTAGAAGTGAAGTCCCCCATTCTCACGTGGAGAAGGTGCCATTCTGGCTTGAGGGAGGATCACGACAAACATGGAAAACCAGGGCATTTCCCCTCCCCGAAAAGCGTTTTTTTGGGGGTGCTACATAAGGCAAACTTCTTCCTTAGGTATTTTAAAATGTGAGTTTTCAAATAATAATGCTCAACGGTGTCCACACTAGCCTCTTCTCTTACTGTTGCCATCCTTCAAAGGGCTTGAAAGGAAAGATGACTGCTTACGTCAGACAATAAACGTGTGTAGAAGGGAAAGTAAATAAGCAAATAAAAGCCTCTACGTGACAAGGATGCAGAGAAAGCTCCCGGTGTGGGAAGTCTGAAAGGGTTCCTCCGTCTCAGAGGGAGACAGGAAAGTCCTCTGGGCCTGAGATGCTCCCTCACCTGGGAGATAGCAGCTGCCATCCTATCCCGCCCCCGCCATCCCCTACCTTGAATGGGTCCCAGGAGAAAAAGACATATTTAAAACAAAGGCGCCAACCCATTTTTATTTCTCTCAGGCACTTTTGGAATGAGAACTCTTTGAGGGAAAAAATTCCTTAAATTAGTTGGATTGATATGTATTTAATTGACATAGTTACATAGCCAAGTGTTTAAAGGTGGATATGACTTGTTAGGGTTATATTTAAACATCAGTGTTTACATAAAAGAAGACAGTGAGGGAATGCAGAGGAGAATAATTTGATCCCTGATTCTAAAGACACATGTCCAGAACATTTTATGTGCTAGGGATGGGTTAATGTCTGGGCCTACCTAGGGCAAATGTATTTTCAGAGGTATCTTGATCTCAAAAGTTTGTCTACATTTATTCAACAAGCAGCCGTGGTAATAGGTTTCATGTGAGCTGATGGTGCTACAAGGTATGTCTTCAGCTGTTACTTCTTCAGGTTGAATGACCCGGCTTGAGCAAAACGCAGTTTAAGATGCAGTGCTCTTAAGCTTCCTTTCGCCCAGGGATCATCAAAGCCATTGATTCTTTGTACAATGGCCAGCAAAACGGAATTACCTGGACTACAGCTTATTCACGGGCTAGTGCAGGTATGTTTGATCCTATCATCTTCTGAAGCAGGAAATGTTTACTTCATTGGTAAGTCAGGGGTCAGAGGGAGAAATTGACTGTTAATACCATGTCCTGCTCCGAGTTCAGTTCCGCAGTCTTGACAGCCAAGCCCCCTCTGGTTGAAGTGGTGAGACCTCAGACTATAGCTCAGCTCTTAAAGACCGTGGGCTGTAACATGTAGAATTCAAGGGAAATGAACACTCACCTGCTCATGGGCACTCAGTGATTCATATGTACCTGAACATCTGGACGAAAAGAGAAAAAAAATCAGCCAACTCCTTCTACTTAAATCCCATCTGTCATACAGACAAAATATCTGGGTGCCTGGCTGTAGACTTGCAGTTGATTCAAGCCAGCCTTACAGGAACTTAATTCATCTTAAACCACAGTGCCTCTCTCCCCTTCCTGGGAGGACCTGACAACCACTAGTCTTAGAGTAAATGCTTTGTTCATCTAAGCTGTGAGCAGTTTTAGTCTCAAAGTACGGTCCAGGCACCCAGACACTCAATTTCGCCTTCAGATTCCTGGGCCCCCCTCACTGAGTTCAGAATCCCTGGCAGGCTGAGCTACATGTTCATCATTCTCTCCAGGTGATTCTTAAACTCGCTAAGATTTGAGAATCACCTCACTCTGCATCACATCCTTGGGTTTTCTCCTTAGATCTATGCTAAGGGAGGGATATTTCTAAATCCCTCCCCTCCCATCTATTTTTCTGCAGCCAGGGTAGCCTTCATGCAAGCAGTCGTTGTACATGCCCTAGATTTGGTCCACATAACTTTAGTGTCAATGTTAATGAGCAGATCGAGTACACGTTTGGGATCAGAAATGCCCGTGGCTGGAAACTTCTGGTGGTAAAGGAGCAGGTATTAGCATAACTGTGCTACCCTCTCCCCTATGGGGAATAGCCACTTAAAGCTCCTCAGAATTTTCAATGGTATTGTTCCATGATTCCCAGCTTACTAGTGACACCTGGAAATAGGTTTTGCCCTGGAGCTTTGAGTTTTAAAATCAACAATTTCTCTCTCACCTCCCAGGTTATTGAGATATAACTGACGTGTAACACTGTAAATTTAAGATGTCCAATGTGATGCCAGGATTTATGCATATATTACAGGATGACTACCGCAGTAAGGGCAGCACATGCACCATCCCCTCACAGAATTGCCCTTTTTGGGTGTGTGGTGAGGACATTCAGGGTCTGTTCTCCCAGCACTTCCAGGCGTACACGAGAGTATTGTTACCTGTGGTCACCATGCTGCATGTTTGATCCCCAGAACTTATTCATCTTGTAACTGGAAGTTCATACCCTTTGACCAAAGTCTCCCTGTCTCCCCCACCTCCCTCCCCTGATAACCACCGTTCTACTCTCCATCTCTATGAGCTCAGCATCTTTAGATTCCTCTTATAAGTGAGACCATACAGCACTTGTCTTTTTGTGACTGGCTTATTTAACTTCATGTGTAACATGACATTTTCTCTATCCATTTGTCCGGGGATGGGTACTTGGGCTGTTTTCATGACTTGGCTACCAGGAATATTCTGCAGTCAACATGGGAGTATAGATACTTCTTCTAGATAAAGACTTCATTTTCTTAGGGTAAGTACCCAGGCATGGAATTGCTGGATCATATGGTCATTCTATTTCTAATTATCTGTCTATTGGCAACAGCCCTTCTAACAGGCGTGGGCTGGTATCTCGTTGTGAACTATGAGCCTTCTTGATGAGGGGAAAAAACAAAAGCAGCTTCACAGATGTTTTGAGAAGCAAGGTGTTTGTTAGCCAGGCACCTGGCTGTGGTGGAAATTAATAGGAGAGCAGTGACAGGTTCCAGGAAAGAGGGGCAGTGATTCGGGGCCACTGGTTTAGGCTGTTAACAGTTAACTGGTAGACTTCTAAGAGCTTAACATTTAAAGTTTATAAAAAGAAACAGAACTCGAGCAGGGGGTATGCAGGGTAGCTGTCATATTGTGGGGTTCACTCTTAAGGGGCTCATCCTCCCAGGCCCCCAGGTTGCCCTGTGCCTGGACTGGTGGGAGGCACTGGGATGGGGACGTCATGGGAACATTGGTTGAGTGCCTACAACACAGGCACTGACTGCATTTGAACTGACATATCTGAAAAATGAACTTGATTTCACTGCCTACTGTTTCAGTGATTCATTCTTTCTAGGTGCTTTTACTCAGCAGAAGTGAGTTGAAAATAAGATGGATGTTAAATTTATATGTTAATTTTAATATTGAAGCTACCCTGCATTTGAGGAATAAGATCAAGGCTTCAATTTCATTTCTTATGTGGTACTGAACATTGTCATTACTGGGGAAAAAAATCATTTCTGACTGCATCCTCAGTAAACTCCAATCTCAGAGGGCAGAGGAGTCTGAGAAGAGGCCAGTGTGCCTTCTGCTGATGGTCTATTCGGTGACATGCTTCTATTTTCCCACGGTATCGTTTACTATTTCAGTGTGAAGGGTAAATAGCAAGGGTGGTGGTTAGTCCTAACATTACAATAGAGTTTATTTACTAGCTGGATTTGAGTTTGCTGGGGGTGTTAGTCTGTGTCAAGAGTTTCGTATAACCCACAGGCAAAGCCACTGGACTTAACCAAAAGTAAACTCAGCAGTTGTTTAAATTATCCCTCTGGAAGACTGGGGTCACTGCTTGGTGGTTTTGAACCATGATCTCACTTATACTATAAGTAAGTGAAAGATTCCAGAGGTCTGTGGAAGGTTCTTTGTGGGGAAAGAAGGAATCTGACCCCCAGACAAACACAGTGGAACCCGATGTGTGACAGCTTCTATGGAGGAGGCAGGCGAGACTGGGGACTCAGTGCGTTCCCAAGGCCAGGCTGCTGTGGTGACGCTCCTGGGCTCTGTTTGCATCAGCTGACTCCTGGCTCTCCACGCGGGCCCTGCCCTTTCTCGTTGGCTTTTGCCTTCGGGGAGCCCTGGGTGACATTGGCTGCTGTGGGTGGCTGTGCATTTAGTGTATTGCACCAAGGGGCTCAGCTAAGGACAAGTGGGGGCTCAGATCCAGACTGAGTCTCCTTTTCTAATTTGCCAGACCAGATAGGGTGTGGTTTTGGGAGATGCCTTTTCCTACTTCGCACAAAGGTATAGTAAGGTGGGGCAGGAACCATGGAGAATGATAAGGAGAAGGAAAGAGAATGAATGACTTGCAAGAGAAGAGCTTGAGCGTTAAAAGAATTAGCTTTGAAAGCTGTCCCCTTTGAGGAAATAGGAAGTAGTTTCAGTCCACTTACAGTTTCAAAAAATCTCACCTGCTGGAGTTGAGATAGAAATGCAGCAAGATGGTGGAAAGGGAGGTAGGAGAACTAGCTTTCATTGAATGCCTGCTACTTGCATTTGTTATCTCAGGCCTCCGTTCTGACCTCAGTACACCTCTAAGGATTGTCCCTGCTCTAAAACCAGCTCAGGCAGTAACCAGGCAGATGACTGTCATCTGGGGCTGCCTGAGCAGACAGCAGTGCATGGAAAACAAAGCTGGTGGATGAATGATACTGCTGGCCTCCAAGAGGTATGCAGTTTCCCATCTCCAAGAGAGCTCCATGAACCGGCCCGTCTGCATACCTCCAATAAAGTAGTGTCTGTGATTCACTATAGCCCCTGAATCTTCAAGAAAAATGATGTCATGGGGTTTAGTATTAAAGCTATTTTATTATATAAAGAGTTTTGAAAACTGGTAATTGGACATGATGCATACATAACTTCCTATTAAATGGAATATTTGATTTGCCCAAGGCCCTGTATGTATCTGTCAGAGACATGTTCTATGTATCTGTGTTTATCCCCATAGAAGAAATCTTCTTTAATTTGAATGAATCAGTGTCGGATTAACAGGTTTTTCTTTATGGTTATAAAGCACCTGTCACATGTTATTAATTATTTAGAAATAGCTCTCTCCAATCCAAATGCAAGTTAATTTATTAAAAACGAATGCTTCCCAGAATCCAGCATTTCCCCAAAATGATTTGGAGTTATGTGTGAGTCAGGAGCAGTTATAAAGCCCGTACACTCTGCTAGCCATTGTTCTACCATCTCTTCACTCATTTCATCTCTCAACAACCACATGTGGTCAGTAGTATTACCATCGCCTCTGATAGATGAGAAAGCAGGCAGCCTGTCCCAGGGCAACCACCTGGAAGTGGTGCTTGCGGGTTTCAATCTCAGCAGTTTGCATCCATTCTGCGGGCTGAGAGTTCACAGAGGGTTTTTTTTTTTTAGAGCTTCTGTGCCTTTCTTTGCCCAGCTCCCTGGTTTTCTGCTGGGTTTTGGAGATGCCTTGATCACGAGTGGGTAAAGCGGCTGTGGCTGCAGAAATCCTGGGCATTTCAGCAACTAGAACCCTCCCTGTCCTCATCCATCAGCGAGCCGGTCAAGTACAGCTGGACAATGACCTGCTGCCTACATTAATGAAGGGTCTCCCTGACTCGGCTGCCCCCGGGGGTCAGTGAGGGTGAAATGGATGAAATCGGCATTCTCCCTCGGCTCCTTGGTCATGATCAATCCCTTGGCCAAACAAGAAAGGCGTGAGGCTGTTTCAAAGGCATCTTTGCTATGTTCTCTTTCACTCAAATTCTAGGACCTCTCTTTCAGCACATCGGTGACTAGTGACCAAGGCCTTCATAGCCCCTGGCCCAGACCTGCAAGGGACCATTCCGTTTCCAAATCCTGCCCTTGAGCAGGGGGGCGTTTTCTTTGGTCCTGAAAGTCCGGAGTGACTGGTGAAACTGGTCAGGTTGACCGAAGGTGTGGGGGCTCTTTCTTGCTCCCCTTCCCCTCTTGACCTGGGTCCTTGCCTCTCAGAGGGGCTTAAGTGTGACATGGGGACATGGGACAGGCCCCTGACCCCTCCCTCAGGGCCTCTATTTTCAACTCTAAAACGAGAGGGAAGCTAATCCAGGTTTCCCAACTTTTTTTTTTGGTACCAAGAATTCTGTTTTTTTCAGCTCTCGCCACTGTGGATCTGATGGTCTGAAGGGCCTTGTTTACCCAAGCAAATGACACATACCACGGGTGTCACCACACCTCATTGATCAAGTTCCCTCTAAAAGCGAAAACATTTTGTAAGCTCGCGTAACCTTCCTGGAAATACATTTAGGTCCCCCGCTGCCATCTTTAGAGTCCCTAGGGGTTGGGGGCCATATCAGTCACGTTAGTCTAGGCTGTGCTGTGGTAACACACAAACTCCAAAGTTTCAGTGGCTTAACACATAGAAGTCTAAGCCCAGGCAAATGTGCCCTAGGCTCAGCAGCTCTGCAGGCAGTGCCGTAAGCACTGGTTCCCTGCTCTTCTGGGGCCTCACACCTCAGCATGTGGCTTTTGTGGCAGGGACAGAGGTTGCTAACGTTCCCTCCTCTGCTCCCACTGCAGTGGCCTCCAGTCCCATGGCCTCCCTGAAGGGCAAGGGGCTGGGAATTAGTTTTTTGTGCGTCTGGAAAGGACCAGAGACATGATGTAGTGAGCCCTGAAGGGATTACCCCAGGGACACCACTGAGGCCCCTTCCAGCTCCAAGACCCTACATCCTGGCCTTTGCCAGAGCCCTTATGCCGTGTGGTTTGTAGATGTGCTCGCTCACCCTTTTTGATGACTATCGCCATCATGCAAAACACATGCCACAGATATTCTCATCTTCAAATATTTCCAAGTTGCAATTTTCTCTTCCTTTATCTTAACTCTTGCTATGTGCATTTATTAACAAGAGCCCGGCCGGGTAGATACTATTTTATTTTTAACAGGTACATGTGTTATAGGTTTGTAAAAGTAAGCACTGTCTGTGTTTGAACTGACGTATTTGTAAAATGCACAGTGTTTCTGTGATTTACTCTTCATCTGTGCATTTACCCAGCAGAAGGCCCAGAGTCACTGAGCGGCTTCCACAAGGTCACACAGCTGGTTGGTGGGGACTGGACTTCCTTCCCCAAGATCTGTCTCCAGAGCCCAGCCCAGCCCAGCCCTGACACACGATCACCTCACCAGGCTTTGAGGCTTTGCCAGGTCCAGCTAGCTTCCAGAGTCCCCTCCTCGGGATTTCAGAGACCATCTCATCTGGAGACTTAGCCTGAGTATAAGAGGAAACTGCTATTAGTTTGACCAGCTATAGTGACTTGGCTTTAATTTGATTTAAAATGGATTCTATTTTGCCATTACAGGGAGCTTGAACTGTGTTTTGTTCTTTTAGCTGCCTGGTGGCCCATGTTCCAGCACACATTTTCCAGCTCTCTGTCTCAGCGCAGCCCTGAATCCAAATAATTACTGTTTCCCTTTAAGCTTGGTTTGAAAGTCAACTGACTCCTTTTTGGTTTTTGTTTTTACAAAATGATTTTTATCTTTAATTTTTGGACAAGTCAAACTGTTATAGAGTTTAAAAATCAAGAGACAATTCCCCCTTCTTCCAGGTACCTGAAGGCAACCAATATTAATGTGTTGGGCATCCTTCCAGAGTGCTTACACAGCATGCACACACAAGCATGCTTCTTCCTGTTCTACACAAGTGATTGTACACTATATACATGGTTGCTTTATCTTGCTCTTTTTTCCCAATATATCTTGGAGATAGTTTAATATAATTATAGAAATGATATCTCCATTAAAAAAATACATAGTATTTCATTATGTATGGCTATTCCATCGTTTGTTTAGCAGTTCGCTTCTGGTAGGTACTTAACATTTTCAAATCATCTACTATTACAAGCAATATGGCCATGAATAACATTAGACAAATTTGGTTTAAGGTGAGAACAAGTGTAAGTTGGAGAAATTCATACAAGAGTGATTTCCGGGCCAAAGGACAAAGGCATTGGTAGTTTTACTAGATGCTTCCAGATCTTCCCCCTACAGTCACTGTTGCAGTTTACGCTCTCACTAATGACGTGTGAGAATATCCATTTCTCTACATCTTCAGCGAGTGTGTTTTCGATTGTTCTGATTTTCACAACCTGTAAATCTCATTATATTTTCATTTGTATCCTCTTACTACGAACGAGGGTGAGCATCTTTCCTACACCGTAGAGCCATCTGCATCAGTGAGCATTTCTTATCATTCTGGAGGAGCACTTGGCTTTGAACTGGTTCCTGACCCAAGCTCAAAGCTGGCACAACCCACTAAGATTTATAGGCGAATGTCTTCGGGAGGAAGTTATTTGTAGTGCATTCCATTGAAAAGGCTTGGAGGCATCGGCATCAATCCTAACCAGGCCGATGGCGCCATCTGTCCTTCTGACGGAGATAAACAGGACGCAATGCAGTTTGATAAGGGGGACATTCGGGTCCCAGCTTAACTCTGGTGGAGCTCTAGTGTCAGCTGTGTGTGTCCCATCAAAAATGAAAGTGATCTCATTGACTGGCTGATTTTCTTGTGTCCTACCAAATGTCAGAGAAGTAAGCGTGCCTCTTTACTTCTCAATTATTAAAAAAAGCCCTTGAGGAAACAAACATGCATCTGGAGGATAGTGAATGCCACAGACACATCACTAACATTAGGCCGCTATGAAGGTGCTGCTGCACTTCACTCCTCGGACATCCCATTTGCACTCTCTGCCTTTTGATTGAGATTTTAAGGCTAAAAATGTCATTTGCCCCTACACACTCTAGTAAATATCACTAAAACATGGATGTATTCATACATAACTAGAATGCAATGATCATGTTTGACAGTTAGCAGTAACCTCTTGATATCATCAAATATCGAGTCCTTATAAAAATTCCCCAAATGTCTCAAGTCTCTCCCTGAACCACCAGTGTGTTTGATTCAGGGTCTACACATGCATTTGGTTCTCCCGTTTCCTAAGTCTCCTCTGTTTCAGAGCTGACCCACTCCCTCTCTGTGAGGAAGCGCACTCTGTTGCCCTTCATTCCGCAGAATGCCACCCATTCTGAATTTGCATATTTGCTTCCTTGTGGAGTCATTTAATTTGTTCCTGTATCCCCTGTATTTCCTGCAGAGTGGAAGCTCCCTCTAGAAACCGTTTGATATGGGTTCAGATATTAGGGTGAGAGTTCATAAGACACACTGGGAACCCCCTACTATGTGAATTCGGAAGACACATAGTGGGTCATTTGTCCCACTAAGCAAGATCAGTGGGGTCCAATGACGTGAGCCAGACCCCTTCACTTTAGATTTCTCCTCAGTCTTTCCCCTTCAACCTTTCACATGATGGTTTCATCTACCCACTGTGTCGTCTGAACCAGTTAATTCATTAGGGGGTGAAAAATGGAGAGTTTTCTAGTTCTATAATTCCTTTCACATTTATAGTCTAGTTTTTTTTTAATATGAAGAAAATCAGAGCTATTTGGTCACCCTGGAAAAGTTTATACCACTCTTAAAATGACCAGCCATTCCCTGAGGGTTCTTTGTTTCTTCATTAGTATATTTTCCAGTTAAGAAAAATAAAATGGAACTAGCCTAGGAGAGAGTTTTCCTTCTTAGCTTTACTTACTGGTATTGAATGTTCAGCACCGTGTGTGTGCAATTTCATAATTACTGAATCTTTATAACTGCTGGTCTTATCCTTCCTCCCTGCCTTTTGTCTTTTCTTCAGGGTCTGTCTTCTTGAATAAGCAAAGTGTTGAAATATAAACAAGCATGTAGACGGAAATATCACCGAACATTCTTTTAGATCTAAAGCCAAATGCCTCTTGTTTAGATAGTTTATTGCAGTGACTATCAGTCATATACACTTCAGTGAAAATTAATATAACCAGCTTGTGTTCCATTCCACAAGTCAGCTTATTGAGGGAAAATAAATTTACTTGGGAGTCGGTGGGGAGAAATAAGCCTGGAAAGGAAGCAGTGAACAGAGGGAATTCAGTTACTCTGCAGTGTGTAGGTGGTTGTGAGAAAGCTGACTTGTGGGTCACAATAGGCAGCGGAGGGAAAAATAAAGTAGTACTAGGAAGCACGGCTGGTACTTTAGTAAAGTTGTGCTAAAGAAGTAAAAAAGTGCTAGGAAGGAAGGAAAGAGATAAAGATGTTCCAGGACATTTTTGTTATTCAAGAATGGGTTCGGTGCCTCTGTTTTGGGCACATATATTTACCTTTATTCCCCTATCACATTGTAGTGCCATGTAAGATGTCTTTGTGGCAAGTCACAGGATGCCAGATTAAGAAAGACCACTGTCTGGACCTGTGTACTGGTGAATGAATATTGACTGGGAGGTAACAGAGCACAGTGGTTAAGTTCACAACATTTGGAGACAGATCAAATTGTGTTTAAGTCCTATCTTCATTATTTGGGGAAGATGCTTTAATCGCTTCAGCCGTCAGTTTGTCCACTTGTAAAATGGGGATAATAATAAGGCTACAGGGTTGTTATAAAGATTAAGTGAAAAATGCATTTAAAGCACTAAACACATTTCCATTTCCATAAGCCCTCAATACTTAGTGACTCTGAAAAAGTTAAAAAACAACAAATGGAAGAGTTTTTCACTTTGCAAAAGGATTCTACTATTGTTTGTAGAAAAAAGATTCCATTTTCACTCATCCAGTGGCATACAGCTCCCGGGATCATTCTATCAGGTAAGTAAGAGTGACCTGGTCAGCCCCCAACACTGGACGCTCGTTACAGATTGCTAGTTAGTTCCAAATGTCAAAGGCTCCTGGCCTGATGAAAAGCAGCTTCAAATAGCCCTGATTTTTCATCCCTGTCATTTGCATTCCACTTGTCTAAGGATTGTTCCTTGAAGTGTGGCTGAGACAAAATTCACTTTCCACCTTTGCAGACACTTTATGTTCCTTGAGCCAACGGCGCCATCTTGTGGTGATCTTATGCTAACACACAGTTTGGCAGAGGTCCCAGGTTTTGCATCCACTCTGATTTTATCAACAGCGTTGTCAAGAAACCCTGTTTTTGTGACATCATCTTCTTTTTCACACATGATAGAGAAAATGCAGAAAGGTGACTGGGTTATACCAGCTCTGGAGATTATGGTAATATTGCTTACTGTTCCTATCTTTCTGGGTGCACCTTACTCCCGTGGCCCCCCACTGTGGGGTACCACAGGCAAATGCTATTTCCATTTGTGTGGCCCCTGGCCCTGTTTCTGCTTGGGGGCAGTGATGTCACATGTCAGGTACCTGGGTAGCAACAACAGAAGTCTGTTCTGAACTAATATTTGGGGGCATTATTTTATCTTTACATATCCTTCTTCGAACTCTAAGAATTCGAGGATTTCCGGTGTCTGTAGTTAGAACTCACTGCCACACAAGTCTGGAGCACTTTGAAAGGTACATTCTCTATCCATGACTGTACCCTGCTTCAGGAAGTCATCTGCTGCTGCACTGAGAGGATGGCATGAGGCCATTGTGTCAGAATGAGAGTATCCAGGTTAAGATTATTAGCCAAGTAAGTTCCAAAACTTTGCTACAAAGTGTGGTCCAAGGATTATCCTCAACAGCAGCAGTATCATTAAAAGCTAGTTAGCAGGGCAGACCCTTGAGTGGCACCCTAGACCTTCTGATTTAGAATCTGAATTTTAACTAGACCTCTAGTGCTTGGCATGCATATTAAAATCCGAAAAGCCCTGAGCTATAGCAGTGGTTCTCAACTTCGTTGCACGTTAGCACAACCCAGGGAGTTTTTAAAGATATCAAGAGTCAGGCCTCACCCAGACTGATCTGACCATACAGTTACTCTGAGCTGGACTTCACCATAAGGATGGCTCAGGGAAGCTGGACCACAGAGCCTTCCTCCCTGAAGACTTCACACCAGGAGCAAAAAAGTGTTAAAAACCAAAACAATGCTCTAGTAGCAAACAAAGAGGTGCAAATTCTTGCTAGAAACTTTAAAATATGGTGGGCAAGGAAACAAATGGGAGGTTCTGGTGTGGAACAAAGAAGTACCAGGCTGCCCCAACCATCCCGCCAGGAGGTGTTTCAAGGAAAGGAGGCTGGTGACAAAATCCAGAGCACTCTCATTTCGTCCATCTATAAGTGGGTGGGTGGATGGGTAGGGGGAGAAACAACCTTAGGGTTAATTCATCTTTTGAGTTCTTGGGATCTCAGCAGACTCAAGAAACCCAACACATCTGGCTATTTTCCAGTGATTGATCAGAACAGGGTGACTGGCCCCTGAGGCTATCTTCTCATGGGAATGAGATTCATCTCCTGTACAGGACATGTGTAATAATACCTGATGACAAAGGAGCCCAGGACCTTCAGCAAGGACCTACATAGCTCCAGCAGAGCTCTCTGTGCCTTTAGGCTGGGAAAAGTGGGTCATACTACATTATACTACATTAAACTACATTATGCAACCTTCCAACAGCAGTTTGGACTGTGGATGGCCAAGTCTCAGGTCATCAAGGAAAATTCAGATAAAAGAGATCGCAAGTGTTATAAGCACAATTTCCTGGGCCAGACAGATGCTATAAATAGTTGATGGTGATTAGGTATGAGACAATAGGGAGTTGTGTGGTCCATGGTAACTGCCTAGCAAAAGCTTTATCTCAAGCAGTGATTCTTCAGGTGTGGTGCTCAGATCAGCGTCATCACCTGAGAACTTGTTAGAAGTGCAGATTTCTTAAAAGAAACTCAGAGAAAGCAGCCTAGAAAAGCTGTTTTAACAAGTCCCCCCACGTGGTCCTTACCGCTCACTAAAGTTTAAGAGCTGTCAGTGTAAAAAGACTCTAGCTGATGGCCGCTGTCAGGAAATGTAGGTCCAGGATTCTTATAACTTTTTATTTTTTTCCCAAGAGAACCTGTAATTCTGGAATTTGATGTGGCACTTCCCAACTTTTAAATGTTGGTGACAAATTTGCATTTTGTAGAAAATACCGAGGGGACCAAATAAAATACATGTTTGTTTCCCAGGGTGCAAGTTTGTTGCATGAAAAACGTCTGGATGAAATTGCGCGTGTTAAGCATGAAAAAAGATGAAAAGAAACGACATGGCAAATGTACAAAATATTACAGAAAAGAAAAGGAATGAGACAGAGCATGCAAAGATAGATGAATAATCCTTTCTAGAAGGAAAGAACACCCAAAGGAAAAGAGAACTCAGAGACGAGATGCAGAATTGGCAAGAAAATAAGAGTATTATACTTTGAAGAGAGTGGAGACATACAGGTTTCCTCTGCTATCCAAAAGCAGATGGTTCCTGTGAAACCTTTCATACCTGGAAATGGCATATAGTGAAGAAGATCCCCCACTTTCCGGAAGTTTCCTTATGCCGCCTTGCTTGCAGGAAAGACCTACACTAGTACCCGTGTTTGGTAACTGAAAGAAATCTGAAGAGGATTTTTGCCTTTATGAAAAAGGCTGCTACGGTACAAATGCAGTCTTGGGTAGGAGAAGTGGCATAACTCCAACTTTTGGAAAGTAGGACATACTTGGGTCCCTGGCACAAAACACTGTCAAGGGAGCATCAACACTAGAATTCAATAAACACGCATTTACAAGCCTACCATTCAGTGCCAGCCGCCCCCTCCCTGAAAGTCAGCCAATCAGAGAGGGACTCACTGCAGGAACCGCGCTGAGTGCCAACCAATCAACAACAGGCTCACTAGGCGGCCTCATCAACACATGCCCCTAGGCTCCGCCTTCCCCCAAAACCTATGAGATCAATAGTTGTCTCTTCTGGGAGAGACCCTAATAATCCAGCAACCCGGTAACTCCAGAGTTGTCTTTTTACTTAAGATACCGAATGGCGGGCTCATCCTTTGACAAATTCAGGAAAGAGAAAGTAAGTGAAGAGATCTGTGGTAATTAAATAATGCAAATCAGAACTAAGAATAAAACAATCATGAGTTTGTGATTATTGAGTAGGATGCAAATATTATAAGAATAGGATATAAATATTATAACATAAAGTAAAACAGAATTAACAACAAAAACAGAAGGTTGGGAGAAGGAGGTAGAAGAAAGCTGAGTAGTTTCCTGAATTTTTTTCCCTGATATTACTTAACTATACCTAAAATTCAATCAGTGCATTGAAAAGATGATTCAGATATATTAATAACCCCCTCCCATGTTTTCTTAAATTATTTTCACTACAGTATAATTTAAACATGTACTAACAGGACTAGATATTATCTTCACATCCTTGCATTTGCTATACAAAGTAAATACAAGCAAAACTAGTAAAATCCAGATTAGCAACAATTTAAAAATAGGTTTTGAATATAACAGGCACAGAAAATAGCACAAAATACTGGATAGCAAAATGAATTTTCACAACATGAACACATCCATGCAATCAGCACCTGGAGCAGCGCTTCAAAAATTGCCAGTACTTGGGCGCCACCCCTTATTCCTCTTTCCAATCATCAGAACCCCAGTAAAGGTAACCCCTAAGCTGATTTCTAACACTAGATCCATTTTACCTTTTTTTAACTTTATAAAAGTGGAATCATACAATGTGCCTACTTCAGTGACTGGCTTCTTTCACTCAGCCTTATATCTGTGACATTCACCCCTGTTGTTACATATGGTTGTAGTTTATTTTCATTTTTGCACAGTATTCTTCTATTGTGTGAATTTACCTTTATTCATTCTACTGGTAATGGACATTTGGGCTCTTTCTGGGTTTTAGCTATTAGGAATGGTGATTCTGTGAACTTTCTTACACATGTCTTTTGGGGACCATATGTAGATTTATCTGTTGTGTATATTCATAGAGTGGGGTTGCTCAGGCAGAATACACATATGTTCAGTTTAAATAATGCTGCCAAACAGTGATCCCGAGGATTTGCAGCAGTTTATATTTCAACCAGCAGTGCATGGAAGCTACAGATGTTCTGTATCCTTGCCAACAGTTGGTACTGTCAGTCTTTTTAATTTTAGCCATTCTGGGAGGTGTTCAGCGATTATCTTACGCTAATTTTATGTGCATTTCTCTGACAAATAATGATGTTGAACATTTTTCACATGTTTATTAACCATTTGGATATTCTCTTTTATGCAGTGGCTATTCACAGTTTTCTCTTAAAAATTGGATTCCCTTTCTTTTTCTTATTAGTTTGCAGAACTTTTTATATATTGTGAATTCAAGTCTTACTGGATGTATTAATAACAGAAGTTCTTAATTTTAATGAAGCCCAGGGTTATGAAGGTATTCTATGTTTTCATCTAAGAGCCTTACTGTTTTACTTTTCATATTGATATTTGCAATCCATCTGGAATTGATTTTTGTGTATGGGATAAGGTAGGGGTCAAGATGCATTTTTTATCCCCATGTAGATTTCTAGTTGACCCAGCAACATTTTCTGAAAAGACCATCTTTTCTGCACTACGTTGCAATTCCATCAGAAATCAAATGACTATATGAAGATTGGCTTTTGGATTATTTTTAGGTCCATTGGCCAACCTGCCTATCCTTTTGCCAGTATTTACAGTATTGTCTTAATTCCTGTAGCTTTATAATCAGTTTTGATAATCTTATCTTAAATCCTTTAGTTTTTGTTCTGTAAGATTTTATTGACTTTTTTTTAGTCATTTATATTTCCATATACATTTTAGATTTAGATTTTCAACTCTTTAATAGGGAAAATGTATTTTGGGGTTTTGATTGGTATTACATTGAATCTATAGATCAAGTTGGGGGAACAGATATCTTTACAATATTGAGTCTTTCATTTATTTAAGCCTTCTCTAATCACATTGAACAATATTTTGCAGTTTTCTGTATAGAGTTTGCATATGTTTTGACAGATTTATTCTCAGACATTTGATTTTTAAAAATTTTATTTTCATATCATTAATCTACAATTACATGAGCAACATTATGTTTACTAGACTCCCCCCATCATCAAGTCTCCACCACATACCCCATTACAGTCACTGCCCATCAGCATAGTAAGATGCTATAGAATCACGACTTCTCTTCTCTGTGTTGTACAGCCCTTCCCCTGCCACCCCTTACATTATGTCTGCTAATTGTAATGCCCCCTTTTATCCCCTTATCCTCCCTTCCCACCCATCCTCCCCAGTCCCTTTCCCTTTGGTAACTGTTAGTCTGCTCTTGGGTTCTGTGAGTCTGCTGCTCTTTTGTTCCTTCAGTGTTTTTCTTTGTTCTTATGCTACACAGATGAGTGAAATCATTTGGTACTTGTCTTTCTCCACCTGGCTTATTTCACTGAGCATAATACCCTCTAGCCCCATCCATGTTGTTGCAAATGGTAGGATTTGCTTTCTTCTTATGGCTGAATAATATTCCATTGTGTATATGTACCACCTCTTCTTTATCCATTCATATACTGATGGACACTTAGGTTGCTTCCCTTTCTTGGCTATTGTAAACAGTGCTGCGATAAAAATAGGGGTGCATATGTCTTTTTCAAACTGGGCTGCTGCATTCTTAGGGTAAATTCTTAGGAGTGGAATTCCTGGGTCAAATGGTATTTCTATTTTGAGTTTTTTGAGGAACCTCCATACTGCTTTCCACAATGGTTGAACTAATTTACATTCTCACCAGCAGTGTAGGAGGGTTCCCCTTTCTCCACATCCTCGTCAACGTTTGTTGTTGTTTGTGTTTTGGATGTTGGCCATCCTTACCCGTGTGAGGTGATATCTCACTGTGGTTTTAATCTGCATTTCTCTGCTGATTAGCGATATGGAGCATCTTTTCATGTGCCTGTTGGCCATCTGAATTTCTGTTCAAATCCTCTGCCCATTTTTTAATTGGATTATTTGCTTTTTGTTTGTGGTGGTGCGTGAACTCTTTATATATTTTGGATGTCAACCCTTTAACAGATAGGTCATTTATGAATATATTCTCCCATACTGTAGGATGCCTTTTTTTCTATTGATGGTGTCCTTTGCCATACAGAAGCTGTTCAGCTTGATACAGTCCCACTTGTTCATTTTTGCTTTTGTTTCCCTTGCCTGGGAGATACATTCATGAAGAAGTTGCTCATGTTTATGTCCAAGAGATTTTTGATTATGTTTTTTTCTAAGAGTTTTATGGTTTCATGACTTACATTCTGGTCTTTGATCCATTTTGATTTTACTTTTGTATACGGGATTAGACAATGCTCCAGTTTCATTCTCTTAAATATAGCTGTCCAGTTTTGCCAACACCAGCTGTCATTTCCCTATTGTATATCCATGGCTCCTTTATCGTATATTAATTGATTATATATGTTTGGGTTAATATCTGGACTCTCTATTCTGTTCCACTGGTCTGTGGGTCTGTTATTGTGCCAGTACCAAATTTTCTTGATTACTGTGGCTTTGTAGTAGAGCTTGAAGTTGGGAAGCAAGATCCCCCTGCTTTATTCTTCTTTCTCAGGATTGCTTTGGCTATTTGGGGTCTTTTGTGGTTCCATATAAATTTTAGAACTATTTGTTCCAATTTGTTGAAGAAAGCTGTTGGTATTTTGGTAGGGATTGCATTGAATCTATAGATTGCTTTAGACAGGATTGCCATTTTGACAATATTAATTCTTCCTAGCCAAGAGCATGGGATGAATTTTCATGTGTTAGTGTCCTCTTTAATTTCTCTTAAGAGTGTCTTGTAGTATTCAGGGTATAGGTCTTTCACTTCCTCAGTTAGGTTTATTCCTAGGTATTTTATTCTTTTTGATGCAATTGTGAATGGAATTGTTTTCCTGATTTCTCTTTCTGCTAGTTCATCATTAGTGTATAGGAAAGCAACAGATTTCTGTGTATTAATTTTGTGTCCTGCAACTTTGCTGAATTCAGATATTAGTTCTAGTAGTTTTGGAGTGGAGTCTTTAGGGTTTTTTTATGTACAATATCATGTCATCTGCAAATAGTGACAATTTGACTTCTTTACCAGTCAGGATGCCTTGTATGTCTTTGTTTTGTCTGAGTGCCGTGGCTAGGACGTCCAGTACTATGTTGCATAACAGTGGAGAGAGTGGGCATCCCTGTCTTGTTCCCGATCTTAGATGAAAAGCTTTCAGCTTCTCACTGTTAAGTATGATGTTAGCTGTGGGTTTGTCATATATGGCCTTTATGATTTTGAGGTACTGGCCCTCTATACCCATTTTGTTGAGAGTTTTAATCATGAATGAATGCTGCATTTTGTCAAATGCTTTCTAAGCATCTATGGACATGATCATGTGGTTTTTGTTCTTTTTGTTGATGTGGTGGATGATGTTGATGGATTTTCGAATGTTGTACCATCCTTGCATCTGTGGGATGAGTCCCACTTGATCATGGTGTATGATCCTCTTGATGTATTTTTTAATTCGGTTTGCTAATATTTTGTTGAGTATTTTTGCATCTACATTCATCAGGGATATTGGTCTGTAATTTTCTTTTTTGGTGACGTCTTTGTCCGGTTTTGGTATTAGAGTGATGCTGGCTTCATAGAATGAGTTTGGAAGTATTTCCTCCTCTTCTATTTTTTGGAAAACTTTAAGGAGAATGGGTGTTATTTCTTCTCTATATGTCTGGTAGAATTCAGAGGTGAATCCATCTCGTCTGGGGATTTTATTCTTGGGTAGTTTTTTGATTACCAATTCAATTTCGTTGCTGGTGATTGGTCTGTTTAGTTTTTCTGTTTCTAGTTTGGTCAGTCTTGGAAGGTTGTATTTTTCTAAGAACTCCATTTCTTCTAGGTTTTCCAGCTTGTTAGCATATAGATTCTCATAATATTCTCCTATAATTCTTTGTATTTCTGTGGAGTCCGTCATTATTTTTCCTTTCCCATTTCTGATTCTGTTTATGTGTGTAGATTCTCTTTTTCTCTTAATGAGTCTGGCTAGGGGTTTATCTATTTTGTTTACTTTTTCAAAGAACCAGCTCTTGGTTTCATTGATTTTCTCAATTGTTTTATTCTTCTCAATTTAATTTATTTCTTCTCTGATCTTTATTATGTCCCTCCTTCTTGTGACTTTGGGCCTCCTTTGTTCTTCTTTATCCAATTTCAATAATTGTGTCTTTAGACTGTTCATTTGGGAATGCTCTTCCTTCTTTAAATAGGCCTGGATTGCAATATACTTTCCTCTTAGAACTGCCTTTGCTGCGTCCCACAGAAGTTGTGGCTTTGTGTTGTTGTTGTCATTAGTCTCCATATATTCTTTGATTTCTGTTTTGATTTGGTCATTAACCCATTGATTAATTAGGAGAATGTTGTTAAGTCTCCATGTATTTGTGAGCCTTTTTGATTTCTTTCTAAAATTTATTTCTAGTTTTATACCTTTGTGAGCTGAGAAGTTGGTTGGTAGAATTTCAATATTTTTTAATTTACTGAGGTTCTTTTGGTGGCCTAGTATGTGGTCTATTCTGGAAAATGTTCCATATGCACTTGAGAAGAATGTGTATCCTGTTGCTTTTGGGTGCAGAGTTCTGTAGATGTCTGTGAGGTCCATCTGTTCTAGTGTTTTGTTCAGTGTCTCTGTGTCTTTACTTATTTTCTGTCTGGTTGATCTGTCCTTTGGAGTGAGTGGTGTGTTGAAGTCTCCTAGAATGAATTCATTGCTGTGTATTTCCTCCTTTAATTCTGTTAGTATTTGTTTCACATATGTCGGCGCTCCTGTGTTGGGTACATATATATTTATAATGGTTATATCATCTTGTTGGACTGACCCCTTTATCATTATGTAATGTCCTTCTTTATCTGTTGCTACTTTCTTCGTTTTGAAGTCTATTTTGTCTGATACAAGTACTGCAACACCTGCTTTTTTCTCCTTGTTGTCTGCATGAAATATCTTTTCCATCCCTTTACTTTTAGTCTGTGTATATCTTTGGGTTTGAGGTGAATCTCTTGTAAGCAGAATATAGATGGGTCTTGCTTTTTTATCCATTCTGTTACTCTGTGTCTTTTGATTGGTGCATTCAGTCCATTTACATTTAGGGTGATTATCGATAGATATGTACTTATTGCCATTGCAGGCTTTAGATTCATGGTTGTCAAAGGTTCAAGGGTTGCTTCTTTACTATCTAACAATCTAACTTAACTTTCTTGTTAAGTTATTGTAAACACAGTCCAATGTTTTTTTATTTCTCTCCCTTCTAATTCTTCCTTCTCCATTCGTTATATACTAGGTGTTTTATTCTTTGCCTTTAGTTAGTATTTGGATGGTCTGCTTTCTTTATGATTTCATTTTCTCTGGTGACATCTTTTTAGCCTTAGGGGTGCTTCCCTCTAGAGCAGTCCGTTTAAGATATCCTGTAGAGGTGGTTTATGAGAGGCAAACTCTCTCAACTTTCACCTGTGTGGAAATTGTTTAATCCCTCTGTCATATTTAAATGATAATTGTGCTGGAGAGAATATTCTTGGTTCAAGGCCCATCTGTTTCATTACGTTAAATATACCATGTCATTCTCTTCTGGCCTGTAAGGTTTCTATTGAGAAGTCTGATGATAGTCTGATGGGTTATTTGTTGTATTTTCAAAAATATATATGGTTTTGGGAGGAGATTTCCGCCACCGTACTCATATTACCATCTTGAGCCCCTCCCTTGACATTTGATTTTTGATGCTTTTATAAATGGTACAATTATAAATATTTCATTAAAAAATATTTTCTTACTCATATAAAGATATATATAGAAATACAGTTAAATTTTATACCATGGCCTTTTATCCAGGTACCTTGCTAAATTCAGTTACTAATTCTAATAGTTTATCAGTCGATTCTTTTGCCTTTTTTTTTTTAACTTCTACACTCATGTCATTTGATTCTGGCAGAGATGGGCTAGAGGTGGATTACCTTTCCAATCTGTATTTGAACTTACTAGAAGCTTGATTCCTGTGTTTGTGAGAGCTGGCTTATTTCCACTGTCCTTAATCCTAAAATGGAGTCTCTCAGGGGTCCTAAAAAAACCTGGGGTTTTTCACAGAGCTTCTCCTCCTAAACCCCAACTTTATCTCCCCAACTCCAAAATGTTTGCTTAGCTTTTCAGTCTCTGGGTCACCCATTATGTATTGGAAAATGCTAGAGGGCAAAAACGAAGCTGCATGTCAGGGCTAACCTCTCCATGCGTCTCTTCCTTGTAGGATCTTGGCTCCAGAAATCTCCACTTCCTTTCTATTTTGGTTTTTAAAATTATAAGTATCTTAAGGGTTGTGTGATGGTATAGCTCATTGTAAATTTGATTTTCATTATTTAACGGCTAATGATATGGAGCATCTTTTCATATACTTACCAGCTCTTTGTATATCTTCTTTGGAGAAATGTCTCTTGGTCCTTTGTCTATTTGAAAATTGTGTTGTATTTTTATTATTAGGTTGTAAGAATTCTTTATATATTGTGGATACCAGCCTCTTAGGAGATACACAATTTCAAATATCTTCTCCCATTCTGTGGGATGTCTTTTCACTTTCTTGGTGTTATAGCTTGCAGCACAAAAGCATGTAATTTTGATGAAGTCCACTTTATTTATTTTCCTTTTTGCTGCTTGTGCTTTGGGTGTTGTATCCAAGAATGCTTTGACTAATGCAAGGCCACAGAAGTTTATGCCTTTGTTTTCTCCTAAGAGTTTTACAGCTTTAACTCTTACATTTAGCTCTACATTTAGGTCTCTGATCCACTTTGAGTTAAGTTTTCTGTATGATATAAGGAAGGGGTCCACCTTCATTTTTTGCATGTGTATATCTATATGTGTATTTGTCCTACATCTTTTTTATTTAAGTATCACTGATATATAATCTGTTGGTTTCAAATATACAACACAGATGGTTCAACAGTTACCCATATTATTAAATCCTCACCCCCTCCAATGTGGTCATTATTTATCAATGTAGTAAGATGTTACAGAATCATTAACTGTATTCCCCATGCTGTACTACTGTCCCCATGACCAGCTTATATTGTGATTGTGAATTGTTGTGCCCCTTTATCCCTCTCACCCTCCCCAACCCTTTCCCCTTGGTAACCATTAGTACCTTCTCAGCGTCTATGACTCTACTGCTATTTTGTTCCTTCTATTTTGTTTTGTTTTTATACTCCACACATAAGTGAAATCATTTGGTATATGTCTTTCTCCACCTGGCTTCTGGCTTATTTCACTGAGCATTATACCTTCTAGATCCATCCATGTTGTTGGGAATGGGAAGATTTCTTTTCTTTATATGGCTGAATAATATTCCATTGTGTATATGTACCACCTCTTCTTAAACCATTAATCTATTGATAGACATTTAGGTTGCTTCAGTATCTTGGCTATTGCAAAAGTACAGTGATAAAAAGGGTGCATATGTCTTTTCAAATCAGGGATTTTGTTTTCTTTGGGTAAATTCCTAGGAGTGGAATTACTGGGTCAAATGGTATTTCTATTTTGTTTTTTTGAGGAACCTCCATATTGCTTTCCACAATGGTTGAACTAATTTACATTCCCACCAGCAGTGTAGGAGGGTTCCCATTTCTCTGCAGCCTCGTTAGCATTTGTTATTTCTTGTCTTCTGGATATTGGCCATCCTAACTGGTGTGAGGTGATATCTCATTGTGTTTTTAATTTGCAATTCCCTGATTAGTGATGTAGATCATCTTTTCATGTGCCTGTTGTCCATTTGGATTTCTTCTTTGAAGACGTGTCTGTTCAGCTCTTCCACCCATTTCTTAATTGGGTTATTTGCTTTTGGTTGTTGAGACATATGAATTCTTTATATATTTTTGATGTTAACCCCTTACCAGATGAGTCATTTATGAATATATTCTCCCACACTGTATGGTGTCTTTTTGTTCTGCTGATGGTGTCCTTTGCTGTACAGAAGCTTTTTAGTTTGATGTGGTCCCACTTGTTCATTTTTTATTTTGTTTCCCTTGCCCGAGGAAATGTGTCCAGGAAAAATTTGTTCATGCTTATATTCAAGAGATTTTTGCCTATGTTTTCTTCTAAGAGTTTTATGGTTTCATGGCTTACATTCAGGTCTTTTATCCATTTCTAGTTTACTTTTGTATATGGAGTTAGACAATAATCCAGTTTCATTCTCTTATGTGAATTTGTCCAGTTTTCCAAACACCAGTTGTTGAAGAGGCTGTCTTTTCCCCACTGTATATTCATGGCTCCTTTATTGTATATTAATTAACCATATATGTGTGTATTTATATCTGGGCTCTCTATTCTGTTCCATTGATCTGTGGGTCTGTTCTTGTGCCAGTACCAAATTGTTTTGATTACTGTGGCTTTGTAGTAGCTTGAAGTCAGTGAGCATAACCCCCCCCCCCGAGCTTTGTTCTTCTTTCTCAGGATTGCTCTGGCTATTTTGGGGTCTTTTGTGATTCTGTATGAAATTTAGAACTGTTTGTTATAGTTCGTTGTAGAATGCTATTGGTATTTTAATAGGGATTGCACTGAATCTGTAAATTGCTTTGGGCAGGATGGCCATTTTGACAATATTAATTCTTCCTATCCATGAGCGAGGGATGTATTTCCATCTATTGCTGTCTTCTTTAATTTCTCTCATAAGTGTCTTATAGTTTTCAGAGTATAGGTCTTTCACCTCCTTAGTTAGTTTTATTCCTATGTATTTTATTCTTTTTGATGCAGTTGTGAATAGAATTTTTCTCCTGATTTCTCTTTCTGCTAGTTCATCATTACTATATAGGAATGCAACAGATTTCTATGTATTAATTTTATAGTCTGCTGAATTCAGTTATTAGTTTTAATATTTTTTTCAGTGGAGTCTTTAGGGTTTTCTATCTAAAATATCATGTCATCTGCAAATAGTGACAGTTTAATTTCTTCCTTACCAATTTGAATGCCTTTTATCTCTTTTTGTTGTCTGATTGCTGTGGCTAGGACCTCCAGTACTTTGTTGAATAAAAATGGTGAGAGTGAGAATCCTTGTCTTGTTCCTGATATTAGAGGAAAAGCTTTCAGCTTTTTACTATTAAGTATGATGTTGGCTATGGGTTTGTCATATATGGCCTTTGTTATGTTGAGGTACGTTCCCTCTATACCCATCTAGTTAAGAGTTTTTAGCATGAATGGATGTTGAATTTTGTCATATGCCTTTTCAGCATCTATTGAGATGATCATGTGATTTTGTTCTTCTTTTTGTTGATGTGATGTATGATATTGATTGATGTATGAATATTGTACCATCCTTGCATCCCTGGAATAAATCCTACTTGGTCATGATAGATGATCTTTTTGATGTATTTTTTAATTTGGCTTGCTAATATTTTGTTAAGGATTTTGTGTCTATGTTCATCAGGGATATTGGTCTGTAATTTTCTTTTTTTGTGGTGTCTTTGCCTAGTTTTGGTATTGGACTGATACTGGCCTCATAGAATGAGTTTGTAAGTATTCCCTCTTCTCCTTTTTGGAATACTTTAAGGATGGGTATTATTAGCTCTTCCCTAAATGTTTGATAAAATTCAGTTTTGAAGCCATCGGTTTAGGGATTTTATTTTTAGGTAGTTTTTTGATTACCAGTTTGATTTCATTGCTGGTAATTGGTCTGTTCAGATTTTCTCTTTACTTCTGGGTCAGTCTTAGAAGGTCTTATTTTTCTAGAAAGTTGTCCATTTTTTCCTAGGTTATCCAATTTATTGGTATATAATTTTTCATAGTATTCTCTAATAATTCTTCATATTTCTGTGGCATCCGTTGTGATTATCCCTTCTTTGTTTCTGATTTTGTCTACATGTGTATGCTCTCTTTTTTTCTTGGTAAGTCTGGTTAGGGGTTTATCTATTTTGTTTATTTTCTCAAAGAATCAGCTCCTGGTCTCATTAATTTTTTACTATTGTTTTATATTTCTCTATTTTATTTATTTCTGCTGTGATCTTTATTATGTCCTTCCTCCTACTGACTTTGGCTTCATTTGTTCTTCTTTTTCTAGTTTCTTTATTTGTGAGTTTAGACCGTTTATTTAGGGTTGTTTTTGTTTCTTGAGATAGGCCTGTATTGCTATGTACTTTCCTCTTAGAACTGCCTTTGCTGCGTCCACAGGTTTTAGACTGTTGAGTTGTTTTCATGTATTTCATGTATTTGTGTCCACGTATTGCTTGATTTCTTTTTTAATTTGGTTATTTATCCACTGATTATTTAGAAGCATGTTGTTAAGCCTTCATGTGTTTGTAGGCTTTTTTGTTTTCTTTGTGTAATTTATCTCTATTTTCATACCACTGTGGTCTGAGAAGCTACTTGATACAATTTCAATCTTTTTGAATTTACTGAGGCTCTTTGGTGGCCTAGTATATGATCTATTCTGGAAAATGTTTCATGTACACTTGAGAAGAATGTGTATCCTGCTGCTTTTGGGTGGAGCGGTCTGTAGGTATCTGTTAAGTCAATCTGATCTAATGTGTTGTTCAGTGCCTCTGTTTCCTTACTTATTTTCTGTATGGTTTATCTGTCAATTGATGTGAATGCTTTCTTAAAGTCTCCTAAAATGATGAGATGCAGTCTATTTCCCCCTTTAATTCTGTTAGTATGTTTTACATATGTAGTGCTCATATATTGAGTGCATAGATATTTATAATGGTTATATCCTCTTGTTGAACTGACCCCTTTATCATTATGTAATGTCCTTCTTTGTCTCTTGTCACCTTTGTTTTGAAGTCTATTTTGTCTAATAGAAGTACTGCTACTCCTGCTTTTTTCTCCCTATTATTTGCATGAAATATCTTTTTCCATCCCTTCACTTTTAGTCTGTGTATGTCTTTGGGCCTGAAATGAGTCTCTTGTAGGCAGCATATAGATGGGTCTTGTTTTTTTTTTTATCCATTCTGCCACTCTGCCTTTTGATTGGTGCACCTAGTCTATTTACGTTTAAGGTGAACGTTTAGGTGAACGTTTTGATAGATATGTACTCATTGCCATTTTATTAATTGTTTTGTCCTCTATCTTTTAAATAGTTCCATCATCACGTTCTCCTCAGTGTAGCCAGGACCCTCAACCCTACATGAGCTCGTGCTTGCCCAAGGACTGCTGGTTCCTGGGACATTTCCCTTATGATGCAATCGGTCCTTACCCTTTCCTCCCGAGGACTTGGAGTAAATTAGAGATTATTTCATGCAAGAATTTTGGCCTTGCTATCTTCATCGCTTTAGTGCAGAGTAAGGAGTTTGGCGTGGAGTATATATCAAATTTCATGGAAAGCTGGGAGAGGGTATTGGTCAGGCTACTATATTGCAAAAGAGACCCATTTTACAGATCTGCCGATTTCCTACAGTGGAAGAAAACATGCGGTCTGGCAGTCAGAGCCTGCTGTGCTCCAACACCTGCAACGCTGTGCTTTCTCCTGAAGCCCTGGTATCCAAGCCTGGTCCCCCATTGTGGGTTCTGGTGGGGTGCTGACTCTTGCCACTCTGGTCCTTAAAGCAAGCTGACTTTTTCTTTGTCCAAAAAGGAACATCATGAATATAATCAAATGCCTGTAGCTTTCTTGGGTGTCCAGTGCCCATTCACCAGGAGGCCTGCTTTTCTAATACTCTTTAGAAGTTTCCACATAACTTTGAGCATGCCACTTCTATTTCTCCTGGAAAGTGGGGTTTTTTAATCTGTCTTTAAGTATAAAGACAAAAATCTGAAATCTGGGATAGAATCCTTCAATCTGGACAATCTTTATAAAGTGTATAGAGGTATCTGGATGATAACCTGATGAATATGAAGACCTACTTTTGTGCAATTTCTTTTCTGGCCAGGGTTCAACCATCATAGCTGTAAATGGCTTTTCCTCTGGAAGGTTCACAAATACTGTTCATGTTAGAAAGGACTTTGTTCACTTTCCTACTACACTCTCCCTGCATTAAAAAAAGCAGAAAGCTGAACTGGCACTAGGAGGGAGTGTTTAGCCACCAGAGGGAACACTTTCTGGGCAAGGGTCTTTAATATTCTGAAGGCTCAGGGCTGCTCAGGCTTGTGAGCTGAGCAGTGGGGTCTATATCCCATGTTGCTATGTCTCTAAAGAATACAAAAGGAAAAATAATAAGAAACTTAGATAGATCATGTGTAACAAGTTGAAAAAATGTGAATGAACTATAACTTTCAGTGAATTAATCTCTATCTAGTACCTTACCTTGTCTTGAACTGCCAGTGAAACTTCATATTCATTCAGTTGTTGATTTGGTCAATAGATATTGTGTACCTACTGTGTGCCAGGCTTAGTGCTTGAGATTGCATGGGACAGAAGAGTTCAGCTGCCATGGAACTTACAGTCCAGTTGGGAAATCTGGAAATAGATATACATCTGAAATTAAATATAAATATAGATAAAGATAAGCTACAAACTAACAACTGTTATGAGGAAAACAAAGGGTACTATAAGGCATAATAGCAAAGAGCTTGATTAACTGGGGGAAGGCTTTTCTGAGTGTGATGGTTAATTTTTTGTGTCAACTTTACTGGGCTAAGAGAAACCCAGAGAACTGATAAAACATCACTCTAGGTGTGTTTGAGGGTGTTTCTGGAAGAGATTAGTATTTGAATTGGTGAACTGAGTAAAGCTGACAGGCCTCCCCATAGTGGATGGGCACCACCCTGTTCCTTGAGGGTTGAACAGAACAGAAAGACAGAGGGTGAATTCACATGTCTGCTTAATCTCAGATACCCATCTTTTCCTGCCCTGGAACAGAGGTGCCAGTGTTTTGTGGTTGTTAGGACTCAGGCTTACACATTAGCCCTCCATCCTCAGATCTTTGAGCTCAGGCTTAATTACACCGCTGGCTTTCCTGGGTCTCCCTCTTGTGGGCAGCAGATCATAGGACTTCTTGGCCATCCTAACTGTGTAAGCCAATGCTTAAATTTCCTTATATATATTAACACATATCCTATTGGTTCTATTTCTCTGGAGAACTCTAATTAATGCACTGAGTATGCCACAAACTTGAAATAAAGGGGGAACAGTGGGAGAAGGAAAATGCTAGGAAGAGGGAATGGCAGGTGCTAAGGGCCTGGGGTTGGAATGAACTTGGTGTGTTTGAGGAATGGTGAAGCCAAATGCCTGGTTGAATATGCAGAGAGCAAGGAGGTAAGCCTAGGAGGTTTCCTGAGGATGTGCTAAATGTGCTTTCTATCCTAAATGCAGTGGGAAACCACTCTAGGGTTTTCAGTAGGGGAATGACAAGATCAGATTTTATATGCACATTTTGAGTGTCTCCATGAGGACAGTAAGCTCTTTAAAGCAGAGCCAGGATCTTATGTTTCTATATCTGCTTCACAGAGACAGCATTGTGCTGTGCACATTGCAGGGGCCTGGCAGGGTGTGTTGTGATGGTGATTCATGTAGGAATTCATTTAACTTTAGGTTCAAAGGTTTGTTTGGTTGCACTAGAGAAAAGTAAAATATCTGTGTTCCCTGTAACACAGTATGGGAAAAGTACAGTTATTTTAGTATACTAAATGGATAAATGCCTCTATCTTTATACACACAAACACACACACACACGCACACAGATGTATGCCTGTATATGCACACATCATACATACATGTATATATATGTGTGTGTGTATGTATATATATATAATGTATGTATATACACATATATATAATTTTTTTCAAATAAGAGGCCATTTCTTATGACTGGGAAGCCATACATGATTTAGTACTTTTCTTAACCCCTCTTGATTTCTACTTGAAGACTATTTCTTTCTTCAATTCATCTAAAAATTGTTCAGCTAATAAATAGGTTCAAAGGCAGACAAAAGGAGCTTCCCAGGTTATGAGAAAATGCTGGGCTCTTGAAAGACCTCCACGGATAAAGAAACATAAATCTCAGAAAGTTCTTTTGAAATGTCATCCACCTTCCTTTCTCATAGGAAATCGGGGCCCAGAGAGAAATTAACTAACGTTACAGTTCATCTGGACCTTGTTACTCAAATCAGGATGGTAGAGGAGGATGGACCGAGCAGAAGCAAATCCATTTGGAGTTTTATAGTTTTCCATTAAAAAAAAATCTTGAGTTTTCTAGTAAGACAAATGTATTTATCTGACATTTGGCACCTGGAAAATATTATTCACTGATGACAATCCAAAGAGCTATCTGTTAGCCCGTGTTAGGATGGCAGACTAACGATGCAGGAATAAAAGTAATCATTTGGTACTGGAGCAATGGGCCTCGAGGCACATAAAGCCTGGATGCTGAGGATGTTTGAATGACACAAGCTTAAGTCCTTAGCAAGCTAGGGAAGTTTGCTTCTTAATATCGCATCTGATTTACTACCACTGGTATTTTAAGAAAATGAGTTCATTCATATCCGCTAATTTTATTCCTTCCCACCTCTTTCCCTTCCTTCTTTCTTTCTTTCTATCCATCAGCTATGCTCCTTACTAATGTGTGGGAGAGATGGAGGTGGATGCAGTGAAGTTAAACAGGGTCCACGCCTTCACAGAGTTTTCATTCTGGTGGGAAATAAAAGATACACAATGCGTGCAAGGTGGAATCTGAAAAGTACCCCCACGAAGTTGTTCCCAGCAAGGGCAGACCCCCTGCCAGGTTGGTGGGAAGGAGGCTGTTAAGGGTGATTAGGGAGTTGTGATTCAAGACTTAGAGGATATAGAGGTTCCAGGAGGTCTTCCTGCTTATTCGTTTGCTTTGGGAAAGGACTAATTTTTCCTCATGCATGGCTTGTTGAGGAAGATTTCTGAGGTCAGGTGATTGTTTTGGATATTATGAATGATTCCTGGCACTAACCCTCAGCCTCCCTTGATCCCCATCTGTAGGGATTCACCAAAGAGAAGCTTTGCATGCTCCTGCCAAACTGGGCATCTGTACATGGAGGAGTTGCCAGGAGCCACTTCTTTCAAATGGGCTGTTTTCTTCATCCTGAGGACCTGATGGACCCTTCCTTTCTCACTGTTTTTTCATGCCCCTTCTTGGATTAACTAGTGTGAAACACCGTATGTTGGCCCAGGTGTGTATCTTCCTTATCCAGCACACAGATACACCTTCTTATAACTGAGCTGAGGCAAGGAGTGGACAGGGGCTTTCAGGAGTTATTTGAATCCATTCTGACTCCAGAAAAAAACTCTTGTGTGCAGAGTTGTCCATTCCCTTTGAAAAATATCAGCAGGAAGACCTATTTACCCGTGTTGGGAAGTGCATCTCCCATCTAGAGCTATTCTTAATGTTGCTTCTGTTCCTGGGAGATCTGCACAATTCTAGGAATTTTAGGTCTCTGGGAGCAAAACGCTACAACAGGCGGTATAGCACAGAGGTTAAGGAAGCAGATTCCTAGAGTCACACTGCCTGCATTCTGCCACTTACCAGTGAGACACATACTGCCTGAGGCATCCTCTCTTGCCTTGATTTCCTCACCTGTGAAGATAGTACCAGATTGTACCTCATATGCTCCTGGAGGATTAAATACCTGACCTGTCTACAAAGAGTCCTGGCACAAAATTAGTATCATGCAAGTTTTCTCTATTTTTATTTCACCTTGGATATTAGAAAACAATCTGTTCTTAGATTAATTCTCATTAGGAACTTCTATTTCTTATTTGGTACAAAGTGTTTTGATAAGGAATATTAACACATACTCCTATAGCTAAAGAAGTGCATAGGTTGAGAATCATTGACTTTCTTATCCTCCGTCCTGGTCAGGTCTTCCCCCATTCTTGGCCCCATGCAATTGCTGTCCTGCTTTCTGTCACTATGCACTAGATCTGTCTTTTCCAGAGTGTCATAAAAGTAGATGCATACAGTATGTAGTGTTTTGTGTCTGACTTAGTTTGCTTAGTGAAATGTTTTATAGGTTCAACTCTATTGTTGTACATATCCATTTATTTTTATTGCTGAGTAGTATTCCATGGCGTGGATGTATCTGAGTTACAATTTGTTTATCCATTCACCTATTGAATGACATTTGTTTTACTTCCAGTTTGAGCTATTATGAATAAGGTTACTATGAACATTCACACAGAAATCTTTACATAGACACATGTTTTCATTTCTATTGTGTAAATACCCAGAAGTGGAATTGCTGGGTCATATGGCCAGTATACGTTTTACTTAATAACAACGTCCAAAGTGTTTTCTAAAGGAGCAGTTCTGTTTTTCATTCTCACCAGCAGTGTATGAGAGTTGCAGTTGCTTCTCATCACCAACACTTGGTATTGTCAATTAAAAAAATTTTTTAAGCTATTTTAATGGGTGTATAGTGCTACTTTATTATGATTTTAACTTGCTATGTATTTCCCTCTTAGAACTGCATTTGCTGCATCCCACATATTTTGAACTATTGTGTTTCTGTTTTCATTTGTCTATATGTATTGTTTGATTTCCTCTTTGGCTATTCAGGGTCTTTGGCTATTCAGTATGGGAAGATGTATTTGCAAATGATATATCTGATAAGGGGCTAATATCCAGAATATATAAAGAACTCATATAACTCAACACCAAAAACCAAGTAACCCAGTTAAAAAAAATGGGCAGAGGCCTGAACAGACATTTTTCCAGAAGACATACAGATGGCCAACAGGCACATGAAAAGATGCTCCACATCAATAACCATCAGGGAAATGCAAATCAAAACCACAATGAGATGTCACCTCACACTAGTCTGAATGGCCACTATCCAAAAGACAAGAAATAACAAATGTTGATGAGGATGTGGAGAAAAGGGCACCCTCTTGCACTGTTGGTGGGAATGTAAATTGGGGCAGCTACTTTGGAAAGCAGTGTTGAGGTTTCTCAAAAAACTAAAAATAGAAATACTATATGACCCAGTAATTCTACTTCTAGGGAATTTTCCCAAAGAGGACAAAACCTCTGATTCAAAAAGATATATACACCCCTATGTTAATGACTGCATTATTTACCATAGTTAAGATATGGAAGCAACCAAAGTGCCAATCAATAGATGAATGGATAAAGATGTGCTACGTATAGACACTGGACTATTACTTAGCCATTAAAAAGAAAGAAAATTGACATTTTTGATGACATGGATGGACCGAGAGGGTATTATGCTAACTGAAATAAGTCAGGCAGAGAGAGAGAGAATACATATGATTTTGCTTATAAGTGGAATCTAAAAACAAAACAGCAGAAAACAAACAAAACTCAAATAGACTTTATGACACTGAGAAGTGACTGGAGGTCACCACTGGGGAGGGGTTTGGGTAGGAGAGGGAAATAGGTGAAGGAGGTAAAGAGGCACAAAATCTCAATCACATATAAATTAGTCACAGGGATGAAAGGACAGCATAGAAAATATAGTCAGTAATTCTGTGACATTTCTCTATGTTGGCAGATAGTAACTACACTAGTTGGGGTGAGCATCTAATAATGTAAATAACTGTCAAACCTACATTATTGTATGTTGTATACTTGAAACCAATATAATATTGCATATCAACTCTACTTCTATTAAAAAAGTAAAATAAAAAATATCCTCAGGAAAAAAATGTTAACTTAAACTCAAGTAGTCCCAAATCCCTTAAAGAAACATCAAGTAATTGCCCCTGTAACCTGGTATTTCTTCCATTCTTGGAGCTAGCTGTTTACATTTGGAGTTGAAAAGACACCCTGTGTGAGCATAGAAACAGCATTCCATCTAGTGCTGTCAGAAAAAACAGCTCTCAGACCCAGCATCCCCAGATCTGTACGATGGGACAAACAGATGTTGTGTCCATCACAGGAGGGGGTCTATCACATTTCTGAAAAGTTGTCTCTTTCTTCTGAAGCATCCTGGTTTTATTAGTGAGCAGTCTGACCAGATGGGCTATCCCTGGCCTCTCTGATTCTCTTCCAGCAAAGATTGTGAAGTTATCTAAGACCTGCAAGGTGGGTCATGCCCATGGCTATATGGCCTTAGAGGATGGACACTGGAGGCACGCCAGCCCCACAGGAGTGGGACCCAGGTGGTATTTATCAGACCAGGAAAAGGAACCTCTAAGGCAAAAGCAACCGCAGGAGAAAGTGGTGGTTTCGGTAGTCAGGAGACTTCTCTTTCCCATCACTCTCTGACAGATAGTAAGTAATGAAAACACTGGCTAACGTTAATCAAGCACTTTCTGGTTGCCGGGCAGTGTGCTAACAGTTCACACGGGTCTTCTCATCGAATCTTTGTAAGAACCCAAACAGCTAGACAGTTTTATTATCCCCATTTGAGATAAGGAAATGAAGGCTTACAGAGATTATATAACCAATAATGGTGGAGCTGGGATATTAACTCGTCTGACACCAAACCTGTGCCTTGAGATAGTTCAGAAACCTTTTCTCCTCCCAGACAAGGAGTTAGTCATTATTGTGAGCTTACACTTTCTTTTTTCTTTCTGGCTGCCTTTTCTTTGCTGATCCCAAAAGTTCCCAGAGAAAAGGGATAGGGCGCATTGCTTTTTTGACCCCTTCGCTTAGGACTGAATTCCTGGTTGGCGGGTGTTGGGGTGGAGGGTGCTTACTGACTAATCCATGCATATTGTACCTGAACACAGCTTACAGAACCAAATCCCTTATCCCCACTCATGTTAAGGATATATTTCCTGGTTTCTTTATGATAGTGAGAGAGTAAGCTGACCTTTGACATTCTAAAGATACATTCCAGGACCCTCATGAGAGCCCATATGTATCCAATTCTTTCTTCTTCCATAAAGTGCATTCTTGATTTTGAGAAAAGAGCCACACAGCTGAGCAGAGATGTACACACTGGGTGCTTGGCTAGCCTCACTCACTATAGTTAAGGAGCTCTCTTCCATGCCAGCCATACAGTGAGTCTGATTCAAGTTTGTGCCCCAGAAAAACCACACATTTCCACATATTCTGGACATTTCTTACAGTTGGAACCGTGAATGTTAACACTGGAAATGCCAAGAGTCCACACTACTTAATTCAAGATAGTCCATGATTTCTATGCCAAATAACTCGCCCATATCCAGCATATTAAATTAAAGAAGGCTTTAGGAAAGTTCAAAAGTGAAAGGGGAAGTACCCCAGTCCTGAGCAGAAGCTCAGGAAGGCCTTGGCTGTGTCCCAAGACACTTCTCAGTGGAAGTCAGGGGAGGATGTGATTTTCAGCAGTAAGAATCAGGGAGAAGACAAGGAGAGAAACCAGAGAAGGAAAGGGTGTTTGTGTGTGTGCATGCAGGTTCACCCATGAGCCAGTGTGCCTGGAGGGCGGGAGGTGGAGTATGCTTGTGCACACCTGTGAGCAGTGGGTGAGGTGGTGTGTGGGTGAGGCCATTGCAGATGGCAGGTTAGTCTTAGCTGTGTCCTGACCTGGCTCCTGGCATTACTGAAGGGGTTTTAAATATGAGGAAACCCACTTCAGGAGCCCTGCTCAGTAGCCTGGAATCATGGGAATCTGCTACATTGTGGGATTGCTTAGATTGAGGCTGTCCATCAATGCCTGAGCCCTGTTAACCCCAATAACTGAACCCAGTACCCTGTTAACAAATTCCCTTTCCAACCCTGAGCTGTAGATAGGAGTTTTGTTTTGTTGAGATTAGCTTAGTGGTTCTAAGGCTTTTGGGGAGGTTAAAAACATAATTATTTCCTTTAAAAAGATAGGTCAGTACCTAGATTAGTATCTGCTTACTTTTGCTTTTGAAGAAGAGGAGGGGGGAGAGGTAAGGAGCTTGATTCTGGGAAGGAATGGGGCACCCAGACCCAGTACTGGCAAAACCATGAGGTCATCAAACTGTGTTGGCCGAGCTCTGATCCCAGCCAGCGCCCCATGTCATCCTCCAGGCAGTCAGTTTCTCCATTGTCCCCCAACTGCTTTCAGGAAGGACTCTGTATATCAGCCATTTCCCCACACTGTAAATTTTCGTGGTTAGTTTCTTTCTAAGAAGTCAGAGTGGTGTAGTGGTTAATGTACTAGAACCAGCCTGCCTGAGTCCGAATCCCCCAGTAGATGAAAGTATCTTAGCTATTCACTACTTGTTACTCTTTCAGGTTTCTTCCAGCTTTTCCCCATGTTACATGATGCCACCACAAATGTATTTGTGTATAGATATTTTCATTCCTATAGGTTAATCTATTCCCAGAAGTGGGATCGCTGGATCAAAAGGCATCCTACTAGTGTGTGAATGTGGCAGGTTACTCGAAATCTCTAAAGTTTCCTTGTCCGTAAAGTGGGTTTGAAAGTAATAGTACTTTCCTCCCTGGGTTGTTGTGAGAATTAAATGAATTGCTATATGTAAAACACTTAGAGTAACATCTGGTTCACAGCAAGTGTACTTAATACTTAACTTGTCATTTTCTCTGCTGGAGGTAGCAATTTGAAGCCTCATCTCCAATTGTGAAATGAAGGGTTATTCCTTATTGACAAAAACATTCTAGGCTTTAGGGAATAGCGGGAAAGTGGTGTGTTTACAGGGATGCATCTTAACTGATACCGGGAGGCAGGTGTCTAATGTTAGCACCTGGGGCCACCCTCTCTGCCAGGAAGATGGGTGCTGCTCTGAGGCCAGTGACAAGTGGCGCAGCCCAAAGAGCTCTCTTTGCCTGGGCCAAACCACTAGCCCAGAGTCTGAAGGCGGCCCAGCTTCTTAGACGGCAAGCATGCTTCCCTCCCACCACGTTCAGTGTTCCTGACTCTCTTCCTAGACTGTCCGTAGAGCCTCCAGAGCTAGAGGTGCAGCAAGGGGCATTTAATAAGGGCTGATGGGATATGTTTGAGAGAAGGAGCCCCGCTGGAGAGTGAAGCCGTTTCATCACCTGCTCCTGCCTGTCATTTCTGCTGCCCCCAGGACCCAGGCTTCACATAGACGTTTACAGGGCCCTTTGAAGGAAAGTGGTTGCTGAGGCCCTGGGGCTCCAGTACACTTTAGTTCAAATCCTTAAAGCAGTGGACTGTGAATTCTGAGCTACTGGGAGCCCTTGGCATAGCTGTCTCCCATGATTTTCCCAAGGTTCACGTCCAGATACTCTTAAATATTACCATCAATATCCTTGATATTTTCAATGGGCATTTTATTAAAACCATTTTGACTTTAATTTTTATGTTTTCAAAGATTATTGAGATATAACTGACCTTTAACATTGTATAAGTTCAACATGTACAACCTGTTGATTTAATACACTCATATATTGCAAAATGATTACCACCATAGCATTAGCTCACCCCCATCATGTAACATAATTACTATTTCTTTTCTGTGGGGAGAACATTGAAGATTTACTCTCTTAGTGACTTTCAAGTATATAAGATGGTATTATTAACTATAATTACCATGCTGTATATGAGATCACCATAACTTAGTGCATCTTATAACTGGAAATTTGTAACCTTTGACTAACATCTCCTCATTTCTCCCGCCAGCCCCCAGCCCCTGATAACCACTATTCTAGTCTCTGCTTCTATGAGTTCACCCTTTTTAGATTCAACAGAAAGATGATGTCATACAGTATTTGTCTTTGTATGTCTGACTTATTACACTTAACATAATGCCTTCTAGTTTTATCCATGTTGTTGTAAATGGCAGGATTTCCTTTCTCATGGGTGGATAATATTCCTGTGTGTGTGTGTATGTACATATAATATAAAGAAGATGTGATATATATATCCATTCTTCTGTTGAAGGTCACTTAGGTTGTGTGTATATCTTGGCTATTGTGAGTACTGCAGTGAGCATGGGAGTACAGATACCGCTTCCACATTTCCTTTGGATAAGCCCAGAAGTGGGTTTGCTGGATCATAAGGTAGTTCTATTTTTAATTTTTTGAGGAACCTCCATACTGTTTTCTATAGTGGCTGCACCATTTTACATTCCCACAGTGCAAAAGGGTTCCTTTTTCTCCACATATTCACCAATACTTGCTATCTGTTGTCTTTTTCATGATAACCATCCCCTAATGGTACACTGAGCATTTTATTCCTTGATAATTTGCAAGTGATATACTTGTCAATGGTCCACTGAAGGCGGAGAGAGCTTGATTTAAAGGGAAATAACCTAAATGTATATTCTACCTCACTTATCCATTATGGATTACCCGTAGAATTTGACAGTAGGAAAGGGGTGATTAGCACATGGAGGGTGATTAATAAATGTCTGTTGAATAAATGACTGGATGGATGTACTATAGTTTTACTTAGTTATTCCATATTGTTGGGCTTTTAGGTTACTTCCACTTGAAAAAAAATGACAATGTTACCTTGAATGTATTTGTGTATATAGCCTTCTCTTTGTCTTATTTTCTCTTTTAGAAGTGGGATTTCAGGTTCAAAGGATATAAACAATTTTATGGCATTTTCCGTGTGTTTTTACGCTTCTTTGTCCAAGGATCGTACCAATGTTGATGTTCCCCACCAGGGTTTGCCTGCCAGTTCGATACTACCTTTATTGGGCAGAAATTATTTTTTGCTACTTCATTAGGTGAATAATGGTATCTTGATGTTTTAAACTTCACATTTCTTTGATTCCAGTGAAGTTGTTTTTCTGTATTCCGTTGCTAGTTGTATTTATTATTTTATGAATTTTGTTTATCCCTGTATTCTATTATCAATTAAATGATACTTAAGGTATCAACCTCTTATCCTATTTGCTGCAAATGATTTTCCTAGTCTGTTTTCTCCTTTCCTCTTTCTCTCTTCACCTTCCTTTTTCCTTATATCATTTCAGTGTTCAGATAGTCAAATCTGTTGTTCTTTTCCTTTGTCGTCCTTGTTTATAAGCCATAAGACATGAGTGCTAGTAATAGAGGAAAGTCAGGCACCTGATACACAAGATGGGAAATTTCTCTCATTTTGTGTTAAAGGCTAGTTTACCTCACTCCATATTTACCTTAGGAATTTTTGAGTTGTATGATTAGTATATAGTGTGAAGGGTATGATACAGTTCCAACACTTTTGGCATTATGGGATTTTAGGAACAAACAGGCAGAAGACTCACTTTCTTTCTCCCTCCACACTACACCACATTTGTGGCGACAACTAAGATGACCGGGAAGGAGAAAGGCGGCTGGTTGAGGGCGTTTGAGGGAGGAAGAGGATTATCATAGTGAAATGCATTTGGAGGGGCCAACTACCTTTTAAGTGAGAAATGTGAAAAAGAGGAAGGATGGATTCTGTGTTTCTTGGCCCAGGCAAAGCTGGCTTTTAGGGGTGAGTTAGGGGGTCTGTGTACAGTGGGAATGTTTGTGCTGGCACAGGTGTGCCACTGAATTACATGAAAGGGAAGAAAATTAACCATTAAAAATAAGGTGGAAATGCTAGGGCAGGCCTCCTCTAGATATATCTGAAAATCAGAATATTGAGGCTCTAAAAATGTCCACGGAAAATCTGAAGGGCCTGTCTCCCCAGGGTTTCCCATCTGGGTTTTCGATACTCAGCTGTGTTTCCCGTGGTTGCCAAATGCAGGGCAGGGATGGTTGTTACATAATCAAACAGAGCATGTGTGCCAACTCCCCAGCCGCCGGGAACTTCTGTCCCGGAAGTTCACGTGGGAGTGAGGGGGGCATAAACATTCTGTTTCTCAGTTAGTGAGTCCTACTTTCTCTTGCATTATTTTATGCATTAAGCTACCATTGCCTTATGGCCAGACCCCAGGATGTGGCTGTGAGACATATTTTAGCAAAAAACAATTACTTGATATACCAACATAGTTGACCTAAAAAGCCTTTAAGAATTAAGCATTTGTATCTCCCCTCTTCATTTGGCAACGAACGTAGTGAGTTGAGAGCAATTAGTAATTGTAATGAGAGATGAACATAAAAAGTCACCCAATTTTGAGCTGTTTAAGTGTAGTTAAAAATGCAAAATGGGAGTTGTATGAAGAATTAGTGACACAGAATATAAATTATGTTCTTCATTTAAGAATCAGTCATGTCTGGTGCCAAGAACAGTCCCTACCAGCCCATGTCACGACCAAAAAATATTCATGCTGACCAGGCATACATGTGATCAACTCCTGAAAAACGAACATGCCAACTCAAATGCCTGATGGAAGGACAGCTGCCCTTTGGGGATTTCTTTTTTTTGGCTGGTGTCCCAAGGAAGCAATGCATTTTTAAATTTTTCTTCTTCAATGGATGTGCCTTTTAGCCTTCCCGATCTTCATCTTGTAGAGCTGGCCCACAGTAGACACTCAGATGGGGTTTGTCTGTTGACCAACTGATGGAGGGAGCAGTATTGGACCGTGGATGTTCTCCTTGCTATTCCTCGTTTGAGGGTAGCTGAGGTTTCTCTAAGATCCTGGGAGCCCTTCTAGGATAGTGTGTTTATTTAGGAAGGCCCTGTAGTCTTTGTGGCATGGCACTTTTTTTATAGGCAACAGCTCTGATATTTTGGAATTGACACTGGTAATAGCCAACATTTAGTGGCTTGTAGGCACATACTGAGACCTTACGGGTGGGGGCTCTCCACAAATGTGGGGTCGGGCCCAGCCCCATCGTCACCTGGGAATTTGTTGAAAATGCAAACTCAGGCCCCACTTGTTATTAATGTACATGTCCAGGCCCTATCCAAGACCTACTAAATCGGAAAGTTTGGAGGTGAGGCCCAGCCATCTGTGTTCTAACAAACTGTCTAGGCGATCCTGAGGTACACTGACATTTGAGAGTGTATTAGGTGAGTTATTTAATCCACACAGCATCCCCATGGAGTAGAAACTGTTTTAAAAAGGTTTAGTTTTGTAGACAAGGAAAGAGACAAACGAATACACTCAATGCTACCCAGCCTCAGAACTGGGATTTGAACCAGATATGCTGACTTAGGGACCATGATCTTAACTACTCCACCGAGAGGTGTGGACTGGAACAGAGTGCGAGGCGGAGGACAAACTTGACAGATAATGAGAAGCAGGGGTGATTTTATTTAAGTGTGTTTGTCCAGCTTGTAAGGGTATACTGGAGCCTGATTCTGTTGGCCTGCAAGAACCAGTTGTGAACATCTTTTCCCAGCCCTGCATTTCTCGGTATCAGGTTGGTAGCCTGAAGTCAGCCATGGTGGACATGTTGACTATCAGGCCTGGCAAAGCAGCCAGTTATTAAACATTTACCAGCACACCACGGCCCAAATGTATATATGCATCCTGTATTCTTTAGCTATTACATACCAATTATACAGACTAATTTAAAGCAAGCACCATTCAGGAATTAGTAATATTTTAGCCACACCTGTATTTTCTCATGTCTACAGAATTGCTTTGACAACATGGAAACTCCAGAACCTTAGAGTGAGAAGGGGGTTTGGAGTTTATCCTCTCAAAGTCCTCTTAATTTTCCAAAAAAAATTAAAAAAGGCTAGCACTAATCACCTGCCTCAGAGCGACACCCGGAGTTTAGACATCTCTGGGCCCTTTCTGTACCCACAGGGCTGAGGTGGGGGTAGATACAGCTGGTCTGGGCCTGAGAGGCAGCAGCTGGTGGAAAATATGATGAGAAGGAGGGCAGAATGGGAATCCCCTTCTCTGTGACTGGCAAGGGTGTGGGAGAGATGGGGTTGAGGGTTCCCTGCTTCTGGAACAGTGTAATGAACTGAAATGTCAACACAGGCCTTCTCTGAACTTCTGTCTCAGAGGGATTCATGTAGGAACAACCGAGGATTTGAGATTTCAGGGTTCCCAGGCCAAGGGGGCCCGGGCTTTCTGTAGTTTCCCGCCAGCCTTTCATTCCATCTCTGTCTTGGATGACAGGTTACACCACTCATGGGCCGATGGGGTGTCCTTCTCCCCAGACAGTATCAGGAATGAATTAGCATGTTTCCCTCTTGTAAGTGATCCTCTTTTTGAGTAAACATCCCCTGGGTTTCTGTGATGTGTAACTAATGGAGTGCTAAACTCTCAGGGCTGGTTTAAGACTCAGCGCACACACGTGTTGCCAATCCATCATGCTCCTAATACTAATTAACATAGCAGGGGCACAATAAAGCCACAGATCCTACACACATTACCCGGCTCAGGTTACCCTCCCATAACAGTCTTGCTGTTGACCCAACGAGAGTACACTTTGGGAAAAGGGGCTCCAGCCTCTTCTCCCTAGTGAGACCTGCCCCACCAAATAAGAAATGCCACTCTGCATCATTGTAACCATGGTGCCCACTGGCCACTTGGTGTTTCAGCTTCAGGGACAGTGCCCGAGTTCACAGAGTGGTGGGGTGGGGCTCCCCAGCTTTGCTTGGCTGGGAATATTTCTTTAACACCTGGGCTCCTGTTCTTACTGGGAACAGTACTGCTGTTCTAACTCAGGCCCTGCCTGGTCCTTAGCTCTTTAGTGAGCCTCTCAAGAAGACTTTCTGTCTGATGGAGCTCCTGCTTACCTGCACATGGTAAAAAGCATTCTCCCCTCAACCCAAATCAGACAAACAGAAATGTATCTATATCTTGATGGGCATATTGGGTGCACACATTTACCAGAAATCGTCGAATGGTACACTTGATATCTGTGCATTTCATTGCATATAAATTCTCTTTCAATGAAAATGTTTAAAAAATTACCTTTTGAAGCTACCTATCTGAAAAAAATCAGGAGTTTCTGGAAGCCTTATGTTAAGATAAAGAAGCAGACTCTGAGGTTAATATGGTAACAGGTACCTGTAATCTTGTATGTCAAATCGTGTGGTTGTTATTCTCTAATAACATTATTATTCTTAGTTTAAATGATTACGGGTGTAAACTTATAAATGATTGGAAAAATAAGAGAAAGGGCATATTCAAAGTCCATTCAGAATGGAGGTGCATGGTCTCGTAGTGGTTGGTGTGTAAGATATTAAAAATGCCTGCTTTAGAGGCCTCATAAAGGGGTGATCCATGGGAAACACGATACAGCGTTTGTAGTCTGGTGTTGAAATGCTCAGCAAACCAATCCTGCAAATACAGCACCCAACTAAGCCTCCCTTTCCTCAGTTTCTGTGATTTAGGGACCACCAGGCTGGGCTGGGCTGCAGAAGTGGAGAAGCCAAGACGCGCAGGGACCTGCTTCTGTTTGAGTTAGGGGGAGCTCAGAGTTTAACCATTTCACATTGGCGCCCTCTAGGATCTTTCTTCTCTAGAATGAGTACTTAAACTAAAATATGTTCGAAAATCATTTGAGTAAGTGACCTCTAAGGTCTCTCCCAGTTTTCCATTTATTGTATCTATCATTCTATAGCATAATTAGAGGAGATGGTTGCATGGGTACATTTCTCATGTGAGATCTTCTTCGTTATCTTCCCAGATCCACAAAGCTTTACATGCTGAAGTATGCGTCGCATATAATGTAGGAAAAAATAGTAGCTTTTATCCATCTTATAATGTAAGATATTATAATATTTTTAAAGACACATATACTTTATTGTTACATGAAATAGAAAATAACTATGCATAACCTAGAATATTATAACATTTTAGAAATTATATATAACAAATAGTTCCATAAATAGGAGAAAGATAAAAAATAGTTTTAAGAGTTGTATTGCACAGAGAGACCAAGAGGACCTAAAAATGGTTTGTGTCCCTCCCTGCCTAAGCATTTGTAAAGATCAGGTAGATGATGGCTTCTTCACCCATCCTCAGCCTTCTGCAACAAGTGAGCACGTCAAGCGAACAGTAAAACAAACCAACACTGAGCCTTGGGAAAAAAGGCAAAAACCAACCAACAGTGTGCTGTCAGGCCCAAAACCATCAGAGGAAAAAGCCAAAAGCTCATAACAGAGACTAGCGAGCAGTTAAATAAACAAGCCATCGGATTTAGAATAGCAGAGGCAGCACAGTGACAATTTGGTAATTAGCTAATTGTTGATGACTTTGATCCAGCTGTAAGAAAACACTAAAATGTAATGTCATTAACTATGATATTTTTGATAAACCACTGGATAATCAAATTCATCCTTCCTCTTAAATATTAGAATTATTAGATAAATCCATAAATAATATTAAAAAAACGGACTTTGGAGCTCTCAGAGGATATTCCTGTGGTTAAATTGTGAATAGATGGGTCTTTACCTGTTAAATATCAATGTTGATGTTTCTTGCAGTTGCATTTATTTATTGGATCGGGTAGAATGCCTTTCACTAACATGATACTCTTCCACTTAACTCTCACAGAAAGCGTACTGTTTCATCTGTACATTCGTGGTGGACGTTTCTAATCCATCATTCCACTCTTTCCTGCCCAGCCTCAGAATCCTTTTCATGGCGCAGCGTTCCTGCCAGCCACAAGCCAGCAACCTGAGTTGGTGCTGGAACAGAAATCTATTTGCCATCCCGCCTCTGACCACTACTGCTTTCTGATTCAAGGATCCAGTTGGCCAGTGGGTCCCTCTCTTTGTAGTGACAACATTTCCTACTCACTTTTTGCTTATTAGAGTAACTGTCAGTAGCTCCTCCTTTTACGTATACAGATCCAAACACTGAGTCCAGACGTTCATCTGACCAACACAATGTTTCATGATTCTAAAGTGAATAAGAAAAACAGAAAGACTTGTCAGATAAATATTTGCCAAGCAAGCCTTTCAATTCTTAAGTCAGAGCTGGACAAATTCCCTGGTTATTGTGGCTTTTACGGACTGTTTGAACCCCTAGGTCAATGATTCTTAATCTTTGATGAGTGAGGGTCAGAGTACCTGGTTCCTGCTTCGGATCTGCTGATTCAATACCTGCTGGCCGGGGTACTCTTTTGCGGGGTGAGGGAGAGCCGAAATTGTGCAGGTGGTCTCCATCTGTTCCGGCAGTTGGGAACTCTGCCCTTGGGAATAGGTGCAGGATTCGCCTTTTTGGGTGGTGTTCAGGCTAGTGGAGAGGCTGTAGTAACAGAATGCTGGGGCCTGGATGCTGAGGAGTTTCTAAGTATAGGAGTTTACTCTCAGGTCTCCACACAACTTAGTTCCATGAGAGAATTGCTAGTAATACTTTAATGGCAGTTAACCTATCTCACGTATATATGTAGTACCACTTGACAATAATCTATACGCAGATTCTCATGTTAGAGATAGTAGAAGGGGACACTCGTATAGATGACATTAGCTATTTTGTACATTAGTCATTTATACTCAAGAGTGATGTATGTTTGAGATTTCTGCCATTTCCATGGATGGTGGTCAAGGGAATGGGCTCTGGAGTTGGATCTACCTGGGTTTGAATTCCAGGCCCACCACTAATTGATCAGATGTGTGACCTTGCACAAGTGCCTTAAACTCTGTAATTCTAAAGAATGTTCTTGATGTTTGACTCAGAACATTGTTTTGAAAAGTGGATTAGATAATCTATTTGTGCACCTGGCCTAGGTGCATACACTATAAATGTACTACTTTTTATTTTACGCAAATAGCTTGAGTGCTAGTCTAACCTCAGACACTGGGATTCATGCTGAATGATACAAACTGCTTTCATGTTTTACATTCTGTTTATTTAAGCTCCTTTCTCCTTCAGAATGAGAGCTCAGGTCCTCTAGGCTCTATATGATCTGTTCCTCCCCCACTTCTCATATACTCACCACCACTGTCTCTCTTACTGTAATGCAGCTGTGTTTGCCACTTTTTCCTTACTATGTCAAGCACATTCCTACCTCAGGGCCTTTGCACTTGTCATTTCCTCTGGCAGACTGTAGTTCCGTCAGGTATCACACCTCCTTTAGGTCTCTGCAAATCCCTTGTCAGTGAGACCACTCTATTTAAAATAGCACCCTACCCGCCAGCCAGCCTTTATCCCTCTGATTCTTTCAAGGTTTTCTTCATGGCACTTATCACCACCTGACATATTATTTGTTATTGTCTGTCTTCCCTCTGTGAGGCTAGGGAACTTTGTCTGATTTGTTAATTGCTGTGTCCTCAGGGCTTAGAACTGTGCTCAATATATGGTAAGTACTTAATAAATGTCTGTTAACTTAATAAGCCACAATAACCAGTTGATACTTTGCCAATCACAAAGTAACAACTTAATCATTATTCAACAAATATCCACTCATCACATATTTTCTTTAAGGGATTTTTCCAGGTGCTATTGGAGAACATGAAATTTTAAGTATGGTCCTTCCTTTAAGGAGCTTACAGCCTTGGTTTGGAAAAATGACGGACCAAAATGTTAAAAACTAAATAAAATAATATAAAAATAACTAAAAATATGAAGTGGTAGATTATAAAGTGCATAGACATTGAGATAAATCAGAGGTCAAAGGAGGAGGGTATTCCTTGGATGGGGTGGGACAGAGAAGATTCTTCATAAACACAAGCTCTGAACATACCTTTAAGAGATGCTAGATTGTGACTGGTGTAGAGCTGATGGTCGGGCAACAGTTGAGGGATATGGAGGCAGTGTCATAAAGACCTACAGGTGTGTTAGAGGGCAGCAGGTAGCCTAGTGTGGGTCCCCTCCTATAGGCAAAAGTGGGAATTGAGGTTGCGGATAGCTTTGCAAACAGGTCAAGGATTCAGGCTGGTGGCACTGGACTGGGGTACTGAGAAGGGAGTGGTAGAGTTAAAGAGTGGACCCCAGTAATCTTGTCAGATGATGCATCTGCTGCAGGACAACTGAATTGAGGGGGGGCTTCCAACAGAAGAGGCTGGGGAGACAGGCGGGGCTGAAGGCCTCGGAGACTGAGCCCACACCAGATGGGGATGCTGACCTTGAAAATGAACTCTTGATTACCCTGGACAATCAGAGAGCTTGGGAATTATCTAGGCCTAATGCCACTTTTGATTTTATATTAATGTTCAGTTTTTTGGCCATATCTTGGCTCACTGGCCCCTTTAGATAAGAAGGGTGAAACTTATTCTTTTAAAACCTTTTTCAACCCCTGTTTTAAAATTGATTTGCAGAGGGGTGAAGACTTGGCTCTAGGGCTTTTAAAGACATTCAAAAAATCATATGAACATCACTTTTAATGTTTCATAAATGACACAAAGCTGCATGGTTAGCAGGATTAGTTCACATCACCTGCCGATTCCCGGGCCAAACTCCCGAGATGGAGAATCGGGGGCTCCTTCCTATGAGCTGTTCTGGTTGTCTTACTGTAGTGTTCACAAGTGTGTTTTGCTAAGATACTGCCCCACTGGCAAGACTTAAATAACAGTGGAGTTAAACAGACGTTTTGCTGGTCTCTGAGGCCCTGTCAGGTCAATGAACTACTGCTTGTGCCCGTAAGCATTGTCTGTTCCTGTCTGTTTGGAGACATGGCGCACTGCCCCTCCACGGACCAACAGGCCAGTGACAGAGAAGGCTGAGTCTCGAAATAACTTAGCTTGTTGCCTCGGTTGTACTCTGGTGTTCTTTTGGTAACAGTCTATGTGATTGATGTGACTTTAATTTCTCTGACACATTAGAATGATCTAGTCATGACTTGGAATCTTGAAGAGCCATCATATGGACTTAAAATTCCTCTTAACTTAATTGACAGTTGCATAAAAACACTCATTGTATACAAAGGAAGGACGCTACTTTAGTGTTTTTCACTATTGTGTACGTTGGATGATAAGAAATAATTAAATGGAAAAAAAAGGCATTCCTAGAAATGCCTTTTAAAGCCCATTAAGATCTGCTTTCACAGAGGCAATGAATGGTAGAGTACTGCGGGTAGCATTTTCCTCTGTTCTGGTTTTTTCTGTAAGCAGTTGCCTGGAATTTCAACATGACTCTGCTAAACCTTAGTTGGACAGACTTGGGTTGAGATTAATTACCTCTTAGTTGGATGAGATTCAAAACAAAGTTAGGACTTGGATCAAGGTCCCTGAGAATGGTTATCAAATAACACGTAGCATAAGGCAAGCGACATTACATGAAAAAGTCCCTTGCTTGTCGCTCCTGAATAACTCTAGTGCCCATAATGTTCCCGACTTTCTTTGTTAGAGGATTCTAATTATTGGATAATTTAAAATAGCTTATTTTGGCTATTTTCATTAAACAATTTGTGAACAATTAGTACAAAAGTGTATGGTCAGCCCTACTGAGATGAATCTCCTTCCCCAAACCAGACACCACAGACTTAGTATTTTTCATTTCAGTTTAATTAGTTTTATTGTTTTCAGAAAAATTAATTTTACAACAGAAGTAAAAGCTAATTGTACTTAAATCTTTAAAGTTATATTTCTAATTTATACCAAATACGAGGAACTTGGTTAATAAAACTTTAATTCTTTACAAACATAGAAAAACAAATGTGAGGTTAATCTCATTATAATGTAAATGTATCAAAATTTCTAGATAAAATTCCATATTTAAGAATTAATCTTCCCAGATATATTATGTATATACAATGTGGACTTTAAGTGAATATTCTAAAATCTCCTGATATTTATTTTTTCTGTGTATTATACAGCATAATCAGTTTCATCTATTTCCCCTTGCTTTTTTCTTTTACGTAGGAGTTGTTAAAAAAGAAAAAACAGGAACTTTAGCTGTAGCAGTGATAAAAACATTATAGTTATGTATCTGAGCTTCCCAAATACACATATCCCTGTAGCAATGTAAGCTTATGATTATGGAACTTTAGAAAAATGAAAAATAATTCTTTCATGTTGTAGAATCTGTAATGTAAAATGATTATAAACCACTCTTGCCTTTACTAAATATTTGGTAACTTCTGAAAGACTCCAGAGTGTTTCTCATCATGGGCTAAATGCATGCATTCTTCTCCTTCAAATTTTAATTATCAACACAGTCAAATCTAGGTTTAAAAGCCAGTATATATGTTACCTCCCTCAAATGACTAAGAATTGGTTTTCTCAAACTTTTCTTTCAAAAAAAGCCGCTGGTTGAGCTGAGTTTATGCGTGAAAAATTTCACCCCAGAAGGATAATATTTTTGGAAAGGAGTAAAAATAGGGCTTTGAATGAAAGCGTGTGTATAACTGTAAGGGGAGGGTGGAAAGGTTGTAAATGACAAGTCCCTTCTGTGGTGCAAGTCACCATCATGGTAACATTAAGCTACACTCAATTAAGCAGTTACTCTCCTTCTAGCCTTAAAAAATTTTTGAAATTCAGGAATTGTGATCCTGTAGCCAGAAAGAAAAATTGAAACGGGTTAAGCAAGGGAGTTCATTGATTTTAAAAATGTTTTATCTTCATCAGGACTTAAAAAAAAATGTTTTAAAACACCAACAATCCACAGGGACAAATGAAAAAATAAAAGGGACAACATTACAATGAAATTCTGCATCTGGGTGACATTTCAAACTGCCAGTGTACAAACAAATTTCGGGACAACGACTCTAATGACATATTTTTAAAAGAGACGGCAGAAAAAAGAATATTTGGCTGAGCAAATCTTAACGCCACATGTAAGGGAACCAGCAACTTGTTACATTATGGATTGCCAAATGACGCAGAGCATCTGGGAATACTCTGTAGAACCCTCTAACGGGGACCTGATTATGTGCTTTTCTATATTGGACTGTGTAGTAAGGCCAGATCTAGTTCTTTCGGAAAAGATAAGTGAAGTCTACTGACACTATAACTCTAAAGTGGATAAAAGTTAGATGTACAGATGTCTGCATTTACTGTGCAAACAGGGATGAAGAAAAACCGTAGAAAAGAAAACAACAATAAAAAAAAACCCTGTTCTTTGAGATCCTGGGAGGTTGTGAATGTGCATGTGATGCAGGTGAAACTGTCTAAGGCTGGGCTCAGAAGTGTTTTTACTCCTAGGCAAAGAGCAAAATTCTCTGGTGGGGAGGAATCCACCAGGGTCATAGTTCTAGACCCAGGGCTGAGGTAAACTCTCTGCTAAAGGAACGAGTTCCAGGCTCTTACAGTGTAACAGTCCTATACCTTGAGAATGATTAATTACTCGGTGTTTTAGAGAAAGTCCCCCAAGTTGGTTAGAAAAGCAGGCTACCTGGAGTTCAGTCTCTGGACTCTAGAATGCAGAGCCACGATTCACCTTTGCCATCCGTATCCCTGTCCCCAGTCCGCTGGCATCAAGCCCATGTTGCATCAACGCAGAATACTGAGTATTTTGTTGGAATGATTTGTCATAAGGTTGTGAATTCCAGAAAGTATCAGATCTAAGGCCCAAGAAATTTCCTCTGATTAGTATAATTAAATCTTCCCAACTCAGTCAGTGGGGTTGCAACTTTAATTGACAGAAATGTAATGGACTTTTTATGGCATTCTTCTGAGCAGGGTGGGGCGGGAAGGATGGCCTTAAATCTGGCTAATGGATATATAGATATTATTTGGCCTACTTTTCTGCATTGTTTAAAATGTCCTTTATTAAAAGTTTAAGTTAAAAAAAAAAGGAGAAAGAAAAGCGCTCAGTTCTAGGGGGGGAACGAGCCTTAGCAGGCTGAGATAAGAGAGATGAAGATGAACTGTCTTCTTCACACAATAGCACAGTTTCTTTGGAAGAGAAACAAAAATCATTTGGGTCAACTTGTTTGTTTAGCAAGGTTTTTACTAGCTTTCTGCATCCTGCCTACTTTTCAAAATGAGAATAATAATTCCTCAGTGTTTTCACAGGGATAAAGAAATCTCTGTAAACATTCCAAAGCTTTGTTCCCTTTGGACACAAGGGAGGTGAGGCACTGGATTTTATATTTGGCCAATGAAGGAATAGGATGCCAGCTTCGTTTGACAGAAGGGCATTGTGTGAACAATCATTAATGAAGTGGCACCTGTATGTCCCTCTGTGGCCGTCTCACAGCCCTCGTCCTGATTTGCAAGTGAACAAAGTCAAGGGGCACCTAATTAATACTTTATGCTCAAAATGCTTTATGATTTTCAAAGAACTCCATTTTTTTTCTCACTTTGAACTTAGAAAAGTATTGATATAGGCAAGGCTTAGTATCTATTATCCCCATTTTACAAACGAGCAGCTGAGGCTTAGAGAGTTTAAGTGACTTGTCCAGAACTTCTCAGGGGCTCCAGAAATGACTGTGGATCTTCTATGCTTTCAGAGCCCTGGCTGCTCTTCACAGATTCTTGTAATCTTTGTGTTATATAGATTTGCCTCGGGTCATTTCCTGCCACCATATTTTAGTCTTCCTCATTGGCTATAAGATGAAATTCTGAAGAACTGTTCCTTACTGAAAATTACCTCTGCTGCTTAGGGCAGTTTCTGCATGGTGAGATTTGCAAAGTTGAAGCAGGAATGGAGAGTATGGTGTAGAAAAGAACAGAGGACAAGGATATGGTGTGGGAGAGGGCCAGTTATGATAAGAAAAGCTGCCTAATTTGTGTTCATGGAGATTCACTTGGCTTGTTCTGGAAGAAAAACATTGACGTTTGGGAGGGTAGGGAATTGGTTTCCTGTAGAAGCAGCCGGGACCTCCGTCGCTCTTCATCTGGGCTGCCCTAGCTCACTGCTGATGGGAAGCGTGGTGGAATGGGACGGCTTCAAATTCCAATCGGGTTCTGTTACCCTAGCCATGTACCCTGGACAGGACAGGCCTTTGGAATCTGCTTTTTTAACTGTAAAATGAACTGTTGTGAAGAGTCACTAATGCCCAGTTAGAAGAGTCTGGGCACAGAATCTGATAAATGGTGGGTCCTCAGTAATTGCCATTCCTTCTTCCTCTTTCCTTCCTGAGTTCAAGATCATTCCAAGAGTCAATGCAAGAAGGGCCCCCTCTCTGTTCTTCCGAGTTGAGTCTTAAAGGCTGAAAGAGCCTCAGGGTGGCAAACAACACCCACAACCTCCCCGTTCTCCGCTGATGATTCTTCAGACTTCCAAGTCTATCACTGTTCCCTACCGACTGTCAACCCCTTTAGGAAAAGGGCGCAGTGGAGGGAGAGGATCTCATGAAGCAGTGCTGCTCAGTTCCTGAGGGCCGGCACGCCCGCCCCATAGCGCCCCCGCGCGGCCTCTTCCCGCAGGGAGGACACACGCCACTGGTTTAGGGGAAGCGGGGTCTTCAACCTTCCCTGGGATCTTGGGCGTTTGGCAGTACAATCGGCTTGGGACTATTAGGCACTAAGGGAGGATCAAAGCATTCTTGCGAGGCCCGAAGTGCCCAGGGTCGCAGTTTTGTTAGCCTGGTTTCACCTCGCCAATAAATTTTCTAAGAAGGGGCAAGGGTGTGGGGCTAGGCGGGCCCGGTGTCCAGGAGGAGGAGATGGGAGTTTCTTGCACCTGCGCTCCTGCCCCGTTAAATCAGTGTGAAGCAAGTGACATCTCCTCTTTGCTTGCCCCCTTGGAACTGCCCATCTCCTTCTGAACACCCGCCAGCTTTCTAGGGTCAGCGTTTTCAAAGAGAGTATTTCCTCCTGCTCTTAAAGTTTATGTAGCACTTTGTTATACAGGCTGCTGGGTCAAGCTGGGCTTTTGTCTCTCCCTGCCCCCTCTCTCTTCCCCACACGCCTCAGTGGAGTAGCCTTTACACAAGCCTCTTGCATGTTCTCATCCCACCTAGAAGCATAAAATATGTATAGATATATATGTATATAAAAATGTATATATATATATATAATGTGTATATATATATATATACACACACACACACACACATGGAAAAGGACTTCAGAGGTGATTTGATTCAACTTCAAGTCTTTCCTGTTGCAGAGCAGACAATTTAAGCCTAAAGGAGTGATGGTGAATCAAGTGGCCAAGAATCAAGGTTTACTTGAGTTGGTAAAACAAGGAATAGAACAGGGGAACCCCCAGAGGGTCTTACTAGTTCTTTTCACTACTTATTTCTTAGAAGGAAAGAATCCCAGAACTCTGTTTTAGGCAGGTCAGGTACTTTGTAGAGGGGTCTGTGTTTTTGCCAACTGGCTGTGCAGACACAGGGTCACACTTCAGTCACTGGGGTGTATGGACAGTTGCTTGCTATCCATGTGAGAGCAAAGCCAGAGCCAAGGGCAGTTGGATCCTCTGTTCTTACCCACTCCTGCCACATCCCAATCTACCATGACTGACACAGGAGCATCCGTGTGGTGCAAGTCACTCTGTTGGAGTCTTCTTCCAGGATTTGGGTAAAGCTTGAGCATAGGGATGCTTCTGGTAGACATCGGTAAGAATTCATCCAGCCAGCAAGGACACTTTTCAGAGAGAGCTCCTGGGGCTAATAGCAAAGGAAATGTTTTGGGCCTCCCCAGAGCCCAAACTCAGACCCCAGAAGGATCACACCCCACAGGGCAGGGCTAGGGAGGCCTGTTTAAGTGGCCTGGTTATTTTTGGCTTAAAATCCGCTAGAATAGGTCTAACCTAAAAGCCACAGGATCATGCAATCTTTGTGACTTCTGAGAACCCTCTTTGTCATATTTTTTTTAAGTAGGATTTTGACCAGATAGGATCATTTGCAGAATTATGGAGGGGCAGAAATGCCACCAAGATGTCAAAGTCAACACCATAATTGTCTCTCATCCTTTTGTCCTTCTTGGACTTTTTCTTCATACCTGTGATCTTGTCACTTGAGCCATGAGTCCATTAAACAGGAATTAAAATGTGTGATAACTTTCAGTGTTAGAGAGAACTTGGGAATCACTGAATTGTACTCCTTCACTTTATTGTCAAGGAATCTGAGACCCAGGAATGTGAAAATATTTGCCCCACGCCTCCTACACATGGGTGAAATTAAATTTTCACCACACATAGTGCTTTACCCAATGCTTTGCTTCCCCTTTCCTCCCTTGATTTCTCTCTACTTGGTATTTGGGCTGTTGGGAAAATATGGAGAATGATTTGAGTATGGATAAAATCTGCCCCCTAGAAATGTTATACCTTGATATGGGGATGGGCACAGGGTGGAAAGTTCTCAGGGATAAGGGGTTACTGTTTCACTTATTCATGAGACCCCCTAGGGGCTGCAGGAGGTCCAGAGAAGGAGTCATGTGTATGTGTCTGGCGTCCTGATGGCAAGGAGCCATATGTCCTCTGATGGCTGCCTTCCATAGCAAGGACACCGCCTCTGAGGTGGATCCCAGACCCCATTACAACCCTGAGTCTCTGCTTCCCCTGAGGACCATTTGGACTGGATACTGAGAAATCAAGAAGGTCTGAGCTTGCTTCATCTCCTAGCTGCTGCATGACTCCCGAGTGAATTGAGCCACAGTTCACAGCATGTAGGATCGATGTTGCCTGAGGCTGGGGGGTCAGGCTGACAGATCCTTCAGATATGTGAGGGTGACAGGATTGCTTCACAGTCTGGGCATCTCACTCCATATCCCACTGCAAAGGGCACATTTTTTTGGTTGTGTTAATTGTATGAAGGCATGGAGCTGGAGGGGAAATTATTGTGGTCCCCTCTGTCCCGGCAGCCACCATGTCACAATGTGTATTCCTAGCAAGTCCCATGAACTCTAAGCCTCAGTTTTCCTTACTATTTGTAAAACGATGGGTGTGGACTAATTGGGTCTTTCAGTCTTAAGTGCCTGCGAATTAAACCCTGCTTCCCACCCAAAAGGGATGAGAGCCTACATCCCACTGTCTTTTGTTCAGCTTTTTTCTGGACACGCAGAGCAGGGAAAGATAGAATCTTAGCCTCCCGGACAGATGCCTGCCTCTCCACCCCAATTGCTTGACAGGTCGTATATTTGATTACGAAAAGCAAATTGGGAAATCATATTTCTGCAGTCTCATCTGGGATTATTTATTTAGTCGTGTCCACAGCCGGTCAAAGTTGTGAGACCATACAATGTTAAGAGTAGCTTTCTGCGAGAGGAGGGTTCGAGGTCATCTCTAGAGAAATCCGCCACAGCAAAGCATTTACTGAGATGTGCATTAGTTTCCAAAAAGTAATTCACCACCCGAGGCGCTTGCGGCAGGTTGATTTAGCGAGGTGACCCAGGATGGTGGTGGAGGGCAAGGTTCCTCCCGGCCCCAGCTCAGCTCGAAGCGTCGGAAGTTAGAAAGTCGGGTGGGGTCCTGTGGAAACCTGGTGTCAAATTTCCCCCTGGATCGGGCTTTCTACTTGCCACGTTCCCGAGTTAAAATAAGCACAAAACGAACATACACAATGACTTCCAAGAACCCAAGGTTCAGTAGGCGTAGGTCGCCGTGCCAGGGGGCCTACAGCATCATCGCCTGTAAGGCTGATTCCCCCTTGCAGGTGAGGAAAGTGAGGCGCAGAGGGGGGCTAAGGATCCTCCTCCTACCCCCCAGCCACAGAGCGCCAGGTCCAGCGTTTTGAACTCCCCGGCGTGAGCTCCGAAACCCAGGCCCTCGGCCTCCAAACCGGATTGCCTGCAAGGAGTCAGGGCCCAGAAGAACGGTTCGGTGCACACTCAACTCCGGCGGCCGGGGTCTCAGTGACCAGGGCGAGAGGTGCCGGGCCAGGACGGAGAAGCAAGGCCGCAAGCTGGACTAAACCGGCTTGGCCACGAGAGCAGGCGGAAGGCAGGCAGCCCTTGCGGCTGGGCGTCGGCGGACCAGCTGGGATTTGCAGCGAGGAGCTGGATGCGTGAGCGGGAGCCAGTAGGACGCAGGCTTCTCTTTCTCTCTCTTTTTTTGGGGGGATGGGGTGGCGGGGGTGGTGCTTTTGAAAATAAAGTAAGCTACCCTCATCAAGAAAAGAAAAAGAACTATCCTCCCTTCCTGCTTTTTTTTGTTGGGATTTTCTTGCTTGACTCAGTGAAGGGGGTCTTTCCGCCCGGTGGGTCCCAGCTGCACAGGAACGGGAAGGGGTGCGGGTGGGAGGGATTTGGGGGCAAGGAATTGGGAAGCGGGGAGGGAAGGATGTCCTCCGCGCCGGCCAGCTAGGAGAGACGCAAACCCCGAGGGCCGCCCCCACCAAGCCTGGCGCCCTGAGTCAGCCACGGTCCCGCTGCTTTGTAATTTACAAGAGGGAGTCCGAGTCGCACTTGGTAATTTGTTGTCGGTTTACAAGCCAAAAGGACTTATGTTTCCTCACCTAACACGTCCTCAGTCACGGCCTAACCCCTTTTAAGAAAGGGATCTGGAGATAGAGCTGCATTCCCTGCGCCCCGCCTTTCAGGCAAGCTTGTGACGCAGTGGGTGACCTGCTCACACTGCCGCCTCTGGAAGAAAGGAGCGCTTTTTGAGCTCAGACTCCGTAAAGAGGATCCTTATTAATACCGAGTCTCCACACCGACCAGGCCTCTTCCCATTTCGCAGATGAGGCAGCTGAGGCACAGAAAAATAATTGACCAAGGTTATGTAATCAGTGGACCAACCCTGGCGTCAACCCAGGGCGACTCTCATTGCCTCTGAATATTTAATTTACTAATCAGTTTGTGAGATCTTAGATTCCTTTTTATTTTTGCAGAAAAATGCAGATAATTTCGCAGCTAATATTGGAGTTCCTCAGATTTCCTGAAGCTCATCCCGTAATAAAAACCTCCCTTCTCCCACACCCTCTCCCACATCACCTCCTTTTAGTAGTTGGTGAGATCGCGATTCTGCCGGAAGTTGGGGTGGGGACAGGCGTTGGGGAATGGAATGTAATTCAAACTGGATCACGATTACAGCGGCATGCCCCCAAGTGTCAGATGGGGTGCAGGTAGGGTAGGAGGGGACCACGTGGAGATGGGCAGGGAAGTCTGGAGGAAGTGGGGTCCTCCTATAGCTTTTTGCTAGGGGTGGGGAGAGAGTGCCTGGGAGGGACCGAGCCAGGACCCAGTCCCTCTAGGAAGCACGCGGGTACAGCTTTCCCCACATCTGGCCAGACGCTGCGCCCGGGAAGGCTATTCTGGTTCTGATCCACGTTCTGAGGACCTTACTCTCCTCCTACGCTTGGAGCCCCAAGAGCCGGCTCCACTATCCTCGGGCACACCCCCATCCCTCCATCTCCTACCTCTGGTTGTGGCTTCGCCCGCGTGGTTTACTGTATACAAATCCCACTTGTTTCCTCCTTATCTAGCAGTTTTTTTTTTTCACTACTCGAACTAGTTAAAGGGCTGTCCATCCGGTTTATTTTCTGTTTAGGAAACAGCTGCTCATGCTCATTTCCACTCCAGTTCCCTCCCGGTCCTCCTTCCCCTCAATCTAGTTACCCCAAAGCGAGCAACCCTACTTTCTTGATTTTGTTTCTTAATATCAAAAATAACCAGTGAAGGCCTAATGATTTCATGCCCTCCCCCACCCCGGGAAAAGCAATAAATAAAATAAAAGCTCAGCCCGCCAATCACAACTACCGTCTGTGGAGAAGTTTATAGTTTGCTGAAGCACTGAAATGCCTGCCACAGCAGAAATGTAGCTAGTAGAAGGAGACGCAGAAAAAACAGAATGAGTTGATAAAAACATACCCTGTCCTGTTATAGGGGGGAATAAAATAAAAATCAGGAACCCACTGAGTCTTTCTGGCTGGGAGCAAAGGGCTCTACGAAGTTTCTGAGACTTCAGAGCAAAGGCCGACCTCGGATCATGGTGCTCCGGCCCAATGCCCTCCCTGAGACCACTGAGTGACCCAGGATTCCTCTTTGAACTTCTATTTCGTTGAAGGGAAAATGGGGAAAATAACATTTCTGCTGCGGTCAAGAATTCAAATGCTTTAACGTAGGTGAGCATATGCGTTTCTATGGGGATAAACAAGTATGCAAAAAGTAAAAGTTCACTGGTGTCATTAGGTAGTATCAAGCAATAGGCACCAACTGCGTGGCTTTGTCCCACGTCTGAGCGTACACAGCTCCCAAAGCGCCCCCAACCGCCTCCCCAGACACCCAGAGCGACTGAGCAGCCTGCAGAAATAAGCGGCACTGTTTCTCTACTTCCTTCGCTGGGCTTCGCAAGCGGCCCTGGGAAAAAGCACTCGCACAAAGGGAAATCCCAGTGCCTAGTCATCAGGCAAGAACTTCCCAACATCGCCAGAGGTTTGAGAATACTTGCTTGCCAGCCTATCGCGTTAGTTGCACAGATTCCTAACCTGCCCTGTTCCCACCGCTCAGAATTTGGTTAACTTCTAACTTTATAATGGGATCCGAGAAAAGAAACGTTAGAATAAGTTCAGTAATTTTTTTTGTCCTTTAACAAGTATTTATTGCGGGCCTACTATGTGCTCAGTGCAGTGGCACTCAATTTCCATTATCTGTCCCCTAAGCCGGCCCTGAGAGGCATTGTGTAACTAGAAAAGCGTTTCAGTGATTTTAAATTTAGTTCCATAAATAGAACGCAGCGTTAAATTAGAGGACTAATTCTTTCAACATGTTGGAAATTTAAGTTATCAAATATTTATGCAAGGGACTTTTGAGGGAGACAGCAGAAGGTATTTTTTTTTAATAAATACATTATGCACACAAAAAATCATCTTAAAAAAAGCCTCATTAGAAAACATGCATAGAGTGAATATTCTGTACTTAAATCTCTTACTGGCATGTATTTCCGTTTCCCCAAAATCAACTGTAACTGACGTAGCAGAAAAATATAACTGACGCAGCTGACTTGGCGACCTGCTTGCCTCATAAGCCTGGTGAAGGATTAAAGGAGAAACTATTTTGTCTTTTGAGGATGAGTGGCACTAGCCGGAAAATTATCTCCAGGTCATTAGTTTGATAACCTGGCGTTGTGATGCAAAGTAACCATTGATTTAGTCTTGCAGGAGAAAGTAGGATACTGCCGTGGCCCGATTAGAGAGGCCTCATATCCGCGCCCAACTTTGGGAGATGAATGAGTCGAAGAAATGCTGGTGATTCTAGTAGAAACCAACTTTCGGACTTCTGCTCGTCTATTACTTTATCTTGTGGACAACACGATTCGTAAGAGTGTGTCTCTGCTTGTTTCCTAGTCCCTGAGATCAATGGCGATTTCACCCCAGCAGGCACCGTCACACTTCGGGTTTAGCGTGGGGACAGAAGACCCGGCTGCACCGAAGACCGCGAGGGAGGATTCTGGCAGAGCGCTGAGGGGAGGAGCGCGGCGATGCGAGGAGGCGGAGAGCGCCGCCGGCGCGCCTCGGCCAATCGGTTTTCACTCCGTCTGACAACCGGCCAATCAGAGGGCGCGGAGCTCGGGGCTCGGAGCTGATAATACTAGGAAAGGGAGCAGAGGCTGACTACTGCAGCGAGGGGCGCTGCGCCGCACGCAGCTGCGTGCGTCCTCCCGCCCCGGGAGTCCGCGGTCGGAGTCAGGCCAGGGTGGCCCAGCCTTCCCGCCCAGCTTGGGTCAGAGCGAGCCGAAAGAAGCCTCAGCGAGGTGAAGAGCCTGTGGCAGTGGAAGACCGGTCAGAACTTTTCAGACTTTGGGCTGTGCAGGGCGAGGTTGCTGAGGACTTGACTCACCTTTACGCCTCCCCGCCTCCACTCCCCAACCAGTGGGCTCCGGGCCTCTTGCTGTCAGGCCCCCGATTTTGTGGCAGGGTGTGGTGACCCGATTTCTGTTTGCAAGCACAGCCAGCAGCCCAAGAACCAGGTCCCAAGGCTGGATCTCTTTTGCCTCGGCTGCCAGCCCGGGCCTCGGAGTCTTGGTGAGTGCTGTGATGTTCTCGGGGTGTCAGGGAGGGCCAAATCACCTTTCCTTATCTTTTCTATTTTAGTTGGAAGTCCTGCCTTACAGTGCAAACCATGCCCGATATACATTGATCCCGCGCGGCTCAGCCCTGAGCTGTTCAAACACCACTGATGCTGACAGTCATCTGAAGCTCTGTGCCCATTGTGCCTATGGGGTTCGAATGACAGCAGGACAATTTTGGGTTTTAGTTCATTATTTGTTGGGGTGGGGAGGTGATCTCTCCAAGCCCAAGAGGGGGTCCTTGTGCTTTAGGAGGATGAGAGGCATTTGGGAGATGTAGTGTGATGGCTTGCTGGGTCCAAAGGACCCCTTGTGATCAAAAGGAAAATAATTCTTCCATCGACACTTTTATATTCATCATGGCCATTCTAGTTGGGTATGGGGAGGCCTGACAAGTGGCCTAGGCCGGCCTAGTCGGACGCGACGCCTTTGTGTATGTGATGAGTGTGTTACCCGTGGACTTGTCCCCAACTGGCATGTAAAGCCAGAGAGAGCTATGCTATGGCTAAAGGTTAGAGGCTCGCAGAACACTTAGAATTAATAGATAAAAACCTTCCTGGATCTAGATAAAAAAAAAACTGGGGACCCCTGGGGGTCCTAAAGGCACGTGTGGCCTGGATGTGAGGCCTGCGTAGAGAGCCGGGCTCCGCCAGGGGTGGGATGCGGGCAGACCAGGAGCTGCGCCCCAGCGCCTGGGGACGTTGCCTGACAGCAGTCCGTGGGTCTTTGCGTCTTTTCGTGTCTCTCCAGGGCACAGACGCCTGAGCATAGGCCCGAGAGGAGAGCCGCGCGCCATGGCCGACCGGCAGGCAGACCTGGTGGCCGGAGACTGGGAGATCGACGTGGAGAGCCTAGAACTGGAGGAGGACGGCCGCGGGGCGCCGCTGCCAACGCTGCCCGGGCACAGCCCGCCGGCGGCGGATGGGGACGGCGAGGAGGAGGACGACGAGGACGAGGACGACGAGGACGCGGAGGACGAGGGCGACGGCGAGGAGGCGGGCGCGTCCCCGGGGGTGCCGGGCCGGCCGGAGCAGCAGAAGGGACTGCCGCCGAGGCTGCCTCCCTCCCTGCAGGCCTCGCAGGCCTCGGCTGGGCCCCCGGAGCGCGGCGCAAACGCGGCCGGCGGCGCCGAGCCGCGCAAGCTCAGCCGCACGCCCAAGTGCGCGCGCTGCCGCAACCACGGCGTGGTGTCCTGTCTCAAGGGCCACAAGCGCTTCTGCCGCTGGCGCGACTGCCAGTGCGCCAACTGCCTGCTGGTGGTGGAGCGGCAGCGCGTCATGGCTGCCCAGGTGGCGCTCCGGAGACAGCAGGCCACAGAGGTGCGTACTCGCCGGGCTGGGGTGCGGTGGGGTGTCCTGGGCTGCCTGCGGGTCGGGAGTCGGAGGAGACGGGGCTGCTCCCCAAACATCGGCGCTCAGGGCCTCCTGACGCCTGGCACTTCGTCGTAAGGATGGCGATGACACTTCTCTGACCACGCTGGCCTGCGGGGTCAGGGGATTGGTGCGGGAGCCGTCGGCATTTTCGGGGAACTTGGCAGAAAAGAGTGCGTGAAAAAGCGGACAGAGAGGCCTTGAAATTGGTTAGGCCTCTTATGGGAAAGGCACTTTATTTTTGTTTTATATTTAAAAATTTATGTTGCCAGTTTGCGGGGAGGAGGACAGACAGCAGTTGATGCCGTGCACTGCGGCCATAGCGACGCTCCTTGCTGGACGACTAGCCCTGGTTGGGTAAAAGACCCACGCAGCGCTTCCGCTGTCCCGGGCCATTTAAGATAGGCAGGCTGTGCTGCCCATTTCACAGATGAGACCAAAAGTGGCCTGGGCAGTTAGGTGCCCGGCAGCCCGAAGTCCTGCAACCGGAAGCTTGTGCGCTTTCCCTGCCGCCAGCGTTACCAAAGGGCCGGGGCTCCAGCTGTGAGGAAAGCCAAAGATTTCTTTACAGGAGAGCCTTTTCTTGAACTTCGGGCTTAATGTTTCCAAGTAGTCCTGCACCTGGGGAGCTCAGAGCCAGGGAAGCCGCGCAGGCCTTGCTTCCAGACTCGGGTCGTGCGAGGATTTTCGATTTTACTTTTTGGCGAGGAAGGGCTAGGGACTGGATCACTAGACACACCGAAGGTTGTGACCCCAATGGAAAGCCTCCCAAGGGCCCCAGAGAGGTGCTGGACTCAGGAGGCGGCCCTGGCCGTGAGCTCGGCTTCCTCCCGCTTCCGGCGTGTCTCAGCTTGCCTTCTGCGTTTCCTCGCGTTCTCCACCGCTTGCTGGGCTTGACGCTGCCATTGAAGGGCCCAGAATACCACCGAATAGGTGAGGTGGTGACTTGGGAGCGAAGGCGGGGTGGGTGGGATGTCTCTTTGTCTTGCATCCCCCGAGACCTCCGAGGATTTTGTTAGGCCTCATGCGCTCCACCCTCCTAGTGGACAAGCCAGGCCCAGAACCTTTTGAGAGAAGCACGCTCAAGTCTCTCCCTCAAACCCCTGCACCTGGCCCCACCCGCCCTACTGCAGGGAGAAACCAGCCCCACATCACTGCCCAAAGGCAGGCACCTTCAGCCCTACTCTGGGCAGCTCTCTTTAGGGGCCGATCTCCTACTGTATCCTCGACAGTAGAGTTCACCCTCCTTGGTGATGTCGTCCTAATACTGGCTGCTGGGCGAGTATGGGGAGACTCTAAGGAAAGCGGCCCCAAGCTTTGGAGAGAGTTTCTAGCTCGTTGCCCTGGAATTAAGGAGGGCTGATATTAATTCGTTTAGAATCATTTTCACATGGGATGGGAAAATAATTTCATTTAGGCTGGGAAGAGTTACTGATGCGCCTTCCTTCTTTCTTGTCCCTCACATTTTCTTTCGAGGCATTATGGATTATATGTTTCTTCTGTTTATAGGACAAGAAAGGGCTCTCCGGGAAACAGAATAATTTCGAGCGCAAAGCCGTGTATCAGAGGCAAATCAGGACACCCAGTTTGCTGGCCAAAAGCATTTTAGAAGGTAAAGCAACACCCGATTATCCTTTAGCCTTTTAAACCAAGTTTTGAGTGATTCTCATCAGGCAGGCACATGGCATTTTTATTAACCTGCGAAGGAGCATTCTGAAGGTAAGGTACTTTTTATTAGAAAGTTTTCCTCTAGGAAGAAAATCAGGAGGTGGGAATTTACTCTTGAATACTTCCTGAGGTTTTTGTCACTGATAATTGTGTTGTCTGCTCAACAGTTAATTAACATAGAGTGCTAATGGGGTAAATGAAGTTTGCCCTAGGGGAAGAGGTGTATGGAGATACACTGCTAAGTGATCCCCCAGCAGATGTCCTGGAGGGAATGAATTGAAAAAAAAATTATTAGTTGTAGTTGGAGCTAAATGGAGGAAGTCAAGTGAGTAGTTTAGCAGCTACTCACCCCAATAAAATCCTCTAGTCCGGGCGGTCCAACCTCTAAGCTCACCCTTTTTCTTTGTACTACTTTCCTCCCCGGATTATCTACATAATTGTGGTTTTTTATCATTTAATTGTACCATGTCTGACAGTCGAGACAGTAGACTCTGGAAAAGGTTTTGAATCAAACAAGGGAAGTGGAGACTGAATTTGAACAGTGTGAAGTCTCTTCATGTTTTCACTTTATCTTCAAAGCCTGGTGATACATTAATTTTTCTTACTGATTTTTCACATCATCTCTGTTTGGGTATGAACTTTATTGATCTGGATAAACAATATGTTAACTACCTTTTATTATATATAAAAAAGGAAAGTTTATTGGCTATAATCACTGCTGCTTCATAAGATTCAGGTTGAAAAGCAGATTTTTTTTTAAGTGGATATTTAAATTCTGTGTTTTTTTGGTGTGTGTAGCTTCTGAATTGAGTTGGTTCTGGACAGGTTTTAAGTTTTTTAGTATCTTACCCTATGCTGTGTACTTTTGACCTTAGAATGGTTTCATGCATCAAAAATGAATTTGGTTACAAACTGGGTAAACAGATGTATAACCATAGGGACCATAATGATAAATTGAAATTGTGCCAAAGCAACTTGAGAAGTCAGAGGACTAAATGGAATACTAAATTTAAGTAAATAACTTCCTGGCAAAAACTTACCATAGAAATGGAAACGTTAATTTTCAAATTTTATTTTATTTGCAAATGAGTATGATGGGCTTGTCACTATGAAAACACAAACATCACAATGGATCCTTCAAACAAATTTGATAATGTTGAGTACTTGGGGATTATGAAATACTCAAAGTATCTTATGATGCCAGGAATTCTGTTTACATTATGCTAATCTTTGTTTTCAACTTTGTCCCTATTCATAAAATGTGCCATGACTTAATCTATGTTCTAATGACTGCTTGATTGACTATTCTGGTATCTGGCCAACATAATTAGAGCTTGGGAAAATGTTTTAAGCCAGTTGTTTTCAATAGAGCAGGGGATCTTCCCTCCATGCGCTTTGTTTGTTGGTTTGCACTGGAAGTCAGGAGCAGGGGTCTGATGAAAAATTGTTCACTGTAGGATCTGTTTGACTAGTTAACAGCTCTTTTCAATTTTCTATGCTGCTCTGTTTCCTTAAGTCTTCTCTCTTTTTCTCTTCACTAATCTACTTTAACTTTCTCTTTTTTCCTAGTTCTCCTTGGATTATTCTACAACTGTAACAATGTGTACATAATGAGCCATCTTTAGAAAATAAAAGTGACATCAGCTCTAGGTATAGATATTTTTTTGAATAATGGGAAAAGATGACATGGATAGTAATAAAGCATTGATGGAAATAAGATGAGCAGATTTGTCTCTTACCATATAGAAGCCTGGGAAGAATATTAAAATTTCAGCCAGTAAAGGATGCTGTACAAGTAAACCAACAAACGTATAAAGACAAAAAAAAAAAAAAGATAACAAAAAGTTACAATATGAGCAATATGAGTATCCTTCCTCCCAAAGGGAACTATTTTAAGTGGAACCTATAATTTTGTTTTATATATAAAAAATTTAGTGATATAGAACTGTAAATACTTTTTCTGCCAATTTGCGGTGTTTCTGATGCCTTCTGGATTTCCAGATTTTTCTTCCCTAGATGCTAATCTCTTTCATGTGCAATGCTTACTTATTTTAGGCTACCGCCCCATTCCAGCAGAGACTCATGTGGGAGGGAGCTTACCTTTACCTCCCCCGGTAAGTGACCGGATGAGGAAAAGGCGGGCCTTTGCTGATAAAGAATTGGAGAACATTATGCTGGAGAGAGAATATAAAGAGAGGGAGATGTTGGAAGCTTCCCAAGCTGCTGCCTTGTTCCTGCCCAACCGCATGGCACATGGACCTGAGTTCAGCTCCTACAAAAATGCCTACAGTCCCACCCCAGTGGAACCGCCCAATAAAGACTTCTGTAACTTTTTGCCCACCTGCCTTGATCTAACCATGCAATATTCAGGGTCTGGGAATATGGAACTAATCTCGTCCAATGTCAGTGTGGCCACAACTTACAGACAATATCCCTTATCCTCAAGATTTTTAGTTTGGCCCAAGTGTGGCCCCATTAGCGACACTCTTCTCTACCAGCAATACCTGCTAAATGCCACCACCTCAGTCCAAGCTCTGAAACCTGGGGCCAGCTGGGACTCGAAGGAAGTTCGAATCCAGGGTGGACTTGGTACGGAACATGACATGGTGCCACCCAAATTGGAAGGCTGTCTGGTGCTGCCTCACAGTCATGAGGTCCAGACCTTCGGAAGTGACCTTCAGGGTTACCAGGCCATCCCGGAGAGGTCCGCATTCTCCTCACCCCAAGGGAATTTCTCTCCAGTTGTTGACATGGACTCTCCAGCAGCTCAAGGGCACATCTTAACCAAGATCAGCAAAGAAAGCACCAGGCACCCTCTGCCACTTAAACATAATCCATTCCACTCATTATTCCAGCAAACTCTTCATGACAAATCAGGTCCTGAGCTGAAAACGCCATTTGTCAAAGAGGCCTTTGAAGAGGCCCCTAAGAAACACAGAGAATGTTTAGTCAAGGAGAACCAGCAGTACACATTTACAATAGATAGATGTGCAAAAGACCTTTTTGTAGCCAAACAAGTTGGAACAAAACTGTCTGTGAATGAACCGCTGTCATTTTCTGTTGAGTCTATTCTTAAGAGGCCTTCGTCTGCCATCACTCACGTCTCTCAGTGAAAGACTGCTTAAACGGAAAGCTGCATTTTCTTCAGTCTCAGAGAGTTCTGACCTGTTGCTAATTTTTTGTTTTTAAAAGAAAAAAGATGTATAAAGAAATTTCTAATGTAAATGATTATGATTTTAAAAATTATATATATTCATATGCATGTACTTTTTTCGTGCCACATAAACATATTTAAACTTAAATATGGAAATTGCTTATGTGCATATTGTAAAGTTCCATGTTTTACACAGCATTTGAAAAAGAATAAAACTGACACTATCTTCCAAAAGACCGAGTATTTGCTGAAGTAAATAGCTGTGTCTGTCTAGATGAAAAAGCTAGTGTTCATGAAGTGTGTTCTTTATTTTTTCTATGATTCTGGGTATTTTCAGGTACTCTTAAAGATCACGGGGTCACAGGAGAACCCTTGGTTTTGTATTTTGGAAGGCAAGTAACTTTAGCTATTCTAGACTGAGGCAAAACTAGCTTTAAGGAGATTATAGAGGAAATCTGCTGTTTAATTTCATGTGATTGGACAACTCTGAATTAATTTGAAAGGAAATCAAGTTGAATATCTCATTTATATGATGGATATGAGTTCTTAAAGTTGATCTTTTTAACTCCTTGGATCCCAGTTTCCTTTCCTGATGTGGGTGTGTATGTGGGTCCTCAAGCTTCCTTTCTAGATGGAACATTCTATGATTGCTAGGTTGCTAGCAGCCACAGAGCAAGTTTGCTTGTAAGGTGCAGTCAGTTCAATATGATAGCACATGTGTTACATCACTGTTTCTGAAGGACTGGTGGCAGCAGGCATTTAAAAGCAAAGTCAGAACTCTCAGCTGGTCCCTGGGTATCAACTTTACAGTCCCACATTTTTACCAGTGTCAAAGGTTTTCCATGTAGCTGTCTTCTGAGATATACATTTACTATTCAGAGTGCTTCAGCTGACACTTGCTGAAACTGCTGATGTTTATCACAACATGATGGTGGCTTCTGGAGTCTTAAACCTTTCCCCCTGTTTTTGAGTTCATTATGACCTTGTTTTGCTCAACAAAATGTTCACTATTGTTCTACATGGTTGATAAAATGAGCATAAGACTTTTATGAGAGTATTCGGTTTATCTCTGAAGACCTCATTTGTGGACCCCAAATCAAGTTCCAAGATATTATAGACATTTCAATGCAGAAAATCAAGAGCCAAAAACCTCACCTTTAGTTTTGCCATGAAGTGCGTTTCTACTTCCAACTCTGCTCTCATCTGAGTAACGAGAACTAGGTGGGCACGTGGAATGTGCAAAGAAATTTGGCAGCAAAAGAGTTTTTCTTCTCTGGAAAACTTTTAAAATTATTTTAAAGTGAGTTTGATACTGATGAGCCCTTGGAAACCTCCAGGGGCTCTGAATTGTGCTCAAAATTAGTATCAGTTTCAAAAGCAGCAAGCCAGACCTTAGATTGATTTTCAGTTTGTACTTGTAAAATAATACTTGGTTTTGTTGAGTCAAATTTACTTACTGTTACTATTGTAAAAGCCAGAGCGAATGGAAGCCTGCCAGAGGACTCGAAAATGAAAGTGGGAAGAGATCCCAACTGTTGAAGATTATCATAAAAATGTTTTCCAGCCCTGAATGTCCTGGTGTCAGAGGCAGAACTAACTGTAGTTGTCCCTCATATTCCTCCACCCCATCATCTTTGCTTTATATAGTTATTTTTATCTTATTATCAGGAATTAATTTTTTTGTTTCAAGTGTTAAGAATAAACAGCATTGACCCTAACTGCTGCAAGAGTTAATGGGGAAAACATATTAGAATAAACCCACACAAAAAAATCCCAAGGATAAGGCCTTCTTAAATCCAAACATGGGTTTTCTCTCTTTCTTACTCTATATTTTGAATATTTATATTTGTCACTTTTTTCCTTTTTGTGGTTAATATTTTGGGATATCTTTTCTGTTCTCCATATCATTTTAATCTTATTGAGTGAATCCAGGTGGTTGGTTGTGGATATTAATAGTTTTTCTCACATTACCAGTGACCAGAATTTTAGGGTCAGTACTTTCCTTGGAAATTGTATTATTATACTGGGCATTAGTTTTGCTGTAATGATGAGCTCTTCGAATTTCAAACCTATCAAGTCTTCCACCAGCCGCTCAAGGAGAGCTTTGTGCTTGGCTCTTTGTTTCTTTTAATAATTTCACTTCCATAAAAGCTATTATTTGTTTATGTCTTCAAATAGTTCAAAGAGTCTTCAAAGAACACTGTCATTGACATATTAATCACATAGTGATTTCTATGTTCAAGACAATAGGTTTGGTTTTAGTCATTTTAAGCATGTAAAATATAGTAAAACGCAGACCTTTTCCTAAATTCACAGTACAGTAGTGCACCTTTAATGACATATTTTTCTTCCCTCTCAACTAACCAAGCATTCTTATTTTTTGCTCAGTTTGCAGTTTTATATAGTTTTCAATAGTGCTTCTCAAACATGAATGGACAATGGATCGCCTGGGAATCCTGTTTAAAGCAGATTTTGATCTATAGGCCCGGGATGGGCCTGAGATTCTGCATTTCTAACAAACTCTCAGGGGCGCTGATGCTTCTGGTCTTCAGACCACACTTTGAATAGCAAACGTTTATAACATTTCTGTTATTTTAATGCACATTTAATACACTCTAATGTGAATTTTAGATTCTAATGCAATGGAGTTATCATGAAAATTTAATGTACATGAATAATTTAGAACATTTCCCACAGTATGGGAACAAACTTATAGAATGTGTGACACCAAGAGTGAACCATAATGTTAACTGTGGGTTTTGGGTGATGATGTGTCTTCAAGTGAAGGTTCATCAGTTGTAACAAATGCATCCCTCTAGTGGGGGACGTTGGTAATGGAAAGGTTATGCATGTGTTGGGGTTGGGGAAATATGGGAAATCTTGGTACCTACCCCTCAATTTTGCCATGAACCTTAAACTGTTCTAAGCCAAAAATAGTCAATTAAAAAAATTCCTCTTTTTCTAACCCTTTGGTGGGAGAAGTAGGACAAGACCCAGGCATTGTCATAAAGTGGACTAATTGCTTCCCTTCTCTTTTTTTCCTCCAAACTTAGAAGTTCGTTAATTGGTTAAAATACATATTTTTAATTGTAAAATATATATAATATGAAATTTACCATTATAACCATTTAAACTGTACAGTACAGTGGTATTAAGTACATTCATCTTGTTGTGCAACTATTAGCACCATCCATCCATCTCCAGGGCTCTTTTCGTCTTGCTAAACTAAAAATCTATACCCATTAAACAATAACTCCCTTCTACCTACATCCCCTGGTAGCCATCCATCTCCTTTCTGTCTGTATGAATTGGATGACTCTAGGTAATAACACTTCAGATAAGCAGAATCATTGTTACTTGTCTCTTTGTGACTGGCCTATTTCACTTAGCATAATGTCTTCAAGGTTCATTTATGTCGTGGCATATGTCAGAATTTCCTTCCTTTTTAAGGTGGAATAATATTCCATTGTACTCATATACCACATATTGTTTATCCATTCATCTGGGCATGTGGGTTGTTTCCATCTCTTGGCTATTGTGATTAATGCTGCAGTGAACATGGGTGTGCAAATATTTCTTCAACCAGTTCTCACTCCCTGATTTCACCTTCTTCCCATCATCAGGAGTTTCGTTTTCTCGAGCATATGTCCCTCCTACACTAACCTGCCTCCCCCACAGCATGTGGACCATCTCCTTTCCTCACCAAGACAATACCACCCTGCCAAGAGAGGCCCTGGTATAAGCTGTGCACCTTTTAATGTGAGTTTAAGTGAGTGCGTTATATCGTCTGCATTTGAAAGCTTAATTCTAATTGTGGAATGAAAGACTTGTATTAACTTGTGTTAAGAAACTTCCTGGAATTCCTTCTGCAAAGCCTCAGCAGTGCTGAGGAGCAAAGGAATGGCTAAAGGTCAAGATGAAGAAAGGAGAGCCCACAATTCCCTGCAGAATAAGAAAGACATCACTTAGAATCAAGGCTGGGTCTTCAAACAGGAGTTCTTACTGGCCCACCTAATTTTATTTATTTTTGGATAAACTTTCTTTGTTTCTGTTCTAGGCTAGTTCAGGCTTATTTGCTTGTTAGTTCCAATTTGTAGGGCTGATAGTTCTTGAGATGGCTGGATCCTGCAACATATAAACTTCGGTGTGTGGCATCTGCTTATATTTAGTTTAATGATTAGGCCAAGCTTTTAATATCCCACTATCCTTAGTTATTTTAGTTTTAACTTGCTACATAAATACATTAGGGCTTGCTGGATGGAGATACCTGCAAATAGGTTGGCGTCTGGTGTGATAGTAAATGTGTCATACTAATTAACATGTACTACGTAGTGCCTGCTAATTTGCAGAGCACGTTCATATTTATTAGCTCTTTTGTTCCTCATATAAATCACATATAAAATTGGCAAGTGGCCTTATCAAGAACTGACTCCACATCTCCATCTCTGTGTATGCAAAGTTGGGTATATGTCCCCCAATATGTAACATGAATTGATACAGCCTAATCTATCTCTAAGATTTTTTTATGCAAATGTTAAGTGTATCTAAGGCTTATATATTGTATATGTAACACATTATATATGTGTATTAGCTGCATGACTATAGATATCTCAGTGTACAAACATTTGCATATCTGTCCTGACTTCATAAAGTAACATACACACACATGCAATCCCATGGCGGTGTGAGAACAGCTGAGATAAAGAAGAAAGGGAGCCTACTGGGGAAGCATAACCGACTGACAGCCCCAGCTGTCACACCTTTGGATCCGCTGGGGTGTTCAGGCCGTGGCCACACTTTCCCTGGGCTGCTTCCAGCAAATGAAAGTAGAGCAGGGTTGCTGAAACAGAACCCTTTCTACCCTCGTATGGGACCCCACTAACAGGCATCTTTGGCTGGGGAACTCTCCATCAAAGTATTTTGTTATGGATGTTTGAGAAACCTAAAAACTAATATGTCCATTACATTCCTGGAGTTCAATCTAGAAGTGAGACAAAGGAGTTGGCATTTGGAGATTAGAATGTACCTATCTACCTTTATTACTGATTCTGATTATATTGGAGAATGACATGTCCAGAAGCAAGGGGCTTCTTGGATTGATCGCTTAACACTAAACCCCAGAATTAAGCAGACGTACCCTCCTAGCCCTGTCAGCACCAGCCCACCACGCCTTTCCTACTTGCACAGTGATTATGTGTCTATTCTCTGCATGCAGGTTGGCTCTTCAAAGGAAGGGAAGGAACAGACAGAGCCACCCAGGCTCCATTCCCTGTCCCAGCCTCACCAGTCAGGTAAGTTACTCTTCCTCCAAACTTTGATTTAACATATATCTTGTTATTATTTTCTTTGTTTTGAATTGAGACCAAAAGCTACAAACCCTTGAATTTGATGTTGCAATCAGTTTAAGTTGAAGATCAAGGTAAGGGATGGGGAAATGGAGCAATTGTTTCATTTGTACTGACTAGACAGAAGACTGTGCAAATTGTTTTAGAACAAAAAAGAGAACCGGGAGAAATGACCTCATTTACCTGAGGTGGACCTAGGACATTAAATATAGTAAGCTGGCAAGCACTGAAGTATCATTTAACTGATAAGTACATCATTTCCTATTATTGAGTAGCACGGCCCCTGGGAATTCTGCCTCTGTCAGCCATGACCAAAATGGTTTAGTAGGATATGGTCATACAACATTATCATAGGGAGGTACCTGAGATATTGTGAAGCTATCAAACCAAACTATTACCATGTCTTCTTTTGATAGGGTTACTAGAAAGGTATCAGGGGAATGTCATAGGCAAGATAGGTCTCAGTTCAGCAAGGCGTTTAACAAAGTCTTTCATGATAAGGAATTCTGGATGGAAAACAGTAAAGTCAGGTGAATTTGTAGCTGACGGAGCTGCTAATTTCAAAAGGTATCGATTAATAAATCCACACAGTTCCTAGGAAGGTCCTTAGTCTTGTGGTTCATGGGTCTTCTTGTTTTGGATTGTATCCTGGCCAGCGTGTTATCAATCTGTGGATGACGTTAAGTTGGGAGTTCTGACCACTCTTGTTGATGGCAGAATTACGCTTACACTGTGACTGTGTATCCAAGGGAAAATCTTAAATCTGGATTTTGAAAACAACTGCCAGCCAATTATGAAACTATGTGTTGAGAGATTTGACTTGATGTCAGTTCGTATGAAAACGATCCGGGAGTCACAAGGTATCACAAGCTCAAAAAGGACCAGGATTATGTCATGGCTGTAGGAAATTCTCCAGTACAAGGGGAATGCTACCTACCATGTGCTCACCCTGACCCCCCCGTCAGATCACATCTGGGAGTTTATGTCCCGTCCTTGGCGTTGCAGTTTTAATGGGGTTGGCGATGGATCTGGTTCCATAGGAGGAATGGAACCAAGGCTGAGGATGGCGAAAGGTCTTCAAGTCTTGTACGCTTACAGACAGCTAAGGCCACTGGGGATGACCCGGAGAAAAGAATTTGTAATTCCATTTAGAAGGAAGAATTAAGGTCCCTTGGGTCTGTATATGAAATAATCAGAGCGAATAAGTTGTTACAGGGAGTGAGATACAGCTCAGTGAAAGGGGGATCATTGGCTGGGACTGCCTGGTAAAGATGCACTCGGAGGCCTTTGTATGGAACACAGGAAGAAACCTTGCATTGGACATGAGTTTGAACTAGCAAGCTGAGACTTTTCTTCATTTATCTTTGCATCCCAGGTCCTAGTAAAGAGTTGCATCAAGAAAGTTTACTGCATGTTTTTCAACTCCAGTAATTCCTGATTTTATGGCAAGTTACTTCTGTGAAGGATTAGATGAAATATTTTTTCCCTCCCAACCAAATTCTTTAGAAAATCTTACTACCAATTTGTTCTTTTAATTTAAAAGATGGCACAAGGAAACAACTCAGCTTAATATCTTAAGTCAGACGTTGCTGTGAATAAGAGAATTATGTCTTCATTCTGCATGATCTCAATTTGAGTAATGAAATTCACAAAAATGTCTAGATAGGATGTATGTCCTAACTTTGTTGATTTTTTTCCATTGTGATGTTTTGTGGCATGAAAAGTCCTATCGTATATAAGAAGGTGGTTCAGTTTTGAATACAATTAATTTTATATATGAATTCATGGGATTAATTAGGTTTAGGATATTGTCTATAAGATAATAAATAATGAATTCCAAAAATAGCCTCTCCTCTGTTTTAGCTAGTGGTCAATTTTGATTGAAAATTATATTTAATATGGTTAAAAAAATAGATTTGAGATTACTGATTTAGGTAAAGCCCGAGTCTGTTCAAGCATCATGAAGTAGAGCATCAGTTCTACTTGCTATTATTTGGAAACACCATAAACCTGGCTCTTTAGACCTAAATATTGTTTTCACTTAACTTGACAAACATATTAAGCACCTACTGGGGGCTGGGCAATACTGAGCTTTGAGAGGTGGAGACAACTAAGATATGGCTTTCAAATATTCATAATCTAGGAACTTAATGTAGATTATACTCCCTACTTCTCTCTCCATTACACTTTGTATAACGCGGGCCACCCTCCTGATTTCCAACTTCCTATCTGCTGCTTGGAGATATTTCACACTTATTTCCTATCATTTCAGGCATGTGTGACTCAGCTCTCTTTCATTCTCTCTCTCTCTATTTTTCACTGTGATCAGAGATTTTTAAACAAAACTTGGAGATTCAGGAGTTCCCTGCAAGAAAGTAGTAGATTTAGCCTCAGTTGCCCCAATTTGCTATGAAACTCAAGCTTGGTGACAGTAGCCATGAAATCAACAAAGGTCCATCATTCTTCAACTCACACACTAATGTAGGGAAGGACCCAATGTGATCCACAAGACAGAAAGCACCTAAATGCTTGCTATTAAAGATGACTGCATAAAATGCTAGCAACATCCCAGTGAAAAACTGACACAAAAGCCCCAGCACTGTCTTTTGAGATAAAGCATCTGAAGACTCAGGGCAGGCAGAGAGCAGCTGGGTAAGTGATAGAACTGTGTAATTATGTGGTTATGCATGAAATTTGGTTCAGTTTAATGAGCGTTTACTGAGAACTTTCTGTGTGCCACATCTATGCCAGTAATTAGGGCAAGGTGTTATTTAGGTTCTTTTAAGGTAGAAAACAACCCCAGAGGCATACTGAAGTTATTTGAACAAAATATAAGCCCATTTTTAAGGAGCAATAGAGCAATAAGGAAGATGGAAAGCTAGCTACCTAGCAGGTCTCACAAAGACTGGAACATGGTCTGGGTAATACAAGGTGGCTCAGCTCATGTCTAGCAGCCTTACTTCCTTGTTCCCTTGGCAGCTAGATGGGTGACCCGGGGAGAGTACCAGAAACTGCTAGTTGATTCTTCAGTATGCACCCTTCTCTTCCTTAGTAACAGAGCCTTGGTTTTATTTGGACTGGTGACATGCCCAGCTAAAAGGTCGCACTTCCCAGCCTAGTTTGCATCTAGGTGTGGTCATCAAGATGCGCGTGGACAGCCATGGTGGGACTTCAGGAAACCTCTTTTAAGGGGACTGAGACAACAGGGAGGATCACCTTTGGAGTTTCTCTCTTTTGCCTTCTTTCTTCCTGGAATCTGAAACTCCAGTAGCATCTTATGACCTTGAGGTTGGCAGCCATGAAGGTGGAGCAGAGAACTAAGGACATGCCTGTTCTGTTTGAGGACTGGCTGTACCAACCCTGCACTGCTTTCCTGTTTGTTCATATTCTGTGGGCCGTAATAGTTCTTCATGTGCATGAGCCCTTGTCATTGGGTCTTGGTTACAAACAGCTGAATGTAATTCCTCTGATAAAAGAGGGCTTCTCTGTCCTGAGGAAGTGTCTACTGTCTGTATCTGCTTTTCCTCTGGTTACCATCTATTTTCTCTATTCTCCTTCCCACCATGGCTTCTTTACTGTTATCTCTACATGCATCTTTGGCTTCTTTTGCTCTTACCTATTGTCTCCTAATACTGTCCGTCCTTCATTCAGACTTAAGAGTGGGTTCTGATGAGTTCAGTTAATCCTTGCTGTCTTTTTTGACTGAGCATTATAGGTAAGGTACCTGCACTTGGTCTCTGTTGGGAGTCACGTGGCATAAACTATGGCAATCTCCCATCTGAACACCTCACTGGATGCCTGGCTATAGTGGGCTGTTGGAATGGAATAAATCCCTTTTCCAAATTAATTTCAGTGATGGATAGGATATGGTCCCTGCATTCAAAGAGCTCAAAGACTACTGTAGGAGAACCATCCATATGTTTAATATATTTTGCTATATACTATGCCAGACAATAATAATAATAATAATAGCAAACATTTATTGTGTTCTTTGTTTTTTGTCTGACATTTTGCATGCATTGTTTCATTAATCCACACAATGTTTAACTTGTGAAGTAGGTATAATTGTTATCCTCACTTTACAGATAAGGACACAGACTTAGAGAAGTAAAACGGACAGTGCCATATATCTGGGAAGTGACTGAGTAGAGAAGAATCTCAGGTCACTGGAATTTCAGTGTTTGTACTCCTAATCAGTGTTTTACACCACTTCCCAAATGAAAAATGGTTCGTTTTCATGGCAACATCTTTGTGTAGGAGGTAGCACAAGGGATTGAGGGCTGGGAGATCTGAGTTCTGACCCAGTGCATCCTCTCTCTGTGCTTTTGTTTCTCTGGATCTCAGGTTTATTTCCATCTATCAAACAAGAGGAGTAGATGAAATAAGCCTTAAAGACTTGGCTGTTGAAAGGCCTAAGTTTAAATGCTGGCTTGGCCACATGCTTGTCACATGGCAGGACTCCATCTGTAGCATTAATCCTTTAGAAAGAGACTCTTTAAAAAATCTACTTCATGTAGAATACAGCTAAATCGTCCAGGGGGACATCTGAGGCATGAATCAGGGGATGTCTTTTAAGATGCTTACCCTGATGCTGAAAAGCCTGCAACAGGAAACAGACATGGCTCACAGCAACTAGTCTAGCTCTAGTCTACCTTTTATATGGCATTTCCCCTCCTTTCCCCACTCACGTAAATGACCGATATTCTTAATATGAACCTGTTCCCTTAGATTACTTCCAGGAGGCAGCATGGCAGATGGGAATGCATATGGCCTTGGAGTCAAGTTAAACCTGGGTTTGAAACTCAGCTCTTCCCTGGCAAGTCATCCCACCTCTCTGAACTTCTTTTTTTTACTTCCATGTGATGGAGAAATTAACAGCATGGAGAATTGTTAGAAGGATTAAGTGAGATAAATGTACATAAAATGTTTGATATATAATTAAGTCACTCTCCTCATCTTTGATCAATGGGATTCCCTAGAACGTATTTCCTTCTTACCAAAACCTCTAACTTCAAACAGCCTACAAGGAGAATTGAGTGGTTTTGGTAACTAATTATTATGCTGGAAAAATTTAGCCTTACAATTCCACAGCCTGTGCCATTTAATTTTTTAATATTATAATAAATAGAAAATAATTATAAAAGCAAACCAGGTGTAGGTGAAAATACACTAAAATAAAAAGTAGGCATTTTGTAACCTCTTATAATATACACCCCTTTTCTAGATTTTAAATTATTAAAATAAGAGACAAATGCATATGGTATAGGACTACAAAGGGTATACAGGGAAAAGGAAGTCTCCCTCTTCCTGTCTCCCAAACCCCCTCTCCAATGGCTGTTGCCAGCTCCCTATGTATCTTTGCAGAGAGAGGCTGTGGGCACACATGCAAGGACGAGGTCCCGTGGGCACAGGTCTGCACTCTACCCTTTTCACTTAGTACCGTGTCTTGGAGCATTTTCTGTGCCATTTCATATAGAGCTTCCTGAATGTGCACTCAGACTCTATGTCCTGGATAGGTTCTTAGAGATGACCTAGTACAACATTTCATTGTGCAAATGAGGCCCCTGTGGTGCACAGACAGGGACAGGGTGTGAATTGTTCAGGTCACAGATCCCTTGAGTTTTATTTGCATGAGCTCTCTGTGTCCCCTGGCTGTGACGAGTGCAGGTGTGGGCACACACAGGTGGGCATATTGGCAGTGAGCTAGCTAAGAGGTACTTACTGCTTATGATGTGCTAAGTTTCATTTAAAAATCATAACAAAAGTTACAGATACAAGTGAAGAGAGTGAGGCTTGAGTAATTAAAGAACTTGCCCAAGGTTTCTGGTTTTCTCCTACTTTAAAATCCATGCCCTTATGCACTGCATCTTCCTCTTGGAGGGGACGGGACTGGGAAAGTGGGGACAAAAGACGAGAAGTGGCATAAAGTGACTAGATCTTCATTAAATATAGAGTACCTCCAATAATACAAATGACTGTTGAATCTTGATGGAAAGGCACATTATGTTGTATTGGAGAGGCGAGTATGGCTGAGAAGATTGGTCATTGGGATATAAGGTTTAGAGCTGCCTGCAGCTGTGGTGAGAACAGTACAGCTTCACGATGCGGCCCAGTCATGCGGGTGTTCTCAGGGAGACACTGCTGACTGACTTTATGTCCAACCTGGCTGGCGTCCCACTTCCTCCTTTAAACCATAGAACATGCCACCCAGTTTCATTTGTTGTTGTAAAACCTTCTCTGTTTTCCCAGGAAGGTGCTCCATTCCCTGCACTTGGAAGACAGAGTCGCTTGGGCTGTCCTCTCTCTGTGTCAGCCCTGCTTAGAGGAAAACATTATTGTGTTTCTCACCTGTGTTACAGGGTCAGGCTGGTTGTTCTTAATTTACTGTTACTCATATCTTGCCTCTTGGATGGAAGACAGAGCCAAACACCTTTACAAACCAGATGGTGATTGGTGGCCTCTCTCCAGGAGGGTGTTTGGGAACAAGAACAAGCACAAAGCTGTGTCAGGCCATCAGGTACTGCCGTGGCTGGGGACAGATATGCTTCGGGGGAGCAGAAGGTTAAGCCTTTTATCGGTGAGGTCGAGTCTCTTCTCCTTTGCTTCTTGCGACCCTAGGATCTTGCTGTTTTCCTCTTGCTTCTCTGTTTAGGAAAGGCTGTATGTTGTCAGTGGCCGCTTTATTTTATGAGTTGTGAATTACAGAGATGTGTGACCCTCTGGGTGCTCTGCAGGCAGGATGAAGAACCTCTATAGAGTTTTCTGAGTGCTTCATTTCTTGTGATGAGTCCAGAGAAGAGCTGAGGCAGGCCCCCAAGAAAGGGAATATTTATCCTAGGGCATGTCTTGGCACAGGCAATATATTATTCTGACAAGACTGTAGGATTTGGGGAGCACTGAGAAAAACAAACTCATCCTCAAGTTTTCCTTTTTTTCCTGGCCAATTCCTGAACTTCTACCTCTACCTTTGACACAAAGCAAGTATTCCCAAGAAGACTCATACTTGAAAGTCTACCACCGCATCTTGTGTTTTTTAAGATAACATTTGTGCTGGGTACAACACTTTAAGGGGGACTCTGGTGAACCTGCCATATCGAGAGGAGAAGTACAGCGATGGCAAAGATCTGGAAGTCGTGTTGCAAGAGGGCAAGAACCTAACAGAACTCTCCTATCTGAACACCTTCTCTAAAAGCAGAATTAACCTTTCTCTCTTTAGCTGCACAGAATGGAATTCACAGAGGCAGGTAGAAGTTCCAGGTAATGTCAGTTACAGGAAGACCTTGCTGACCTTGACATCATCCAGAAGCGGTACAGGCTGGCCAAGTGAGTTGTCTTGGGGCATGCTGTGCTGGGATTCCTGATATGGAAGGAAACTTAGTCCTTAAACCTTGGCAACCAACAGAAATAGTTTAAGAAGCTTTTCAAAACTCATATTCCTGAGGCTCCTCCCTGGAGATTCTGGTGTAGTGGGGCAGGTCCCCGAGAGGCAGTGTTTCTGCAGTGATTCCTACATGATTCTGATGAATCTCCGATTCACTCACACCTTCGACTACAGGGAAAGAAGGTGCCGGAGCAGAGTACTAATAGAAAGTAAGGGACCCCGGAGACCTGGGAGATGGAGGTGATGCCACCAGGATGGGGAAAGAGATGCTCTCCCAAATATTGGCCCTAATTCTTCTTTTGAGCTAGGGAAGAGCTACCTCAGCATTGCAGCTCAGGTGGGAGAAACAACTGGGCTCATTATGAAAGAATTCAAGAGCTAAGGAACCCGGCAGCAGATCAAAGTGTCTCTGTGTTGTACTGCATACCACATCCAAGTTAGTTCTCATGTTGATAATGCTATTCTCTCTTCCAATGGGAAATTCTTCCCTGTGATGTCATAATGCATTCCATATAGGCTTATACAACGTCAGAACTGGAAGGGACCTTAGATATGCCGTGTGGTGAAACCCACACCCTCAAGATCATGAAGCTGTTTAGTAGTAGAGTTGAATTAAAATTCATTTCTTGTTTTCCAAGCAGATTTCTTTCCCACTTGATATTAGGAGCTATTTGAGTATGTAAAATAACCTCTTATTGTCCAAAGCAAGTCACAGCCATGTCTAAGGTCAGAGGTGGAAGTTCATCCCCAACGGAGGTGGGCTAGGTGGTGGAGGGGGGAGAGGAAGTAAATATCTAGTAAACAATGATCTGTTCTACTGCTGGTGGATAGAGCCAGTCAACATAAGATGTTTAATGTTGAGAGTGAAGTTCGTATTTGTTCTATATAACATGCTTAATTGCCCTACTCCGTCTTCATTATTCCCAGGTCTTTAAAAGAAGTAAATACGCAGCAGCCTATGCAAATAGTGCTTGGGCTGGAATGGAAAAGAAAAAGTAGTTTTCCATCCTACAGTTACATGCACTTAAAGGGTCAAGAACAGTGATTAACAGCCAAAAATTGGTGGCAAAGCAGGTAGAGTTAGAAAATACAAGCCTTTACCCCACATTTAAACCCTCCTGGAATCCTTAGAGTAGAGGTGTTCAGACTTTTAGGTATATAGGTGTTTGTGTTTATAATGCAGTTTCTAGGATGCTGTTCCCAAGATTCAGATTCAGCAGGTCTGGGGCACAGCCCAGTAACCTACAAGTACCTTTATTTGTACAAGTACCTTTGATGATTCCAGTATAGGTACATGCAGACCATACTCTGAGAAACTGAGGGAAATCCTGAATAAGGGCTAGGAGTGTAAATCAGTTTATTTGCAAATGAATGCAAATGCCTGAGGACTTGGGAACAATCTGGCATAGACTCTTGGGTTAAAAAGAATATATTCCAAATTTGAAGTCCAAATTCCCAGTCATCATCCTCTCAACTATATGGGGCAGGGTCCATATGCAGGCTGGCCTACCACTGTATCCTTAGTGCCCGGCACGCTGCTAAGATGCATGAGTGAGCTCTGCCTTTGGGTAGCATTGTGACCATGGACAAATCACTATACTTTTCTAGGTGACATCTTCCTCATCAAAAAAACTAAAGCCCTAACAGCTTATCTACTTAACTGTATTAGAGTTCTCCAGAAAGAACCAGAACCAATAGGAGAACCTATATAGACATATATATATATGGAAATTTATTATGAAGAATTGATTGATGTGATTACTGATGCTGAGAAATTGCATGATCTGCTGGCTGTGAGCTGGAGACATAGGAAAGCCAGTATGACTGAAGGACAGGAGGGCTAATAGCATAAATTTCAGTCTGAGGGCAGGAGAAGATGGGACATCTCAGCTCACTAGTAGGCAGTAAAAAGGGGCAAATTCTCTCTCCTCCACCTTTTGTTCTATTCATGCCCTCACTGGATTGGATTGGATGATGTCCACCCACATTGGGAAGCACAATTTGCTTTACTGAGTCTACTGTTCAGATGCTAATCTTGCCCACAAACACCCTTCCAGACACATCTAGAAATAATGTTTAATCAGGGCACCCAGGGCATCGCCAAGTTGACAAAATTAACCATTACAAATCCACCTCTTGTCAGTGTGGCACCCACGTGTATCCCCTTAAACCTTCTTAATTTCTGGATAAAGACAACAACAAGGTCATGATTCTGCCTAATTAATGCCTAACTAATCTCTTCCTCAGAAGGGGAGGTAAAGTCCTGAAGTGATGTTTATTTTTCTTGATATCCTGTAACTTCAATACTATGGTGTAAAATTAACAACACTTAGGTAGTATAAGATCAATATTTCTTATGTTACATGATAAGGAATTAAGAGAGGGAGGAACACAAAGATTATATATACACATATGGATAGGCACAAATATATTCATAGCAAAATAAGGAGGAAATATTCCTGATGCTACTCTGAGCAGGGAGGGCTGCCTTCAGCCATGTGTCTGGGGCCGCTTTACCACGTCCTCTACTGCTTGTGATCTCCTCTGCCATGAATGTAGCATTAAGACACACTGTGCATCCAGTGTTGCAAAGCAGGTCCTGCGGGAGCCAGGGCATAGGAAATCAGGCCAGGGTGCTGGAGGGCATGGTGAACTTGAAGTCAGGTGAGCTGTGCTTTTATCTTCTGAGCAGCTTTATTGAGATATAATTCACATACCATACAATTCACCCATTTGAAGTGTCTAATTCAATGGTTTTTGTATAATTCAATGGCCCAATGCTAAAAAGTCATTGCAACTGTCACTACAAGCAATTTTAGAATGCTTTCATCAGCCCCAAAAGAAATGCTGGATCCCTTAACTGTCATTCCCAACTTTCCCATTCCCTCAGCTCTAGTCAAGATACACAGTGCATTATCTATCAGTTCTTTATTCCTTTTCAGGGACTAGTAAAATTCCTTTGTACGAAGATACAGCATTTAGTTTACCTATTCCTCAGTTGATAGACATCTGGGCTATTTCCACTTTTTGGCTATTATGCTATGAACATTCATGAACTAGTTTTTTTGTGAGCATATGCTTTCATTTCTTTCGGGTATACATAACACCGCTTCTTGAGACTTATTTCCAAGAAGCCTGTGTTTTATATATAAGACCCTGTGCTCCTGAGCAGCTACCAGGTTTGAAATAAGAATTGCCTGCAAGAATGTCACCTTCTTTCCCAGTGATGCACTATTGCTGATGTTTCCAATGGCAGCCCGTCAAACACAGATGTCAGAATTATCCTGCACAGTCTTAAGCAGAAATGAACATAGCCTAAACAATGTAGATCCTGCTCTGCTTAGCTTCCTAGAACAAGCAATTAGGGTAAATGATACAGAGACTTCCCTATTACTAACCTCTTTATTGGAATGTCAGCCCCTTCTCTTGCATCAGAAACCCATGGGCACAGTTAAGTTCCACAAGCTAGGTGGTCAGTTGGAATGATCTGTTCCAGATAAGTCTGCTCCACTTGTACACCCACAGCTCTCCCTTGCCTGAGCCCTTCTCTCACCACTCCCCTGCACGACCAGTTTTGCCCAAACTGCCTGTGGACAGTGTTCCAGCGTTTTCTGTTCTCATAGAAGAAAACAAGGTGTCTTTCTCCAATCTGAGTAAAAAGGTCTTCTTTGCAAATACATGGTTGTTTGTTGGGAGTAGTTAACATTTGTAAAAGACTATACTTTGTTGGCCAGCCTTTGAAATGAATAAATAGGAGGGTAGGGAATTAGGGAGAGAGTGAGGAGAAAATTTCTGAGTCTGGTTGAGTGTGTTCTGATGAAAAGCCATGAGGAACTTTTCAAAGCAATGGTACCATTTATTAGGAATAATGTGGACAAAACACGATCTGTTCCACTAGTAATATTATGGCTAATATCCAAGATGTAACTTATGTGCATCCAAACTCTTATTATTTTTCTTGGGAGAAATATTAGTATATAACTGAGGTCATACAGAACACTTATACCTCATAAAATGTAGAATGATACTGAAATGAAAATATATAATCACTGAACACAATTATTGGCTACCTGTTTTATATCACAGTTCAGATCAATATATCACAGAATTGTCAGCTTATCAGTGAATACATATTGAGTATTTACTCTGCAGATGGCAGTAGACTAGATACTATGGAATGTAGAGAGGAGTATACATGGGGACACCAGGAGGCATGCATAAGAATATTTACTGCAGCATCGTTCACAAAAGCAAAATAACAGAAAAAAATCCACATGCACCTAGATAAAAAATGGATAAAAATATAGGAATTCTGGATGATACCCCTGGAGACCACACCAAATTATGGGACTCTGTGCAGACTTTAAAAAAATTGAGCTTGACATATGTGTACAAGCATGGAAAGATATCACTGGGTAAAAAAATAATGCACAACAAGACATACATTATTACACATAGGTTAAAGAGAAACACACCACACAATGCTATGTATTTGCTAGGAAACACATGTGGATGGAAGAGTAGAGAAATAGGTCTAAGAGCACACATGCTAACCTAGTAAGTCACCTCATCTCAGTTAGGGGGAAGCTGAGTGAAGAAGTAAGGGAATTTTAACCTTAGCTATAACATTTTCTTTTACAAGGGGAAAGCATTAGTGTATTAGCAGTGAAATTTCTATTAGTTTTAGTAGTATAACTAACTTTTCTTTAAAAAAACACAGATGGCAATTTTGACCTACATCAAAAGACAAAATTTCAAATAGTAAAATGATACCTATTTTTAGGAATCAATAAACTAATATAAAAGTATCTAAAATATTAAATAATAAACACCTTAAGTGTCCTTAACCACTTCTGGGCAACTAAAGAGAAGATAAGAGGCAAAATGTGATTTATATCCAAATAAATGGTAGAGACAAAGTGATTACAGAAACTGAGAGAATGGATATAAGATAACAGAGACCATCCTCGATCCCAACAAGTTCAAGGACAAGACTTGGTACACTGTAGATAATTAATACATTACTTATTCAATTAAAATCTTGAATATGTAATACATTGGTTCAAACTCCAAAGCATAAAAAAGTGTATGTATAAAATTTGCCTTCCTATTCATGCCACTTGGCCACCTGCTCTTTCCTGCAGGTGTAATTAGTGTATTTCTTCCAGAGGAATTAAAAAAGTACTCACAGAAAATACATGTAGATATTCTTCCTCCTCTGCAACACAAATGGTAGCAGATGATTCTCTCTCCTTAATCTTTTTTTTTTCACTTAACAGTATATCTTTGAGAACATTCAATATCAGTACCTAACATGTATTCTCTTTCTTTTTCTTGGAAGTACCACAGTTTTCCACTATTGATGCACATATAGACTATCGGCATTATTTTCCAGGATAATCAATAACTTCTTTAACTTGATTGGTCCTCAATGGGTGGTGTCCTCATGTTCCACACTGGGAATCAATATGGCATATTTTTGGTCATCAGCTATTTTAGGATTCAAGATGTGGATGGAGGTTCAACAGGAGCTCTTGATTAGCTAAAGGAAAGATTTCTTCATTTATAAATCTTTCTGAAATAATACGGCAGGTTATCAGATGCTACTGAAGTCCACCCAAGCTGTGGGTAAAACTAGAGTGACAGAAAACAGATCTTCGGTTGCCAGGAGCCAGGGTGGAGGGAGCTAACTGATTGTAAAAGGGAACAAAGGAAATGTTGGGGGTGATGGAAAAATGTATATCATGATTGTGATACTGGTTATTAAATTGTATACATTAAATCATATACTTAAAATTCGTGAATTTTATTGTTGTAAATTATTCTTCAGTGAAGCTGATTTTAGGAAAAAATAGGCTTCATACCTTCCCACTGGGTCAAAGCAAAGACACATTTTTCTAGAGTGACAGGTCATTACTGTTGTTTCCTGTACCCCCCAAAAGTGAGAAATCAGCCTCTGAGGTAGTTCTATTCTAGTGAAGGAGCTGTCACTGGACTTTAGAGAGAAAGGCCATTTTAGGCAATATTCCAAAAGTTAGCCATCTGGTCCTGTTACTGTGGTTCCTCCTAATCAGATACAGTAACCATTTTAAAATTCAATTATGACATCTAATTCCTCTTTAAGTTGAGATCCTCATAACTCACAACTTTTGCTGCCTTCCCCCACCATTGGAAAACTGTTCAGATGGAGTTTGAAAATTTAACTTCAGAGCTCTGTTTGCCTTTTGGTTCATCTCCTACCGGTAGTGATCAGCTGTGGTCTCATGGGCCAGAGAGCCCCTGAGAACATGGGTCAGCATGCTTTTCCACTCAACTAAGGGAATGAATTTTTCATTAACATCTCATTGGGATGCACACAATTTATAATTTTGTGCAAGTTACTCATATTCTATGCTCTTTTGTTCTTCTCTGTAAAGTGAAAATACTTATTTACACCACAGATATATCACATAGATTAAATTAGGTCCTATATTGTGTGCACTCAATAAATATAAGTCAGCTTTGAATAGTTACTATTTTCTATGTCTATAATTATCCCCAAATGGATTTCCTTGGTAGCTATATTCAATGTTCTAACCTACCTTTTCTGTTTGTAGACAAGTCTTTCAGCTTGCACCCCATCTTTCTGATCAAGGAAGATTTTTGTGATGTGGATATCCACATCAAATAGGCTCCCAGCTCACTTCCAAACATACTACTGATTTTTAAACAAGACATGTTGTCTTGGAAAATACTGTTTTAAAACAATCCGCATTCTTTCTGAGAAAATACAGGATGAAATTTTTCCAAAATTCATGAATAGAAGATGCCAAATCAGGACAGGATAGAAATGTATCTCTTATCTAGACTCCTACTATAATATTTAGGTCTTTTATTCATGGGAACCAGATACTCTAATACAAAATAAACTGCACTGAAATGAAGGGCAGGGGTAATGAGGAAGGCATATTCATGATCCATTCATGCTTGTTTTCAAAATTCAGTCTATCTTGAATAATTTTGACTGCATTATCCTGCAGATTTAGGACAAATTGCTTTCTACCATGGTATAGATTGAAGTTCAGGTTAGTAGAAATACCACCACCCTCCATAAACTGATATGAGCCTGGAGGAATGTCTGTGCACCAATTCCTTTTGGCTTCTCTATTGGGTAATATGTTAGAATACTTTGTGCTGCAAGTGACAGAAATCCAACCCTTAAGTACTAAGTTTAAACAGAAATGGAGAATTTTTGGAATACAAGTGTTATTCACACAATTGAAGAAGGATTTATAAGTAAAATCCCAGAAAAATCAGGGAAACGTCCAAGCTCCTGGACCAACTGGAGCCAGGACCTTTATTTCTGTGTAGGATTCTCTCTCTGTCATCTGTCATCTCTTCTTGATGCATTTCTGCATCATTCTCTCTCATTGCAGACTAGGTCCCTTGCAGGCATCATATTTCATAGCTTTCACCCCTGAGAATACTGAATTCCTGCTCTTGTCTCAGTTAAAATTCCTTGGAAAGGACTCTGATTGGTCAGGCTTGGCTAAGGTACCATCCCTGGATCAACCAACCTTGGCCAGAAAGATTGAGACCCAAGGCATAGGCAAGGCTCCTGGAGACCAGAAAAGAGACTCCTGAGTCAAGTATACCCCCATTTGGTACCCATCACAGGGCACTGGTCTTAGGTCTCTGCTTGTACCCAGGCATCTTGTATTTTCTGCAAAAACTCTGTGTACCTTCTGTGCTGATCTCCAAGTGTAGAAACCTGGAGGAACTCTGGGTGATACACCTGGAGACCACACACAAATCTCTGGCTAGGGAAAAATATTCTGTTAGCCATAGGAGAAAGTGTGGGAAAGGTGCAAGGGAATTTCTTGTACCATACATCCTAAAGAAATGCACATCTCTTAGAGCCAGGGATGAACGTGAGTACTTAGACATTTCCTTTCCCCATGAAAATACATGTCAAACCACTAGCTGATTCATTCACCTTATCATCCTTGAGAAGACTTACCCCGCCCCTCCATCTGAGATGCTTAATAGAGACACTCACTGGGTTTTGTATCACAAATAATTTGTTCTTTTGGATGAAAGTATTTGCTGAGGCTTCAGATTCCCCTGATTGATTCTTTAGCTGTGCATTACAGTATAATAGGTCTGCTGTTTTAATCCTGGACCAACAAGGCCATAAAGGGCATTTGATCTCAGGTTCATGGTGGAGCTCTTCAGTCTTGGATAGATTATTTCTGAATAGGTGCCCTTTGCCCAGAATTCCAGCCAGTGCTCCAGAGTAAAGATAAGCTGTATATCCAGAGATGAAAAGACAGTTGTTTCCCTACAAAGCCTCATAAATCAGTTTTGTTATCATTCCTGTTTTGTTTTATTTTTTCTGGCACCACAACACTGGGGCTGCTTAATGCATTTAACTGAAAATATTTGTGTAGGGCCTTCGGTCGTCTTTTGTGATGAAAAGCGTTACCTCAGAAAAACGAGCTGATAAACTGAGAGGCAAAGTGAAGTGAACATCCACCCAGCACTGGGTTTAGTGAATCTAACATCTGATTGTACTTAGTGGGGAGGAAACTTAAATAAAAAACCAACCCAACTTTCATTTCTTGCTTCTTTTATCCTTAAGCTCAGCAATAAACTAGCACTCTTTGGTTAAAAAGTCAAGGGAACAGATGTATAATTCTGGTGCTTCAGCATCTATATTTCAAGCGGGGCACATAAATTATGAGAACGCCTCTCAGCGCACAGTGGGAGAACCTCGAGGAGCATGCGGGGTGTGGTTGCCTGTCATCCAGGCATCCCGCCCATCCTGGGAAATAGCTGCCCCTCCCAAGTGGCCGGCTCAGTTGACTGGAGCATGATGCAAACACATCCTGCTAAGGAGGCTGGTCATTTCACGGAAAGGGAATCAGGGGTTGAACTGCACAGAACGGAAACACTGGGCTTTGACAGCTGCTAGGTCACAGGCAGGGCCTGCAGAAGATACTGCTGATAAGTAGGGACAAACCTCAGAGGCAGTTAAAGAAGACACAGACAGTGTAAGGTCTCCTATACTGTCCCAGAAGGTGTGGGTTGTGTTGCACCTCGTCTCTATTAGTTATGTGACCGTGGGGAAGGTTCTTTGCTTTCTGCTCTGAAAACTGGGCATATCCATGCTTATTTCAGAGGACTGTTGGGAGGACGAACAAGAAAATAATGAGTATGAGTGTTAAGCTCATGCTTCAATGTAGGTGTCTTTTTTTAAAAATTAGAGCTCATTAGTTTTTCTCATAGAAGAAAGGTTGTAAAATATTGAAGTTTCATTCAAAATTTCAAATTCAAAAGCTGGAAAGGGCCTTTAAGCCAGGTTCCCATTTTGAGATGGGCAGTGACTTTTCGCCGGAGCTGCTAGGTAGCATAGGCTGGAAGAGGCACATGTTTCAGTCCTAGCTTTGGGCTTCACCTGCTAAATTGTACTACTACCAAACTCGAAGCAGTCTGATCAGGGCAGGGCCCCAGGTGTATTCAGCACCTGCCATGGTGCCTTGGCACTCAATGAAGATTTGTTCAGTTGGCAAAGGAAACATGCTAGATATGTCACCAGAAAAGATTATTTTTTCATTGTGTTCAGCTTCTAGGTCTTTCTGAAGAGTCAACGAGCATAATATTGTGACATGCTTAATGCATGGCACAGGTTACTAAACAGCTTAATATGTGAACTGAGAAAAAAATTGGTATATTTTAAAGGAAAACTGCTAATTGATGTAGAAAACAGATTTCGAACCCTAAGTCAGTGTTCGGCAGTCAGAAAATAGTTTTTTTAGACGCCTACTTCACACCTTGGATTAAGTTGTGTTAAATTAAGTTGAGAACGGAGGTTAAAGAATTATGGTTTCCAAACATCCCACACAGATACACTCAAACAAACATATGAACAAACAAACACGCTTCTCTCGATATTCGCAAAATGCCTTTAGGAATTAGCAGTGGTCCATCCAGCTTTCCTAAAAATTAGGGTCAGATAAAGACACTTATACCTCTTTTCAAAAATATCTTTTTGTAGGGCCAGGCCAAGATTCTTGGCCTGGTTTTATGCATAGCTGGGCTAGCTTTGCTCCATTAGCAAATGGAATCCATCAAGGAACCCTTGACTACCTGCCTTCCACTGCTTCTACCTCTTCCCGCCACATAAGGGAGGATGGCCAGATGAAGGGCACAGTTGGACCCTGAAGGCCTGGCACGTGATGGGAGTGCCAGCTGGCTTCCAGCATTCTCAAATGGAGGAACTTCTGTGATTCTGTCCTGCATGCAGAGCCAGACAGGAACAGATGGCTCCTAGGCAGTCTAAAAACTCAGGCCCTTCACAGAGCTCGGTTTGTCCTCTCTTTTCTTCAATAACTTAAATCCAGCTCCAAATATGCTGATCTAACATATGAAACAAAAGCCTTGCATTCTGGCTGTGTGGGGTATTTGTTCAACTAAATGGTTAACTAAACTTCCTAATGAGGCAGTTTAAACAAGGAGACAATAGTCTTGCAGGACATACATAAATGACATTGTGCACAACTTCACAGTGTAGCCTTGTGGCCCTGAGTTTCAATAACTCCTGTTATTATTTGTGTATTTCCTTGAGAGGGGCCACACACACAGCCCCACCCCACACAATTTATAATGGGATTCCTTCTAACCTTGCAAAGTGCTCTCTGTGACAGCAGTGCTAGGAAAAATAATTTTTTCCACCTTGCTATAATTCTGGTGATATTTTTAGCACCTCTTAAATATGAGGACTCCAGCAACTCCTGTCTGACCCAACCCTTAATCTGGCTCAGCATGGAATAGAATATAAAAAAGAGGAGGGGAGAAATTTGTGGAAATGAGAGATCACTGGAAATATTTAAAGCTCATAAAACAGATGCACTTCCAGTGTGCAATACCTAGCCATGTGTAAATCACCATTTTTCAGAATTCACTCACGATCCAAAAAATTAGGAGTTAAATCTATTTTCGTTCATTTTACTCCTCTTCAAATGAAGGAAATAATAAACTCTAAGCCATAAAACAACTTTATGTCCTTTCAAGAAGCTTTTTAATGGATGATGTAATTTCTTTTTAACCAAAGGTACAAACTTCTAAGTTCCTAATATCTTATTGTCAGTCATCATTGGTCCTTATAATACCCCTCTTTTTTGAAAAAATTTTTTCCCCTTTAATCTCCAACCTCTGTTCCAAGGTCCCCTCTCCTTGATAAGTTTTCAAACTAATATATGCATAATGAATCTTTAAAGATGCATGCATCCTAGTAAAATATGCTTGGAATGTGTATGTGTTTTTAACTTTTTTAATCCTGTTTTTAAGATTGTGTGGCTATAAATATAGATACCTTAATATATTTAACTCCTGCAAGGTAGCATGCATCCACTGTATTTTTTTTTTTGGTATCGTTAATGTACAATCACTTAAACATTATGGTTACTAGACCCACTATTATCAAGTCCCCTCCACCTGCCCCACGACAGTCACTGTCCATCAGCGTAGTAAGATGCTATAGAATCATTACTTGTCTTCTCTGTAAATACTGTCTTTCCCTTGTCCCCCAACATGCTACATTATGTGTGCGAATCATAATGCCCCTTTTTCCCGTCATCCCTCCCTTCCCAACCATCCTCCCCAGTCCCTTTACCTTTGGTAACTGTTAGTCCATTCTTGGGTTCTGTGAGTCTGCTGCTGTTTTGTTCCATCACTTTTTGCTTTGTTCTTACACTCCACATATGAGTGAAATCATTTGATACTTGTCTTTCTCCACCTGGCTTATGTCACTTAGTATAATACCCTCTAGCTCCATCCATGTTGTTGCAAATGGTAGGGTTTGTTTTCTTCTTATGGCTGAAGAATATTCCATTGTGTATATGTCCCACATCTTCTTTATCCATTCATCTACTGATGGACACTTAGGTTGCTTCCATTTCTTGGCTATTGTAAATAGTGCTGCGATAAACATAGGGGTGCATATGCCTTTTTCAAACTGGGCTGCTGTATTCTTAGGGTAAATTCCTAGGAGTGGAATTCCTGGGTCAAATGGTGTTTCTATTTTTAATTTTTTGAGGAACCTCCATACTGCTTTCCACAATGGTTGAACTAATTTGCATACATACCAGCAGTGTAGGAGGGTTCCCCTTTCTCCACATCCACGCCAACATTTGTTGTTGTTAGTATTTTGGATGTTGGCCATCCTGACTGGTGTGAGGTGATATCTCATTGTGGTTTTAATTTGCATTTCTCTGATGATTAGTGATGTGGAGCATCTTTTTCATGTGCCTGTTGGCCATCTGAATTTCTTCTTTGGAGAAGTGTCTGTTCAGCTCCTCTGCCCATTTTTTAATTGGATTATTCACTTTTTGTTTGTTGAGGTGCGTGAGCTCTTTATATATTTTGGATGTCAACCCCTTATTGGATATGTAATTTATGAATATATTCTCCCATATTGTAGGATGATATTTTGTTCCACTGATGGTGTCCTTTGCTGTACAGAAGCTTTTTAGTTTGATATAGTCCTTCTTGTTCATTTTTGCTTTTGTTACCCTTGCCCATGGACATGTGTTCATGAAGAAGTTGCTCATGTTTATGTCCAAGAGATTTTTGCCTATGTTTTTTTCTAAGAGTTTTATGGTTTCATGGCTTACATTCAGGTCTTTGATCCATTTTGAGTTTACTTTTGTGTATGGGGTTAGACAGTAATCCAGTTTCATCCTCTTACATGTAGCTGTCCAGTTTTGCCAACACCAGCTGCTGAAGAGGCTATCATTTCCCATTGTATATCCAAGGCTCCTTTATCGTATATTAATTGACCATATATGCTTGGGTTTATATGTGGGCTCTCTATTCTGTTCCACTGGTCTATGGGTCTGTTCTTGTGCCAGTACCAAATTGTCTTGATTACTGTGGCTTTGGAGTAGAGCGTGAAGTCAGGAGCATAATGCCCCCTACTTTATTCTTCCTCCTCAGGATAGCTTTGGCTATTCAGGATCTTTCGTTGTTCTATATGAATTTTAGAACTATTTGCTCTAGTTCATTGAAGAATGCTGTTGGTATTCTAATAGGGATTGCATTGAATCTGTAAATTGCTTTAGGTAGAATGGTCATTTTGACAATATTAATGCTTCCTAGCCAAGAGCATGGGATGAATTTCCATTTATTAGTGTCTCTTTAATTTCTCTTAAGAGTGTCTTGTAGTTTTCAGGGTATAGGTCTTTCACTTCCTTGGTTAGGTTTATTCCTAGGTATTTTATTCTTTTTGATGTGATTGTGAATGGAATTGTTTTCCTGATTTCTCTTTCTGCTAGCTCACTATTAGTGTATAGGAATGTAACAGATTTCTGTGTATTAATTTTGTATCCCGCAGCTTTGCTGAATTCATATATATTAGTTCTAGTAGTTTTGGAGTGGATTCTTTAGGGTTTTTTTATGTACACTATCATGTCATTTGCAAAAAGGGAAAGTTTGACTTCTTCATTACCAATCTGGATGCCTTTTATTTCTTTGTGTGGTCTGATTGCCATGGCTACGACCTCTAGAACTATGTTGAATAAAAGTGGAGAGAGTGGGCATCCCTGTCTTGTTCCAATCTTAAAGGAATAGCTTTCAGCTTCTCGCTGTTAAGTATGATGTTGGCTGTGGGTTTATCATATATGGCATTTATTATGTTGAGGTACTTGTCCTCTATACCCATTTTGTTGAGAGTTTTTATCATGAATGGATGTTGAATTTTGTTGAATGCTTTTTCAGCATCTATGGAGATGATCATGTGGTTTTTGTCCTTTTTGTTGATGTGGTGGATGATGTTGATGGATTTTTGAATGTTGTACCATCTTTGCATCCCTGGGAGGAATCCCACTTGATCATGATGGATGATCTTTTTGATGTATTTTTGAATTTGGTTTGCTAATATTTTGTTGAGTATTTTTGCATCTAGGTTTATCAGAGATATTGGTCTGTAATTTTCTTTTTTTTGGTGTCTTTGCTTGTTTTTGGTATTAGAGTGATGTTGGTCTTATAGAATGGGTTTGGGAGTATTCCCTCCTCTTCAACTTTTTGGGAAACTTTAAGGAGGATGGGTATTAGGTCTTCACTAAATGTTTGTTAAAATTCAGCAGTGAAACCATGTGGTCCAGGGATTTTGTTCTTAGGTAGTTTTTTGATTACTAGTTCAATTTCATTGCTGGTAATTGGTCAATTCAGATTTTCTGTTTCTTCCTGGGTCAGCTTTGGAAGGTTGTATTTTTCTAGAAAGTTGTCCATTTCTTCTAGGTTATCCATATAATTTTGTTACCATATAATTTTTCATAGTATTCTCTCATAAGTCTTGGTATTTCTGTGGTGTATATAGTGATTTTTACTTTCTCATTTCTAATTCTGTTTATGTGTGTAGACTCTCTTTTTTTCTTGATAAGTCTGGCTAAGGATTTATCTATTTTGTTTATTTTCTCGAAGAACCAGCTCCTGCTTTCATTGATTCTTTCTATTGTTTTATTCTTCTCAATTTTATTTATTTCTGCTTTAATCTTTATTACATTCTTCCTTTTACTGACTTTGGGCCTCATTTGTTCTTTCTTTTCTAGTTTCATTACTTGTGAGTTTGACTATTTATTTGGGATTGTTCTTCTTTCCTGAGGTAGGCCTGTATTGCAATGTATTTCCATCTTAGCACGGCCTTCTCTGCATCCCACAGATCTTAAGGTGTTGAATTATTGTTGTCATTTGTCTCTGTATATTGCCTGATCTCTGTTTTTATTTGGTCATTGATCCTTTGATTCTTAGGAGCATGTTATTAAGCCTCCATGTGTTTGTGGGCTTTTCATTTTCTTTGTGTAATATACTTCAAGTTTCATACCTTTGTGGTCTGAGAAGCTGGTTGGTACAATTTCAATCTTTTTGAATTTACTGTGGTTCTTTTTGTGTCCTAGTATATGATCTATTCTTGAAAATGTTCCATGTGTACTTGAGAATAAAATATGTATCCTGTTGTTTTGGATGGAGTGTTCTGTAGATGTCCATTAGGTACATTTGTTCTAATATGTTGTTCAGAGCCTCTGTCTCTTTATTTATTTTCTGTCTGGTTGATCTGTCCTTTGGAGGGAGTGGTGTGTTGAAGTCTCCTAAAACGAATGCATTGCATTCTATTTCCCCCTTTATTTCTGTTGTATTTGTTTCACATATGTAGGTGATCCTGTGTTGGGTGCATAGATATTTATAATAGTTATATCCTCTTGTTGGACTGACCCTTTTATCATTATGTAATGTCCTTCTTTGTCTCTTGTGGCTTTCTTTGTTTTCAAGTGTATTTTGTCTGATCCAAGTACTGCAACACCTGCTTTTTTCTCCCTATTAGATGCGTGAAATATCTTTTTCCAACCCTTTACTTTCAGTCTGTGTATGTCTTTGGGTTTGAAGTGAGTCTCTTGTAGGCAGCATATAGATGGGTCTTGTTTTTTCATCCATTCAGTAACTCTGTGTCTTTTGATTGGTGCATTCAGACCATTTATATTTAGGGTGATTATCAATAGGTATGTACTTATTGGCATAGCTGGCTTTATATTCATGGTTACCAAAGGTTCAAGGGTAATTTCCTTACTATCTAACAGTCTAATTTAACTCACTTCATATGCTATTACGAACCCAACCTAAAGCTTCTTTTTTTTCCCTCCTTTTTCTTCCTCCTCCATTCTTTGTATGTTATGAATCATATTCTGTACTCTTTGTCTAGCCCTTGGGTGACATCTGTTTTGCCTCAGGAATACTTCCATCTATAGGAGTCCCTCCAAAATGCACTGTAAAGGTGGTTTTGGGGAGGTAGATTCTCTCAGTTTTTGCTTATCTGAAAATTGTTTAATCTCTCCTTCAAATTTAAATGATAACTTTGCCGGGTAGAGTATTATTGGTTCAAGGCCCTTCTGCTTCATTGCATTAAATATATCATGCCACTCTCTCTGGCCTGTAAGGTTTCTGTTGAGAAGTCTGATGATAGCCTGATGGGTTTTCCTTTGTATGTGATCTTTTTTCTCTCTCTAGCTGCTTTTAAAAGTCTGTCTTTATCCTTGATCTTTGCCATTTTAATTATTATATGTCTTGATGTTGTTTTCCTTGGGTCCCTTGTGTTGGGAGATCTGTGCACCTCCATGACTTGAGAGACTGTATCCTTCCCCAGATTGGGGAAGTTTTCAGCAATTACCTCCTCAATGATACTTTCTATCCCTTTTCCCCTCTCTTCTTCTGGTACACCTATAATGCGAATATTGTTGCTTTTGGATTGGTCACACAGTTCTCTCAATATTCTTTCATTCTAAGAGATTTTTTTTTCTCTGTGCCTCAGCTTCTTTGTATTCCTCTTCTCTAATTTCTGTTCCATTTACCATCTCTTCTACTACATTTAATCTGCTTTTAAAACCCTCCACTGTATGTTTCATTTCAGATATGGAATTTCTTAACGGTCGAATCTCCAACTTAAATTCATTCCAGAGTTCTTGAATATTTTTCTGTACCTCCATAAGCATGTTTATAATTTTTATTTTGAACTCTCTTTCAGGAAGATTGGTGAGTTCAGTTTCTTTTGGTCCTTTTTCTGGGGTTTGTGAGATTTTTGTCTGAACCATGTTTGTTGACATTTCATATTTCTGTTTGGTGCCCACTAGTGGGCAGAAACTCCAATCTCTGGAGCTGCTCAGCCCCTAGAGTGAGGTTGGGCATCATAGGGGAGTGGAGCTTGTGTCTGGGGGGAGGAAAGTTCTGTTTCCTGATTACCGTCTGCGGTGCTTGTCTCCAGCGTCAGAGCCAGTGGGCCAAACACACATATGTAAGCCTCTGCTTTGCTTCTCTAGCTGTTGTATGCGGGGCCTCCCCCTTGCTGGCCTGATGGTAGTGCGTGACTGCCAGTTTGTGAGCAGGTGTCTACAGGCCAGTAGGAAGGCACAGCAGGCTGTGTGTCACAGTTGGGGGCCTCGGAGATGAGCAGCCAGGGGGATGGAGCACCTGAAGCTCCTCAAAGTTCCCAATCAGCTGGGCAGAGCACACCCAGACAACCTTGTCTAGCTCTCCCTTCTCCCGCGCAGCAAGCTCTGCCCAAACCCCGCCCCTTCAGCAGCCCTCTCGCTGCTAGGAAGCCTCTCAGACCACCCACCCATCCTCTGACACAGAGCAGCCAGGTGTGGATGCCACCCTCCACAAACAGCCTGAATGTGAGTCTCCCAGGTTGTCCACCTGTCCAAGCTTCCCAATGTCCAGAGCACCACACAATATAGACCTCTGCTCACAAAGCAGATCCCCAGGGCTAGGTGTCCAGCAGTCCCAAGCTTCCACCCTCTCCCCGCTCTGTTTCTCTTCCTCCCTCCGGTGAGCTGGGGTGGGGGAAGGACTTGGGTCCTGCTGGATTAAGGCTTTCCTACGTTACCCTGTTTCGTGAGGTCTGATCTGTTCATGATGACTGTATGCAGTCTGGTTCAGCCTTCTTTCTTCTTGCTGTTTTAGGGTTAGTTGTATTAACTATATTTTTGTACTATTTGTGGTTTTGGGAGGAGTTCTCCATGTCACCTCTCATGCCGCCATCTTGAATCCACTCGTCGCATCCACTGTATTTTAAAAAATATTTTAAATATTGTGATAAAATATGCATAACATAAAATTTACGATTTTGGCCATTTTTACGTATACAGTTCTTTGGCAGCCACATTCACCTTGTGCTATGATCATCACCACTACCCTCCAGAACCTTCTCATCTTCCCAAAGTGAAATTCTGCAACTATTAAACATCAGTTTCCCACTTCCCTTCCAACACTACACCCACTTTGTTTCACTATTCCCCTACTGATGTACACTTAAGTTGTCTTCAGGTAATGGTATCACAAACCACTCCCCGACCACTGACCTCATATGGATCCCCTGTGAAGCTATGAAAGAAATTTCTCTGACTTGTAGAACCAGAACAGGAATTTGGAGTTGTGGAGCATTGTTTTCTAGAATGACTGTACCAGTCTATAACTTCCCCAAAATATACCAGAGTTTCCACATCGCTACATTCTGCTGTCCCTGGAATGGCCTACCTTTTAATTGTTTCCATCCTAATAATCTCATATTCATTTGAGATTTTTGTTTACTCAAGAGTCTGAGCATTTCTTAATAGTCTTACTAGTTTCTTGGGCTTCCCTTTTGAGAATTGCCAGTGCAGTACTTTGCTAGGTTTTAAAGTTGGGTTTCCCACTTTTTTCTTCATTGATTTTCAGGAATCGTTTGCATACAATAGGCATATTAAGTTCTTGTTGGTTTTGTATGTTACAAATATTTTCCCCTAAACTCTCATCTAGTTGTTATTTTGTATGTGGTGTTCTTTAATTTGATAGAATCAAATTCACCAATTTGATTTTCAAAATCATAGCATTTGTGTTTTTAGGGTCTTTTTCTAGAGGTCTTTCTCTCACCCCTATGTAAAAACAATACTGTTGTACATTTTCTTAGAAATGTTCCTTTTATTTCTTCCATATTTTCTTTATAAGTTTGACCTCTCACATTTCTGTCTTTAATCCATCTAAAGTACACCTTTTTTTAGTTTCACAGAAGTTATAAGGTTCAGCTTTATTTTGCCTCATCATAGGGATCCACTTTCTCATCACAATTTATAAACAATCCGTTATTTTCCCATTGTTTTATGGTGCCAACTTTATCTCAGATGGAGTTCTCATACATGTGTGGCACTGCTTCTAAGAACTTTCTCTTCCAGTAGTCTATTTGCCTTTTCCTGATTCACTACTATGCTGTTTTTATGGCTTTGTAATAGGCATCAATGTCTGGTGGGCTGAGTGTCCCCTTCTTGCTTATCTATTTCAAAATGGCCTTAGCTATTTGTGGAATTGTACTTTCCCATATGAATTTTAGAATGAATTTACGGGATTCTTTAAAAAATCCTCTTGGAAATTTGATGAAATTGTCTTGAATGTATAGAATTATTTGGGGAGCACTGACATCATGCTGTATGAGCACAATTCCTAGTTTTCCATTTATTCAGATTTTCCTTTACTTCCTTCAATAGAATATTTTTAGTGGTTAGTCTATAAAGGTTATGTGCATTTTTGTTAACTCCTAAATACATTGTCATTTTTGTTACTATTGTAAACGACATCTTATTTTCTAGTACATCATTGCTAGCATATAGGAATATTATTGTCTTTTCTGATAAATTTATCTTATAATACAATGACCTTGTTAAATTCTTATAAGTTCCAATAGCTTATTGATTCTCTTGAGTTTTCTATGTGGATAGTACTATTATCTGGAAACAGTTTTACCTTCTTCATCTAATCTTTGCACTTATTATGTATTTTTCTTGACATGTAGCATAAGTCAGTTCCTCTTATTAAACAAAGTGATAACAGGCATTCTTGTTTTGTGTCCAATATTAGTGGCAACAAGTAAAGTGTTTCTTCCTCATATGTGATGTTTAATGTAGGTTTTGAGATACATGGTCTATTTAAAAATCCAGGAAATTACCTTGGTGTTTTATAATTTTCTGAGATGATTGAACTTTATCAAATGCTTTGTCTTTATTCTCTTAAATAATTAAGGCTTTTTTGTCCTCTGTACCACACTGCCTCTCATGGTAAGGGACAACAGGAAGGGAAGAGAAGGTAGGATCACTAAGCGTCTACCCTACACCATGGAATCCTGATAGGGCAAGTGAAAATTGGGGATTATGAGCAGATTTCAATGAACAATACCAGGGCCAGGTAACCTGGTTCTCTAGAGCTTCATAGGAAGCAGCTAAAGGGATTGTGAGAGGCGAAGAAGTCCCATTAAAATTGTATAATGAGGGGATTGAAAGAGTAAAAGTAACTTAAATTTATTGAGTATTTACTGTCAGGCTCTGAGTTGGGTAATTTTAAAGCTGTTATATCTCTAAGCTTCATAATAACCCTGTGAGATAGACACCATTTCCCCTGTTTTAGAGATGAAGAAATAAGGGCTTAAAAAGATTAAATAACTTGCCTGAGTTCCTGCAGCTAGCAAGTGATGCAGCCAGTGTTCAAACTCAGGTTTCTTTCCAAAGCTCATGTCTTTCCCACATGCTGCATTTTATGCCTTAAAAGATTTGTAATGACAATATGGAAGAGATCTGAGTATGAAACCCAGTCGTCAGAAACAGAACAGTTCTATCTCAATATGTTACAATTTTGGGGAAAAAAGAAAATGAAGTAGAGCTCCTTTGAGAAATAAGTGATTCCAGGACCGGAAGAGAGAAGGTACAAGATGAGCTTTGAATATGTTATTATGCCAGAAAGTAAAAAAGTCCTCATTCTGTCAGGATAAGAAATCAGCTTAAAGGGCTCACCAAATCCGGAAAAATGAGGGCTTCAAAAGAAATAAGAAGAGTAATTAATTGTAATCCATCAAATAAAATAAGGATCCATGAACTGCTCTAGATGGAAGGACTCCTAAGACTAAATAGACATCACCAGAGAAAATAAAATCACAGCAAAGAAAGCAGACCAACCAAACACCAACTAAAGGCAAAAAATAAAATCAACTATCCACAAAAACAGTCAAAGGAAACACAAAAGAGTACAGAATAAAACACCTAACGTATAAAGAATGGAGGAGGAAGAATAAGAAGGGAGAGAAATAAAGAATCACTGGACTGTGTTTATAATAGCTTAAAAAGAGAGTTAAGTTACACTGTTAGATAGTAAAGAAGCGACCCTCGAACCTTTGGTAACCACGAATCCAAAGCCTGCAATGGCAATAAGTGCATATCTATCAATAATCACCTTAAAAATAAATGGACTGAATGCACCAATCAAAAGACACAGAGTAATAGAATGTATAAAAAAGCAAGACCCATCTACATGCTGCTTACAAGAGACTCACCTCAAACCCAAAGATATACACAGACTAAAAGTGAAGGGATGGAAAAAGATATTTCATGCAAACAACAGGGAGAAAAAAGCAGGTGTTGCAGTACTTGTATCAGACAAAATACACTTCAAAACAAAGAAAGTAGCAAGAGATAAAGAAGAACATTACATAATGATAAAGGGGTAAGTCCAACAAGAGGATATAACCATTATAAATATATATGCATCCAACACAGGAGCGCCAGCATATGTGAAACAAATACTAACAGAATTAAAGGAGGAAATAGAAAGCAATGCATTCATTTTAGGAGACTTCAACACACTACTCCCTCCAAAGGACAGATCAACCAGACAGAAAATAAGTAAAGACACAGAGGCACTGAACAACACACCCGAACAGATGGACCTAACAGACATCTACAGAACTCTATACCCAAAAGCAGCAGGATACACATTCTCCTCAAGTGCACATGGAACATTTTCCATAATAGACCACATACTAGGCCACAAACAGAACCTCAGTAAATTCAAAAATATTGAAATTCCACCAACCAACATCTCAGATCACAAAGGTATAAAACTAGAAATAAATTTTAGAAAGAAATCAAAAAGGCTCACAAATACATGGAGGCTTAACTGTATCCTCCTAAATAATCAATGGATCAACAACCAAATTAAAACAGAGATCAAGCAATATTGGAGGCAAATGACAACAACAGCACAAAGCCCCAACTTCTGTGGGACGCAGCAAAGGCAGTTCTAAGAGGAAAGTATATTGCAATCCAGGTCTATGTAAAGAAGGAAGAACAATCATAAATGAATAGTCTAAAGTCACAATTATTGAAATTGGAAAAGGAAGAATGAATAAGGCCCAAGGTCAGCAGAAGGAGGGACATAATAAAGATCAGAGAAGAATGAAATAAAATTGAGAAGAATAAAACAATAGAAAAAAATCAATAAAATCAAGAGCTGGTTCTTTGAGAAAATAAACAAAATAGATAAACCCCTAGCCAGACTCATTAAGAGAAAAAGAGAACCTACAAACATAAACAGAATCAGAAAAGACAAAGGAAAAATCATGACAGACCCACAGAAATACAAAGAATTATTAGAGAATACTATGAAAATCTACATGCTAAAAAACTGGAAAACCTAGAAGAAATAGACAACTTCTTAGAAAATTACAACCTTTCAAGACTGACCAAGGAAGAAACAGAAAATCTAAACAGACCAATTACCAGCAACGATATTGAATTGGTAATCAAAAAACTACCCAAGAACAAAACCCCTGGGACAGATGGATTCACTGCTGAATTTTATCAGACATATAGAGAAGACATAATACCCATTCTCCTTAAAGTTTTCCAAAAAGTGGAAGAGGAGGGAATACTTCCAAACTCATTCTATGAAGCCAGCATCACTCTAATACCAAAACCAGGCAAAGACACCACAAAAAAAGAAAATTACAGACCAATATCCCTGATGAACATAAATGTAAAAATACTCAACAAAATATTAGCAAACAGAATTCAAAAATACATCACAAGGATCATACACAATGATCAAGTGGGACTCATCTCAGGGATGCAAGGATGGTACAACACTCGAAAATCCATCAACATCATCCACCACATCAACAAAAAGAAGGACAAAAACTACATGATCACCTCCATAGATGCTGAAAAAGCTTTGACAAAATTCAACATCCATTCATGATAAAAACTCTTAACAAAATGGGTATAGAGAACAAGTACCTCAACATAATAAAGGCCATATATGTCAAACCCACAGCCAACATCATACTTAACAGTGAGAAGCTGAAAGCTTTTTACTTAAGATCGGGAACAAGACAGGGATGCCCACTCTCCCCACTGTTACTCAACATAGTCCTGGAGGTCCTAGCCATGGCAATCAGACAAAACAAAGAAATACAAGGCATCCATATTGGTAAAGAAGAAGCCAAACTATCACTATTTGCAGATGACATGATATTGTACATAAAAATCCCTAAAGAATCCACTCCAAACTACTAGATCTAATATCTGAATTCACCAATGTTGCAGGATACAAAATTAATATGCAGAAATCTGTTGCTTTCCTATACACTAACAATGAGCTAACAGAAAGAGAAATAAGGAAAACAATTCCATTCACAATTGCATCAAAAAGAATAAAATACCTAGGAATAAACCTAACCAAGGAAGTGAAAAACCTATACCCTGAAAACTACAAGACACTCCTAAGAGAAATTAAAGAGGACACTAACAAATGGAAACTCATCCCATGCTGTTGGCTAGGAAGAATAAATATTGTCAAAATGGCTATACTACCTAAGGCAATCTACAGATTCAGTGCAATCCCTATCAAAATACCAACAACATTCTTCAACGAACTGGAACAAATAATTCTATAATTCATATGGAAACACAAAAGACCCCGAATCGCCAAAGCATTCCTGAGAAGGAGGAATCAAACGGGGAATTACGCTCCCTGACTTCAAGCTCTACTACAAAGCCAGAGTAATCAAGACAATTTGATACTGGCACAAAAAACAGACCCACAGACCAGTGGAACAGAATAGGGAGTCCAGAGATTAATCCAAACATATACGGTCAATTAATATACAATAAAGGAGCCATGGATATACAATGGGGAAATGACAACCTCTTCAACAGCTGGTGTTGGCAAAACTGGACAGCTACATGTAAGAGAATGAAACTGGATCATTGTCTATCCCCATACACAAAAGTAAATTCAAAATGGGTCAAAGACCTGAATGTAAGTCATGAAACCATAAAACTCTTGGAGAAAAACATAGGCAAAAATCTCTTGGACATAAACATGAGCAACTTCTTCGTGAACATATGTCCATGGGCAAGGGAAACAAAAGCAAAAATGAACAAGTGGGACTATATCAAGCTGAAAAGCTTCTGTACAGCAAAGGACACCATCAGTAGAACAAAAAGACATCCTACAGTATGGGAGAATATATTCATAAATGACATATCCAATAAGGGGTTGACATCCAAAATATATAAAGAGCTCACGCACCTCAACAAACCAAAAGCAAATAATCCAATTAAAAAATGGTCAGAGGATCTGAACAGATACTTCTCCAAAGAAGAAATTCAGATGGCCAACAGGCACATGAAAAAGATGCTCCACATCGCTAATCAGAGAAATGCAAATTAAAACCACAATGAGATATCACCTCACACAGTAAGGATGGCCAACATCCAAAACAGAAACAACAAGAAATGTTGGCGAGGATGTGGAGAAAGGGGAACCCTCCTATGCTGCTGGTGTGTATGCGAATTAGTTCAACCATTGTGGAAAGGTGTATGGAGGTTCCTCAAAAAACTCAAAATAGAAATACCATTTGACCCAGGAATCCCACTCCTAGGAATTTACCCTAAGAATGCAGCAGCCCAGTTTGAAAAAGACATATGCACCCCTATGTTTATTGCAGCACTATTTGCAATAGTCAAGAAATGGAAGCAACTTAAGTGTCCATCAGTAGATGAATGAATATAGAAGATGTGGTACATATACCCAATGGAATACTATTCAGCCATAAGAAGAAAACAAATCCTACCATTTGCAACAACATGGATTGAGCTAGAGGGTATTATGCTCAGTGAAATAAGCCAAGTGGAAAATGAGAAGTATTCAATGATTTCACTCATATGTGGAGCATAAGAGCAAAGAAAAAAAAACTGAAAGAACAAAACAGCAGCAGACTCACAGAACCCAAGAATGGACTAACAGTTACCAAAGGGAAAGGGACTGGGGAGGATGGGTGGGAAGCGAGGGAGAAGGGGGATAAGGGGCATTACGATTAGCACACACAATGTAGGGCGGGCTCAGGGAAGGCAGTATAGCACAGAGAAGACAAGTAGTGACTCTATAGCATCTCACTATGCTGATGGACAGTGACTGTAATGGGGTATGTGGTGGGGACTTGAGGATGTGGGAGTCAAGTAGCCATAATATTGCACATGTAATTGTAAATTAATGATACCAAAACAAAACAAAACAAACATAACTGAAATTGAAAACAAACAAAAAACGAAAAAAAAACCCCCAAAAACAAAAACAAAAAAGAACACAACAAAAAATAAGGATCCATGAGTCTCTACTGATAATAAATAGATTCATCAAAATAAGAGAGAAAAGACGATGCTTTGTTAAGGCCAACTGATAAACATGGAGGGAGAGGTATAGTTGGGAAAAAAAATCAGTATTTTGCAATCATTATCGCAAAGATTGATTTAGACTTGAATCATCAGTGGATGCTAAGTCTAGCATGTAAATTCTGATATGGAGCAGAATATTTGCATGGTCTCAAAATGTCTCTACATAGATTATTTATTAGGAGAAAGGAGGGAAGTAAATATATAATGACTATATAGTGGAGAACTTGGGCAACACTTCGGCCTAGTAATAAAAGTTAATATCACCAATGATGGATTTGTGTTCCTCTAGAAATGATACTTTAAGATACAACAGTATGTTGGTATTCAGCTGAGTATATGTACCCAGCTGTAATCACAAGGGAACATCAGCCAAACTTAGACTGAGGCATAGTCTATATAATAGCTAACCTCTGCTGAAAGACTGAGAGCCTGTTGCAGATTTAAGGAGACTGAAAGGCGATGACATTACAATTCAATATAAAATCCCGATTATACCCTGGATTGGAGAAGGAAATGTTATAGATTGCACATGCAACTGACAAAACTGGATTATGGAATGTAGAGGAGATAAAACTCTTATATCTGTATTAAATTCCCTGAGTTGGGTACCATTGTAGCACGTAAAGTAATTTCCTTGTTCTTAAGAAATATATGCTAAAGTAGTAATGGGAAAAGGGCCACTCTCAGATGGTTCAGAAAAGCAATAAGCAGTAGAATGTATACAGGTAGAAGAATGAGACAGCAAATGTGACAATATGGTAAAAATTAGTGAACCTGAGTAAAGGGAATATGGAAGTTGTATGATTTTCACATCTTTTCAGGCAGTATGAAATTATTTCAGAATTGAAGAAATTGGGGAAAATTCTAGTAAGTATGGCCTTTTGTCAAAAAATACTGATAAATTCTGGCAGTCATCTTTTGAGCCGTGCCTTCTCTGTTTTCCCACAAGAATGGGTTAATAGCGCTCACGATGGTCATATTTGTTCCCGAGATAGACTCATCAGACGCAGACAGCCACTTGTTGGTTAACTGCCTTCTCTTGCTTGTGAGTTTAGTGGCATTAATATGAGGAAAGGAGGCAGCTGTTGGTGAGCAGAGGGTTTAATCTTTTTCCTGTACTGAGAATGGTACATACCAAGCTGAACGGTTTCAGCCTTGCTGAGACTCTCATATTTTTGTTTCCCACCTTGATATATTTATAACAATAGTCTTTAAGAAATCACCCCTCAATGACACCCTGTATCTGAGGGGACTCAAAAAACACTTGATCTGTGGTTTAATCTCCAACTGTGATTTCAAAATCCAGTGGGGAGTTCAGAATCACTTTCGGTTGTGGTTCGAATTGTACCAAGGAATTCACCCTGATTGTTTTATCTCTAATGTTTTGCTTGTAAAAGTGAACAGGAATTTCACAAGTTGAGTTGAATTGCTCTTTTTTATCTTAAAATAAATTTTACAAAATGTGGTGATATAACCTAACATAAAATTGACCACCTTAAGGATTTTTAAATGTGCAGCCCAGTGGCATTAAGCACATTCGCATTGTTGTGCAATCATCACCATCCATCTACAGAACTCTTTTTATCTTGAACCACTGAAACTCTGTACCCATTAAACAATAATTCCCTGCTTCCCTCTCCCTCCAGACCCTGGCAGCCACCATTCTATTTTCTCTCTATGAATTTGACTACCCTAGGCACCGTGTATAAGTGGAATCATATTGTGTTTATCCTTTTGTGACTGGCTTCACTTAGCATAACTGTCCTCAAGGTTCATCCATGCTGTAACATGTATCAAAATTTCTTTCCTTTTCAAGGCTGAACAATATTCTACTGTGTATATGTTACATTTTGTTCATCTGTTGGTGGATATTTGGGTTGCACCCACCTTTTGGCTATTGTCAATAATACTGGTATGAACATTGGAGTATATATATCTATTCAAGTCTCTGTAATTCTTTTGGGTATAGACCCAGAAGTGGAGTTGCTGGATTATATGTATAGTATCTATTTTTAATATTTTGAGGAACTGCCATCCTGTTTTCTATAGCAGCTGCCCCACTTTACATTCCCATTAGTAGGACACAGGGCTCCGAATTTCTCCATGTCCGTTGTCACATTAGTTATTTTGTCTTGTTTTGTTTTGCTCACAGTCATTGTAGTGGGGGGAGGTGATATCTCCATTGTGATTTGAGTTTTGTTTCTTTTCAACATGAACTCCCTTGAGAAGGAAAAACAGAAATAGATATCAATACTCTATAGTGAATTAGTTGGTAAGATTTTCATTTTTTTCTCAAAATGACAGCTCCCTCTGGAATGAGGCAGTTGACAGGTGTGTCTGGAAAGAACACACTTGTATGTGGGGAAAAGAGCCTTAAGCTTATAACCAGAAGGCCTGTCTCCAATACATTACTGTAAGGCCTTTGAAAAGTCAATGTAATCCACAAAAGCCTCAATTTCTTTATCTGAAAAATGTACATAATACTCTATAGTAATGGTTCTCAAACTTCAGCACACATTTGAATCACGTGGAGGGCGCAGATTGCAGCAAAGTTTCTGATTTGGTGGACCTCAGGTGTTTCCCAAGAACTTGCCGATCTACAGGTGTGCTGTTGTTGATAGACTAGGGACTACACTTTGAAAGTCACTGCTCTAAGGAATTGTTTTAGGAATGATATAATGTAAGTAAAACAATTTCCTACAGTCGTTAAGCACTGTGAAGTGCCAGAGATTAATCATGTGAGGATAGAAAGATCTCCTAAAATAAGTAGTGGAATCTAATTGAGTGGTACTTCTCAGGAGTTTTGCACTAAAATCTCTGGGACTTGAGTAGACTCAGAAGTGGGCCAATGTGGAGAGGATATCATGAAGAAGTAGAAAGACTTTGGGAATGCAGCTGGGAAGATATCACCAAAAAGTCATTTTACCAAAGCATATGTTTGTCCAGGACCAGTTATAGCTCCTCTTTGAGATTTTTGTATCAGTAAAGAATTCTGTTTAGCTGCCAAGGAAGAGAAACTCAATGAATGGGCATAGTACTTGCTGAAATAATTAAGGGCTTATTTTTCCCTCATGTACCAAGTAACCTAGAGGTAGAAAGTTTTGGTATTGATTCAGTGGCTCCAGGATTTTAATACTGATGTCTGCAGTTTTCTTGCTCTGTCATGTGCACACTGTAGCTGCTGCAGGTCCAGCCATCACATCTGCTTTCCACACAGGTGTAAGTGGCAAAAGACAAGGAGAAAAGGCCAATGACTATGTCAAGAAAGCAAAATTTTTCCAGAAATTCTCAGCAGGTTTTTGTTCATGCCTCAGTGTCCAGATCTGTCCCTTGGCCATTTATAGCATCAAACATGATTGAGAAGTGTTTCAACTGGGTGCACTGATACCACAAACTAAATTAGGATTCTGTTAGTAAGGTGCAATATGTCTGTCCTGCTTCATAATTTTTTCTGCCCCTGGTGATTGCAGAGTAAGGTGGCCAGGCCAGTGCAAGCAAAGCTGTTAGATTTCTCTTATCCTTTTTATATAACTTAATTTTTTTGTAGTTATTGTCATCTAATGACAATATTTTAATGTGCATGGCAAATTGAAGCCTGAAAGTGTTTTCACTCATATTATCTCAGTTGTTTGTCTGAGATACCTTGGGAGGTCTTTTCAGCCCTATTTTGTACAAATGGAAACAGTGGCTCATTTTCCACTTGTCTCTCTTCTGCATCCTACCACTTTATCCCTAAGTTTCTGTAGCTGTCACCACGCTTTGCTTTCTCCCAGAAAATGGCATGCTTTCCAAATTTCCCAGTCAAAATCCTAGTCTTTTCTATGTTCCATTGCCCCTGGGAACTGATCAAGCCAATTGGGTGGACTGATTCATGGAAAAAACATATTAAGAGGTTAAACCTGAAAGTGAACTTTGGCTGTCACTCTATGGAAAAGTTTTCAGTCTGTGTTCTCAACCAGAAGTTCATGATTTTCTTAGCCTCCTAATCCAGTCATCATGATGTAGAGACACTAATGAAGTCCAGCTCACATGTTCTTGAGAAATTCCTTGGAAACATGCTTTGTGGACATGAAATAGTATACTAATTTGTGGTTCCTCTTTTTCATTTTTTCTTGTGAGCTTGAATGGGGAAGAAGTAGAGAAAGAAATGATGTCTTACCAGGTGAATGGCAGGCAGGAGAGAAAGGCGCCAGCTCTGGGTCTGGGGGGGGAAAGTGGCAAAGGAGACAGGGAGACTGATTTGTGGGAGGCACAGAGTGCCTAGAAGGGATATGATGTCCCCTAGAAACTAGGGGTCTGGGGAGGAGCTGCCCCCATCAGCCAGTTTAACCCCATTGAACTCCAATTAAGAAAGCATTTGCTGAGTGTCATTGGTGGAATAATCCTTAACCCCAAGCCCCCAATTTTTTTTTCTCCATTCTTTCATCCCTAGAACCTGTGAATAGTTTATACTTTGCTGATAAAGTTAAATGAATGATCTTAAAATGGGGCAAGTGTGCTGGATTATCCAGGTGGGCCCAATGTAATCAGGAGGGTCCTTATTAGTAAAAGAGTGGGTGGGTGGGGCCTGCCAGTTGGGGTGGGACGGGGCATGCAAGGAGGAAGGGTAAGGCTTGGAATACCCTTAGCTTTGAAACTGAAGAAAGAGGCCACAAGCTGAGGAATGCAGGTGGTCTTTGGAAACCAGAAAGGAAAGGATACCGATTCTTTTCTTCGGCCTCTAGAAGAAAGCAGCCCTGGGAACCCCTTCACATTAGCCCACTGGAACCCATGTGGATGACCTCCCAAACTGTAAGACAGTAATTTAAATTTAATTTATTTTTACTTAAAGCCAATAAGCTTGTGGTAGTTTGCTACAGTAGCAATAAGGAACTGGTATCATTGAGCAAGTAGCACATGGTGCCATGGAGTGGGGAATACAAAGATAAATATAGGCGCTAGCCTTTAGATGATTACCAGCCCAGGGGTCTAAGTCAGTGATTGCAATGTGTTTAGAAACACCCGCAGGGGATCCTGTGGAAATGCAGATTCTGACTGACTGGGTCTGATTTGACTTTGAGATTCTACATTGCTAAGCACCTCCAGGTGACGCCTGTGCTGCTGGTCTGGCCACCACACTTTGTTTAGTAAGGATCCAGGCTGTAACTCTGTTCAGGAGGCTGGACAGTCAAGAAGGGCGAAGATTTTTAGTTTTAGAAAATGGTTCTGGTTTTGAGCACAGAAAATGGTTGGAATGATCATTTGACTTCAAAGATTTGAAACTTAGTTGTAGAGGGAAATTGGGGTTCCAAACTCTTTTAAAGGGTTGTTGCAATAAACAGGATGACAGATAAGAAAGCTGTAGGTAATTTATAAAGCACTATGTAGAAATATTAGTTATTGCTTCAGATGTCAGATGAGAGCAGATTTGGCAAGAAAGTACAAGTATCATTTCGGACTCATAACTTTTCCTTGCTAAACTGAAGTGAAAGAAGAAATATTTCGGTGAAAAAATATCCCTCTGTCTATCCTGGTCACTTAAAAAATTTTAAGTCCTTTGTTTTGCTATAATTATAATACACATATGGAATGGAACACTTAAAAACTTACAGTATAAGATAATAGTCACCTGTAACCTCGTAATTCAGAGATAACCAGGAAGTGGAGCTTTTCCAGGACCTTAGGTTGACTAGATGTTTTTTGAGAATCTTTGCAGACTTTTGTCTCCTTTAATTATAAGAAAGCATGATTGTGTGTTCTTGTGTGGTGCAATGTTATTGACACTTTATAACTCTATTGTCTATAATCATTCCACTCACACTGGGGAGCACTTTACCATAGTGACAGTTCTCATGTGGGGGCAGTTTTGCCTTCCGGGAACCTCGCAGTCTGGAGACGCTTACTGTCAGGACTTGGGGTAGGTCGCTACTGGTACATAGTGGGGATTGGCCTGGAATGCCGCCAAACATGGTCCAGTGCCCAGGGCAGCACACACGATACTCATCTGGGCCGAAATGTCAATAGGGCCAAGTCAGAGAGTTTTGGCTGCAAAGCTGTGTGTTCCAAATATTACTGGTCACCAGAATCACCTGGAAGTCTTGATAAACCAAAGATTGCCCCACACCAAATTTCTGAGTTAGTAGGTCTGGAAGGAGGCTATGAATTTTCATGTCTAACAAGTTCTCAGGTGATGACATGGGTCTGGGAGCTGTGCTTGGAGAACAATTGCCATAGGGTTTAATAAATATATAACTATAATTGATTTTGTATAAAGTGTTAGCTCCATAATCTATGGCCTCACTCATGTTTAGTTAGGCTTATCATATCTCTGGAATGCTGTATACATCTCTTGGCCACAGGCCAGGTCTCCTCCTTTGGCATGTCTGAGGACGCTGAGAACAGGCCTCTCATTGCTGTGGACCAGATGGTTTCATATGGCTGTGTGGACATGGCACCATGTACAGACTCCAAGGATGTATAAGGGAGTTGCCTGGGGGAGATTGATGGAGAAAGGGGGAGAGACGGAGCAACTGAAAGTGGAAAGAAAAGGAAACACCATTTTTCTTGTGCTTAAGGGTCCCCAAAACTCAACACACCTGTACATAGCTTTGCAAGTTTTTAAACATGGGTCTTTTAATCTGAAATGGTAGATGCCAGACCTAACATGCTGTCTTATTGGTGCTGGAATCAGGCTAACTTTTCACTGTCATCACACCAAGAGGCCCTGAAGGGGAGATTTATCACTTGTCCCTGGGTTTGTAATCTTTCCTCCAAAGTTCCTCCCACCCACCCTGTCCCCTGTCCATTCAGCTCACCCACTTCTGATATATGTCACACTGAGATCTAGGGACAGAAGTGGGGACTGGATTCAACATGGGAAAACTGAAGCAAGGTTAGAATGAAAGGCTGAGGGCTGGACCCAGGCCTGGGTTGGATCAGGAAGTGCCTGGGGCCATAGGTTAGAAACCAAGGAATACATTGACTCTGGTGCTCAAAATGAGGCAAAAGGTGGGGAAACTGGGTTAAAGGTTAGGAAAATGCTGGGAATGAGGAGTCTGGGAATAAGAGAGCTCACAAGTGGAGTGAGGCCTATCTTTAAAACCTCAAGAGACATCTGCTGGGCCAATGAATAAAACAGGTGCCAGTCTTTAACGTGTTGAACTGGTTAATTAGGCTGATGGCACTGACTTGAAGGCAGAACAGTTAACACCCTCTAGGCGGAGGCTGGGAAAGGGAGCACAGGGCATTTCAAGGAACTGTAGTCTTCCTTTCCACAGGCTGCGAATACCGACCTTTATTTTGTAATGTATTTATATTTATCTATAAACATTTTCAATATTTTAATTATAATTTTATAATATTTATAATGATTTATATTCTACAGTGTTCAATAGTTAACCATTAAAGAAAGCTCACAGAAGACATTAATTAGCACCTACTATTCCTCAGTAATGCTGAAGGTCATTTGCACCCCCTTTCAGAAATAAGGAAATGGAAGCAAGAGAGAGTCATTTACCCAAGTAAGGGTAGAGCTAGAATGTGGACCCAGTGGCCTATGTCCAGGCCTGCAGTCTTTTCACTAAAGTGTGAGGCAATTTGGGTCACAATTTGTTTCCTAGGTTTCCTCCTGGTCATTCTGGGGTTCTTCCTCCATGCAGGGGGTCACCCTGTCTCACAAAAATGGGTTAAAAATCTCTAATACTTGAGCTTGCTAAAATGTAGCCAGCTTTGCAGGGAAGATTATTTTTAATTGGTTCTCCTTTAAATATTAAAAAGTTATCAAACCATAAAGATATCAATTCACTTCCATCTTAACGTGCAGTGTCGGGGAGGGAGAGTTGATTTGTGCAGCCCTGGAAATTAAATCTGGTAGTATGACAGGTCATTCCAGTATTCACCATGACTCTGCCTGATGGCAACGAGCTGCAGTGCCCGCAGAAAGCGTCCTGGTGAATCAGGGCTGCGTCTGGCCGCGGAGGAGTCCCCTCTTCACCTTTGTAAGGGAGAGTCACACTTACAGTGCTACATCATTCAAGACTGTTCCACCCTCGTTCACATGACTTCAGTAGGGTCTGAGTGGTACTGTAAAACTGAGTTTATAGCGCTGATGAGTCCAGGAGAAGGAGAGGTCTGGGTGGCAGCTGCAGCTAGTAACAGAACCAAAGAGAGAGGCAGGAGGTGGAGACCACAGTTTAGGGGTCACAGGGGCCCAGGGGTCATGGATCAGTACCCACTTGAGGACACCCCGGGGGGTCACAACATCCTAGAAAGTTAAGAACAAAGTGGACAGCTCAGTCTGTCAGTTTTTACAGGACAAACATGAGTGGAAAACCAGGGGTGTGGCATGTAGTTAGTGCCAAACCACAGATGTATACCTTTTCTTTTGATAGTTCTCCCTTCTGATGCCCAGAAGTTGGGATGTGATAAACTTCTCAGATCTTGCTTAAAATATGGTATTTTAAATGTGTTCTTTAAAAATACTTTTTCATCTTCCCGGCTTATGTCAGGACAACTTAGCAACATTTGATCAGGACCGGTCGCCCCATTTTGTAGCCGGCCTGGCCTATCCTCCCTACCAGGAGTGTTCTGTGGCAAAGTTAGGTCTTACTGTTCGCAGCTGGGCCACCGGACGTCAGGTATCAGCCATGCGGTGAGTGCCTCCAAGGCCACTTCCCTCTCAGCAATGCCCACTAGGTGACGCCTGTGAATGGAATAGGCTTTCCAGAGTGTAGGCTTCCTCTGTCCTTCCTTCCCAGGCCCACATCTTGCCCAGAAGATGCTTAAGTGGCAAAATCCTTAAGAAATTATTCTGCGCCTAAGGCTCGAGGGGGCATCTGAGGGCCTGTCAGCTCCCTCTCTCTTGACCGGGATACTGAGATTTCTGCTTATGTGATGTGTGTGTATATGATGGTCTAATTATAAAAGCAGGAAGAAGATTAAACCCTGCCTAACCGGAGCAGCTTTAAGTTTCTGGATAGGTTCATAACTGCTTTGCAAATGCAAACTAAATTTTTCAAACTAAGGTGACTTCCAGTGGTCCTGGGCGGTAAGCCTAATAATATGTGAGTGTTCTGGAAAGGAGATGGGAGACCGACGTCATTAGAGGCATTAGCTGGGACATTGTGGGGGGGCAGGGGGTGAGTGAACCACGAGTCGGTGTGAACAGAGATTCCCTCTTAGCTGTAGTGAAGTCACCGCCCCTTTACCTTGTACAGCTTTTCAGATGGTCTCCTTATTCCAAAGAATGTCAGCACATTGTGCTGTTGTTAAATAAATTTACCAGGCAGGGATTGGTTACATCTAATGGTGAGTCAGGGACAAATAACCAGGCAGCTGGGCCATTGCTGGAGACACACTGAGGTGATTTATTTAAATTTGCTTGATTGTTTTTCTAGTAGGGAAATGAAATGTTCTCTCTGTACTGCAGGTGTTCAAGTGCTTTTTTTTTAAATGGCTAACTATTTAAAGTGAAATTCAAGTCAAGGTCAGGCAGGTCATATGAGAGTGCGTTCACAGCCAGTGGTGGCTGAAGGTCCCAGCTGAAACTCCTTTGGCTCTTAAGGGTGAGAGAGGGCGTGTAGGTGTATATGATAATTAGTCCTGTTACACCCCAAACCCCTTGAGGTGTGTTTTAGCGATGCTCAAAGCATCCTCATGTGACAGGGCCTCTTTCTGAGATTGCTGGTTGTTTTCGACCCTCCCCCACTTTTTTCCCCCCAAGCTAATGGTTCTGTGCAGCATAAGAGGTTTGGTGATCTGTATTCCACAAGTGAGGACTGTGGCCCAGGGCAGCTAAATAATATGCTGAAAGTTATGGGGTCTAGTATCCAAACTGGAAACAAGAAGCCCTAGGCTTTAGTTTCCATGCTCCACCTCCATTTTTTCACCACTGCCCTTCCGCCTGGACTTCCTCCATTATAGCAACTCTGGGGAGAATTTCCCCAAGGTTTGCTGTAGCTGTCTGGTGGTCGGTTATTAGTGGGCTACCCTGAAGATCTGGTGTTGCCCTCCCAGACTGAAGCATCCATCCCTTAGGCTGATGGCAAGGCGAGCAGGCCTCTTCCTCTTCTCTCTCTCTCCTGTAATGACCATGAAATACCTTCCACAGGAACACAGAGTTTGTTCTGTTCTGTTTCTAATTTCAGAACAATAAGTTTCCAATGCACCACCGCCCACCGGAAAAAGAGCAACAGTGACTGGCAAGGTGAGGTCTTTGTTTGGTAGTATTTCAAATCTTGTGCTTTCTGAAATCCCTAACACTTTGGTTATAAATCACTAAAAGGTGGATGTTCTTTCAAATGAATTTTGCATGAAATGTCAGCCAGAGTCTAGGGAATAGCTACGATATTTATGACTGGTGGTATTTCTTAGGGGAGGTAAAAGAAAATGAAGCCCATGGAGTTGAGGTTTGTACTGGGAGCAGGTAAAAAAAAGGAAAGATAGCAAAATTCTTTCTCTCACTCAGATATTTTGTTTCTGCCATTTTCAGTGTGAAACCTCAGTGCACAAAGCAAAGGGTTTAGGAGCGTGATCCCTATGGGTGAAGTGTGGGCTAGAAGAATGAGCAGCTGTGTAAGGGGAAAATAAACCTGAAACTACCATGGGAATGTACTTGTTAATAGGGAGATTGTTTTACTAAGTCCTGTTATTTCTGAAAGAGTTCTATCCTAGTCATAGCTCTTGGTCTTTTGCCTTCAAAAGACTACTGCTCGAATTTATTTGGGGGAGGAAATGTTGTACAGATAACGTAAAATCCACATGTCCCCCCTAAATTGACAGGAAAACATCTCTGCCTGTCATCTGAGGGCCTCCAAGTCTGACACTAACTTACATTTTCAACATTTTCTCCTACTAGTGTCCTTTGCTGACTATAGTCACATGGGCCCTGTGGGTATTTCTGTCCTTAGGTCTTTGCTTGAGAACTTTCTACATATGGTATATTCTTTTCCTTTCTCTCTGCCCAAGTGCTGCTTGTCCATTAAAAAAAAAATCTTCCTTGAGGGAACTGTTTTAATTTAGGCTGCTATAACAGAGTATCACACACTGGGTGGCTCAAACAACAAACATTAATTTCCCAAGGTTCTGGAGACTGGAAAGTCCAAGTTCAAGGTGCTGGCAGATTCTGTTCCTGGCAAGAGCTCTCTTTCTGGTTGGCTAAGGGCAGCTTTCCTGCTGTGTCCTCACAGAGCAGAGAGAGTGTCCTCATGCTCTGGAATCCCTTCTTAGAAGGACACTAGTCTATCATGGAGGCCTTACTCTCATGGCCTCACCTAAGCCTAATTTTCTCCCAAAGGCTCCACCTCCAAATACATTGGGAGTTAGGGCTCCAGCATCAGAATTATGAGAATTATAACAGACATCTAGTCCATAACACTCACAAAGCATACAATTCACCAGTTTATATAATTTTTTTTTAGCATATGCAGTGTGTAACCATACCATCATCCCATTTAAGTTTAGAGCATTTTCATCACTCCCAAAAGAAACCCTGTACTCATTATCATTAGCAGGCTGTATCTAGATGGATCTATATCTTGATACACAATTCCTTTATATATTGGCCTATTTTGGATATTTCATATAAATGAAATCACACAACATAGATGGCCTTTTGTGACTAGCTTCTTTCAATAAGCCTGTTTTTAAAGTACCTCCGAGTTGTAGCATGCCTTAGCACTTTGTTTCTTTTTATTGCCAACTAGTCCATTGTGTGGGTATACCATGTTTTATTTATCCATTAATTAAGTGACGGGCATTTGGGTTGTTTCTATCTTTTGGCTATTTTGAATAGTAGTGCCATAAATATTTGTGTACATGTTTTTGTGTGGACTTTTGGTTTCATTTTTCTTATATGTATACCTAGAAGTGAAATTGCTGAGTCATGTAATAACTATTTAACCGTTTGAAGAATTGCTAGACTGTCTTTCAAAATGTACCATATTACTTTCCCACCAACAATGAGTGAGAGTTCCAATTTCTCAGCATCCTTGCCAAACACATACTATGGTTGTGTCTTTTTAAGTTTTAGCCATCCTGATGGGTGTGAAATGGTTTTGATTTACATTTCCCTTGAGTACTAACAAATTGACTAATGAAAGTACTTTCTCATTGTATGGTGTGAGGTAGGGATCTAACTTAATTCTTTTCCATGTTATCCCAGCACTATTTGAAGAATATCCTTTATTGAATTGACTTCCTACCCTTTTCTAAGATTGGGGGACCATAAATGTGAGCACTTATTTCTGCGCTCTCAATTCTGTTCCATTCAATTAATGTCTATCCTTATGCCAGCACCATAAGGTCTTGATTATTGTAGCTTGGTGGTAGGTTTTGAAAATGAAATGTGAGTCTCTCAACTTTGTTCTTCAATATTCTTTCAGCTATTCTGTGTCCCTTGCATTTCCATGTGAATTTTAGAGTCAGTTGTCAATTTCTGCAAAGAAGTCAGGTGGGATTTTGAGACTGTGCTGTCTGTACATCAATTTGGAGAGTATTGCCATCTTAATAATAATAAAACTTCTGATCTATGAACATGATATGTTTTTCCGTTTATGTAGGTCTTTTTCTTCAACAATTATGTTGACATTTTCAGAATATAAGTTTTGCATTATTTTGAAATTAAGTTTTATATTCTTGACATTATAAATAGAATTGTTAATTTTATGTTGGGGTTTCTCATTGTACTGTGTAGAAATAAAACTGATTTTTGCATGTTGATACTTTATCCTGAAATCTTGCTGAGCTCATTCATTAGTTTTAATAGCTTTTTAGCAGATTATATAGGATTATTCTATAGACAAGATCATGTCCTCTGTCAATAGAGATAGTTTTATTTCTTCTTTTTCATTATGGATACCTTCTATTTACATTATTGCATAATTGTCCTCGTTAGAATCTCAAGTACAGTGTTGAGTAGAAGTTGTGTGACACTTTTTTCTTGTTTTTTATCTTAGGGGGAAAGCATTCAGTCTTTCACTGTTATTAGTTTATATGTAGATTTTAAACAAATGCCTCTTATCAAATTGAGGAAGTTTTATATTCCTAATTTGTTGGGTTTTCTTTTTTTATCATGAAGGCATATATAATTTTGTCAATGTTTTCTCTGCATCTGTTGAGATGATCATGCAGTTTTCATTATTCTATTGATTATGATATATTACATTAATTGATTTTGGGATGTTAAATAACCTTGCCTTCATGGAATAAATCCCATTGATAATTGCGTATAATCCTTTTTATATGTTGCTGGATTCATTTACTAGTATTTTGTTGAAGATTTTTGCATCTCTTCATAAGGAATATTGATCTGAAGTTTTCTTTTTTATGATATCTTTGTCTAGAATTGGTGTGATATGGGCTTCGTAAAATTATTTGATAAATGTTCCCTCCCATTTCTGTGGAAGAGTTTGTGAAGGATTGGTATAAAATACTTCTTCAAATATTTGATACAACTTGTCAGTGAGGCCATCTGCACCTGCGCATTTCTTTGCGGGTTGTCTTAAAATTAATAGTTTACTCTCTACTTACTGTGGATTTATTCAGATTTTTCTAATTTTTGATAAAGTTTCATTACTTGATATCTTTGTGGGAATTTGTCCATTTTACCTAAGTTGTCTAACACAGTTCGTAATATTCCCTTAAATTCCTTTCTATTTCTGTTAGTGATGGTTTTGCCCCTTTTATTTTTAATTTTAGTAATTTAAGTCTTCATTCTTTTTTTCTTTGTCTAGTTAAAGATATGCAAATTCTGTTCTTTTCAAAGAACCAGCTTCTAGTGTCATTGATTTTTTTCTCTATTAAAAAAATTCCCTTTTATTCATTTCTATATTAATCTCTTATTGATTGCACTGGATTTGGCTTTAGTTTGCTCCACTTTCAGTTTCTTGAGGTAGAAGATTACATTGATGACATTTTCTTTTTCAATACGGTCTATTACAAATATGTATTTCCCTCTAAGCACTGATTTACTAGTGTCCAGTACATTTTGGTACATTTTTTTTTATTCATCTCATTTTCTAATTTCCCTTGTGATTTCTTTTTTTGAATGAGTGGCATATTGTTTAATTTCCACATTTGTGAATTGTTCAAACTTCTATTTGTTGTTGATTTCTAGTTCCATTGTGGTTGGTGTAGATACTTTGTATGATTTTAATCCTTTAAATCCTAATCAGGATTGTTTCACGGATCCTTAGCAAATGTTCCAGGGACACTTGAGGACAATGTGTATTCTGCAGTTGGGTGTAATGCTGTAGAAGTCTCTAGATGTCTGTTGGTCCAGATGCTTTATAATGACTTGAAGTGTTCGATTTCCATATTGATCTTGTTATTACTTGTTCTATCTGTTATTGGAAGCAGAGTATTAAAATCTCCAACTCTTAATGTTTAGTTGTCTATTTCTCCACTTCTGTTTTTTTTTTTGCTTCATGTATTTTTGTGTCTGTTGTTAGGTGCACATATATCTATAATTGTTACATTTTTCTAATGGGTTAACTCTTACCATTATGAAATAATCTTTATCTCTAGTAAAATTTTGTTTTGAAGTCTACTTTGTATGGTATTAGTATACCTACTCTAATCCTCTTACTTGCCTCCTATTTGTATATTTGAAAGAAAAGTTTATCTCCTATAGACATGTAGTGGATCTTGATTTTATTTTTTAAAACCACTCTGATATCCTCTGCCTTTAGATTGTTTAATCCAACTCCATTTAACATTAATAATATGGTTAGATGTATGCCTGCTGTTTTACCTTCATTTCCTATAAGCCTCATATCTTTCTCCTTATATTCATCCTTTCTTTGTATTAAGTGGATTTTTCTAGTGTTAACAGTGTAATTCATTCAATAATTTTCAATAATAAATTAGTTTTTTGCATTGTTTTCCTATTTCTGACTCTGTGGCTTACCATATACATATTAAATTATCTAAATCTGCTTCACGATAATTCTAGTAAAAGATAGAAAATTTATTCCCAGGTAGTTTCATTCTCTCCTCCCCTTTTTATACTACTGTTGTTATACCTATTACATCTATGATTATTATCTCATGATACACGAATAAAATATTGTATACAATATCTCATGTCTTCTAAAAATGCTAAACGAAGAAAGAGCAAATATGTATTTGAGTTTGTTATACTTCTTTTTCACCATTTCTGATCCTCTTTCTTTTTCTGACTTTGAGTTGCTATATTGTGTTATTTCCTTGCTTCAGTTCTGCTTTGGTGACTTTCACTTCCTCAAGGTTTTGTCATCATCGGGGATTCTCAGACTTCTGGATTTCATGGAATAAGATGTCGAATTTATTTTGGTGGTTGACCTACGGCTGCCAACTTTTACTTTGTAAGTAAGGGCATCAAAAAAATACCCAACCAACTATATTTTATCATCATTTTATTTAAAGGAAAGGATATTTTACCTACCATACTTTCTGAGGCTAAATAGGAAGGCTATAGTCCCAGAGACAGAAAAATCTTCCTGAAGAGAAGACAGCTAGAAATATTAAACTAGCAATTTTCCAGCAGAGTGATAAACTTCATCACAGATGAGCGTTTAGGAACTCTGGATTTATATAAATAATAATAACAATAATGTCATTATCTTCATCATCATTAACAAGGACTAATTTTATCTCATGTATATTATGTGTGAGTCGGGCATTGTTCTAACTACTTCTTAAATGGACTCATTTACTAACATCATCTATGAGATGGCTATGATTATCTCATCATCTTAGAGTGGAGAAAACTGAGGCACAAAGAGGTTGGGTAACTCACCCAAGGTCCTACGACAGTGGCAGGGCCAGGATTCAAACCTTGGAGTTCTGGCTCTAGCATCTGTACTCTAAGCTTCTGTAATATGCTATAGCAGGTTGGCTGAATGTGCCCTAGGCAGGGATGGGTTTATAGAAGTAACTGTCCCTCAGACATGGGTTTTGTTAGGGACAGTGAAAAATGAGGTTCGGTGGTGTGTTCCAAAGAGGAAACTTGGACCTTGATTGTGTGAGTGATAGGTGAAGTCAGGCAACAGAGATGATCTCATTATGTTCACTGAGCCGGAAAGCGTACTGGTTATACAGAAATACTAATAGAACACAGCAGGTTTGCTACCCAAAGCCAAAAGTTTGGATATCATTTCGACACTCACTCACACTTCTGACTTGTAAACCACTGAGTTTTATTAATTCAAGCTCCTAAATATATTTCATGTTTATCTACTTATTGTTTTCTTTTTCTTTTATTTTTTTTATTAAGGTATCATTGACATACTCACTTATGAAGCTTTCACATGAAAAACATTGTGGTTACTACATTCACCCATATTATAAAGTCCCTCCCATACCCTAGTCAAGTCACTGTCCATCAGTGTAGTAAGATACCACAGAGTCACTACTTGTCTTCTCCGTGCTGCACTGTCTTCCCCGTGACCTCCTCTACATGCACCATGTGTACCAATCATAATATCCTTCAATCCCCTTCTCCCTCCTTCCCACCCCAGACCCCTCCCCTTTGGTAATTGCTAGTCCCTTCTTGGAGTCTGTCAGTCTGCTGCTATATTGATCCTTCAGTTTTGCTTCATTGTTATACTCCGCAAATGACGGAAATCATTTAGTACTTGTCTTTCTCTGCCTGGCTTATTTCACTGAGCATAATACCCTCTAGTTCCATCCGTGTTGTTGCAAACGGTAGGATTTGTTTTCTTCTCATGGCTGAATAATATTCCATTGTGTATATGTACCACATCTTCTTTATCCATTCATCTACTGATGGACACTTAGGTTGTTTGCATATCGTGGCTATTGTAAATAGTGCCACAATAAACATAGGGGTACATACATCTTTTTGAACCTGAGATCTTGTTTCCTTTGGGTAAATTTCTAGGAGTGGAATTCCCAGGTCAAATGGTATTTCTATTTTGAGTTTTTTGAGGAACCTCTATTCTGCTTTCAACAATGGTTGGACTAGTTTACATTCCCACCAGCGGTGTAGGGTTCCCCTTTCTCCACATCCTTGCCAACATTTGTTGCTGTTTGTCTTTTGGATGGTGGCCATCCTAACTGGTGTGAGGTGATATCTTATTGTGGTTTTAATTTTCACTTCCCTTTTGATTAGTGATGTGGAGCATCTTTTCATGTGCCTGTTGGCTATCTGTATTTCTTCTTTGGAGAAGTGTCTGTTCAGCTCCTCTGCCTGTTTTTTAATCAGGTTGTTTGTTTTTTGGGTGTTGAGGTGTGTGAGTTTTTATATATTTTGGATGTTAACCCCTTGTCGGATATGTCATTTACAAATATATCCTCCCATTCTGTAGGATGCCTTTTTGTTCTACTGATGGTCTCCTTTACTGTACAGAAGCTTTTTAGTTTGATGTAGTCCCTATTGTTCAGTTTTGCTTTTGTTTCCCTTGCCCAAGGAGATGTGTTTAGGGAAAAGTTGCTCATGTTTATATTCAAAAGATTTTTGCCTGTGTTTTCTTCTAAGAGTTTTATAGTTTTATGACTTACATTTAGGTCTTTGATCCATTTCAGGTTTACATTTGTGTATGGAGTTAGACAATAATCTAGTTTCATTGTCTTACATGTAGCTGTCCAGTTTTGCCAACACCAGCTGTTGAAGAGGCTGTCATTTCCCCATTGTACATCCATGGCTCCTTTATTGTATGTTAATTGACCATGTATGCATGGGTTTATATCTGGGCTCTCTATTCTATTCCATTGATCCATGGGTCTGTTTTTGCCAATACGAAATTGTCTTGATTACTGTGGCTTTGTAGGAGAGCTTGAAGATGGGGAGTGTAAAACCCCAAGTTTTATTCTTTGTTCTCAGGATTGCTTTGGCTATTCGGAGTCTTTTGTGGTTCCATATGAATTTTGGAACTATTTGTTCTAGTTCGTTGAAGAATGCTATTGGTATTTTGATAGGGATTGCATTGAATCTGTAGAATGCTTTAGGAAAGATGACCATTTTTTTTTATTTTGGTATCATTAATATACAGTCACATGAGCAAAATTGTGGTTACTAGATTCCCCCCATTATCAAGTCCCCACCACACACCCCATTACAGTCACTGTCCATCAGTGTAGTAAGATGCTATAGAGTCACTCTTTGTCTTCTTTGGGCTATACTGCCTTCCCCATGACCCCACTACATTATGTGTGCTAATTGTAATGCCCCTTATTTTCCTTTGCCCTCCCTTCCCACCAACTCCCCCCAGTCTCTTTCCCATTGGCAACTGTTAGTCCATTCTTGAGTTCTGTGAGTCTGCTGCTATTTTCTTCCTTCAGTTTTTGCTTTGTTCTTTTGCTCCACAGATGAGTGAAATAATTTGGTACTTGTCTTTCTCTGCCTGGCTTATTTCAGTGAGCATAATACTCTCTAGCTCCATCCATGTTGTTGCAAATGATAGGATTTGTTTTCTTCTTATGGCTAAATAATATTTCATTGTGTATATGTACCACATCTTCTTTATTCATTCATCTACTGATAGAAACTTAGGTTGTTTTCATTTCTTGGCTATTAGTAAATAGTGCTGTGATAAACATAGAGGTGCAATGTCTTTTGAAACTGTGATCCTGCATTCTCAGGGTAAATTCCTAGGAGTGAAATTCCTGAGTCAAATGGTATTTCTATTTTGAGTTTTTTGAGGAACCTCCATACTACTTTCCACAATGGTTGAACTAGTTTACATTCCCACCAGCAGTGTAGGAGGGTTCCCCTTTCTCCACAGCCTCGCCAGCATTTGTTGTTCCTAGTCTTTCCTATGTTGGCCATTCTAACTGGTGTGAGGTGATATCTCGTTGTGGTTTTCATTTGCATTTCTCTGATAATTGGCGATGTGGAGCATCTTTTCGTGTGCCTGTTGGCCATCTGAATTTCTTCTTTGGAGAGCTGTCTGTGCATATCCTCTGCCCATTTTTTAATAGGGTTATTTGCTTTTTGGGCATTGTGGCATGTGAGTTCTTTATATATTTCGGATGTTAACCCCTTGTCGGATATGTCATTTACAAATATATTCTTCCATACTGTAGCATGCCTTTCTGTTCTGCTGATGGTGTCCTTTGCTGTACAGAAGCTTTTTAGCATGATGCAGTCCCATTCGTTCATTTTTTATTTTGTTTCTCTTGCCTGAGGAGATGCATTCAGGAAAATGTTACTCATGTTTATATTCAAGAGATTTTGCCTATGTTGTCTTCTAAGAGTTTTATGGTTTCATGACTTACATTCAGGTCTCTGTTCCATTTTGAGTTTACTTTTGTGTATGGGGTTAGACTAATCCAGTTTCATTCTTTTGCATGTAGCTGTCCAGTTTTGCCAACACCAGCTGTTGAAGAGGCTGTCATTTCCCCATTGTATATCCATGGCTACTTTATTGTATTTTAATTGACCATATATGCTTGGGTTTATATCTGGGCTCTCTAGTCTGTTCCATTGGTCTATGGGTCTGTTCTTGTGCCAATACCAAATTGTCTTGATTACTGTAGCTTTGTAGTAGAGCTTGAGTCACAAGATGGCCATTTTGACAATATTAATTCTTCATATCCATGAGCACGGTTATGAGTTTCCATTTATTGGTACCTTCTTTAATTTCTCTAATGAGTGTCTTGTAGTTTTCAGAGTATAGGTCTTTCACTTCCTTGGTTAGGTTTATTCCTCGGTATTTTATTCTCTTTGGTGCAATTGTAAATGGAATTGTTTTCCTGATTTCTCTTTTTGCTAGTTCATCATTAGTATATAGGAATGCAACAGATTTCTGTTTATTAATTTTGTATCCTGAAACTGCTGAATTTAGTTATTCTAGTAGTTTTGTGGTTTATTCTTTAGGATTTTTTATGTGCAATATCATGTCATCTGCAAACAGTGACAATTTAACTTCTTCTTTACCAATCTGGGTGCCTTTTATTTCTTTGTGTTGTCTGATTGCTATGGCTAGGACCTCCAGAACTATGTTGAATAAAAGTGGAGAGAGTGGGCATCCTTGTCTTGTTCCCGATCTTAAAGGAAAAGCTTTCAGCTTCTCGCTGTTAAGTATGATGTTGACTGTGGGTTTGTCATATATGGCCTTTATTGTGTTTAAGAACTTGCCCTCTATACCCATTTTGTTGAGAGTTTTTATCATGAATGGATGTTGAATTTTGTCAAATGCTTTTTCAGCATCTATGGAGATGATCATGTGATTTTTGTTCTCCTTTTTGTTGATGTGTATGATGTTAATGGATTTTCAAATATTGTACTATCCTTGTATCCATGGAATAAATCCTACTTGATCATGAGGGATGATCTTTTTGATGTATTTTTGAATTCAGTTTGCTAATATTTTGTTGAGTATTTTTGTATCTATGTTCATCAGGGATATTGGTCTGTAATTTTCTTTTTTTGTGGTGTCTTTGCCTGGTTTTGGTATTAGAATGATGCTTTCCTCATAGAATGAGTTTGGGAGTATTCCTTCCTCTTCTACTTTTTGGAAAACTTTAAGGAGGCTGGGTATTTGGTCTTCACTAAATGTTTGATAAAATCCAGCAGTGAAACCATCTGGTACAGGAGCTTTGTTCTTAGGTAGGTTTTTGATTACCAATTGAAATCTTTTCTGGAAACTGGTCTAATCAGATTTACTGTTTCTTCCTGGGTCAGCCTTGGAAGGTCATATTTTTCTAGAAAGTTGTCCATTTCTTCTAGGTTATCCAGTTTGTTAGCATATAATTTTTCATAGTATTCTCTCATAATTCTTTGTATTTCTGTGGTGTCTGTAGTGATTTTTCCTTTCCATTTCTGATTCTGCTAGTAGTTTTCTGTTTTGTTTATTTTCTCAAAGAACCAGCCCCTGCTTTCATTCATTCTTCTATTGTTTTATTCTTCTCGATGTTATTTATTTCTGCTCTGATCTTTATTATGTCCCTCCTTCTAATGACGTTGGGCTTCATTTGTTCTTCTTTTTTAGTTTCATTAATTGTGAGTTTAGACTGTTTATGTGGGATTGTTCTTCTTTCCTGAGGTAGGCCTGTATTGTAATATACTTCCCTCTTAGCACAGCCTTTGCTGCTTTCCACAGATTTTGCATTGTTGCGTTATTGTTGTCATTTGTCTCCGTGTATTGTTTGTTGTTTGTTTTTATTTGGTCATTGATCCATTGATTATTTAGGAGCTTGCTGTTAAGCCTCCATGTGTTTGTGGGTTTTTTTGTTTTCTCTGCATAATTTATTTCCAGTTTCATACCTTTTGTGGTCTGAGAAGTAGGTTGGTACTATTTCAATACTTCCGAATTTACTGACGCTGTTTTTGTGGCCTCGTATGTGGTCCATTCTTCAAAATGTTCCATGTGCACTTGAGAAGAATGTGTATCCTCCTGCTTTTGGGTGTAGAGTTCTGTAGATGTCTGTTAGGTCCATCTGTTCTAATGGTGTTCAGTACCTCTGTCTCCTTACTTATTTTCTGTCTGGTTGATGTGTCCTTTGGAGTGAGTAGTGTGTTGAAGTCTCCTAGAATGAATGCATTGTATTCTATTTCCCCCTTTAATTCTGTTAGTATTTGGTTCACATACGCAGGTGCTCCTGTGTTGGGTACATAGATATTTATAATGGTTATATCCTCTTGTTGGTCTGACCCCTTTATCATTTGTAATGTCCTTCTTTGTCTCTTGTTACTTTTATTGTTTTGAAGTCTATTTTGTCTGGTACATGTAGTCCAACTTCTGCTTTTTTCTCCCTGTTAGTTGCATGAAATATCATTTTCCATCCCTTCACTCTTAGTTTGTGTATGTCTTTGGGTTTGAAATGAGTCTCTTGTAAGCAGCATATAGACATGTCTTGTTTTTTTTATCCATTCAGTTACTCTGTGTCTTGTTTGGTGCATTTAGACCATTTACATTAGGGTGATTATTGATAGGTATATACTTTTTGCCATTGCAGTCTTTAGATCGATGGTTACCAAAGGTTCAAAGGTAACTTTCTTACTATAAAACAGTCTAATTTAACTCACTTAGTATGCTATTACAAACACAATCTAAAGGTTCTTTTTTTTCTCCTCTTTCTTCTCCTCCATTCTTTATATATTAGGTATCATATTCTATGTACTCTTTGTCTATCCCTTGACTGACTTTGGGGTTGATTTTATTTTGCATTTACTTAGTAATTAATTTTCTACTTTGTTTACTGTGGTTTTATTAACTCTGGTGACAGCTATTTAGCCTTAGGAACACTTCCATGTATAGCATTCTTTCCAAAATACACTGTAGAGATGGTTTGTGGGGGGTAAATTCTCCCAGATTTTGCTTATGTGGAAATTGTTTAATCCCTCTTTCAAATTTAAATGATAACCTTGCCAGATAGAGTATTCTTGGTTTGAGACCTTTTTGCTTCATTGCATCAAATATATCACGCCACTCCCTTCTGGCTTGTAAGGTTTCTGCTGCAAATTCTGATGATAGCCTGATGGGTTTTCCTTTGTATGTGATCTTTTTTCTCTTTCTGGCTGCTTTTAATAGTCTGTCCTTATCCTTGCTCTTTGCCATTTTAATTATTATGTGTCTTGGTGTTGTCTTCCTTGGGTCCCTTGTGTTTGGAGACCTGTGCACCTCCATGGCCTGAGAGATTATCTCCTTCCCCATACTGGGGAAGTTTTCTGCAATTACCTCCTCAAAGAAACTTTCTATCCCTTTTTCTCTCTCTTCTTCTTCTGATACCCCTATATGCGATTATTGTTACGTTTGGATTGGTCACACAGTTCTCTCAATATTCTTTCATTCCTAGAGATCCTTTTTTCTCTCTCTGCCTCAACTTCTTTGTATTCCTGTTCTCTTGTTTCTGTTTCATTTACTGTCTCCTCTATTCCATCTAATTTGCTTTTAAATCCCTCAATAGTATGTTTCATTTCAGATACTGAATTCTTCAGTGTTTATATCTCATTTGTGAATTTCTCCCTGAGTTCTTGAATATTTTTCTGTAGCTCTGTGAGCATGTTTATGATTCTTATTTTGAACTCTCTTTCAGGAAGATTGATGAGTTTAGTTTCAGTTGGCCCTCTTTCTGGGTTTGTGGCATTTTGGTTTGAACCAGGTTCCTTGACATTTCATATTTGTAGGTGTGCCCTGTAGTTCCAAGAAGATCTACTCTATGGAGCTGCTCAGTCCCTGGACCGATGGCGGGGTTGCAGGCGAGTGGTGCTGTGCCTGTCGGGAGGATAGAGCTGTTTCCTGCTTCCCGGCTGCAGCGCCTGCCTCCACTGCCAGGGCCAGTGGGCTCAGCATGCACGGAGAAGCCTCTTTGCTTTGCACTTGTAGCTGCTATAAATGGGGCCGCCCTCTAGCTGGCCTGGCACAGTGGCAGGGGCAGCTGGCTTGCAAGCTGTTGCCAGTGGGGAGAAAGGCACAGAAAGGCCTGTGTATTACAGTGGGGGGCTTCATAGCTGTGTAGCCAGCCAGGGGGATGGAGCGCCTGAAGCCCCTGAAAATTCCCAACCTGCTGGGCAGAGTGTGCCTGGATAATTTTGTCCTTTCTGCTGAGCAGTAAGCTCTGAGCAATCCTTGTGCCCTTAGGATCCCTTTTGCTGTTAATAAGTCTCTGAGACTGCCCACCTTTCTTTTGTCCCAGAGCAGCTGGTTGTGGATACATGTTTTCTACAAGTGGCTGGAATCTCAGTCTCTCCAAATATTCTGCCTATCTTGGCTTTCCAAACCCACTTATCTCCAGAGCCCTATGTAATGTAGGTTCATGCTCCCAGAGGAGATCTCCAGGGCTTGGTGTTCAGCAGTCCTATGCCTCTACCCCCTTCCCACTTTGTTTCTCTTCCTCCCTCCAGTGAGCTGGGGTTGGGGAAGGGCTTAGGTCCCTCTGTATCACAGCTTTGGTACATTACCCTTTTCCTTGAGGTCTGCTGTTTTCCCTAGGTGTACGCAGTTTACCACAGCCTTCTTTCCTGTTGCTTTTTCTTGATTAGATATATCTGTTATATTTTCATATTATATGTGGTTTGGGGAGGAGGTTTCTGTCTCATCTCTCACACAGCCATCTTTAAGCCTCTACTTCTAATTTTCTTTGGCTCCATCCTATCCAGACCATTGTCATGGTTTGCCTAGTTTATCTTAACAGTCTTCTAACTGGCCATCCAATCGCTAGTCTTATTTTTCTTGAATCCATTCATTCCACTGACTGAGTTTCCTAAAACACAAATCTAATGAGACCATCATCCCTTCTTATAACCTTTAAAGTGTTTTTTCTGCCTTCAGAACACTCTTGATATACACTATGAGACTTTATAGTCTTCCTTTCTGACTATTCTTTGTTGTTTTAATCTCATCCATAATAAACATTGTTTTTCTCAAAATACTTTCTTAATAGATTTTTATTACATAACTAAACACAAACTCATCTTTACCAAGATTTAAATGATCATGACATTTGTACCAGTTTCCTAGTGCGACCATAAATAACAAAGTGCCTCAGACGAGGTGGCTTGAAACCACAGAAATGTATTACGTTTCAGTTCTGGGGACCGGAATCCAAAGTAAAATATTGGCAGGGTTTGTTCTTTCCAAGGACTGTGAGGGAGGATCTGTTCCATGTCCTCTCTTGGATTCCGGTTATCTCCAGCATTCTTTGCCTTAGAGATAACATTCTCCCTTCATGTTCATGTGGTCTTCCCTCCATGCCTTTCTCTGTGTTCAAGTTTTCCCTTGTCATAAGGGCACAGTCAGACTGGCTTAGTGTCTACCCCTGTAGACATCATCTTAACTTGAACATTGGCAAAGACCCTATTTCCAAATAAGGTCACATTTATATGTACTGGGGGTTAGGACTTAAACATCTTAGAGGACACAATTCAATCCATAATGAAAGAATCTTTTCAGATAGAATCTATTTCAGAATCTTCAAACATAGATCGAGGCAATATCATGAATAATTTTACCATTGTAAATAGCTGTTATTGGCATTGAGGTGCATCTCCTTTTTTTCATTTGTGCATGAAATGGGAAATCCTTATAGTGGGAATCCTTATCAATGGTGTCACTGGGACAGATGTCCCTCCTCTAGCTAGTCTGTCAAGGGCTTTTCACTCAGCAGTCTTTGCTTCTGGACCCAGGACAATTCTGGGAACCAGAATGCTCTCATCAAATAAATATTCTTTGGACAACTGAAGACATATTACTTGAGAAGTGTCAGTGTGGCTTCAGTGTGACCAGGAAATGCCATTTCGGTGGGCTATAGAGTAGAAAGGTGCCTGAGTGATGGGCATGCACTGCTTTTTTTTTTTTATTAATTCATATTACCTCTTCCAAATACTACCCTGATTTTTATGAAAGCTATACTGAAGTGGTTTTTTAAGGCAATATTCACAATATTTCCATTATTTTATTAAGAGGCTGTTTTTTAAATTCTAACTGAATGTGAAAATTCAAGAAAATTAAAGACTGCTTGCGACAGAGTGAAAGGCAATTAAATTTTTCTACGCCCATCTTCTTTCCAAGGTAAATCTTTGAAATTTTTCTTTGCCTCTTTTTTTTTAAGGTTTTCTTGTTTATTTTTTTTCCTTGTTGATTCATTTCTCTTCTCCCTTCCATGTAAAGCACAGTTGTCTCTGATCATGCTTTCAAACTCCTTGGATAAACAGATGAAAATGCAGTAGGACTTGTGAGAGGGCTGGATTTGCTTGGAGCAAATTGCGGCAGTTGTTCAGAGTCCTGGGTTTTTTTTTCTTTTTTTGTCTATCTTTGGTACTGTGGAATCGACAACCCTCAGAGAGGCAGCAGGTGCTGGGGGCTGCAGGTGGCTATTCCAATTCCTGCTCCAGTGACCTAAAGTGCTTATCCATGAGAGTGCTGTGACTTTTTGTGGCTGATATTTTAACATGTATTGGAACCCTTATGCCCATGAGAAATTCTGTGCTTAACATAATCAAATGACTTCTCATTATTTTTGGTTGTCTCGCACTGAACTTTTCCATGTGCCCCCTGGACTATCCCCAGAGCTTCAAGGGCCACACCCTGCTTTTCTCTCTGTGGTAGCTCCTCTCAAAAGGGAGGAAACATGAGCCATGAGGAATCATGCCTTCTAGCATAGGAATGCTTATGTCTCTTGGAAAGATTGCTTTTGGGATGCTTCTCTGAGAAACAAAGAACCATGTTGTGAGAAGCTCTAGCCCCATGAAGAAGTCATGTGTTGTTTTGGTTGACAGCCAGGGTCAACTGCCAGCCGTGTGAGTGAGCGACCTTAGATGTCCCTTCAGCCCACGCTTCAGGGAACTTCAGCCCTAGTTGACATGTACTGCCCTGTACACGCAGTCCCAGGTGAGCAGTGCCCTGCTGAGCCCAGTCAACCCCCAGGGATGTGAGAGAAACACTTCCTAAGCCACCAAGCTGGGGTGGTGGTGTCATTTGTAGGCAGCGATTGATAAAAAGTGTCTCTTCTTCTGGTTCTAAGGCCTGGGAATATGACTTACTTCATGCACCCAGGCTTGGCCACCCAGGCACTCCACCCAGCCTTTAAACCTAGAACAAATGATGTCAGGATGGAAGGACAGTGGAGAGCTCACGGTGGAAGCTGTGGAGGCTGTAGGAACATCCAGTGCCTGTGGCAACAGCAGGTATCAGCTGTACAGTGGCTATTGCTGGCAGCAACGTTCTTCCGTGACTGTTCCCCAAGTGTGATTTTTGACTCTGCTCTGGCTTCCCAGTCATTCTTTTTCCTGCCTATTTTCTGATCCAGACTCTCCAAACTTCCCAGGAGTTCTCTGAGCTAGACTGTATCTTCTCAATGAATTCCTCCTCTGCTCAAATCATCCAGGGTCAGTTTCTCTTGTGCGTCTTAATTGACAGTCATACTATTCTTTGTTCTGACTGTAGAATTGAAAGCACAATCTCTTAAAACTTGTGAGCTATTTTCACCCTGAAGGCACATTTGATGTTCAGAAGTGGCTCAAACCAATTGGAAGGAGGCATCGTGGTGGGATGGTCGGAGGGGGCGGGTAAAACAGTGAACCTAGTAGGAGTCCGGAGAAGCATGTCGTAGCCCCAGGGCTGCAGGGTTTCACTGTTGGTATTCAGCATGTTGCTTCCTCTTTGGGTCTTAGTTTCCTCATCTGTATAGATAAGAGTTAGATGACCTTAGATTATTCCTAGTATTCCTTTCAGTTCTGCAATTTCCCAAGATTACCCTGTTGTTCATTTCAAGCAGATGTTCATTCCAATCATGGGCAAGGAGATCAATGTGATCCACTCTGACCTCACAGCCCTCAGCATGACCCCAGAGAACTGAGCAGGGAATGTTACAGATGCCAAGTAAAAGTTGTTGAATGAAAAGCTCGTGCTAGTCTCCTGGGCACTGGGGCTCAAAGATAAACTATGATTCCAGAGAAGCACCGACAAATAATTGCAACACAGTGTGATAAACAAATGTATAAAGCTTGAACAAGAGCTTTGGCAACAGAAAGAGGGGGGCCACCTAAGTGAACTGCCTGGGAGAGGTGTGTTCAGTGTTGTGTGAGTCCACAAAGGCTGGGGTAGGGGGCGAGTTATGGGAAGTCCTCACAGAGGAGGTAAACCTTATGCTGGAGAAGTACATGAAGGGAACTCCAGGTAGAGAGAATGGGAGTGATTAAAGCCCTGAGACCATAGAGATACTTGGAGAACCGTAGCAGTTCACTATGGCTGGAGTACAGGATTCTTGGCAGGATTGGGATGGGAAGCAGCAGGGTGTGAGGCAGGGGTTGGATCACAGGGGGCCTTCCACAACAAGCTAAGGAGGTTAGATCTGCTTCTGTGGGCAAATGGGAGCCATAAAAGTTTTTTAATGCTGGACGTTTCTTGGTCAGATCAAAACTCCAGGGCTGATTTTTGGTCAAGACGCTGGCAGCCAAGGAGAGTCCCTTCTCCCCTATAGCCAGAATAAGGAAATGCTTTTGGGGATAATGACTGGACAGAGGCTTGTAAAATGACCCAAATCTACCTCTTCAAGGAGCTAGAGTTCAACTTCTGAAGCCCCAAGGAATTAAGGAACTTCATGGAACCAGATACCCAATTTCTGTTGGTACAGGAACATATTTTACTGGCTCTGTAAAGGTAAGACTATGAGGCACATGAAAAGTATCAAATATTTTAAAGCACATGTGGATTAAGTTGGTGAAAGATGAAATTTCTCTTTTATGAGTTAATAAAGTCTTCTTTTAAAGAATTAGAAACTTTACCAAGGATGGTGGTGGGGGCACTTTTAGTACCTAAACATCCATACACATATGGTCAAAGTGAGAGAAGACTTGTCTTCTTATCTAAATGCAGTGACATCTTAAAAGGCTTCCTTTGTCACGTTTTAAGTTGTATGTCAAAAATTTATTCTCTGCGTACAGCTTATTCTCTATTTATTCAATGTTACCATTCAGTGATGTTGATATAACGTGAGAGCACACTTTTAAGTTCTAAACTACAATTGTTGGGCAAGAATCTTGGTAATACCAGACTAATCTCTTCTGATTGGTGCTGTATTGATATGGGCTGACAGCATAAACCCACGCTGCAAAATTCTAATCCATCACCTGGCATAGGACACATGTTATTTTGTGCTTTATGGAAAGAGACTGACTCCGTTTGCATCTGTTTTTCAAAGGGAAGTTTCTCTAGGGGCATGAATGTTCCAACTTGCCACCATCTTTTTATAAGGAGTAATCGCAACAGGCAAGCTTGAAATGAAACAGCAACACGTTTCTATAGAGGTACGAGCACTTTCATTCAGAACCACATTTACGTCGCTGCCTTTGAAATCTTCCCTTTGTATTATGTTTCACGACTTGATCTTCATCACGTGGAAAGATCTGCGCCTAGATGAAATCTTCACAAAATGGCCCTTACCAGAATAATATAATTTTCCTTTGAAACAGTCCTTGTTTCTTGGGGAAAATGGAAAAAAAAAAAAAAAGACACCAGAGTCATCCTGCGTGTGCCTGTTAGAATTCTGACCTGCAGAATCCATGAGCCTAATAAAATGGTTTTTATTTCATGTGCCCGAGTGTGGGGGATTTGTTAACAGGTAACTAGAGTGGTTGTTATTAGGACTGGTTCTTGGATGATCTTGAATGAGCTTTCTAACATTAAAGGTAAGTCTCATCCTGTTTACGTGGGGCTAATGATAGTAATATTGATCATCTTGACTGTCTTTGACTTGCCAGGCATTGGCACACACACACACACACACACACACACACACGCACACACACATGCACACACACTTAGATATACATCATATGACACAGACACCCACAGGTATGCAGTAGATTTCTTGTTTGTGAGTTAGGTCATGGGGACTATAAAGTAACTGCTAATTTGCAAGTACTACACACTTGTTCCTAGAGGAAATACAGGGCTAGTTTCTGTGACTCTTTGGTTACAATGCTTTTATCAACCCATCATTATGTATCCTCATTTTTTTTGTCTTTGTTTATAGATGTCTTTAAAAATATGTATTGTTGATTCATTAACACTGCACTCATGCCTGAATGAAGGTTTTCTAACACACATGTTTTCTCTGTGAGGAACGCCCATTTTCTTGGGCATGGGACCACTAGGCAGCTCCGAGGCACCGGGCCTGAGGGCCATGCAAACAGCCACATCGCCTACACCGATGAGGAAAACGTGGCACTAACTATACCATGAAAAGATACTTGTTTTTAATACGAGAGCTGAAACTAGAAGGCAGAGCGTGGTCTTGTTTGACCTCCACTGGGCGCGTGTGTTTTGGGCGGCTTGCACAGCTCACCCCCGCATGGTCCGTGAATGGCTGCCGAAGCACTGTATTACCTTTGTTGCTACAGCTACATTTTTTTGTGAGTAGGGAGATGTGCAGATATGGGATATACAAATGAGGGTCAACTGTACAAACAATCCCATTGAATTCTCATTATAGCTCTTGTTGTGCAGGATTAGATATTTATGTTCTTGGCCATTCCGTTATGCTACACCACCAAAGCTTTTTAACGTTTTTAGTGTTAAATGTGTGTATCAGAACGATGTTACTTGAAATATAGGGACCTGACTTTATTTTGTATCTTTTGGGGCATGAGTTCTCCTCTTCTGCCAGAGGCATCCATTTGCCTCGGGGAGGATGGAGAAGTTTCAGGAGAGATAAGATATGGAACCAGTGATAGCAGCCACCACTTTATATACTAGCTGCTAGGAACTGTTCTCTGTGCTTTACATACATTAATTCAATCGTCATAACCACCCTAAATGTAGGTGTTACTATATTATGAATCCAGGCAGTCTGACCAAAAGGTCTCCTGCTTACCCTTAACGCTTTAGGATTACTGTCAATAGTCAGTATTTGACATGCAGAGTAAGATTTTATTAGTTCAAAGCAAAACAATATGCTGGAGTAAGTACAAAGAAGGCATTCCTCAATATCCTTGGTCACATATTAAGATCTAAGTCTGGTGACTAGAGATCTCCTTTGTAATGTAGAGAGGTTAACCCTTCGCTTTAGTGCATGTCATATCCATAAAGGTATAGGATGCAGTGTAGGGGGAGTGCAGTCAGGAGGAAATAAGTCTTTTTTTCCCATGGTGTCTGTGGGAAGGAGCAAGGAGACAGAGGTGGGCCAAAGCAGAAAAGCATTGTCATGTGGGTTATGGCTTTGCACTTCCTCCCCTATTGCCAATCAAGGCCAAAATCCTGAAGAAGGGACATACTAGATACTTTGAAAAGAAAGTGGAAAGAAGAAGAATACAGAGGGTATTAGAGAAAATTGTCCCTGTGGTGGGGTTCAGCAGGGGACCTGAGTCAGGGTCACTGAATACAGCTGTTGGGTTGTTCACTGCACAGGTCACCACACACTTAAACTTTGATGGGAATTCTTGTCCCTTTGAGTTGTGCTTTGAGGTGGCCCTGGTCTGAGCTGGCTTTCTGGAATCTGTTCTGGCTCCTGTGTGTGGCATAGAAATGCCCAGAAACTCCCCTGTGCCTTGTGGAGATGCGTGAATGGTGACTGGGGTGCCTCGTGGGCAGCACTCTCAGAATGGGTATTCCAAGCCTATGAAGCTGAAACGGGGGCTGCACCATAACTCCCTGGAATAGAGCTCAAGGGGAAGTCATGCGCAGGCCTGAGAGGGGTGGACTGTGCCAGCGAGGTGCGAGGGAGGGCCTGCCGGGCCTGATGGAACCAGCTGGAGGGAGGCCAAGCTCTCTGGCTGCAGAATTCACGAGCAGGTGCCTATGGGGTGAATGGTGACAGAGTCAACACAGGATCCCATTGCTGCCAAGTTCTGAAGGGGCAGAGCTGAGGACCTGCAATGCTTTGGGTTATAAGGATGCATAAACTATGGGCTTTGCCTTCAGATTTCCTAGCTCGTGGGAAAGACAGACTGGAATAAATAAGCGCAAGTGAAATTTGATAACGTGGTATTAGAAGTGTGCCTGGGATGAGGTGGGGCACAGGGGACAGTGTGATCTGCCCAGGCACCGCAGTCAGGGAGGACTGCACAGAAGAGGTGATGCCCTCAGGGTTTGGAGGATGGCTGGAAGTTGGTCAGGCTGTCTAGGTAGGAAGGGACTGAATGGAAGGCCCAGGGCCCAATATAAGCTCAGGCCTGGGGATGAGAGGAAACGGCTCTGAGCTGTCCAGACCTGAGTAGGATCCACTTCTTGGACTTGAGCACCACACAGACATGCTTGGCGTGTGATGGTCTGTGCTTGTTGTTTTGATATTCTTAGTCACCTTTTCTTTGAAGTCATGTTTTGTAAGTGAAGTGGAGGATCCACTGCATGCTAGGGGCTTGGAATGGTGGCTCAACATGGTCCCGCTTCCCACAGCCTACCATCCTGCCTCCCTAGGAGGGTATCTTGGCTACCAGCTCCCCACCTCTTGGTTTCCCACATCCCCCTGACCAACCCCCTTCTCCCCTTCCTCCCCATGAGCCAATGACCACTGCGGCCCTCTGCCCCAAGGGGTGCCCACGAGGTGGGCGCATGTGCCCAGTTGCATTCGGGAGCTGGGTGTGGTGGTGGCCATCCCTGCCCTGGTGAGGCAGTACCACACTGCATTTTGCAGGTCACTTGGCGGGAGAGAGCCTCTTGCCCTTACCTGATCCAGATACCTATCCCATCCTGGCCCTGGGCTGCCCATCCACGCTGGGCTGCAGCCTGTGGGCTGGGGAAGTACCCAGTTGGACTTTATAGACCCTGCCTGCAGTGTAGCACTTCAGTCCCACAGTGGCGGAAGGGGAAACTGGCAGCCAGAGGACATGCATGCTCCAAGTCACCCTGGAACTTGTGGGGCTTGGAACTCTCCCTGTGAGCATTCCCAAGGGAGCAGGGCATTAAATAGCAAATAAAAATCATGACAGGTCAAGAAAAAGACCATGGCACAGAAAAGAAAATGCCCTTTATTTCAGAACTTTTGATACATCTTCCCTCCCTGCTTTTGCAAGGGACCTTCGTTTTCAGTTTGCACTGGGTTCTAAAAGTTACATAGCCAGCCCTGCGCATGGGGGCAGGAGGAATGGATGGCTGGGAAGGAACAGCTCTGCATATAGAGCTCAAGCCCCGACATCCTCCTGGTCCCCACTTGGGTGTTAAAAAGCATTACTTCACAGGCACACTGAGTTAGTTCTTGCTTTACAAATGAATAAGGTTCGGAAAATGATTCTAGGTCACATGGAAAACTGGTAAGAGAGCCAATGTCTGAGGCCCCAGCTCCAGGATTTACCCTACTGTTAGTCCTGGAGGCGCCTTCTCATTTGTAAACCTCTGGGGCCAGAGCAATGGAAAACACTAGGTAGAGCACAAGGGAAGGACTGTTGATTTATTGATAGGGACTGTGGTAAATCGCACCCTAGTGGCGTAAGAGAGTTAATACATCTTCCAAAGCAGGTAATTTACTGGCCAGTGCCTGAGAGAAGACAGTACTGGATTGTAAAACATTAGCCCTGGGGTAGACGTGGCGGGGGGGATTTTTCGAGATTATATAGCCCAACTTTTAACAGACAGTGAGACTGAGACTTGAGAGGTGAAATGACTCATCCAAAGTCACAAAGCCACTGCTTCCGTAGCTGGACTTGATTCAGGTTCCCTGACCTCAAAACCAATATTCATCCAGGTCTCTTCCCTCTCAACCCAATAACTAATAAAAGGGACCATAAATCTTGTGGCAAAGAATTTGTTTGACATTTGTACAGCACTTCACATTTGTAAATTCAGAGTTGTGGTTTTTCTTTTTTTTCCTTTGCACAAGAAACTTCCATGGCCTAATAGTTATGTAGAACAAAGTTTCTTGAGTGTGACATTATGTAGCATACAAAGTTGGCCCCCACCAGCAGAGTTTCCTAGTCTGGATTGTAACACATGCAATAAGAAAACCAGCCTCCTCATCTTGAAGTGTGATGGTCTAATTCTTGCAAAAACAGCAGTACATGGATGCAGTGAACTTGGCTGGTGATTTGAACTAGGATGCAAAGGATTCACTGACAGGGGCCAGAGGTGAGTTGAGAAAATTGCATGCTTTCCTGGAATAGTGGTGCAAAGAAAAAATGGTCTGGCAAGTCATTCCCTCCCAATCTGAAATATTTATTATAATCTGGGGGTAGGTTTGCTTGCTGTCTAGGGCTAATGTTTTTCCCTATTAGGCCAAAATATGTAGTTGGAGCTATACAGCCACAGAATCCCAACTGAAGAGTGGATGGATGATATGGTAGTTCAGCACCCATGGGTAGGTGATAAAGTGAGATGTAAAGTGGAGTGGATTATTTTTCACAAAGAGTGGTCTCCTCCTGGCCAACTATGCCAGTTAATAAGTCCCCAGCTGCTTCTGCTTCTGGGATCTTGAATGAGGTATACATACTTGCTTAGACTTAAGAATATTCTCTCATTGTTGGAGTTATTTCTCAGATGAGATGTGGGAAGAATTACGTGTCATGCCCTGACGTGGAGTTTCATGGTTGGCTAGTTGCATTCTGAGCCTCACTCAATGTTCCTCTGATCCTTTCCTTTTAATGCCTTGTGCTAGCTGTATGCATTACAACCTACATAGAATCTTAAGAGTATTATAACTTGGAGGAGACTTTGGGCCCCAGTAATCAAGCTCCTCATTTTATAGATGGGGATGCTGGAACCAGGTACATTTAGAAATTTAGAAATTAAGTCACTTATTCCAAGTGACCTACTTTGTTAGTGGGTAGATGTGGGTATAGAACCCATATTTCTTTCCACTGTGCCATGCTACCTGGGCACATGCCTGTAACATAAACTACAATCATTTCAGGAGAGATTCCTGAAGTAGTAAACTTGGCTTTCAGCAATAGGACATGAAATAAAACTTTGGAAGTCTATTTCCAGTGATTTCCCATGGACTCTGTATCCATGTCATGGGATTGCTGCAGGTGTGAAATGGCCAGGTGACTTGGTGGCTTGGCTTATTGGTTCTCCAGTGAACAGGAAGAAGAAATGTCTTCTCAGGGACAGGATCTTGGCTGTTTTGTTATCAATGTCCCAGTGCCTAGCACAGTTCCCAGTGTAAAGGAGCCACTCAGAGGGTTCATGGATTTCTGGGCTATGTTAGCAGAGACACTTTCATCTGTTCTGATACTAAGTAACTAGTTAAATGCTGCCAGTCAGAGGACATGCCATTGACCGGCAAGTGTCAGAGCATAAAGAGAACACTAGAGAAAAGGTGGCTTTCATACTTCTCGATCTTGGAGAATTCACTTAGTTCTTCCGAACCCTTATCTATAAAAATAAGAGACTGGATCATTAAATTTCCTCCATGTGCCAACATTGCATGATCTAAAGAAAGCGTAGACTTTTCAATAGTAAGAATTTTGAGTGAGACATTGTATGTGCATATGTGGGCGTTTGGCTTGCTCCATCAACATAATATACGGGGAGGTGATGTTTTAGCTCTGGAAATCAGAAGCACAGGGCTTTTAAATGGCTCTTCAATTGTATAGGCTAATCGTTTCTTCTTGGCCTATTGAACAACAGTAATAATGCCATCATAAAAATCCAGAGTTTTTCAGTGGCTGGTAGAGAAAACAACCAACAAAAAAAATCTTAAAATAGAAATGGAGTATGGTATTATTTAGTTTGAAAGGTAAATTATGCCTGTTTATTTGGAAACTCCACAACTTATTCCTCTGTCTGCCATAAACCACTGTACAGTGACAGCCAGGATACTGGATTGCTCATTGTGCTAAAGCAGAAGATACTATAACCTGCATTCAGAGGGCTGGATTGGGCTCAGGTTCTAGGGATTGATTTATAACTTGAGGTGAAACCATGAAACCACATGGACTGTTGTCTGAGAATAAGTATGACCAATTGCCCCTGTATTCCTTAAAGCAAATGCTACTAAAATCTCAACTCAGCATACTTTTACTCTCAGTAGTATTCAAAAGCTGTTAATCATACACTGCTCCACGGGAAGAATTCATTTAAGGGAGATTGACAACACTGCTATATTTCTCCAAAGTCCAGGCAATGGGGGTCCAGGAATCAGAGTCTCTTAAGGGCGGGGAAAAGACCATTTAATTCAACCTTCTTATTTTATAGATAAGAAAATTGAGACCCAGGGAGGCCAAAGGACTTGCTTCAGGGCACACAGCTAGTTTGAGACATAGGAGGCATGGGTCTTAGTCCTGACGAACTCCCAGCCCAGCAGTCTTTCCTCTACATCTCTGAACTCCCTAGTGTCACTTAAACTGTAAGGTTTGTGTGCCGTTTAGTGTTTCCTATGAGCTGAGGGATGTGCTGAGCGCTTTACATGCTTCAAGTTATTTAATGCTCAAAGTAACTCATTTTACCATCGAGAAAACTGGGCATAGCGTGGTTCCTAACGACATGGTAGGGTCACATGGCTACCAAGCAGTGGGACCAGGATAAGAATTCAGGCAAGTTAATTTGGAGCATAATCTAGGGTATATAGGACACTGAATTAAATTTGAATTTCAGATGAGCAACTCACAATTTTTGAGTACAAGTAGTATGTCCTGAATAGTTCACGGGACGATTCAAATTTGACTGAACATCCTGTGTTTTCATTTGCTAAATACAGCAACTTTAGCTCAAGCGATTTCAGGGTTCTCTATCCCATGGTTGTTTTGTCTCCTTGGCTTTGAAAAGAACTGTGCTAGGGTAGTTTTTTTTTTTTTTTTTTTTGCTGTCATTTCTCTGGTCCCATCATTTCTTGAAATTAAAAACATCCTTTGCCACTAGTTTACATTTTGAATTCTTGAATTTGGCCTCAGTCGATTGGGATCTTGGTGCTGAGAAGAGATGTGACTGGCAATGAGATGGGACAGAATGCTTGTGGGGATAGGATTTAACAGGTACTGGTCACAGTACTGAGGACAGCTGTGAAAGCATTGTTTTAAGTTGGGTGATTACTTTCCCTGTGTATTTCAGTTGGTGTAAGTTATCCACTGGCTTACTTTTTCCTCTTGTGTCCCCCAGTATAGCACTATTTAATGGTGAAGTCAGCCCATGACCTTTGCTATTCGGAGTCAGAAACCAATGCAAACATATTGCAGGAATACAGGGAGGTCTCACCACTAGGCCTTCTTGATGGAATTCACCGTTTCCCCCACAGGATCATCTCAGTACAGGATTTGTTAAAATTCAACATCCATTCAGTAATCTAAGACAAGAAGGAAGTTTTTTAAAATTGGGGAATAAAACGTACAAGAAACCTATAATCAGCAACTTACTTAATAATAAAATGTTAAAAACATTCCCATTAAAGTTACGAATAAGACAAGGATTCAATATTTTTATGGAGGTACCATTCAGTGCAATGAAGGAGGAAAGAAAAATAAGAAGAGATCAAACTGCCTTTGCACATCAACTAATTGTATAGTAACAAAACCCTGGACAACCAATTGGAAGTCATTAGAATTAACAAAAAGGAATTCAGTAAGGTGTTCAGATATGATTAATGTGTACAAACTGATAGTGTTCTTATATTTTAACAACCAACTAGAAAAATGAGCATAAAAAAGCCCATTAAAAACAGCAAAAAAAAAAAAAAAAAAGAAGGCCCTCAAATATCTTGGAATAAACTGGAGAAAGAATCGAGAACTTACATGAAGAAAACGTACAATTTTCTAAAAAGCCCAGAATAAAATGAACATATATTTCCACATAAGAATACTATGTAGATGTTCATTCTGTCCAAAGTAAGCTTTAAAATCCCAACAAATATCCCAAGACGGTTTGTGTAACACTATGAGCTAATTAAAACACCATGACATAGGTAAAAAAAAACCCAAAAACACCATTTTTAGAAACCAACAAGAAACATATGCCAATAACTCAGATAATATGTAAATTAAAAGCAACAATGAGGTGCTTGGTGCTGAGAAGAGATTTGACTGGGAGAGTGAGAAGGGACAGAATGCCTATTAGATGGTGACAGTGTGGGGGAAATGGAATCAGGTAGCTTACGGAATTTAAATTAGTATACCTATGCTTTTTAGGGTTCAACTTTACTGAGGCTAAGATTTCATAAATTCATATTCAAATACAAAAGAATGAAACTGGACTCCTATTTTATACCACTCATAAAAATTAACTTGAAATCAACTAAAAACTTACATTTAAAACCTGAATCTATAAAACTCCTAGAAGAAAACATATGGCTCTTGGCAATGATTTCTTGGGTATGACACCAAAAGCACAAACAACAAAAACAAAAATAAGCAAGTGGACTCTATCAAACTAAAAAGCTGCACAGCAAAGAAATCAACAAATGGAAGAGATGTACCTGTAGAATGGGACATATCTATTTGATAAGGGATTAATGTCCAAAATATGTAAGGAAGGCATACAACTCAATAACAACACAAAAATACCTAAAAACAAAACCACCAAATAATTCAATTAAAAAATGGGCAGAGGACTTGGTAGACATTTTTCCAAAGAAGACTTACACATGGCCTACAGGTACTTGTAAAGGTGCTCCACATCACTAATCATCAGGGAAATGCAAGTCAAAATCACAATGAGGTATCACCTCACACCTGCTAAGACAACTATTATGAAAAAGGCAAGTGATAAGTGATGGTCAGGTTGTGGAGAAAAGTGAACTCTTGTGTACTGTTGGTGGGAATGTAATCTGGTATAGCTGCTGTGGAAAACAGTGTGGAGCTTTCTCAAAAAAATAATTATCACTTTCAGGTATATATATCCAAATGAAATCAAGACAGGATATCAAAGATATTTACAGTCCCATGTTTGCTGCAGCATTATTTACAATAGCCAAGACATGGAAACAAACTAAGTGTACACACCAACAGATGAATGGATAAAGATATGTATATTTATATATGGCCATGTGTGTATACAACAAAGTATTATTCAGCCATGAAAAGAATTAAATCCTGCCCTTTGCAGCAACACAGATGGATCTTGAGGGCATTATGCCAAGGGAGATAAGTTAAAGAAAGATGGATATTATATGATCTTGTATGTGGAATACGAAAAAGTGGTGAAACGCAAAACAGAGAATAGATTGGTGTTTATCAGGGGCTAGAGGGTGAGGGAAATGGGGAGATGTTGGTCAAAGGCTATGAACTTCCAATTATGAGATGATAAATCCTGGGGATCTAATATACAGATGAAGACTGCAGTTAACAATACAGTATGTATACTAGGAAGTTGCTAAGAGAGTAGATCTACATATTCTCATCACAAATAATAGGTGATGGTTGTGTTAACTAACCTTACTGTGGTAATCATTTCACAATATATGGAAGTATCAATCATGCCGTGCATCTTAAACTTACATAATGTTTTGTGTCAATTATATCTTAAAGATGGGGAAAAAAACCTCAATATAAAAAATCTTAGATTTAAATATGTGAGAAAACAAGATACGCATGACAAAATAATAGCATTTGAAAAATGTGCACTTGGTGTACAGTGTATGATTTACTTGAATACACAGGTATGTAGGAAAAAACTTACATATATTTAAAACTGTTTATAGTGGTTATACTAAGTGTTTAAGTGTCTAGAGTTATGGGGTCCAGGTTTTTCTTCTTCCACACTTCTATATTGTCTGTTTTTTTGTCACAAGAATATTAAAAACAGTGGAATTCAGAATGAAGTCATGTTTCATTTTCACATTTGCAGTTTCAAGGACTGGAGTGGAGAATTAAGGGGAGTAGAATGAACAGGGGGCTAGTTTCTTTTAAGTATCTTTTATCCTTGAGCAATGAGAGATCTGAAGAATAAACCTGTGACCATTTGATATAAAATTTGTCTCTTTAGTGACAACTTCGCCAGAGCCCGGTGAACAAACTGGGCCTTCATGGATTCTTCTAGAAGCAGAGGGAAGAGGGATCAAAGTTTCATACAAACTCTTGGTGAACCTTGTAAAATATCGGCTCTTCTTCAGGTTGAGGAAGATGTGACTTCCATTTGTCTTTTATATTCTAAATATTTTCCATGATTTAAAGCCTTCATTGCTTCCTTTTGCTGTCAAGGATATGAAGGAAACACATTTCAGTAGCACTTTCCTGAATGTACTTATCTTTAGCTACTGCTATAAATATGTAGTGATCAGATTCTCCCAGTGCCCAATAAATCAAGATCTTTGGCCAGAACTTTGCTTGTGTCCTGTGAAGAAATAGTCTCCTCCCCAGGTTATATTATGAATTTTACAGTAACTTCTTCCCTCGGGACAGAAAGTAACCAAAGGTAAATGTGGGTTTAAAGAATGCTAATTTCATGGCTTGATTTACAGCAGGCTGTGGAACATCTGTGTGAACTGGTGCCTGGAGGGTGCAATTACATTCGAGAGTCACTTACTGAACACCAACCTTAGCCAGGCACTTTTTGGTGCAAAAGTTCATAGGAAAACATGTCATGGTTGCTGTCTTCAGGGAGCTCAAAGTCTTGAGAGAATTAAGTCCTATTTGGGTCATGTCAGAAGGGGGCAATGAATAGGCTTAAAAGGAGAAATCTAGTTGATGAAGAATATAAGAATTTGATTGTAAAATTTTGAATATTTCATGGATTTCTCCAATTAAAGTGTTAGAGTGACATTGTCCCTTTTTTGTGTGTGTGTTCTCTTTTTGTGAGATTTTATTGACTTGAACTCAAGGTACCACATGAAGTCTTTGAGCACTTCATTCTAGAAAAGAGTATAGAGACTCTCTACCACCATTCCTAGGGTTTACCTACAAAAGCTCTTAAACTGAATACAACGGGTCAGTTTTAAAAAAAAAAGGGTTCCCAGAAACAGTGTGATAAAGGTGCAAGTCTAGACATCTTTAACATATGAGGTAAGCACATTTAAGGTAGCTAGTCTCAACATGTATCAGCATCACCTGGGGAACTGTTTCCGATTGCTGAACCCCCAGGTTCTGTTTGAGTAGGTGTAGGGTAGGGTGGAGAACTTGCATTTCTAACAAGTTCTTGAGGGATACTCATGCAGTTAGTCTGGGGACCACAACCTAGAACCACAGCCTTAGGCCAAGCTGTCTCAAAGAAAAAACTGATTCTTTTTAGAAACAATCTTTCAGAAAGGTAGCTGATAGTCTGGTGCTAATTCGAATCAGCTTTAAATTATGTGCTGTGAGGATCATCTGTTGTCAGTTCAGTATCTTCCTTTCTCAAGACACAGGCAGGAAGGTTCATGGCTGAATATACAGGTGCAGAGAGCCTGGAGTTGAATCTTGGGTGTGAGCCTCACTGTGTGGACTTGTGGATGCAACTTGGACCCCCATGTGTCCTAGTTTCCCCACTTGTAAAATGTGACCTGCAATAGTACCTGTGTCAAAGGTACTTGTGAGGTTTTGATGAGTTAATATACGTAAAGCACCTAGCAAGAAGCCTTCCACATGTTAAATGCTTGTCTAATATTAGATGTTCTCACACAGGTGCTGGGTTTTGCTGTGCAGTAATGATGCAGAGGCTTTCATGTCTTAAATTTAGCTGAATGCTTTTACTTGTATATGCAAAGCATTAGTTACTCTCTCAAATTGACTGGGATCTAACCATATATTTACATATGAGTAAGAAATTTACTTTTACTCCCCCCCCCACCCCACCCCCACCCCCGCCAATATACATCGCTGTGGAGCCAAGGGACCGCTGATGCTCTTGAGGGACCGTGTCTGCAAAACTCTCCAACACTGTAAATTCACATTTGGGGTGAGGTTGGTATAAGTTCTCTGTTTTTCTGCATCATCCTTTTGAGGATCCTTTGCGTTCTGTGTATCTCCTCAGAACCAAAGGAACTGCTTTTCAATGTTAACTGAAGTTAAAAATTTTCTTTTTGGCCGTTTTGTGCAAGAATGAAAACATTTTATTCTTGCTTTTAATCAATATAGGGAGGTTTCTGAACACCCCTACAAGAAGAGTGTTTTAAAATGTAGGTTTTACTATTAGGTATTGTGAGGCTCACAGAGCAGGAGGCAGTTGAAAAGAGAGTTATGGTCCCCAGGAGGAGTGGGGCCGGGTGGGGCACCCCATCCCATGCAGGGCTACACTGGGAAGCACCCTGTTTGGCCTGAGGCGGGAGCAGTGGGAAACCTTGGGCAACGGTTTTTGCTGTGGTTTCCGTGGGAAAGGCAAGGCAGGGTAAAGAGGCTTAGGGTCGGCTAGTCTGATAGTTTCATGGGGCTGATAATTCCAGGTTCTGATACCTGGCCCTGGAGTGATTAAGGCAGGTGGATAGAGGGTTGGTTGTGCGCTCCGCTCCATAAGGAAGGTGGCTGGGTTTGGGCTTCCGATTGGTTAGTTTGCATATGAAAGGTGTGTTCCCGGGTGTGCTGTTTGCTATGTCTAGGAATTAGCTAACCCTGGAACGGGTCGTTCCTTCTCAGTCACCAGGGCCTCAGATGCCAGATCATCAAGAATACAGAAAATAAGAATATATAGGTAATACAAAAAGGGAGTGGCCAAACAACTCTGAGACAAGGCTTGTTGTGAGTGTCTTTCACTGGCTGGGTGACTCACACCTGCTAACAAGTGTCTCAGGATCCACTCATTCGGGTCTCTACGGTTAGAGTCCCGTATGCCATGGACCTCAGGAATAATTCAAATTCATCTGAACCTGATACTGTGACTTTACTAAGGCCCACAGGAAGGGAGGGTATCTGTCTTTCCATCCCTCTAGTCTAGGATTGTTCAATAATATACAGGTTGCCTAGCTCCATGTGAATGTCAGATAAATGAAAACATTTTTAGTGTATGTTTCAAATGCTAAAAAGTTATTCCTTATTTATCTGACATTCAAATTTAAGTAGACATACTGTATATTTATTGACTATATCAGGTAGCCAGATTCTTCCACTCTACCACCTATTCAAAACTTGAAATATTTGTTGAATTATGAATCCATAAATCCCATTTTGGATTTAATAATTTTGTTCCTTCTGTGACTCTGTTCCATTCATGTGTAAAATCAGCCATTAATGCCAATTTGCATATGTATTCTTTTTCTCTAAGCCTGTTGACTGTGAACAGTTTCTGGTTCTTGTATTCTTTCTTCTTTCATATTTGAGGCTACTCCCCAGATCCTGAACCCAGTTAGGTTTAGGTGTTTAAGGAACTGCAAGGTCTACACAGAAGTCTTGGCACCATGTGAAGTTTGCAGTCCAAGAATGTTAATTAAGATGATCTCTCATTAACCCACCTAGCACCCCAGATCCTCTAACCCAAGGACTGGTTTTCTTGTAAAAGTTACCATAGTATCCATGTTTTTAAATCCAATAGCCATTTCTCCAACTGCATTTTTTTTGGAGACCAATTTTTTGGGACCTTAATGGATTTAGCCAAAGTGATATTCTCATGTTGTAGATTAGATTGTGTCTCCTGCATAAAATGCTTCACTGGCTATTCATTCAACGAATTTGCAGTAAAATCCAGGCTCTTTTCCATGTTCTACACGACCTCTTATGAGTCCCTGTTGAACTCTACAAGCCACTCTTCCAATTTTCACTCTGCTCCATGCACACTGATTTTACCTCTTTAAACATACCAGCTGCTTGCTTCCTGGCCTTTGCACATGCCACGCCTCTGTCTACAACTTCTTTCATTGAGATGTCGTTCCTTTCACATGGCTAGTTCTTTCTCATCCTTTGCATATGGCTTTAATGACACTATCTCAGAGAACATGGCCTGGCCACCATTTCTAAAGTAGGTTTCTTTCCCACTATATTCTCTACCTCAGTGCCTCATTTGTTGTTTTTCATTACAACAAAGACAACTGAATAATTATTTCATTTGTCTCTTTATTTTTGTTCCCCTTACCTAGTATAAATTTCTTATGAGAGCAGAGATCATGTTTTTTTTTTTGTTCACTGCAGTACTTCAGGTCCTGGGACATGGTCCTGCACAGAATTGGCTCCATAAATGTTTTTTGAATGAATGAATTAGGACCTGATGATACCACACCCTACCCAAAACCTGGAGTTTTGTCACTCCGCCAAACTTCAGGGCCTGGGTCCTTTATCTGCTGGCAGAACCTGCCTGCTTACCTGTCCACTTACCTAGATCTTTGCAGCGTGAGGACAGTAAGTAGTTCCTCTTCTACATTAACCTCTGCTCACCTATCAGATTCAGAAGTTACTATATTTCATTTACCATGCTAAGCTTTTTGAACCTTGGTCAGCTCTCATGGCATAGATATTTTCCTATAAGATTTTTTCTGGGCTACTGGTTGAATTTTGTGCTGGGTTGTACAGTTAACTTTTCATGTCCAGTAAAGCCAAAGGAAGTGACAGATGAGATTCCTTTATTTTCTTGATGTATTTGAAATTCACCTTCACATATTCATGGTTGTAGGAAATAGTCACCCTCCTTTTCCAGCTGGGTTAAACTGGTAGAGTTCTAGAGTAGAACTTGAAGTCCCTCATTCTTGGGATGTCAAACTATATTTTCTCTTAGTGACATTTAAAAAAATAAAATTATTTCAAGTGTCATCTGTGACCCAATGCAAGCCAGTTTGGACAGGAGTATATGAAGTTAACTGTTAAATAGCAAAGCAAGAAAAATGTGTGTTTGTGATTATATTGCTTTGTTTTATTCAAACCTTGCAGGACTTTTTGTCATGTCTTCCTAATAAGACCATAAACTTGAGAGTAGGAGCTGGATCATATAATTTGTTTTGTAGAGAACTGCCAGCAATAAACTAGTACATTATCCCTTTGAAAGGTACTTGGCTGAGGGGAGACCCCAGTCAATATGAGATGCAGAGCTATGTGTTAGAATGGATAGATCAAATGAAAAATTGTGTGTGCATGGAAAACATGGATGGTACATTATTAATCTGTTGGTTCATGACAGTTTTTTAATAGGCAGATGAAATAATTTGCCCTCCCTTGAGGGGATCTGGAGGAACACAGAAGTGTTTGAAGTCAATGATGGGCCCAGCTCTTAATACAAAAATGCAGGAAGACTTAACGGAGAAGATCCCTGACGCCTCTCTATACTTGTGTTCTGGGAGACGTGCTGCTGTCTCTGAATCTTTGTCCTGGTTAATTGCTTCTTTCTTAGAGCTGCTGCTAGAAAGATGACTGAGGTACTTGAACATATTGATGGGAGTCACATGGGGAGATTCACTCATGTTGCTAGCACACGTTTGACCATCTCCTTTGTTTTTCTGAGGTTTTTAAGAAAATTGGAAGGTCATGTCCACTTAGGCTTTGGCTGATTGGTTGGGTGACCAAGTGTCCTGGTTTTCCCAGGAACGTGCCAGTTTAATGCTTGGAGTTTCATGTCCAGGAAACCTCTCAGTACTGGGCAGATTGGAAATGTTGCTGAACTTACTGGGTGGAAAATGGGCAGGCCCTTGGGAAAATGGAAAAGTGGGTGAAAGGAACACTGGTACCCCATCCAGTATATTTTTCTCTAAAACACTCACTCACCTGCCCACCCTTTACCCTATCTCAGCTCCCAATAAACACAAAATGACATATAACAGTAATAAGAGTGAATTATAACTAAAAAATAAAAATCTGCTGTTTTTCTCATCAATACTGTTCTTCCATGCCTGTGTCATTGACTGCCTTTGGCCTGGAATGTTCTTCCCCCAGCTTCTGTCTGCTTTGTGAACTCTTATTTATCCTAACATCCATCAGGGAGAAGCTCCTCTCTTTCAGCCTCAAGTGTCCCATCCTCCCCCCAGAGACTTAGTTGCTTCTTTCTTCTTGTACGTCCTTGCTGGGCACAGGTGGTAGGATGTATACAGACACAGAGAACCTAGCCTGTTAGCTTGGCTCTGTTTAAATCTGGCCAGTATCAGGGACCTGCTCAATGAGGATTGGAGGGCGGGAATTACCCTTGGAAGCACCTGCCTCTGTGTCTCTGTCCCCAGGAACATCCAATATCCCCTCTTTGATAGCAGATAGGTAGAGGGGCAGTAAAGGAGTAACCTCATAGTAGTCTTTTGGGGGTTACCAGACATAGGGAAAGAGGCCACTGAACAGGAGTTTCATGAGACTTCTGTGATAGGTCAGATTTCCTGCTGGGCCTGTCTCTTGCTTGGAGGTTCCAGTAGGAAGTTGGTCATCGTAGATTCGCCTGGTAGGAGAGCTCAAGTAAAGTATTTAATGCAGCTCTTTGACATGTGGTTTGAGAGCCCCAGAGTCCAGGTACTTCTCTGTGAGTCTCCTGTTTCACTGGGTCTTACATATGTTGGAATGCAGAATTGGGTCTCCCCAAGTTTAGAAGGCAACTGTGATTAACTTCTTGATCTTCGAAGGCAGTGGGCTGCTTCGGTATAACAGGAAAAAAAAGCTTTTGGCAGAAGGGTGTATCTGCCTCCTAAAGCCTTCTACAGACTTCCATTGGAGCACTGACCACACTCATTTATAACTTATATATTCAACCTTCATATTAAATCTCTGTGCTTCCTTGGTCTCCAGTACCAAAAAGAGTTTCTAACAAATGCTAAGCATTCAGTATGTATCTGTTGGTTTGAATGTACGAATTACTGGTAATGACTGAGTACTGCAGTGTAATTATACTATATATTGTGGGGAATGGTTCTAAAGGGAGATAAAATCCCTTAAATCACTATTGGTTTCATGAAGAAGTGAAATGGATACAGCCTCTTAAAAACTCCAGCATGGATGTTGTTTTTTCTTATCTGGGTTAGAACAGTTCTTTGGACAAAAACAATTAGTTTGCTTACATTTTAGGGATATTTGGGCAGGGCATAGATACTATATTTTCAGACATGAAGATTACACTTGGGGTGATTTGTTGATACAAGGTGAGACACGTTAAGTAAGATGGAGCAAAAGCAAATTCACATCTCACACTTGTGCTCTAGGACATCTCAGTGAAAGAAGTTGTAGACAGAACTGAACTTTAAAATTTGTTTCTTTTTCTCTCTTTTTAGCAAGTAAGTTGAAGTAGATGAAGGAAGAATGCACATATGTCTGCTGTACCTTTTCAGGGGTATTTGCATTTCATACTGCTCAAAATATTGAGCCCAGAGAATTATCTTTTAACCATGAAATGGGATTATTTCTTGTAAAGTAATTTTTATTTTTTGACTAGAAAATACAGGCATTTGATTAAAAATTTGAAAGGTATAAAAAGGAAGACAGTGAAAAGTCTTTCTCACCTCTTTGTCTCAGCCACCCGATTCTCCTCACCAATATAACCAGTGTTCCCTATTTCTTAAGTTTTCAGAGGTATTTCATGCATATGTAAGCACTTTTGTTTCAGTAGATTTTTCTCCTCGTACCCTGCATTGCATGCATTCATCCAACATCCATCCATTAAACATTATTGAGGCTCTACAAAATGTGCCAGGCACTGAGCTAGGTGCTAGGATAAAATAAGTAAAGCAAACCTGTCTCTTGCCTTTGTGGGACTTACTATCTACTCAAGGTGATAATTACTAAATCATTAACAACAAATGTAAAATTGCGACTCAGACAAATTCCACATAGCAGAGGCACTAAGTACTGTGAGAGCCTGTTTGGAGGCCTTGACTTTGTGATATCATGGATGGTTTCCCTCAGGAAAATGTAGAACAGAGGGTGGAAGGACGAATAGTACTTGAGTAGTTAAAGAGGGGAAGAAAGAGCATTTACTGCAAAAGGCCAAAACATAAAGTTGTGGTCGAAGAGAGTATAAAAGGCCGAAAGGATGTTAGTGGGCAGAAGGGCAGACAGTGAAGGGATACAGGGTAGAAGATGAAACTGGAGAGGTAGGCATGTTTCTGACAATACAGGCATGTTAAAGAGAGTATGTTTTTTTATGTTTTTATTTAAAAAAATTTATTTTGGTATCATTAATCTACAACTGCATGAGCAACATTATGTTTACTAGACTCCCTCCATCATCAAGTCCCCACCACCTACCCCATTACAGTCACTGTCAGTCGGTGTAGTAAGATGCTATAGAATCACTACTTGTCTTCTCTGTGTTGTACAGCCCTCCCCGTGTCCCCCCTACATTATGTCTACTAATCGTAATGTCCCCTTTTCCCCCTTGTCCCTCCCTTCCCACCCATCTTCCCCAGTCCCTTTCCCTTTGGTAACTGTTAGTCCATTCTTGGGTTCTGTGAGTCTGCTGCTGTTTTGTTCCGTCACTTTTTGCTTTGTTCTTATACTCCACATATGAGTGAAATTATTTCATACTTGTCTTTTTCCACCTGGCTTATTTCACTGAGCATAATACCCTCTAGCTCCATCCATGTTGTTGCAAATGGTAGGAATTGTTTTCTTCTTATGGCTGAATAATATTCCATTATGTATATGTACCACCTCTTCTTTATACATTCATCTACTGGTGGACACTTAGGTTGCTTCCATTTCTTGGCTATTGTAAATAGTGCTGCGATAAACATAGGGGTGCATATGTCTTTTTCAAACAGGGCTGCTGCATTCTTATGGTAAATTCCTAGGAGTGGAATTCCTGGGTCAAATGGTATTTCTATTTTGAGTTTTTTAGGAACCTCCATACTGCTTTCCACAATGGTTGAACTAATTTGCATTCCCACCAGCAGTGTAGGAGGGTTCCCCTTTCTCCACATCCTTCCAACATTTGTTGTTTGTCTTTTGGATGTTGGCCATCCTAATTGGTGTGAGGTGATATTTCATTGTGGTTTTAATTTGCATTTCTCTGATGATTAACAATGTGGAGCATCTTTTCATGTGCCTGCTGGCCAACTGAATTTCTTCTTTGGAGAAGTGTCTGTTCAGATCCTCTGACCATTTTTTAATTGGATTATTTGCTTTTTTTTTGTTGAGGTGCGTGAGCACTTCATATATTTTGGAAGTCAACCCTTTATTGGATATGTCATTCACGAATATATTCTCCCATACTGTAGGATGTCTTTTTGTTCTACTGATGGTGTCCTTTGCAGTACAGAAGTTTTCAGCTTGATATAGTCCCACTTGTTCAGTTTTGCTTTTATTTCCCTTGACTGGGGAGATATGTTCATGAAGAAGTTGCTCATGTTTATGTACAAGAGATTTTTGCCTATGTTTTCTTCTAAGAGTTTTATGGTTTCATGACTTACATTTAGGTCTTTGATCCATTTCGAATTTACTTTTGTGTATGGGGTTAGACAATGATCCAGTTTCATTCTCTTACATGTAGCTGTCCAGTTTTGCCAACACCAGCTGTTGAAGAGGCTGTCATTTCCCCATTGTATATTATCATATATTAATTGACCACATATGTTTGGGTTAATATCTGGACATCCTATTCTGTTCCACTGGTCTGCGGGTCCATTCTTATGCCAGTACCAAATTGTGTTCATTACTGTGGATTTGTAGTAGAGCTTGAAGTTGGGGAGCATAATCCCAACTTGCTTTATTCTTCCTTCTCAGGATTGCTTTGGCGATTCGGGGTATTTTGTGTTTCCATATGAATTTTAGAATGATTTGTTACAATGCATTGAAGAATGCTGTCAGTATTTTGATAGGTATTGCATTGAATCTGTAGATTGCTTTAGGCAGGTTAGCCATTTTGACAATATTAATTCTTCCTAGCCAAGAGCATGGGATGAATTTCCATTTGTTAGTGTCCTCTTTAATTTCTCTTAGGAGTGTCTTGTAGTTTTCAGAGTACAGGTCTTTCACTTCCTCGGTTAGGTTTATTCCTAGGTATTTTATTCTTTTTGATGCAGTTGTGAATGGAATTGTTTTCCTGATTTCTCTTTCTGCTAGTACATCATTAGTGTACAGGAAAACAACAGATTACTGTGTATTAATTTTGTATCCTGCAACTTTCCTGAATTCAGATATTAGTTCCAGTAATTTTAGAGTGGAATCTTTAGGGTTTTTATATACAATATCATGTCTTCAGCAAATAATGACAGTTTGACGTCTTTGCCAACCTGGATGCCTTATATTTCTTTGTTTTGTCTGATTGCCATGGCTAGGACTTCCAGTACTATGTTGAATAACAGTGGGGAGAGTGGGCATCCCTGTCTTTTTCCCAATCTTAGGTGAAAAGCTTTCAGCTTCTCGCTGTTTAGTATGGTGTTGGCTGTGGGTTTCTCATATATGGCCTTTATTATGTTGAGGTACTTGCCCTCTATATCCATTTTGTTGAGAGTTTTTATCATGTTTGTTGAATGCTTTTTCAGCATCTATGGAGATGATCATGTGGTTTTTGTCCTTCTTTTTGTTGATGTGGTGGATGATGTTGATGGATTTTCTAATGTACCATCCTTGCATCCGTGAGATGAATCCCACTTGATCATGGTGTATGATCCTCTTGATGTATTTATGAATTCAGTTTGCTAATATTTTGTTGAGTATTTTTGCATCTGTGTTCATCAGAGATATTGGTCTGTAATTTTCTTTTTTTATGGTGTCTTTGCCTGGTTTTGGTATTAGAGTGATGCTGGCTTTATATAATGAGTTTGGAAGTATTCCCTCCTCTTCTATTTTTTGGAAAACTTTAAGGAGAATGGGTATTATGTCTTCTCTATATATCTGATAAAATTCAGGGGTGAATCCATCTGGCCCGGAGGTTTTGTTCTTGGGTAGTTTTTTGATTACCAATTCAATTTTGTTGCTCGTATTTGGTTTGTTTACATTTTCTGTTACTTCCTTGGTCAGTCTTGGAAGGTTGTATTTTTCTAGGAAGTTGTCCTTTTATTCTAGGTTATCCAGTATGTTAGCATATAGATTTTCGTAGTATTCTCTAATAATTATTTGCATTTCTGTAGGGTCTGTTATGATTTTTTCCTTTCTCATTTCTGATTCTGTTTATTTGTGTAGATTCTCTTTTTCTCTTAATAAGTCTGGCTAGGGGTTTTTGATTTTGTTTATTTTCTCATAGAACCAGCTCTTGGTTTCACTGATTTTTTTCTATTGTTTTATTCTTCTCAGTTTTATTTATTTCTTCTCTGATCTTTATTATGTCCCTCCTTCTGCTGACTTTGGGCCTCATTTGTTCTTCTTTTTCCAGTTTCAATAATTGTGACTTTAGACTATTCATTTGGGATTCTTCTTCCTTCTTTAAATAGGAGTGGATTGCTACATACTTTCCTCTTAGAACTGCCTTTGCTGTGTCCCACAGAAGTAGGGGCTTTGTGCTGTTGTTGTCATTTGTCTCCATATACTGCTTGATCTCTGTTTTAATTTGGTCATTGATCCATTGATTATTTAGGAGCATGTTGTTAAGCCTCCATGTGTTTGTGAGCCTTTTTGTTTTCCTTGTACAATTTATTTCTAGTTTCATACCTTTGTAATCGGAGAAGTTGGTTGGTAGAATTTCAGTCTTTTTGAATTTACTGAGGCTCTTTTTGTGGCCTAGTATGTGGTCTGTTCTGGAAAATGTTCCATGTCGACTTGAGAAGAATGTGTATCCTGCTGCTTTTGGGTGTAGAGTTCTGTAGATGTCTGTTAGGTCCATCTGTTCTAATGTGTTGTTCAGTGCCTCTGTGTCCTTACTTATTTTCTGTCTGGTTGATCTGTCCTTTGGAGTGAGTGGTGTGTTGAAGTCTCCAAAAATGAATGCATTGCATTCTATTTCCTCCTTAATTCTGTTAGTATTTGTTTCACATATGTCGGTGCTCCTGTGTTTGGTGCATATATATTTATAATGGTTATATCCTCTTGTTGGACTGACCCCTTTATCATTATGTAATGTCCTTCTTTGTCTCTTGCTACTTTGTTTTGACGTGTATTTTGTCTGATACAAGTACTGCAACACCTGCTTTTATCTCCTTATTGTTTGCATGAAATATCATTTTCCAACCCTTCACTTTTAGACTGTGTATGTCTTTGGGTTTGAGGTGAGTCTCTTGTAAGCAGCATATAGATGGGTCTTGCTTTTTTATCCATTCTATTACTCTGTGTCTTTTGATTGGTGCATTCAGTCCATTTACATTTAGGGTGATTATTGATAGTTATGTACTTATTGCCATTGCAGGCTTTGGATTGGTAGTTACCAAAGGTTCAAGTTTAGCTTCTTTACCATCTAACTTATCTCTCTTTTTACACTATTATAAACACAGTCTGATGATTCTTTCTTTCTCTCCCTTCTTGTTCCTCCTCCTCCATTCTTTATATGTCAGGTGTTTTATTCTGTACCCTTTTTTTGTTTCTGTTGACTGCTTTTGTAGATAGTTGATTTTATTTTTTGTGTATAATTAGTATTTGGTTGGTCTGCTTTCTTTGCTGAGAATTTATTTTCTCTGGTGACATCTTTGTAGCCTTAGCAGTGCTTCCATCTGGAGCAGCCCCTTTAAAATATCCTGTAGAGGTGGTTTGTGGGAGGAAAGTTCCCTCAACTTTTGCTTGTCTCGAAATTCTTTAATCCCTCCTTCAAATTTAAATGATAATTGTGCTGGATACCATATTCTTGGTTCAAGTCCCTTCTGTTTCATTGCATTAAATATATCATGCCATTCTCTTCTGGCCTCTGAGGTTTCTGTTGTGAAGTCTGATGATAACCTGATGGGTTTTCCTTTGTAGGTGATCTTTTTTCTCTCTCTGGCTGCCTTTAATACCCTTTCCTAGTCTTTGATCTTTGCCATTTTAATTATTATATGTCTTGGTGATGTCCTCATGGGTCCCTTGTTTTGGGAGATCTGTGGGCTTCCATGATCTGAGAGACTATTTCCTTCCTCAGCTTGGGAAATTTTCAGCAATTATTTCTTCAAAGACAGTTTCTATCCCTTTTTCTCTTTTCTTCTTCTGGTACCCTTATAATGCGAATATTGTTCTGTTTGGATTGGTCACACAGTTCTCTTAATATTCTTTCATTCCTAGAGATTCTTTTATCTCTCTCTGCCTCAGCTTCTCTGTATTCCTGTTCTCTGATTTCTGTTCCATTGACCGTCTCATGCACCACATCCAGTCTGCTCTTAACACCTTCTACTGATTGTTTCATTTGTGTTATCTCCCTCTGAACTTGATCCCTTAGCTCTTGCATATTTCTGTGCAGGTCCATCAGCATGGTTATTACTTTTATTTTGAATTCTTTTTAAGGAAGGTTTGTTATATCTATCTCACCAGGCCCTCTCTCTGGAGTTGTCTGAGTGATTTTTGACTGGACCAGATTCTTCTTCCTTTTCATGGTGATTGAAGTGGTTGCCGGCAGGTGGTACGTGTGTCAGCTTGGATAACAAAGTCCCTTCCTGCTTGTTGGTCACCTTGCCCTTCTCTGCTGCCTGTGTCGCTTACCTGCACACCGGGAGCAGTCTCTTGGATAATCTCCTGAGCTGTTGTGGGCAGGGCGGCCCTCGGGATAGCCTAGCGCACTGCTGGGTGGTCATAGCTGTGCTGGGTGTGTTCTCCTGGGAGAACGGCATCCCTTCATGCTTCTTTACCTTGCTGTGACTTCTGCTGTCTGTGCCATCTACCCGTACAGGGAGACCAGTCTCTGCGATAATCTGAGCTGCCGTGGGCGGGGTGGCCTTTGGGAAAGCCTAGCACACTGTGGGGGCATGGCAGACATGCCGGGTGTTTTCTCCTGTGAGAACGCACCCCTTCGTGCCTTCCAGAGCTTGCTCTGGCTTCCTCTGTCTGTCCTGGTTAGTTGTGCGCTCGGAGGAGACTCTGTGTGATTGGTGTGGGTGGGACTGTTCTCCGGTTGCTCCACGGCTGTGGCAAGTCAGCCGGTTTGCTTGCAGCACTGGCTGGGGGGAATGAATGGAAGGCTGCTTATTGCTGTGAGGGGCTTGGGGGCTGCATTACCCCCCAGGGGTTTAGGGAGCCTGAAGTTCCTCAAGACTCCCAGCCTGCTTGCCTGAGTGTGCTGGGGCGATTTTGTCCAGCTGTTGAGCCCTTGTCCTTTTAAAAAAGTGCCGGCTTTTCTTTTGTCCCAGGGGAGCTAGCTGTAGGGACCCGGGTACAGTCTCCATCTCAGATTTTACTTTTCCGTTTCTCTAATATCCAGTACACCATGCAGTGTGTGTCTGTGCTCCCGGTGCAGATTACTAGGGCTGGTTATTTAGTAGTCCTGTGCTTCCCCTCCCTCCCCACTCTCATTCTTTTCCTCCCTCCAATGAGCTGGGGTCAGGGGAGTGTTCGGATCCTGCCGGGTTATGGCTTTGTATCTTACCCTTTCCGTGAGATGCTGAGTTCTCGCAGATGTAGATGTAGCCTGGCTGTTGTACTGTATCTTCTGGTCTCTCTTTTAGGAATAGTTGTATTTGTTGTATTTTCAAAAATCGATATGGTTTTGGGAGGAGATTTCTGCCGCCCTACTCACGCAGCCATCTTGAGCCCCTCCTTCGAGGGTATGTTTTTTCCTAGGTGAAATGTGAAGCCATCATAGGTAGTAAGTCCCAAAAAGGCAAGAGACATGTTTTGTTTTGTTTTTTACTTACAGTATCTTAGTACCTAGCTCAGTGCCCAGTACCTACCTCAAAAGCCATTATGAGGTTTTAAGTAGTGAATGTGTGAGACATGATCATGTTTATGTATTGATTTATGTAGAGATTTCTCTGCAGTGTGGATAACCACTTGGAATGGCACAGGGAGGAGGGGAGGAGAGGACATGGATAGATTGGTTAAAAGTCTGCTGCAACAGTCTAAGTGAGAAAGGATGGTAGCTTGAACTATGTTGATGGTGGTCGAAATGAAGAGAAATGGATGGAATTGAGTGATAATTAAGATATATTCTTAGTATCTGACAATGGATTTGGTGGGTGACATAAGAAAGAAAAAGATATGAAAGCTAAGATTAGATATGATGCTTAAGCAACTGGATAGAAGACTCTTCTGTTTCCTATGCTATAGAATAGTGGAGGAGAACCCTCTCTCCTATTTTTAATTGTGGGTAAATATGAATGTGACTTTGGTCCTCTTAATTTTTCAAGTGCCATTCTGATACCAAGAGGAAGTTTCAAGTAACTCCTTGGATTCATGGATCCGGAGCACAGAGGAGAGGTCTGAGTTAGACATAAAAATAAATGAGTTATTTATAAATACATACGCTCCTCTGTTGGGATCATCTAAAACTGTTGAGTATATGAAAAAGAGAGGGTTATATTTCAGCACTTGAGCAACAAGGCATTAATTTTTTAGGCACAGAAGGATATGGGCCAGCGACTGGATAAAATTTTAATATGGAAACAAGGGGAATATATGACAAACCTACAGCCAGCATCATACTGAACAGTGAGAAGCTGAAGGCTTTTCCTCTAAGATCGGGAAAAAGACAAGGATGCCCACTCTCCCCACTTTTATTCAACATAGTACTGGAGGTCCTAGCTATGGTAATCAAACAACACAAAGAAATAAAAGGCATCCAGATTGGTAAGGAAGAAGTTAAAATGTCACTGTTTGCAGATGACATGATATTGTACATAAAAAAACCCTAAAGAATCCACTCCAAAACTACTAGATCTAATATCTGAATTCAGCAAAGTTGCAGGATACATAACCAATACACAGAAATCTGTTCCATTCTTATATAATAACGATGAACTAGCAGAAAAAGAAATCAGAACAATGGCATTTACTATTGCATCAAAAAGAATAAAATACCTAGGAATAAACCAAACCAAGGAAGTGAAAGACCTATACCCTGAAAACTGTAAGACATTCATGAGAGAAATTAAAGAAGATACCAATAAATAGAAATACATCCCATGCTCATGGATAGGAAGAATTAATATTGTCAAAATGGCCATCTTTCCCAAAGCAGTCTACAGATTCAATACAATCCCTATGAAAATACCAATAGCATTCTTCAATGAACTAGAACAAATAATTCTAAAATTCATATGGAACCATGCAAGACCCCAAATAGCCAAAGCAATCCTGAGAAGAAAGAATAAAGCTGGGGGGATTACACTCCCCAATTTCAAGCTCTCCTACAAACCTACAGTAATCAAGACAATTTGGTACTGGCACAAAAACAGACCCATGGATCAATGGAATGGAATAGAGAGCCCTAATATAAACCCACACATATATATGATAAATAAACCATGGATATACAGTGGGGAAATGACATCCTCTTCAACAACTGGTGTTGGCAAAACTGGACAACTACATGTAAGAGAATGAAACTGGCTTATTGTCTAACTCCATACACAAAAGTAAACTCGAAATGGATCAAAGACCAAAGACCTGAATGTAAGTCGTGAAACCATAGAACTCTTAGAAGAAAACAGGGGAAAAAATCTCTTGAATTTAAACATGAGCAACTTTTTCGTGAATGCATCTCCTTGGTCAAGGGAAACAAAAGCAAAAATGAACAAATGAGACTACATCAAGCTAAAAAGCTTCTGTACAGCAAAGGACATGACCAGCAAAACAAAAAGGTACCTACAGTCTGGGAGAATATATTCATAAATAACATATCCGATAAGGGAATAAGATCCAAAATATATAAAGAACTCAAATGCCACAACACCCAAAAAACAAATAACCTGATTAAAAAGTGGGCAGAGGATATGAACAAACACTTCTCCAAAGAAGAAATACAGATGGCCAACAGGCACATGAAAAGATGCTCCACATCACTAATCATAATGGAAATGCAAACTAAAACCACAATGAGATATCACATCACACCAGTTAGGATGGCCAACATCCAAAAGACAAGGAACAACAAATGCTGGTGAGGATAAGGAGAAAGGGCAACCCTCCTACACTGCTGGTGGGAAAGTAAATTAGTTCAACTATTGTGAAAAGCAATATGGAGGTTCCTCTAAAAACTAAAAATAGACATACCATTTGACCCAGGAATTCCACTCCTAGAATTTACTCAAAGAAAACAATATCATAGATTCAAAAAGACATATGTACCCCTATGTTTATTGCAGCACTATTTACAATAGCTAAGACATGGAAGCAACCTAATTGTCCATCAATAGATGAATGGAAAAAGAAGAGGTGGTTCATATACACAATGAAATATTATTCAGACATAAGAAGAAAACAAACCCTACCATTTGCAACAACATGGATGGAGCTAGAGGGTATTATACTTAGTGAAATAAGCCAGGCAGAGAAAGACAAAAATGAAATGATTTCATTCATTTGTGGAGTATAACAACAAAGCAAAACTGAAGAGGCAAAACAGCAGCAAATTCGGAGACTCCAATAAGGGATTAGCAGTTGACAAAGGGAAAGGGATTGGGGAGGGTTGGTGGGGAGGAGAGAGAGAAGGCAATTATGGGGTATTATGATTAGCACACATAATGTTGGGGGGGTATGGGGAAGGCAGTATAGCACAGAGGAGACAAGTAGTGACTCTATAGCATCTTACTATGTTGATAGACAATGACTGCAATGGGGTATGTGGGGGGGACTTGATAATGTGGGTGAATGTAGTATCCACAATATTGCTCATGTGAAACTTTCATAAGATTATATATCAATGATACCTTAATAAAAAAAAGACATCTTTGTACTTTCCAATTAAAATGAAGAATTATTTGCTTCTCCTTATAATATCAAATATAAATTTAAGCCAATGGTTCTCAAATTCCATTGTGCATAAAAATCACTATAGCAATGTCTATGCAGGTTCTTATGCCATAGCCCTAGGAATCTTCTGTTTTGTTAGAGATCTACACTATGAAATGTATTATCTTAAACCTAGTGTAAAAACTGGCACTGACATTAAAAAAAAAGAGGGGCTAGTTAACCTTAACAGATTATTTCACTTTATATGTAGCCTTCTTCCTCTAACAATTGTTTTTAATTGCCCTTAGATGACATATCAATAATAACATCATTAAGAATAAGAAAGACAGTAAGAGTATGGAAGGATAGCAAAATATTTGAGATAAACATGGGGAACTACTACAAAGCTTTCTTAAATGTCTCCTCATCAGTAAGGGAAAAGGGAGAGATATTAACTGCGACAAATGTTGCTGAGAGGTCAAAGGAGAAGAGGACTGGAAAACCTCATGTGGGCTTAGCAAAATAAGGGACACTGATGACTTCAGCCATATATTTTTTTGGTGGATCACTGAGGCAAAACACACACACACACACACACACACACACACACACACACACACACACACTAGAGTGAGTTGAGTTGTGATTATGAGATGAGGAAATGGACATAATAAGCACAAAATCTTTCTAAAGATAACTGGTATCTAAAAGGATAATTTTTGAGACATTTGAGGTTTAAAAATTCAGTAGGGAGACTTCTACTTGTGGTAATGACATACAGTTTGCCTTAGACCTACTTTTCCACTAAGACAACTAGAAAAGCTGGATAAATACTTACAAAAATCTTTTGAAAGGCCATGCAAATCTATGAGAAAGGCACTGAGGTATTCCAGGGCTAGGACCTGAGAAAGAAAAGATAGGGGGATGAGACCAACCAGCCTTTGAGACTGACTTTACCCTGGTGTCATTTGCATATTCCACTTGCTGATTAAAAAACTGGAAAGAACTTCGAATAGATTCATATGATTGTAATGCCCAAAATTGGATTTTAGGGCCTTCAAAGAGAAAGGACCCAAGTAAACTCCAATCTTTGCTTTAAAACAACAGAGTTTAGCATCACTATATGAGTAAGGGTGCACCAGAAAGAGACCGGCTCTCACAGAAACTGAAAGTTAGCTTTGAATAATCTCAATCCCTGATTAAATTACAGTGATCTGGGATTATTAATGCCTCAATATCCTTGCCTGACAGAGGAAAGTTAAATTCTCTCTAGGAAGTTAACATATCCACAAGTTTAAATCATCTCATTAATTTTTAAGTAACATTAAAAAAATCAAGTAAAAATGACCAAGCACAAAAGTAGATGAGGCTTTTTACAAATCAAGAGAGAAAAAAAGATAATGGAAACATCTTCCTAGGAGGAAGTCTATGTCTGATAATGGAAATATCAGACATAGACTTGCAAATAACTGCTTAAAGAATTAAAAGATAGTTTCTGATTTTCTGCTGAAATTTTCAATTCTATATAAAGGAACCAAATGGAAATTATAGGGATGAAAAATATAATTGAATTTATATTGAGAACATTTGAAATTAAGAATGCTATGGATTGAATTTAACAACAGCTTAAGCCAAGCTAAGGAAAAACTTCAGTGAACTAGAGGATACGTCATGAAGATCATCCAGATAAAACATGGAGAGACAGAAAGATGGAAAATAGGTAAGAGACTAACTAAGAATGATGTGGATTATCATGAAATGAGCTGACATACCTGAAACTGAAATTCCAAAGGCGAAGAGAGAGTAAATGCAATAGGAGATATATATTTGAAGAGTGAATGGCAGTGAACTCTCCAAATCTGATAAAAGGTATGAAGCCACACATGCAAGAAATACTATTAACAGCAAGCAGGGTAAATATAAAGAAAACCACATCTTGGTGCTTTAGAGAAAAACTGATGAAAACCGAGGACAAAGAAAAAATCTGAAAGGCAGGCAGAAGAAAAAGCAATATTACTATCAAAGGAGCAGTAATGATGCTGGCAGTTGATTTCCCAACAGAGAATAGAATGATACCTTCAAAATGCTGACAGAAAACGATTGCCAATTTAGAGTTTTATATTCATTAAAAATGTCTTTTAAAATTGAAGGAGAAATAAAGATAATACATGCAATTACAATACATGTCAAGTAGGCAGTAAATATAGTTGAAGTGTTCTAAAGTCCTTGCATTGGGGAAGTTGTAAAGGATTTTAAGAAGTCAAAGACGCATTGTAATGTCTAAGGAAGTCACTGAAACAATAACAAAAGAATGTATAACAAGATAGTGGAGATGAAAAAGAGAATAATATAAACTACTTAATCTAAAAGAAAGCAAGAAAGGGTAGATACCAGACCACAGAACAGTGGAAATAATAAAATGTAAATAGACAAAGTTTATTTTAAAGCAAAAACATTACTACAGATAAAGAATATTAATAATGACAAAAGGTTTATTCACTTGGAAGATGCAACAATCTAAACTTATATGTATCTGATAACTTAGCTTCAAAATATAGAGAGCAAAAATTGACAGAATTAAAAGAGAAATAGTGAAATCCACTAGTATAGTGGGAGATTTTTAAAATACTTTTCTCAGTAACTGATAGAACTAAAAGAAAATTCAATGCAAATATTAAATATTTGAGCAACACAATAAAAATCTTAACCTAATAGACATATATACTACATTGTACCCAACAATGGCAAAATCCACGTTTTTTTCTAAATTCACATGAAAAATTTATCAGTGTGGAACATATGCTGTGTCATAATATAAATACTCTCAACAAATTTCCAACAATTAAAACTGTATGAACTGGGTTGTTTAATACAGTGGAAATAAATCAACAAGGAAAAAATAAGTAGAATCCAACCCCCCCCACACACAAATGTATGAGAGTTAAGCAATTACACTTCTAAAAATTTATGGTCAGAGAAGAAATTGCAGTGTAACTTAGAAAATAGTTTCAACTGAATAAAAATAAAAATATGACGTATTGTGGGCTGCAGCTAAAGTTATGTATGAAGGGAAGTTGAGGATCTTAAATGCACATATTGTTAAATAAAAATGTAAAACTAAATGATCTAAACATGTATGTCAGAAGTTAGGAAAAAAGAACAGCAAATTAAATCCAAAGAAGGAAAAATAGTAATGATTGAAGCAGAAAATAATGAAGAGATTTCCTATTGTACAATAGAGAACATTATTGAAGCAAAGCAGTTTCCTTGAAAATAATAATTGGTACTAAATAAACACATTGACAAAATTGAGCTACAAAAAGAGAGAGATAAAAATTAGACTTCATTATAGAGCCTATAGATATTAAATGTCATTGTAAAAATAATGTTACAAAGAGATTTATGGAAATACGTTTGAAAATTTAGATGAAAGAGACAAATTACTATAAATACAAAAGTAGCAAATTTAGATGAAATGGAACAACCACTAGAAAAATGTAACTTACCAAAACAAGGAGAAAAGCTGAAGAATTCTGTAAGATTTTAAAAAAGTATCAGTAATTTAAAAACCCTCATTCAAAGAAAATTCCAGGCTCAGATGGCTTCTCTGATGAGGTTTACCTGTTGCTTAAGAAACAATACTAGTTTTACACGATGTCTTCTAGTGACTACAAAGGGGAAAAACTTCCCAGCTCAGTTTTTAAAAAACCCAGCATATCAAACATTAATTCACTTAAATTTAAAACCTATCTTGTAATTTTAACCTTCTGAAAATTTAATAAAGTCTGGGATATTTAAAATACTTATTTTTCTTTTAGTTTTAGCTCCTTCGATTGGCCAAAATAACTATTTCTCTTCAAGTATATTCATAGTGGGCTAAGAACTTCTGTACATTGAACCAGCCATAAAGTAATTTAGTGATGTGTAAGTTACTGTTATCATTAAAGGTACAATTTCCAAACTCAACAAAGACACACATATTTCTTTTTTAATGAATGTATCTTTCTGCCTCTAGGTAGGCAGTTATTTATAACAACTAGTTTACTTGCTTTTTATGTAAGATACCTCATTGCTTAGACAAGATAATAACATTAGACACATTTCTCCATTAATAGCCTATGTAAAACTGTGAAGTTCTGTTTTTGAGCAAAGTTTCAAAACACCTTTGATGTATAAACTTAGTGATGGTTTCTGGGAGATACTTAAATGAACCCTATGACCTTAGCAATTTATCAGCAAGGTGAATATTTAATTTATAATATTTTCAGTTTTGATAATATGAAATATGAACTTCCATTGCCTTCACTTGAATAAAAGGTGGGGGTAAACTTTTTTATATAAAAGAGGCTCTGTTCCCATATTATTTAGAAATTCTCATTTTGGCAATCTACTGAACATGAGTAAATGTATTTAAGTAGATGGTTGCATAACCAAATTCTACAATGAAAAAATGGGTTAAAAGGCGATATTACTAGAGAAATGAAGCTCCGTTGGTTCATTCCTTTTCTAAAACATTACTGTTTTGGAGAAGGTCATAGGAACTTCAGAAATAACATCGTAAATGAGGGTATATACAAAGAAGGGGACACGTTGTCCAAGAATAACTGGAGAAACCATGAGGAGTGCCAGGAGCTTTGCCGTTAGCTCGTGAGGTTAAAGTTCAATAAATATTGTCAACCAGGGGGCTCCTTGGTTTCCACCTTTTTGACAGTCTCTTTCACAAAAATGGCATTCAAAATGGACTGGGGAATGTTCACTCCTAACCATTGTCTTTGAAAATGCGAGCTAGTTAAATCAAATTTTCATTTCTTATATTGCTGTCTGCTCTCAAATGCAGGTTTATATTTCCAACCAAGAGTGATTTTATAGTTTTCACAATAGATATTCACTATAGCATATTAACTGGGGAGAGAGACTGTCTGCTGGGCCACAGCCCAGATTCACTCAGAATTAAAGAGGTAGGCTTGGTCAACATTCACCCAGAATTAGATGTGGGCTTGAGGTTAGGTAACAGGAAAGGACTTGGATATCCACACAGTATGATGTGCTAAATGAGCTTTGCAGTGGGTACATTCAGAGACGATATGGCAGATAACCTTGGAAAGTTTTGGAGTTGGTCAATTGTATTATCTCAGCTGGAAGTTTATTCAGCTCAGGATTGGCACATGAAGAATTCTAACTCTGCTGGTTTCTACGACAAAAGAAACTCGGGAATATGTAGGGAAAAGCTGTTACTCTAAAGGATGTGAAGCACTTTATTATAGATGGGGAGAGAGAAGATGTCACAGTGCATGCTCAGCAGTCCTTGCCACAGCCAGCTCCCCAGCCCACAGCACCTGCCTGGCCAGGTGCTCACTGCCACCAGCTGTTTGCTGCACGGCTGTCGGGCAGCCCCAGCTTGGTGATTGTTGGCTCCCTCATGGGGCATCGAGTATTCTCCCCGTAAACCACCTGAACTCATTTTATAAGGCTGCTTAATCTTGATAACCTGGCCTTATATGGACATTACTGAAAAGTAAATTCATGGGCCATTCTCACTCATGAATACGTATTACAAAACTGAATTCAGCAATACATTAAAAGGATACTTATCAAGACTAAATGCTTTTTCTTTAAGCCAGAAAAGCCAGGCTGATTAAAAATCCAAACAAAATAAGTCTTTGCATGAAAGGACAAAGGAGGAAAGTCGTAAGATTATCTCTGTAGATTGGAAAAAACACATTTAATACAAATTAACATCAATTTAGATAATATTTCAGCTCACTGGAAATAGATGGAAACCTCCTTAATCTGTGATAGAGTACCCACAAATAACCTTCAGCAAACATCCTCAGTGTTGAAATGTTGAAAGCTCCTTCTTTTTGAAACCAGTAACAAGACAAGTAGTGTATCTACTACTGTTTTGTATTCAACATTTGCATTGGAGCACCTAAATAGTCAGTGCAATAAGGCAAAGAAAAAAGCCTGTAAAAGAAATAAAGCTCTTACTATTGATAGAAAATCCAAAATACCATATAAATTTAGATGAATAAGTGAATTTACCAAGCTTGCCATATACAAATTCAATATAAAATATCAATCGTGTTTGATATATATCAGCAACAATTAGTTGATGCTTTTGAAACTTTTCTATCTGGAAATGTATCTAACAAAAATTTATGAGATTTCTTCTCACAAAACTAAGACCAGGAGGAATTGAAGAAGACGTAAATAAATGGGGAGATATACCATTTTCCTGGATTGTAAGACTTAACAATAAAAAGATGCGACCCTTACCAGTATGGTAGGTTTATATGTGTGTGCAGTAACTGGCAAGGAACTGGTTTAAAAATTATATGGAATGCAAAGGTCTGAGAATAACTAAAACACTCTTCAAGAATGGAGTTAGGAGGATTAACTCTACTGGACATCAAGTTTTATTGTATAGCTGCCATATTAAGGCAGTATGATACTGGTGCGAGGGCAGAAATACACCATGAGAACAGAACTGCACACCCAGGTAGGAGTCTCACATGTGGTCATTTGATTTACAACAAAGGTGGCACTGAAAGAGAAGTTAGTAGAAGTTGACATCAAGAGAATGTGTTTGTGACCTTGGAGTATGATGTGACTTACCTGACAGGTAAAGTGAGAAGAATAATGGGTTAAGATTCTCCATTCTCTCTTTTGTTCCCCTCTTTAGTGTTTTCCATTGGATAGATGGAATTTTTCTTTCTGTCTTTGTTGAAGAGTTATATATCCTTCTTTTTTGTACTTCTAGGAGTTGCTTTAAACAGAGGATGGTTTATTTACCCCCATCGATTCCTTAAACATACTATTTATACATTACCCTTAAGAGATGTGCACTCAAATTCACTTGCATACTTTTTGGTCTCCCCCATTATTTCCATCATACTGATGTCTAAAATTTTATTTCTAGTTTATTATAGACATACGTTCTCTTTTCTTTGGATAATGATCTATCTTATCAAGAAATTTGATACCCCATTACTTCCTATATTTTTTTGTACTTCTAAGTGTGTTTCACGATTATGTGGGTTTTTGTGTAACAGACCTTTGGAGGCCTCTGTGCCCAAGAATATTAGGTCCTCATATTTTTAATGACAATTTGGTTGCTGAGAAAAATCTGGTTTTAAATATCTCTTTCTTCAATACTTAAAAAATACTGTTCCACTGATTTCTTGTACTTGGTACTAGAGTTGGTTGGCATGATTAGAATATGATCCTTGCTCCTTTCTAGGTGATCTCCTCACATCTATAATCGTTTAGAACTTTTGTCTTTGATCATATTAAAATTCACTTCCAGACAGTGGTATACTTTTCCTTATATCTTCTGTTTAGCATTCTATGGGCCTTTTAAATTCAGGTCTTTCATCTCTCTTTATTTCTAGGAAATTTATCTCCCTGATTTCTTAAAATATTTTGTCTTTCTTTCTGAGAGTCTGATCAAATATAAGCACGTTTTCCTTCTCCCACATCGCTAAAATGCTCTTTTGCATTTTCTTTCTCTTTATTCTTTCCTCCTGTCTCCTGGGAAAATTGCATAATTACTGTGTCACAAATTAGTTCTGCAGAAATACCTGTGAGTTCATATTTCCTTGTAGGGATATGATTCCCCATCTACTATCATGTGAGATAATGGGTGTTGGGAATGTCAGGGCCGAAGAAGAGGATGAATCCCAGGGCACTGAGACCCAGCCCAGAAGAACTACTGCATGACATCTGCCTTGGCTGTGCTCACCCAGGTGACTCCTGGTACCAGTGTTTCACTTTTAGACCCTTGGGGGAAAAGAAATGCTTAGGAAGCAGCCTCCCTAGGATGTAAGTCATAGCCTTGGGAGGTTGGAAAGGCTGTATTTTTCTTCCCTCTCTCAAGCCACCATACTTACCAAAGGGCGTTTCTTCAAAAATATGTCAATAAAAACCAAATAACTATATCTAAATTTCAAAGAGAGGAACAGGCACCAAAATCTTCAAAACCAAACAAAAAATTTAACACAAATTCCTGGAATCTCCCAAACCAGTTACAACACACGATTTCTTTTATTGTAAGCTGAATGAGTATACATTTGTATCTGCTGCAGAAATCTTCTAAGAAGGGTGCATCCTTGAGTACATAGTGTTTTTGATCATGTTTCCAAGATCTGCATCAGTGCAGTTTGCATCATGGGGTATGTGTTTAAGTTACAGGGAGACACCTGGCTTTCTCAAGTGGATGGGTTTTGCTATTTAGAAGAACACAGAGATATTCTAACTGGTGAGTCTAGTACTTCCCAGTCATACTTCCTCCGTTCCTTCATCCTCTTAAACAAAAACAAAACAACCCCTCCCCAAGCAAAGAAACAAATTCTCTCTAAACTCGAACCGCTAGATGCATAATAGGCATTTTAGGACTTTCCACAAACGCAGTTCCAGTGGGCTTTTCCCACATTTCAAGATCTTCCAGACAATAAATACGTGGCTGCCAAATCTTACTATGAAGGTAGGACTCAACTTAATAAAGTCTCAACTTAATAAATAGACTTAAAGTCCACAAACCTCAACCAAACCATACTATAATAATAGAAGGAGCAACAGTAAAAACAAAGACCAGACACTCCAAGTTGTAAGAATGGTATGTAACAGCTTGTCTGAGACCACCTGCAGAGTCTCTCCTTCAGGGGTTGAATCGAGTCTTGAATGTGTGTTTCTTTGCTTCAACTCGGAAAAGCTTTGCAATCAGGTGGGGTCCTTCCTCTTTGTTGTACACTCTACCTGCCAGGTGCTTCCTCTGTGTGATGCTCTATAATGGTGGCTCGCCTTGTGGTTCTACTGGCCCAGCCAGGGATCCCTGGACACTGACTAGCTTCCAAGGAGACAGTGTGGCAGTGTGGAAAGAGTCAAGTGTGTTGGGCTAGAGATGGTGCTTGACTTCCCCTAGGAGATGGTGCATCAGGCTCAGGGCCTTCAAGAAACTTGCTGAAGTGTGACTTTGTGAAAGCCACATAACATCTCTGAGCAGGAGCTGGAGAACTTTTTTTTGTAAAGGACTATATAATAATCTTGACTTTGTGGATTATATGGTCTTATCCCAATTATTCAACTCTGGCATCAGAGCAAAAGCAGCCATAGACAATGTCTAAATGAATGGATGCAGCTGGTTCCAGTAGAACTTTATAAAACAGGTACAGGGGACTGGTTGTGACTTATGGACCATAGTTTGCCTGCTTGTGTTTTCAAGCCTTAGGATATCTCATGTGTAAAATGGGAAGGTGTGGATAATAGTTCTTACCATGGTAATGGGTTAGAATCTGATTAGAATATAAAGATGAGTTTTATTTTTAAACAAACCATATGTATAAGTAGTTATATGCAGGAGTTGATTTTCCATTGGAGCTTAAATGCCTTGGGAGATTCAACAGCCTTTCTATAGCTTAGGTTCATCCAGTTTTCTGGTTGAAAGTAAAAGCCTTCATAAGGTTTTACTGGCTATCCAATAGTCCTAATGGAAAAGTGCTTGCATGAGTTAACTGTCAATGAATAGAAAACTTGCAGATTGATTTTTGTGGATAAAATGAAGGTTCCTGGGGCCAGGATTCTCACCTGGCCCTTGTTGGCTGGCTTACTACATACATGTGGGCAATGCATCGTTATTGACTCTATATAAAGAGCCCTGCCCAGTGCTCTGGGCGGCATGGTGGCATGGCTGCAAGGCTGCAGGACAGCAGATCAGAGGCTGGAGTAGTGGGAGCGCCGAGGACAGAGGCCCAGAGGATGGCTGTGCGGGTAGAGAGGCCCAGAGAGAGAGACTGGCTTGCTGCCTGCAGACTCACTCTGAGTGAACGGGATTTTAGTGATTGACCTGCCACCATGAGATCAAGTTGGGTATAACCCTTTCACCCCAAGAACGTTCTACTGTCATTTCTTTGGTCACATTGAATCCATAGTGAACTTGCTTGGGCTAAAGCCCATTGGCAAGACATTTTCCCCAGGAGTACATGGGAAATAGGAGTGGAGAGAATTGTCACATGGGAAAAAGGAGAGGTTTTTTTCACCATATATACCTGGACTCTGCGAAATTTCCTTTTAGAATAAATGACGATTTTGCACAAAGTTATTTGGCTTGGGAAATAATCCTTCAGTTACTCTGACTCAAAGTGTGTACAGGTGCCTTTGGTAATTCTTAGGGAGAAGGCTTAGCTAACAATTAGTTGCTCAGGAAGGCAGAGAGGAGAACACTCTTGGAGGCTTGGCCTGGGAGTGATAGGACTTTCTAGGAAGGGAAGTCTGGGATGTGATGGTGCTGTGAGTCAAGGTGTGTGGGGTGCATGTGGATGCCTGTGAGCAGCTGTGCTGTCTCCTGGGCTCAAATCCAGGAGGCCCTTGTTGATCTGAGACCTACTTACAGAAAGGGAACCATCTACTTGTATTGACTGGCCAGTCTGGTGTTGATTTGTCTGATTTAAATCAGGTATCTCCTTTTCTTAAATGGCTGATCGGCTTTTCCTTTTAAAGTAGGAAATAATAGTACATGACCAGAGGGTCACAAGTAGCTTGCTCAGCTTTTATATACAACCAGTGACCTAATTTTAGAAGGAGAAATTAGAAAGCTGCCTCTTAGATTCCATGTTTCACATATGCACATTATTAGCATTTAAGTGATTAAAAACTGGTGTCTTTCCTAAAAGCCATGATTAACATTTTTATATTTTTAAATACCTCTACTAGAGCAAAGCAAATTGCTCAAATCCCAAAATATAGGCACAGGGTCCCTAGAGATTTGTTTATGGGATGTGAAAACATTTATTTCTCTTTGCCCATACCTTCAAAAAGTCAAAAGATATATCTCATTAGTCCTGGGAGTGAGTGTGAAAAAAAAATCTGAATATGTTTTTGAATGATGAAGAAGTGATTGTTTGTATGTGTGTGTGTGTGTGTGTGTGTGTGTGTGTGTGTATGAGAGAGAGAGAGAGAGAGATGGCTACAGAATATGTAAACATAGCCAGACAAAAATAAGGAATCCCTTTTACTATACTGGAATGTATGCTACTTGGAAATGTTCTTTACTATGAACAATAATAAATAAATGGTTCAGAGACTTCTAATTTTCTCTTGTTATCAAAAACAAGCCAACACAAGTAGTAAGTCTCTGTCGGGGTCCAGGGGTGCCTTTGAGGTTTTGGGGCAACACAAAGAGCAAAGAAGGCAGCGGGAGTCGTCATGGAGGGTGCTCAAACAGGCCACTTTGTTCTGCACACAGCTGTACCTCTTACACTGCTATACTGCTAATTCATGGTTACATAAGTGTTTTAAGATGCACATGTGTGTGGCCTTCATGGCCAGGCATCTAGCTTTCAAGGCTCTTATCTAGCTCCTTTCCCATGGGTACAACAGGTTTCTCAAGGCCACACATATCTGGGGTGAAGCAGCGGGCAGCTGTCCTCATAGCACAGTAGGGAAGGGGGTGGCCTTCCCTACACTCTCACACAGCTGTTCTGAAGCAGGCCTTTTGGGTTTTGGGCTAGGGTGGGTGGTCACCTCTGCTTCCTGTCTGCTGTTGCTCCACCCTCACCACCCTACAGTGTGATGCTCGTCAGCTTGGGGTGTGCTGCGTGGGCATGTGCATACAACTTTATAAAAACATACCTTTTTCCATGGGACTCTATAAAGCTATGTTAATTATGAACAGAAAAAAGTGCAGCCCATAACATTCTTACCTGATATCTTTTCCAACAATGAACCTGATTTACGCTGACCTTTTTTAAAGAGTGTCACTTTTCCTGGCCCATCCTTACCGAGTCCTCTTCACAGCAAGCTACAAAGCTCTTGTTAAAGAGGCTAGAGTTCTAAGGGGCTCAGAAATGAACCCAAACTGGGGGGAAGGTGCTGGAAGCTGCTATGAATAATGAGAAAAACAAATGGATCTGGCTAACAGTGACAGCAGACAGCTTTGTCTTGTGTAAATTAGGCTTGTCTGGAGCAACAGAAGCTAGGATAAACTAAAAATGAAACTCCATCTTCAGGCTCATGTTACTTTTGGGAACAATTGAAAACGCTAAAAAGTAACCTAAGCCACTTTCTAATCACGAATATTCTTTCTGGGCAACATTACCAGTGAGGGCTAAGTCCTAAGCTGTTCCCTTTTTGATGGAACAAGGTAGGCTTCATTTCATGGCATGCCTACCTCCTCGCTCCTGAGTGACTGGGTTGGAAAAACCACCCACAGTATTTTGCTATTTCTCTAGCAACCCTGTGTGCTCCCTGCTGCTCACATCTCTGTATAGACATCACGCTTGAACGTTGACAGGCCTTGTGTTTCACTTCACGCTCAAGGGGCAGAGCTCTGTGAGGTTTTAAGTGAAAGGGTATAGTTTGTTTAAACTGTCTTCAGGATAAATTGGAAGGAAAGGTAGTCTCTGAGTGCTTAGAATGGCTTGTTTTCCTTAAGATAAGCTCTGAGAGGCGCTTTCATTGGTTGACATAGTTCCTAGCAAAACAGCAAAAATAGTTCTGGGGTAAAAAGGCATGGGGGAGGGAGTATGGTCTTTAAAATCAGAAAGAATCACATTCGGGTCCCTGCAATCCCAAACACCAGCTATTTAATCCCAGGGGAACAACTAATTGCCCCCAAGTATTCATTTCCCCTTCTTCTTTTTTAAATTAAAGTATCATTGATATACAATCTTATGATGGTTTCACATTAACAACACAGTGATTTCAACATTTATCCATATTATCAAGTTCTCACCCCCTCTATTGCACTCACTGTTTATTAGCATAGAAAGTTGTTATACAGTTATTGTCTTCTCCGTGTTGTACTACCTTCCCCGTGACCTACCTATGTTGTGATTGCGAATTATAGTCCCCCTTACCCTTATCCCTCCCCACTCACCCTTCCCAACCCATCCCCAACCCCTCCCCTTTGGTAACCACTAGTCCCTTCTCGGTGTCTGTGAGTCTAATGTTATTTCATTCCTTCAGTTTTGCTTTGTTGTTATACTCCACAAATGAGTGAAATCACTTGGTATTTGTCTTTCTCCACCTGGCTTATTTCACTGAGCATAATACCCTCTAGATCTATCCATGTTGTTGGAAATGGTAAGATTTTTTCTTTTTTATGGCTGAATAATATTCCATTGTGTATATGTACCACCTCTTCTTTATCCATTCATCTACTGATGGACACTCAGGTTGCTTCCATATCTTGACTATTGTAAATAGTGCTGCAGTAAACATATGGGTGCATATATCTTTTCAGATCAGGGATCTTGTTTTCTTCAGGTAAATTCCTAGGAGTGGATTTACTGGGTCAAATGGTATTTCTATTTTTAGGTTTTTGAGGAACCTCCACATTGCTTTCCGCAATGCTTGAACTAATTTACATTCCCACTAACAGTGTAGGAGGGTTCCCCTTTCTCCGCATCCTTGCCAGCATTTGTTGTTTCTTGTCTTTTCAATATTGGCCATCCTAACTGGTGTGAGGTGATATCTCATTGTTATTTTAATTTGCATTTTTCTGATGATTAGAGATGTGCATCTTTTCATGTGTCTGTTGAATCTGTATTTCTTCTTTGGAGAATTGTCTGTTCAGGTCCTCCACCCATTTTTTAATCAGGTTATTTGTTTTTTTGGGTGTTGAGGCATGTGAGTTTTTTATATATTTTGAATGTTAACCTCTTATTGGATAAATCATTTATGAATATATTCTCTCATACTGTAGGATTTTTGTTCTGCTGATGGTGTCCTTTGCTATACATTTCCCCCTTTTTTTAAAAATAAAAGAATGGGGCACATTGCTCTTCTAGTTGGGACTTTTCCCCCCCAAACTCTTTGGATTTAGCTATGGGCAAGTGACTAAGTTTTCCCAAATGGAATGTGAGTGGAGGTGACATGTGAAATATTAGCATCGCCTCTTTAAAGAGGCACCCTTCACCACTTACCTATACTCATTCTTAGTTGAAACAGTGATGAATCATGAAGGAGACAACTCCCACCAGGTGGGTGAGGACCCCAATGTAGAGAATGGTAGGTCAACAATCTGGGAGGAAGCTGGGCCTTGAGTGATCACATGGAACAGAGCTGCTCATTTATCCTAAGTCACCTTCCTGTCTCTGGACTGTAAACTGAGAGAAAATAGAACTATCTTATCTTTGAGTCACTATTATTTGGTCTAGTATATTGTCTCATTAATAAATTGGCTTTGAGAAAGTTACTTCTCTGCCCCTCAGTTTTCTTATCTGCAAAGTGAAGAAAGCATATTATTCATCTTCCTAACAATTTTCTTGTGAGGATTACACAAATAAATGATTATTAGCATGTTTACTGTGTGTTCTATGTTTGCCTAGTACCATTACTATTTATACACACATGTAAATCAACCAGGAAAGCACAGATTTTCAAAATAAATGAAATGAAGCCTAGAACATATTTTTCTTTCTTGTGTCACAACTATGGTGGCCAGTCATGCTGATTTTCCTAGGACTGACGGGTTTCCGGGGGGTAGGATTTTCAGTTTTAAAATTGTAGACTCAGACAACCAGATCAAGTTGAGAACCTTAACTGGAAGCCCTGCATGGGGAGCTTTAAGTGCCATAACCAAGGCATTCCTAAGAAAACTGGAAAGAGCCGGCCACTTTATTTACAACATTCCAATTGGGGACAATCTTTGTAATAAATTACTCTGAATTTGCAGTAACATGTATCCAGAGTCTCTCTCTGGATCTGGTAGGAATTTAATCCATTACTGCCAACCCTACAATTTATATAATTTCTTTTTCTTTGAAATATTCATTATTGCAGATTAGAAATGCTTGTCACATACCTCGCTGTTAACTAGCCCATTCCCACCCTGAAGAAGTAGAAGTTATATTTTTGTGAGGAAATGTACACTACAGCAAAAGGCAAATGGTGACAGTCATTGAATCCCCTTGGGTAACCTGATGACCAAGTCTAATTGACTACTGGGTGGCTGTGGTGCTGTTTCCACACATTAGGAAGATGATTGAAATGCTGATTCACTTTGCTGGGTCAGATTTGGTTCACTTAATATGAATACAGGTTCATCCAGAGGAGGAGCAGTCAGAATGCAGCTTACTCATAAGTACTGAGCCACCTGGTCTACTGTACATTGCTTATGCTGTGTCTAAAACTGGGGTATGAATTTACCTGCTATTAAATTGACTTGTGAGTTTTGACTTAATGAGAACTTAGAGGACAAAATCTAGCTTAATTTTTCTCGCTATGAGTTTCTTCAGATTTGACCCTGCCCCCCATATGAAGAGAATTGTGATTATATCCTATGTCAGGTCTGAGCTCATTCTTCTGAATATTATCATTGTGTCAAGCAGTCATCTGAATAGTAAGCATATGCCTCTTGCATGCTGGAAGGGCATGCCCTGGGGCAGTGTGCTGGGCCATGTGTCTTCTGGAACTGGTATTCAACTTTGATTCTGCAACTTTCTGATTTTGTTATAATAACTTGATAGTGATATGTTCCAAGATTTACTGGCATTATCTCTAGAAGTACCTGGAAGAAATGTTCATCTTACATGAGATCATATGGGAACAATGGCTCCTCTGGCAGCAGAAATGAACAATATGTAATCAACATCAAGTGCAGCTCCGTGTCACTGTGGGACTGTGATGATCACTATTGTTGATGTCCCTGGATTAGTCAGCTGTACAGGTGTCCTATATGCCTCGATTTTCCTAAGCTTCATGCCGGACCAAAAGGAATGGTATTTCTCAAACATAAGAAGACTATGATTCGCCAAGGATGTGAATATTGTAGGTAGGTAGAGAGTCCAATTCTGTCTAGGGAAGGAATTATGTAGCTTTATAGACCAGATGGCGCTTTCATTTGCTTAAGGCTATCGCTCTCTTGTCAAACAGATATTTTGGCTCTTAATGTCAGAAAATCAGCCTGTCAAGTGTTGAATACTTAACATTGTTTCTCTCTGGCACTAGAGTGTTATGACTAGCTTGGGCAGTATTTGTGTGAGATGAGAAAGAGGTCTACAGATGAACTTCTTTGGGTCCACAATCTCAACACTTATTAGCTAGAAAAAGAGAATGTACTTTCTCTTAAACTTTCTATCTTCATTTTTTTTGAATTACACAAGATAAATTAATTTTTCCACAGTTCTAGAGGCTGGAATTCGTAAGCCAAGGTGCCAGCAGGGTTGGTTTCTGGAGAGTCCCCTCTTCCTCGCTTGCTCACAGTTCCCTTCGTGCTGTGTCCTCACCTGGCCTTTTTCTGTGCTTGCGTGCACTCCTGGTGTCTCTTCCTCTTCTTGTGAAAACTCCAGTCCTGTTAGATTGGTACCCATATGTGTGCCCTCGTTTAACCTTAATCATCATCTTAATGCCCCATCTCCAAATATGGTCACATTGGGGGTGATGGCTTCAACATACAAATTTTGAGTTCAGTCCACAGCAACCCTCCTAATACTAACTGAGGAATGTGGAGGATGTACCTTTATAATTATTCTTACTGCTAAACATTGTACTCCTTTGTGGCTTAGGCTTTCTTCATTTTCAGTGGCAAGAAAAAGCTCTTACTTAGTCATGGAATCTTAATATATTAAAATTATATATATATGTAATCTGTAATATATATATATGATCAGAGACATTTTTCTTCTATTTTGGGGCTTAAGACATTTTTACAAAGTTTATTTATAGGAAATTTGAAATGTTTCTCTGAGATTAATACCTTTCTTCTATCACTCTGATAACTTTATAAAATTATTGAGGAGCTAAAAAATGACATGGTTCCACATATTGTTTTTCATAACCTGAAAGACAAATAGGTATATATATTTTTCTTATTTCATTGCAAATGTATCTAAATCTAACTAAACTTAAACAACTCACTAGCATTGTTTTTTCTTGCACTTGGGTTTTCTTATAGGAAAACAAAGATAATATTGCAAAGGTTTGCTGGAAGAATTAAATGGGTCATGCTTATAAAACTCTTGGTGTGGTGTCAGGGACATAGTAAGAACTCAAATGTTTTATACTTTGTTGCTAATGTCATGATTGATATCCTCATACCATCCAAAAAGTGGTGGGGTTCATAGAAAGTTAGCTTAAAAGAATTTGCAATCTAGTGGGTAAGACAGGGTTTAAGCCTGTGGATTTTTCTATAATATATGATGATACTATGTAGGCCAAATTTCTGGTCCTATGTGAACTGTTAATGGACTGAAAAAGTCAGATTTTAGCTTAGTGCATTGCCCAGAGGGCAGAGATCGAGAGAATGGGGACAGAGGTTGAGTACTCAGAAGGCAAGTATGGATATTTACAACCAGAGGAAGCAATTGCAAGACACAGTGTAGGAAACAGTCCATGGAGAAAAATGATAGAAAAAATGAACATCCAAGTTGGGGAGCAAGACATTGATTCAATGAAAAATTTAAACTGGGAAAGTTTTCTTCCTTTTCGTGCTGCCTTACTTCTTTCATAGATCTAGAGATCTTCTCTTAGGCTTTCCCTGTCTGACTACTGACAAGTATACTGGTGTAATTGGGAAATGTTTCATGCAGGAAATGGGACTGTAACTTGACTTTGATAGGTGGTAAGAATTTAGGGAGGATGAAGAATTATATATCATATGGGAAGAAAGTGTGCACTGACTGAGGGCAGGAAGGACATGGGCCTGGGGCCCAGTGATGAGGTTATATGGGTTATCGGGGGATTTCTGTAAGGGACTGGTAGGAGAGGTGGGCTGGAGCCATACTGTGGTCAGCTTAAACAATCAAGTCTGGATTTTATCATTTTATCATTTATCATTCCATAGTAGAGGACAGTATTAATAAATAAGAAGATTGACTTTTTTTCATGTCTTCTACTAACCCATATACAATTGTTGTTTGGTTTGTTGAAGCAGCAAATCAGACAATATGTGCCACAATAATGTCTATCAAAGTGGCCAACTACAAAAACTCCAGCACCACATTCATCTGAAAGGCACTTCTGATAAAGGCAACTGATTTTGCTGTTCTCACCACCCTGTGGTATTTCAGGACAGCCAGCTTACCTTTCTTCCTCTGATGCTTATTCTTTCTGGGAGTGGTTTAAAAGTTCTTTCCTGAAGCTCCACCAAAAAGTCTCAACACAAGATGAAGGGTGGATTCTTTTTGAATGTTGTAGTCAAAGTACGCTTATCTTCCAGTTGACTGCCAGTGAAATTTCAAATATGCAATACAGTTTATTAACTACAGTCACCATGCTGCACATTACATACCCATGGTTTATTATTTTAGAAATGGAAGTTTATAACTTTGAGCTCCTTCACCCATTTCAACCACACCCCACCCCCTGCCTTTGGCAACCACCAATCTGTTCTGTGTCTGTGAGCTTTTTTTTCTAGATTCCACATGCAAGCGAAATCATCTGGTATTTGTCTTTCTCTAACTTATTTCATGAAGCCTAATGCCCTCAAGGTCTATCCATATTGTTGCAAATGGCAAGATTTCTTTTCATCGTTGAATATTCCATTGTGTAAATATGTACACCACATTCTCTTTTACCATTCATCTGTCAGTGGACAGATCGGTTGCTTCTATGTTTTGGCTGTAGTAAATCGGCAATAAGCATGGGGCACACATATATTTTTGAGTTAGTGTTTTTGTTTTCTTCAGATAAATACCCAAAGGTGGGATGGCTGGGTTCTATAAAGTTCTATTTTTAATTTTTTGAGGCACCTCCATACTGTTTTCCATAGTGACTGCACCATTCCCACCAAAAGAGCAAGAGGGTTCCCTTTTCTCCATATCCTCACCAACATTTGTTATTTCTTGTCCTCTTGATAATGGCAATTCTGATAGGAACGAGGCGACATCTCATTGTGCTTTTGATTTGTATTTTCCTGATGATTATTGATGTTGAGCATCTTTTTGTGTGCCTGTTGGCCATCTGTATGTCGTCTTCAGAAATATGCCTGTTTTTTACTTGGATAAGTTGTTTTTTTTTGTGCATGTTGAGTTATATGAATTCTTTGTATATTTTGGAGATTCAATTCTTATCAGATATATAATTTTCAAATATTTTCTTCCATTCAGTAGGTTGCCTTTTCATTTTGTTGATGGTTTGCTGTGCAGACGCTTTTTGGTATGATAGTCCCACTTGCTTATTTTTACGTTTGTTGCCTTTGTTTTTGGTGTCAGACCCAAGAAATCATAGCCAAGACTGATGTCCTTGACGGAGCAGAGAAAGACGGATACCATTATGAATCCATACCCGTGGTTCTAGAGTCTGCTTATAAACAATGTGTTCTGTGGAAGAAACTGCAATTAAGAGGTTAGGTTATTAAAGCTTTCCCAAACAAGAAAATGGTAGAAGAAGGACATAATTCCTTCCTCTAACTTAAAATAATGCCCTTGACAGATAATCTCAAGGATGGGGGCGGTGAATGGACAGAAAGGAAAGGTTATACAGAACAAAGGGCTTATGCTAGTTGAAGTTTTGTCCATGAAACTATGAGACACAGTGTCAGTCTTGCAATTTGGCTTCTGGGCTTTAACAGGACTCTAACACACATAAAGTTTCAAAAAATTATCTGATTGTTTAGATTCAAAAGAAATAGAATTTGACGTGATGTCAGACGAAGAAATTGTGCATTAGAATTGGGGATCATCTTTGAAAACTTTCCTTGAAGGAGAAACTGCTTTTGTTCTTCCCTGTCCATTCTTTTATTTGTTGCTTTTATTGTGTTCATTGGTTTTGACTCTTAAAAGTTTTTAGACACCAGAAGGGTTAAATAAATCTGGTGACCTAGAAAATTCTCTGGATTTGCCTCTTTAATTAGTGAACAGCTAAGGAAATAATATATCTCTTTGAACAAGGGAAAATAAAGACATTTTTTGTGGAAGATTAAAGTTTTGCAAATATTCTGGAGGGTGGTTTTGCAATAGGCATCAGAGGTGTACACTGGGACATGTAGCTCAAGTATATAATCAAGGATGTATGCCAATATTTGGCTCTAGGAATGTTCCTTGAGGACATATGTGTGTGTATGCATGTATGTTATATATATATATAATGTATATATATAATGTATATATATTTGTGTATGTATATATTTTATATGTATATGTATCATATACATATTAGTGAGACATTGGAAACAACCCAAATGTCCAACAATAGGTGGCTTGTTAATTAAATTATAACTATGTGATGAAACACTATGCACATAATAAATGCAAAGACTTCCTGTATTTACATATATTATTTCATTAAATGTTCATAGTGACTTTGAGAAAACTTTGATATGGAAATATGTTCATGATATTTTTGAAAAAAGCTACAAAACATATATTACAATTTTTAAATAAAAATGTGTGTTTGCCTTTATGAAAATAAACAAAAGGATAAACATGAAATGTTTAGTCTAGTTTTCTCCAAAAAGTGTGATAATAGATGACTTTCAGTGTGTCTTTCTTTTGCTAATATAATGGGTAAGAAATAAAATTTTTTTAGGTTTCCTTTTACTTTAAAATGTCTGTAAATCTTTGTCTTCTAATTGGAGCATACAGTCCATTTATATTTATTTGGATTACTGATACATTTGAATTTATATTTTGTAGACCTTATTTGGTTTCTTGGTCTGATCTTTTATTTTCTTTCATTGACTTTTTTCAAGTTGATATATTCATTTCATTTTTTTCTTTTTCTAGACTCTACTCTTCTAGTGATAACTTGTGAAATTATACATGCATATCTCATCAAAGTCTAAAATTGATCATCATCTTCTTTTCAAACAAGAGAAGGCCTTCAGAAAACATTAACACCATTTACCCTGTTTTTGAATTAGGTACTCTTATGTTTATTTTTATCAAAGATATTATCCTTTTTATTTGATGTGGTATATGTCTTTCTAATTTTACCCATATATTTATCATATTCTTTGCTCTTGATTCTTCCTGTATCTCTAGGTTGGCTGTCTGTAATCACTTTTTTCTGTCTGAAGTACATCCTTCAGAATTTCCTTTACTAGTGGGAAACTCTTAGTTTTTGTTTGTCTGAAAATGTCTTTATTTGACCTTCATTTCTGAAGGATATTTTGCCACATACAGGACTTTGAGGTTAGCAATTGTTTTCTTCCAGCGCATTGAAGATATGTTACTTTTTCTGGCTTACATTGTAGCTTTCAGTCTAACAACTACCCCCTTGAATGTAATTAGTCTTTTCTTATTGCTTTAAGACCCTCTTTCAGACTTAGGTGTTTTGCAGTAAATGTGTCATTTCCATTTTAAGTATCCTGCTTGGGATTTGTTGGCCTTCAGTGTAAGAATGAACTAAAAGCAAACCTCTCAACCCACTCCCATTCCTCCAATTAGGACTGGAAGGAAAATGTTCAGCTGCTTGAGCAGAGGAAGGAAAAGAAAAGTTCCCAAAAAGTTGTAAATGCAGCAGACTCCTCTATGCTATTGTATTTGCAGCTTGAATGTATACTACTTGTGTAGTCTGATAAAAAGAAAGAATTTAGTTTAAAGTGGTAGCAGATTGGTACCAGGCCCTTGACAGAAGCATATGCAAATGTAAATGTAAATCTCTTCTGGAGGAAACCACTTTAATTCCATTCAGGAAAGTAAATACCTTACTGTCTTGATTCACTAAACATTATAGGGAAAAGAAAAGTCATTATAAGTGAGAACAAACAGAAACAACATGTAATAGAAATGGATCCACAGACTTCAGATTCTTGCATTTTTAGGCATAAAATATAACAGTGTTTATCATTTTTAAAGAAATAAATTGAAACTTGAGGGAATCTTAAACCATAAAAAATAATTAATTTTATTTTGATTGAATCTGAAGGATGAATTATTTGAAAAACCTCTACTAATGTGTTCAGTAGCAAATTTGACCAGTTTCTCCAAATCATATCTGTGTCTCTTATATATACTTGGATTCTAATTACATGGGAATGGTGGTAGTGGTATTTGAACTTTCTTTCTAGAATGTCACTTGAAGAAACTCTACTAGTTGGATGTTTCTTGGAAAAGCACGTTATTTCAAACATTTTATCATACCATTCCAGAAATTTTGAAAGTCATTTACAGGTAAAACTATGTACTTTAAGGGGATAAGAAAATGAATATGCATGGTTTGTGCTTTCCAGAACCCTCAAATAATGGAAAAATCACATATATAAAAAGCTCAGATACACAATAGACTATGTTGCTATATAAGAATCAATGGCATACAACATGGCAGTTTGGAAAGCATATTAATTATTTTTTTATTTTGGTATCATTAATATAAAATCATATGAGCACCATTGTGGTTACTAGACTCCCCCCATTATCAAGTCCCCACCACATACCCCATTACAGTCACTGTCCATCAGTGTAGTAAGATGCCATAGAGTCACTACTTGTCTTCTCTGTGCTATACTGCCTTACCTGTGCACCCCCCCACGTTATGTGTGCTAATCGTAAGGAAGGCATATTAATTCTGAAGGCAACACAACTGGTAAAAATGCTTCTCAGAGGAATTTTATTCAGGGTAAGTGCTATTACTTTTTCAAAAGAAACTTCTTGACAAATAATTGTGGATAGAAGCTGAAATCCCAATTGTGCTGAATGAATTGCCTTACTCAGGACAAAGCTAGACATTTGTTGGTTAGGATAGGTAGGGAGAAAGGGAGAAGAAAGAAAGAAGAGAGAGAGCTTGACATGGAGCCAGGAAGTAATGCAAGTTTGTGTGCTTCTCAATGTAATTTCTCCCTAAGAACTTCTAAATCTTCAATAATGCCAAGAAAGATTATTAAATGCTTCAATTGATTTCCCTTGACTGCGTTGTGTGTTCAGGCTCTATGAGGCAGAATGGAAATGTTTTGATGCAGAGCACAGGCAGCAGAGTGAAATGGGAGGATATACATGAGAGGGATTCCTGGATATCTGGAGAACTTAATGCCAGCTTAGGAAATGGAACTGGTAACTGGGTGAAGTTTACATCTCTGAGGACAAAGAAACCCCAGATGACATTTGGGTGATACTAAGAAGGTTCTTATGAAAGAGGATTTGAGCTGGGGCCTTGAAATATGGGTTGGACTTCAGTAGGAAGCTGTGGCGAGAGGGGAAAGATATTCCAAGAGAAAGAATGATCATAAGCAAAAGTACAGAGAAAGGAGGATGCAGGGAGCTGTTAGCATCCTTGCCATGCCCAGATCAGGCTCACAGAAAAGCAGAGACAGATGGAACTTGAAATGCATTGGTTAGGACAGAAACTAGACCTTGAGGTCCCCTGCAGTCCTCCTAATGTGTTGCACTTGGAACCTGGGTCTTTGTGGCTTCCTTCCCATTAGGTCTCTCCTGTGGGCTTGCTGTCTGCCTCTTGCACATGATAGTGGCGGCAGACTGGTTTTCAGGAGTGGTGTACCCACACTGCCCAGCTGCACAATGCTGCGTCTACTGGTTGTGATTAAGCTGTCGTTTGCCACATTTTTGCTTGGATATGGCTTTTTGGTGCACCTTGGGAGATGTCAAACTCCATAACTGAGCCCTGGGACCAAAGCATTCACGCACGAGTGAGTGAAAACAGACCCGCCACTGGGGCCTGCCCCCTGAAATATACAGCCCACATCTCTGAAAGTTCCAAACACCATTGTCTGTCATCCCTCATAGACTCTCATTGCTGATGCTTGTCAGCTCATATGCAACCTGAATCTCCTGACATTGGGAAAAAGGTGAAGTAAAAAGGCAATAAAACCCACTGTACGCTGGCAGTGCCCTTGAACGTGATACTCCAGTTCAAAGAACAATGTTTGAAATAGCCTAGAGTTTCTGACAAATATGTAATTAATGACCATCAAATGCTTTTGATTAAGAAGAGCATGATTCTAAAGCCACATGGAGGCGACTTTAGTATTTTTTTTAAGGCAAGAAAGTTGCTTGCATCTTTAAGGACTATTTAATGGCCATAGAACTTTGGTTCAGGGAGTTGGAAAATTTGTCCAGTGAATGATACGTCATAATCTGTATTTGATTTGCAAACATAGTTGCTCCTTCACCAAGTGGCCACTCAACTGAAGTCAAAAGTTATCTGATTAAAGGAAAATAACTTGATCATTCTGGTTACTGTCAATATTTTGTAAGCTTGTTCCAACTAAGCACCCTTAGAAAATGTCCATGTTTTCATTTTGTTGTGTATATACAACTTGGGTAATATTCCTCCAGTTTTGGAAAGATCTGCAACTTGAGAAGACACCTTGGAGGTCTTTCAAAATGGTTTGTAATTTTTTTTTGTATGAAGAGTTTCAGGCCATCCCAATATGGACCCAGTCTTATGTGATAAATTGGTGATGCATAATGTGTTTAGAGGTAAGATATGAAAAAGTTCCTTCATGCTAATTTTCTGTCCATTTGTAATCATTAGGTCTTAAAATTCCCCATATATCTCTGTCAGGTAGAAAAAAGACCGTGATTACTTAACTTCTGCTCAGACATTTCACACACCTGGGTTTAGGTAACAGTTTTAGAGTATGAAGAGAAGAAGATCTAAGACAAAATAAGGAAAATGCTTCCGGTTTGCAACAACCAAATTTTATTACATTGGCTCATAAACTATCCTCAGCAAAGCATGTTTACAGTTAGTTTCCTTCTGAAAAGCAGTTGTGTGTACTTCCTGAGAGCAGGTGGCAGTTGTGTAGAATCGCTGAACTGTTCTTCCTTTTGGAGATTTATAAGGAGAGGTGGGGCCATGGTTACCAAGCTTTCTGCTCTCCTCACCAAATCAGTTCCTTGTCAGGGTCCAGCCAGACTGCTGGAAGGGGTTAAGTAGGAGTCTAGGGGGACCACTTGACATTTGCACTTTTGACTTTTTGATCTTGTTGTTTTGGCTTTCAAGGCTGGGCCGCCACTGAAGTGTGTGTGTTTGTGTGTGTGTATGTGAGAGAGAGAGAGAGACATGGGAGGGGAAGAGAGAGGTGGGGAGGGAGGGCGATTTAGGGAGGGAGGAAGCTTTGGTGTGGGAGAGATGAGAACCCCATGGTGACAGGTCAAATGAAGGCAAAATAACTTTTTTTTTTACAAAGTTGAACGGGATTACATGGTATGAAGTGATGATAAGAGGAAGGAAAACACTGGGGGCCTCGTGTGAAACCCTCTGTGAACAGGAATGTACACCATTCTGTTGTTTTGCTATCATTAACCAACACTTTAACAGAGATGTCAGTGAAAATCAAATTACATAGTTCACTCTGAGCCATGGCCCCTTAAGTTGACTGGGACTCCTGGCAGGAAACTTTTTCTTACTTTTGTAAAGACAAAAATTTTGCCAAGAAGAATACAGGAAAGCTTGGGCAGAGCGGGCAGGTACTAAGGCTCGTGGCCTGGCAACCATCAGGTTCACCATTTGCCTTCTGTGTTTGTCTGTTGGGGCTGCTATAAGGGAAATGCCACAGACCAGGTGGCTTATAAACAATCGAAATTGATTCCTTACAGTTCTGGAGGGGAAGTCCAAGGTTAAGGTGCTGGCAGATTCATTGTTGGCGAGGCCCCACTTTCTGGCTCATAGATGGCTGTCTTTTCACTCTGATCTCTTGGGGGGCTTCATTTATAAGGGTTCTAATCATATTCTTGAGGCTCCACCTTCAAGACCTAATCACTCCACAGAGGCACCAGCTCCACATACCACCATGTTGGGGGCTAGGTTTCAATGAGTTCTGGGGAAGGATACAAACATTCAGTCTGTGCCGCATCCCAAACTCTGGTCTGCCTCTTCCTCAGTGGTGGGTGGGAAGAGAAATGAGGGAAAGGGAGGGGGGACAGGGAAGGAAAACGGGGAAGGCTGAAGCATTGTGAAGAGCAGGGCAGAGGGCGGGTGATGGCAGCGGTCCTGGCTTCTGTCTTGCCAGTGGGTTTCAGCCCCAGGTAAGTTCACTATGGATTCAATGTGATCAAAGAAATGACAGAATGTTCTTAGGGTAAAAGGGTTATGCCCAACTGTCTTGCCAATGGGTTTCAGCCCTGGACAAGTTCGCTATGGATTCAGTGTGACCAAAGAAATTGACAGCAAAACTGTTCTTGGGGTGAAAGGGTTATACCGACTTTATTTTCACCATGGCAGGTCAGTCTAAAATCCCATTCACTCAGAGCGAGTCTGTATGCAGCAAGCCGGTCTCTGCCTCTGGGCACCTCTGTCTACACAGTTGTCCTCTGGGCCTCTCTGCACAGTCATCCCACACAGCCGTCCTCTGGGCCTCTGTCCTCGGTGCTGCCACCACTCCAGCCTCTGCTCTGCTCTCCTGCAGCCTTTCAGCCATGCCACCTTGTCACCCAGAGCACTAGGCAGAGCTGTTTAGACAGAGTCAATAACGTATTGCCCACCCCTGTGTAGTGAGCTAGCCAACCAGGGCCAGGTGAGAATCCTGGCCACAGGAACTTTCATTTTATCCACAGCTTCTATCAGGACTTGGGGCACCAGGGTAGTAGCCATCGCAGCTGTTGCCTCCTCTGATACTACCACTGGTCAACTGTGCAGCCCTCCTCTTGACCCTGGAAGGATTATAAGAGGAAGGCCTGGGTGTGGTGAAGAGGGTTTGGTTCAGGGTTTTTAGCATTAAAAGCTCCCTGCCTTGACCACTCTTAAATTTAGTGCACAGTTATGTTTTGTGCTTGACTTCTCTAAAAAAAAGCAGGACCTTCATAAAACCACCAGGAAGGCCTAGTGCCCCACTCATTGCCCCTTTCTACCTTAGACTGAAGACTGAAAGTATGATTGTGTTCATTTTTTGAGTTTAAGGTGTTCCCTTGGTCTACTACAAACATCGTGCCAAGCTCTCCTCAGACAGGTACACAATTGTTTTAACTCTTGCCAGCAGAGCACCTAATGGGGAGTGAGAAGTAGAGTTTGGCTGTGGCGAGCAAGTCAGGGTCTGGCAACAGGAAATCTTGGAAGCTGGAAGGAAGGAAAGGCTGACCCTACGGTGGGTGTGTCACGTGAGGACGCAGAAGGTCAATTTTTGCTGTGACCTGGTTGGCATGAGGGATTCTGATAGCTCCAGTCGCACCCTGAGACTCCAGGTCTATGGGACGTCTGAACTAAGCGATGAACACTGGCGAGATCATGACGATGTGTGTGCTCAGTCAGAGACCTGGAGAGTGGCCTAGGTGGGATTTCTCTAAACCTGGAAACAGCCATCCTCAATGCCGTACCCTGGTCCTAAGGGACTTGGTGGCTAAAGATTCTCAATGTATTCTTCAGAGTTCTTCCGCCTGAGGCAGTGGCCTGGCCCATTAATGACAATCCCATTTATACCTAGAGATGAAAGGTTTTTGTTTTCTAGTGAATTTTTGTGTGTGGGTTACACGCAGCTGCCTTTAGGTGGAAACCGCCCTGGACACCCCTTCATGATCCAGCTGCCCTGGACAGGTATCTCCACACTCTGCGTTCGGAGTCCAGACATCTGGAAGGGGGTGTGGGGCCAGGCCCACTGCCCCTTCTCCACCATTCATGTCTCCTGGGGTCTGCTCAGCGGGGCGTACCGTGAGGGTTTCAAACTAATCTCCTATAGTTTACGAGCCCAAATCCATTTGTAGTGAGGAGGGTCCCAGCTGACCAGAGGCTCAGCCAAATGTCTGTCTGCGTGGCATTCCTGTGGCGGGGCTTGAGCTCCACACGCACGATGTAAGCGAGGGCCAGGGCGGCCCCTTCTCCCACATGGGGCTTGGAAATCAGTTACAAGGCAAACAGAGAAGATGGCCCTGGGCAGGCAACTGCTCTTTTGCTCTGGGCTGGGCTTGCGCTCACAGCCCACTCCTAGGGTGCTCCTCTGATCTGAAGGTGAGATTGAAAACAGGTGTGGACCCAACGCCTATAAAACATATACTGGCAATGGGGGAGATCCATGGAGATTCTTTCAACTGGTAGAAATATGGAGACAGTTCCCAACTCTGACTCTGCCGAGATCCGGGCCTCCAGCTCCATCTTCATTAAAAAAAAAATTTTGAAAAATCTCTTGCAGGGCAACTGTGAGCATATGGTTCCACCATCCTGTTCTGTAGAAAGAAATGTGAAAAAGATTAGAGTGACTCTGTTAAAACGTCAGGCTGGGCATTTTGTGGTTGGAAAGTGGCTTTTGTCCCCTGCTTGTTCCCCCACCCTGTCAGGATGACTCAAGTGACCTTGGGTTGTGTGGACAAAGTGGTGACTGATTCGGATGCCAGATTTAGCCAATTTCTATTTAGCAAATAAACTGAATGTACTGCTGCTCATGTTTGGGATAAATACCTGATTAGAGTCTCTTAAGATATGAGTACAGCTGCCCATAAAGAAAAGGAATTTCAGCTGGGCGATGTCTGTCCGGGGCCAAAGGATGGGATTTCTTCATTTGTTGTCAGCAAGTACTCCCGACCTTTCCTACCTTGCGAGCTCGGTAAGCAGATGCTTGAACATGGGGCGGCTGACAACGCAGCTGTATTTCATTTGTAGATAATTGATGCAATAAATGTAATAACCAAACGAGATCTGTTGACTCATGAGCTAATTTGGGTGTAAATGTTACAGCATTGGTGCAGCTGGAAATGTTTCCATCACACAGATTCGTTTCAGAGAAATGTGCCCCATTCCTGTCCTAAGACAAACCAAAAAAAAAAAAAAAATCCTGTATATCTAAAAATACGTGTTCATAAGTTATGGTCATTCTAAAAACTGTTTGAAAGACTATTACAAGCAATTCATTACACAAACAGTTGACATTCACTCTTACACCCCAGGGGGACAAATCGAGGTATTCAGACCTGGTTTCCTAAGGCACTTGCAGTCTGGAAACCTGAAAATCCTTAGTTGGAGGGTGTAGATCCATTGTTTTTCTTATGCTTCCTTTTCCTGCAGGCAGAATTTATTTTTCATGGCCCATATATTTGCAGAGGCGCCTCACCTTTTTTATCTTTTCTGATTTTTAAGCCAAGGCAGTCTGTGTAGTGGTATATGAGAAGCACAGTTCTGTAACTTTAAAACAGTGGCTTTAGGGATGGACAGGCTTACCAGAAAGCAGCTTTTTTGTACATGACAGGCGCACCTGCTGAAGAAGCCCTTAAGATGATCACACAGCCTAGAAGAGGGGCTCATAAGCTATGGCCCACCACCTGTGTTTGTACAGCTTGGGGGCTAAGAATGGTTTATACATTTTTTAAAGCTTGCGAAGATTCAAAAGAAGAATAATGTTTTGTGGTACATGGAAATTATGTGAAATTCAAATTTCAATGTCCATAAGTAAAGTCTCATTAGAACATAGCCACATTCACTCATTTGCTGTTTTCTGTGGCTGCTTCATGCTTTACCATCTAGCCCTTTTCAGGAAAAGTTGCTAATCTCTGGCCTAGATTAAAATCAACTAATTCATACAAGTGAGGAAAATCTAGGCTTGATAGCAGCATATTTTCAACTGAAGTTGCTTTCCTTCCAATGATGCGTGCAAGGTGAGTAGGACAGTCGCCCGTGACAAGCGGTAAGTAAGTAGCAGGCATATATACTTATAAATGCTCACCATGAGGGTGACAGTTACCAACTGTCACCATACAAAGACAGTACACTATTATTGACTCTATTCCCTATGCTGTATTTTGATTCTCTGTGTTTTATTTTGTAATTGGAAGTTTTTCCCTCTTTATTCCTTTCACCTATTTTGTCCACCCCCCACCCCCTTCTCTATGGCAGCCGCCAACTTGTCCTTGGTGTTTTGAGTCTATTTTTTTTTCTTTTTGGATTACACGTAAAAGTGAAATCGTATGACAAAGCTCTGTCTTAAAGGAAGCATTGTCATTAGCATATATCAGTAATAGCCTAACATTTGTTCCTTAAGCTGACATGTTGATCGGCTGCACTGTGTGCATGCAAATGCTGTCTCTAAGATGCTTGAACAGTTTGGGTAATTTCTTATTTTTGCACTAAGACTGTTCGACACATTGTTTTCTCCATAGATACCTTTAAAGGTCAGATTTATTGAGGTATAATTTTCATACATTATGTAGTTCCGTGAGTTTGGACAAAAGTATGTATTTGTCTAATCATCACTATCATCAGGATACAGACCTTTACCCCCAAAAGTTTCCCTGTGCCCAGCCGCCTTTCCCCCTCTCGGGCTCCAGGCCATGACAGACGTGCTTTCTGTTGCTGTAGTTTTGCCTTTTCCAAAATGTCACAGAAAGAGAATCATGTAGGATTGTAACAGATATTTTAAAGTACATTTCAGTTCCCCCAACAGCAATTTTAGATACCAATGACCTTTTATCGATGGGCTTCTACTATACATGAAACAAATCCTGTCTAATTAAGATTAAATCTATTTTCCTTGGTTATATGGGTGAGGAATTACAAGTTTGTTGTACTGTTGTCCAGATTGATACATCAAACTTGTGGGACTAGAATCCCGAAGTAAATATAAGATGTTCTAAGAAAGAAAGAAAATCTCGGTGTCACTTATACTGAATCTCCCTGGATGGATTTTTTTTTTTTTTTTTTTTTTTTTTGTGGCTGAGTCTTAGACTTTGATAGCCCCCAGATGATTTCAAAGACAGGTTTCTCAGTGAGTGAAAATGGAGAAGGAACTTGGTTTATATAGTCAAAATCTGTCAGTCTAAACCTTTCTCTTCACGTTACATATTCTATCCTAAACCAAAAAGTCATTTCATCGTGTATAGGATGATTCTCTAGGAATGCAGAGTTGGAGGGTGTCTCGCTCAGCATGTGCGTGAACGAGAGGAAGCCGAAAACATGCACGCTTGCCCTAAGCAAAGAATAAGAAAGAAAGTGCACATTTTCTGCTTTTCTGTATTGTACTGATTTTTTCGTAAGTTGAATTTGCTCTTTAGAAGTAGTTGTTAATAAGCTTATTGTCTTTCTAGACAAGCCCTTAATAAAATTCTTAAATGCTGACAATGTTGTTAGTAGGTATAAAGCTTTAAAAAATAATATCCAAGATCCATCTCCCCTAATCTAGATTCTCCTTTCCTCTTCCATATTTAGTGTCTGCTAGGGTCACTCACTGTTTGCCTTTGGTGACCCTTTTCTAATTGTCTAAGATGAAGAAAATCCAAAGGACCCCTTTAAGTGGAAGCCAGGCATGAACTTAAGTAATGCAATGGATATTTAAGTGCAGCAAAGGTCTTGCTAGATCTGGTTTTCTACCTCAGGGTTTTTATGCTTTTGAATATTTTCCCTCCAGATCCCAGAAGAGTGTAAAAAAATAGATTTAATGTACCTTAAGTATCTTTCTCAATGGTAGATTTTTATCTAAGAGGACTAGAATTTTGTCTTTTTCTACACAAATGGGCTTTGGATTAAAACTCAGCAAGTTCAAAAACTGGTCTGAAGTTTTCATTTTATTTCAAACTGAACTCATGTTACTTCTGTTGAAAATTGTACTGACAGGCCTATACATATAATTTATGATATTTCCTATCAAGATGTTTAACTGAATTAGAAACATTTGTGAACAAGTCCTGCAGTTGCTTAAAAGGCATTTTCAGTTGGGGAAGGAAGGAGTGCGTGGAGCACAAAAAGAACCCAGAATAGCTTTTATTTCAATGACTGTTGATCAAGTAATTGACTGTAAACTGTTTACAACCATGACCTTTGTTGCAACCACAGAGGAGGTGTTTATGGATAGACATTAAGCTCTTCTTTAAGTTCATCACAAAGTACTATTGACAGAGCACACTTCCCCAAACATCTGATTTTTCTCTGAAACATTACGTAACGATAGTGAGGTTTTTAAGACTTAGCATCAAGAAGAAAAAGGAGATAAACAAGCAAAGCTTTCCTATATTTTTGGGAGAAACTGACTTTTTCAACAATCATTCTGTTTTCACATTTCAGATCATGGAAAAAGGAAGCCTCAATGAGGTCCATTAGGAGCATTTAAAAAAAAAATAAAAAAGGCCACAGCATTTTAGATGAAGGCTATTGAGTTAGCTTGTTAGATTGCTTAAAAAAAAATTGAATTCAGTGGCATTTATATACAGGGTTGATAAAAGGTGCCAACAAAGGGAAATAATAGGGCTGTGAGAATATATATTTGAAACTACATTTTCAGAGGAGTAACACGAGACAGTGCCAGTTTAAATCAGATGTTTGCAAGGAAAATGCCAAGAGATATGTTTTAAAAGTTCATGTGAATTGTTCATTAAATAAAAGGACTCCTATTTTTAAAGGAGTACATTTTAGGAAGGTGCAGATGTGGCCTAAAGAACAAAATTCCTGAACAAATGTGGTGCAAATTGAAATCACTGCTTACCATAAGCGCAGCTTCCCAGTTACAATGCGTGGCTGACCTCACATTGACTCAACAATGATGCCAACTGATGAGGGGTTACTTGACGGCCCCATATGTGTCTGCACTTACTATATGCAGATGAGACACAAAAGACACTTTTCTTCCCTCTGGTGAGGCTCAAAGACTTGAACACGTTGAAAATATAGCTGAGGAATCTGGCATGATCATAAAGCAGATAGGGAGCTTTGGCAAGCTTCACCTCTGTTTGTGAGGTGATGGGAGCTGATACTTGGGAGGTGACAGAAGAAAATGAACAGAACTGAAAACTAGAAGCAGCTTTGGGAAGGAAAAGTCAACTGGCTAGGGCCTGGGTGGGGAAAAAATCCAGATGACAGTGTTTCTCAAGGTGGAGGGACTCAGAGAAGTAGAGGAGTCTGGGAGAGGGTTTTGTTAGGATGCCATGCTTAACTTCAGAGAAGGTAACTTTAAGGAGGTTCTGGAACATTCAAGGGAAGTGCCGAGAGATAGGAATTACACCATTGATGACTCTTGGGTTCATTTCGATAAATGCTGAGTCTGATGCTTAAAATATTAGATGGGATGTTGAATTGAAAGGCAGTCATTGTGACAGTGTTGTGTAATACTTATGAAACCTAGGTCGGAGTAAGTCACTGGAGAAAGAAAGCAGAAGGGGAAACAAATAGTTTCTGAAGCATCTACCAACTCTAGGGCAGGGGGCCATGTGTTTTGGCTTGCTTTCTTATTTTAGTCTTCATGACACTTCACCTTTGAGCTGGGTAACATGCTGGCTAGAAGCACTCAAGGTTTTATCCCTACTTCATAGATGAGAAAACAGAAGATCAGAGAGGTTCAGCAATTTATTCACAGGCTGAGATTTAAAGCCAGGCCTTTCTAACTTCTGAGAACCCGTGATTTTCTCTAGAATACAAAAATGGCCTGGCCTGCATTTGTTTTCCCATTTCCATTGGGTTGATGGCCTTCTCCCCATTCATGCTTCCTTTTAATAATTGCTCACTAGGCGTAAGACTTCCAACCTTTATTTATGACATTGCCTGATGCTTATATCTAAGTCAGAGAAAATGTGCTACAAGGGCCCAGCTTTATCAAGTCCATAGCTGTCTATACATTTTCAGACACTATATATGTGCTCCTCATTTCTCACTCATGTGACTGAGCAAAACTTTGTTGGGAGTGACTTGTTCAATATGATAGGAAAAACATTTCTTGAGCAGTTACTATGCTCAAGACATTGGGTTAGGTGTGGAAGACCAAAGTGCTTTCTAAGGAGGTTGGGAGTTTCTCCGTGGATTGTGGACATGAGTCATAGGCATATTGCAGGAAATGTTACTAAGAGTTGTATTTTCATCACCCTCTTCTATCTTCCCTTACCTGATCTGCATAGACCGTTAGGCCCCCTACAAGTCTAAAGACAGAGATTGACTTCAAGACATGTCTATTGCTGCCTTTTTTTCCCCAAAGTTAGGCTCATTGGAGAGTGGAGTGCGTGGGAAAGAATTTTATGCTTCAGGCAGGAAACAGTAAGGGACAGAGAAGGACTTCTATGACACCTCTGTTACCTCCCCCAGAAAATCTGAGGTGGGTGAAGAAGAGAGGGGCTTCTCTCCTGATCTGTGGCAGTGCAAGATGTCAGAGGACATAACTATATAGCAGCCTTAAAAAGGTTAACTCTAGGCTTTGTAACTTTTTACCTCCATGAGCATTCCTATAGCCCACATATGACTTGCATACAGAGCTCCCAACCCCAGTGGAATGGATTGAACTTGGACATTGAGGATTTGGGGGGTAACTGTGATGGTTGTTATTATGCATAGACTGGGTGGTACCTAGGAGTGTCCTTCATTTCACATAATGACTGATGTCCATGGGATGAAGCCAAGAATACGATTCAATTTGAATTGAAGAAAACAGAAAAAGATACTGTACACATCAAGATTGTAGGTTGAAATTCATACCTACTGCATATGTATGTAGATAAATTTCATTATCAGATTCACGATCCTGGATGGGCTGTGAATGGGAAAATGGAGAGTAAATGCTGAAGGATTTTTCCAGTGGGAGAGATCTTTATGAGATGAAAGTATCCAAAAAGGCTCCCCTGCAGATTTGAGAATGCTATTTATGGCAGAAATTGCTTGTTGCTTACCCAACATCCTTTCTCCTATGTTGTCTTAGTCAACTCCAATGAAAAAATAGTCGTTTTGCAGCTCGGGTGGCAATGTGGCATCTTTTTGGCCAATAAGATGCACTAGGAAGGGCTCCTAGGAAGCCTTTTGTTCCCCCAGTTTAATTGAAATATAAACAGTGGACATGTAAGTTTGTGGTGTATAGCATACATACTTCACACATGTATATGTTGAGAAATGATTACTACAGTAAGTTTAGTTAATATCCATTACCTCATAGAGTTACAATGTTTTTTCCTTCTGAAAACTTTTAGGGTCTCCTGTCTTACCAACAGATATACCGTTCAGCATTTTAACTCTCATTGTCTGGTACATCATGTTAACTTATCATCATGTTGTACATTACATCCTGAAGATTTATTTATCTTATAACTGGAAGTTTGTAACTTGACCACCTTCACCCAATTATCCCACTATCCACCCTCTTCCTCATAAGCACAAATCTGATCTCTTTTTCTATTTTTTTTTTAGATTTCACATATGTGTGAAATCATACAGTATTTGTCTTTCTCTGACTTATTTCACTTAGAGTAATGCCCTCAAACTCCATCCACGTTACCGCAAGTGGCAGGATTTCCTTGCTTATGGCTGAATAATATTCCTTTGTGTATATGTACCACGTTTTCTTTATCAGTTTATCTGTAATGGCCACTTAAGTTGTCTCCATGTCTTGGCTAGTGTAAGTAATGCTCCAGTGAACATGGGAGGGAGTGCAGATATCTTTTTGACAATAATTTTGTTTCCTTTGGATATATTCCCAGGAGTGGAATAACTGGATTGCATCTTTCTTTTTTAAGGAAAGATAAGAAGTCTTAGGTAACTAGACTTAGATAGCATGAGAGACTTGTGACTTTATTTTTCACTTCCATCCTTTTGTTTAGAATACACATATGATGCTCAGAGGCGGGATTAGCCATTTTACAACCAAGGAGATGAAAGCTACGTGCTAAACAGAGTGGGGCAGGAGGAGGGCAGGGGGCCATACCCTCAGTGATATGCTTGAGCGTCTATACCAGCCTTGGAAGGCGTACCTGTGGACTTCTTGTTGGGCGAGAAAAGCCAACACTTCTTGGGTAAAGCCACTGTCCCTGGGTTCCTGCTCTTGGTGGCCAAATCATTATTGATAGGGCCTTGAAGGAAAGGACCCAAGAAAGCAGAGAAGAGAGAGGAGGGCCATTCATTTGAGGTACAGAAATGGGAATGTATGTGGCGTATTTGGGGAGAAAGTGTAGAACAGTCCGGTGAGTTATTTGTTTTGGCTGGAAAATGTTTGGTGAAAAGATGGGAAAGACAAGTCAGGTATCAAAATTTAAAAGTAAGGTGCTATCCTTATAAAATACTAGGAAGAGGACTAAGAAATATGTTTAGGGCTAATTGGGTTAGATCAAGCTTTCAGCGATGATGGTCTTATTATGGGGAAAATGATTTAACTACAGTTATTAGAGCTCATCAAATATAAATGCATAATGAAGATTCCACAGTATTATCCAACAACTGGCAGATGGATTTGTCGGGTAGGGATAGCAGACATTCTGTTACTGGCATACAACATAGATTGTGTGTACGGAATAGAAAGCAAAGTGAAAACCTGGTGATGGTTCTGAGTTTTTTTTTTTCTACTGAGTTAAGTAAGCTCTATTATTCAGTTGAAATCATTCAAGCAGAGACTTGGTAATGAACTCGAGGAGCTTCAAGTACCCTCTCCATCTATCCAGTGGATCTTGGACTTTGTAGGAATCAAATTTACCGGGGGGAATTTGTTTACTACAGATTCCTGGGCCTGACCCTCAGAGATTCTGGCATAATAGGTCTGGGACAGCAGTCAGGAATCTTCATTTTTTACAAGTGCCTCTGGTGATTCTGTTGCAGGTGGTTTTCTGAACGTCATTTGAGAAATACTGATCTACAGTCTGTTCCCCTTCCTTATTTCCTCTTCTTCTCTGTGCTAATGCTCTGGTGCTTTCTAAAAGGAAAGGAGTTTCTTAAGGTGAGGATCTCATTTAAACTCCCATGACTTTGTTAGTAGCTGGGAAGTTTCTGCAAAGGACACGTGGTTTTTCAGATTATTACATCTCTTAAAATTGCTTGTCTTTGCAAATTCCAAAGGAATACTATTTACTCCTCTATTAATAATTCTCTTTATTAACCACAAAACTTATAAAAATTCAGGAAGAGATAAATAAGAAAATAGAAATCATCAGTATTCCTCTACCTAGACAAAACTATTGCTAATGTTCTGGTGTATTTCCTTCTTTTTCTCTCCTTTCATAAAAATTGAAAACAGTCTACTAAGAGATGTGTATGCTGTTTTTGCTGCCCTTCATGTTTTATCTTCTGACTTATGATGACCCTGATTACTAATGGGGAGGTGAAGGGACTCTAATCTCTCTGTGAATATGCCATTCATCATTACCTTATAAAATCTCTCTAGAATATTTGTGCACACATCTTTGTTTTTTAAGAAGATACATTTGATAAACAAAGAAGGTATTGTTGATTTAAAACAAGCAACCTAACATTCATTTCAAGAACAATTCAAATCATTATTATTTAGTGTGAATTTAAGTCATAAACAGCCTGCTTTGTGTCATTTGCGGTTAAAGCCTTACCTCCTTTTGTGGAATAGAAGGACACTCAAGGCACAAGACCACCTCATCTATGCATATGTGACAATAAATGGTGTTATAGTAAGAGCCTAGTTATTCACTCAACCAGGAAGCTTTGGTTATAAGCAACAGAAACTGAGCCTGGCTTACATAAAATGGGAAACTTACTGACTATTTAGGAGCTGCTCGTAGAACTGAAGGAAAAGCAGTACTGAGCCTCCCTGAAGGTAAGACAGCTCAGAAGACTTAGGCGGCAGGTGCTAAAGGGAGGGTCTCTTCCAGCCCCAGGGTGAATTTGCCCAAACTCAGTTTCCTGGCAGAGGGGATGTGTTCTACATCTGAAATCAATATAATATTGCATATCAACTATATTCCAATAAAAATAACTGAAAAGATCATGCTGGTTGCTCTGTTGAGAATATATTGAAGAGGAACAAGAGCTGAGTCAGGGTCACCAATGAGAAAGCCTCTGCAGTCACCCGGGTGGGAGATGATTTGAGCTTGGGCCAGAGTGATCTCAGTGGAGCTGATGGTGAGAAGTGATCAGGGTCTGGATCTCTCTTGAACAAAGAGCTGTCCTGATTTGCTGGTAGTCAGGATACGGAGCGTGAAATGGATGAATGTCAACAATGACTCTCAGGGTGGTTTTTTTTTTTTTTCACCTGTGTCCTTCTTATGGTGTAAAAAACTGCAGGAGAAAACAATTTTGCCGGGACCTGGGGCTTGGTTTGAGCATGTTAAAGGTGAGACCAGGTGGAAGTATCAGGAGAAGGCAGTTGGACATGGAAATTAACATCTGGGATTCGGTGGTGAGGTCAGTGCTGGAGATACTAATTTGGGAGATATCAGGATATGAATGATATTTGAAACCATGAGGTTGGTTGAGATCAACTTGGGAATAAGTGTAGATGGAAAAAGACAAGGGACCTAAGACAGAGAGATGGGAGAGGCTGAGAGAACTTGAGAAAGGGACTGAGAAAGAGTGATATAACTGATTGAATCAACTTGTACCTTATGGTCCTGCCTTGGTCTAGGAGTTAGAGCCATCATACCAGGTTGGTAGTCTTACCAAGGCCACAAAAAATGCTGGAGGTGCTTCTTCAGTCATTATCAGAAGAAGGAATGGACCCTGTGTGGGCATAAACAAATACGTGCCACTATATTCTTCTTTCTAGACTTCATCAAATACTCATTTAGCTCTTTTCACAAAAGCATGTCATAAAATAAGTTGCATATTATGTACTAAGGCACACTGATTTGGATTATATAAAGTTGTTATAACCTTATGCTAATCTCCGTTTCTTAATAAAATGTTTCATTTCTTAATAAAACACTAAATTTCCACTGTCCCTTGAACTCTTGAAACTCTGGATTGGTTGCCAAATTTGATAGTAGATTGTAAAACCTTTAAGGCAGGGATTGTATCTTATTTGTCTATGTCCCTAACACCAAACACAGAGCTTGGCATAGGTCATTTGTTCAGTCTGTGCTTTTAGAATGAATCAGTGCATGAATCATTTGGGACAACGGACACCTTTTATTTCCTTCAAGTGATGGGGTAGTGTACTTATCAGAACTCTTGTTTTCAAGAAAGAAACTCAGCTATGGCTGTCTTAAGCAAGAAAGACAATTTATGTGGTTCTCATTATTAAAATGTGGCATTGATTTTGGGCATGGCATTTTTCAAGGACACGCTTCTCACACAGGCTCTCCCCCACACCCACCCCATGGTGGTAAGGTCTACCAGCAGATCCAGACATAAGTTTTGCCAGCTTAGCAACCCCTGTCAAAGGTACCTTTCTTTCCGAATGGTTCCTGAAGTTCTCAGACGTGGATACATGTCTTTCCCTGAATCAATTACTATGATTGGTGTGATGGAATTCCTTCATTGGCTAGGCCTGGTCGGATGTTCGCTGTGGGTGCTCGGACTGTGGGATGAGTCCACCCAAATTGTATCAACAAATAAGATGTGATCCCCCAAGAGAAACTGAGGTGCTAAAGGCACGAGACAAAGGAATGGATATTGAGTAAGTAGAGGCAACAGATGGCTAAGACAGGTACGAAGTACATTGTTGGGGCGCTTGGGGGAAGCAGTCAAATTCTTTGACTCTTCTGTGGTGTCCACAGAAACTGCCGCAGCTGGTCATGTTTGGTGCCACCACGGTTTGTAATGAGTTGGCAGTTGCAAAAAGTGATGCTGGAACTTCATAAACTACAGAACCACTAGGATGATGCTTATGGTCTGTTTACCATTTCTCTGTACGTCGGGCCTGGGAGAGCAGCTCCAGGCATTGCCAGCCCCTCTAAGGGCTCACAAGGCTGAGGCCACCTGGAGCCCTGCCTAGAAGATACCCTGTTAAACACAAAGATGAAGTTATCATAGGTTTGGTGAATTCTCTCCTGGCTGTTTTATGATAAGACCCTCAGCCAAGGAGAGGATTCAAGGTGTGATGCTGAAGAACAATGAAGCCCTTTGGCATGGGACACCACAGACCTTGGAAAAAAGAACTCTGAAACCCCTTGGGGAAAGTTGCTGTGATTTTGAAGGTGTTTCTCTCCGAAAAGGAGCCTGTGATTTGTGAAGCAAGACTAATCTGCTGGTGGGAAGCTGCAGCATGAAATGAGACAAGGTGTGATAACCTGTCAAGTTCCAGAAAGAGATGATTTAGGGGGAGATAGCAGCTTGAAAATGTGAGGATGGGTGTTACTAACTTAATCCATATGATGCCTTCAAAACAAAAAGTATATTAGGGGTGAAAGGCATGAAACAGACATTATTCATTGTCTCCAGGTGATATTTCTCCTGCAAGTTTACAAGCAAGTGTTGGCATGCGGCGTGCAGACATTTGTACAATAGATTAGAGCACCCAGATTGCCACAGATGAAAAGTTGGAGGGGCGCACCTTTGACTCTTTCCCTTCCTCCTCTAATTTATCTATCTCACTTATTCCAGACAAGAGTTCCTTTGCTTCGTGAAAATTAGAGACATCTGTAGTTAATCCAACTTGAGCATAATCCAGTCTCACGCTGCCAGGTGTGAACAGATTGCTGTTTGGGTCAGGGGCACTCTTTTCCTTCTCCCCCTCTCCTGGGCACCATCCACAGCCATTAAGGGGTGTTTTCCAGGAGGGGACAGGGAGGGAGGGGAAGAGGAATTGTATTCTTGCAGGAGAAGCTGATGCCTGCCGGACGAGGGTCACTCATACAGATGGCAGTGTGCTTCCGGTTCTTCTGTAAGAGTTCCACAGACAATTCTGATCTTGGGGTTTGAAGTGATGGTGAGAAAGGGCAGCATGGACCTCTGAATGGTTCCATATATGGGTAATGCTCCAACTGCAACGACTTACTTTTACTACGATATTCATGTACTACTGTTGGACTGGGGACAGTCTTTCCAAATGGAACAGATTCTCCTAGTGGTCCAGTGCCCCTGGGAAGGTGGAACTGTAAGAAGTTTCTAGTTAGAAAGAAATGAGTATGAGGTTTTACAGTGACTCTCATATGATCTTTGTTTTTCACTTGAAATGTTATTTATTTATAACTAGTGTGGGTTTTTTAACTAATTTAAGCAACTTTAAACATTTTAAACTGAATTTTTAACTAAAAACTGATACCAAATCAGGGTTTAGAGACTTTTTAAGTATGTTTGAAACAACTTAGGTATGTGAACCTACTTTTTAAAAGAAATAGGTGTTATTTCCCTAGTCGTTCTAGATTCACAACAAAAGTGAATGGAAGGTACAGAGGTTTCCCATTTGCGCCCTGTCCACCCACCCCCCCACACCTCTCCCGCTCTCCACCCCTCCCATGAGAGGGTTATATTTGTTAAAACTGGTAATCCTGCATTGACACACCATTGTCACCCAGAGTCCATAGTTCACATTAGGCTTTAGTTTGGGCAGTGTACATTCTATAGGCTTTAACAAATGTGTAGTGACACGTCTCCGCCTTTACCATGTCATGCAGAATAGTTTCTCTACCCTAAACATCCTCTGCTTATTCACCCTTTCCCCCCGCCAACCCCTGGCAACCACTGATCTGTTTACTATCTTTGTAGTTTTGCCTTTTCCAGAATGTCATGTAGTTGGAATCATACAGTAGGTAGCCTTTTCAGATGGGCTTCTTTCATTTAGTAATAGGCATTTAAGATTCTTTCATGTCTTTTCATGGCTTGATAGCTCATTTATTTTTTGTGCTGAATAATATTCCATTGTCTGAATGTATCCTCTCATATGATTTTGGAACAGTGGGTTTCCTCCTTGGGGACAAGGATGTCCCATATAGTGGGGCAGACCTGGGGGACTGCACAGACCCTGAGCAGGTCGGAGCTTTCTTCTGCTTGTTGACACGGAAACATGATGTGTTGGAGTGGTTTAGCAGGCATGGAAAACCTCTGCCGTCTTTTCACCTCTAATTTTGACTGTAATTCCTTGCTATCCTCTATGGGAGCAGAGATACTGAGTGGTAGGAAAAACAAAAGAGCATGGAGTTTGGATCCAGGAGAAACTGCCACTTATGATCTTGGGAAAACCATTTTACCTCTGCCTTTGAGCTGTGCTGCTGCCATCTGTTAAAAGGAGACAGGACTCCCAGTTCAAAGGAAACTTGTGAGAATTAAATAGCTCATGTGCTACTGTTTCACAAACTTCACAGCACCTTTTCAAATGTTCATTTGTTAATTGTTTTAAATGAAGTGACTGAGTCCTGAGTGTTCTTGTTTGGGACTTCCTTCCGCCCTGTTTCCCCAGTGATGGGAAACTGCAGGACCATCTCCATACACTAGAGGGCAGTGTTTGCTGAGCATGGTCAGTTTCAGGGGTCAGTCAGGCTGGATCTGTAACTCTTAAATTATATTTCCCGCACCCTTATAAACCCCTATCAATCCCCAAAGTCACACACCAGACAGTAGACGTCTCATAGGCTGACCTAAATAGGGATTGCCCCAGATCAGTCTGGATTGCCCCAAACTCTGTTCAAAGTGCCCCAAACTAAAAATTCAGTTACTGGCCCACAGTTGGGTTCCAGACCAGGTCATTAAACTATTTTCCCCTGAGATGTCTGGAAGCACGGAAAGTTTTAGGTGAATTTGAGGAGGCCTTTGTTTATAGACACCCTCAAGAATGCAAACCTGCCACATTTCTCTGGTTAGGCCACAAGCAGTGGAAGTTCAACCATATCATTGATGCTTGTAGGTTGTGCCCATTACTCACCCCAGAGGCTGGGAACATATTAATCCTTCCACTGAAAATGAAATGCGGAAAATCAGTCTCAAGGTGAAGGGAGACCTCTTAGATCCCTTGTCACAGAGTTTGTTAATTCTGAACCTCTCTGGCTCTTACATGAGTGTAGATCTAGATCTTCCATTTTGCAGTAAGCTCCGGGTGGTCCGGGACCATGGGTCTTGTACTAACTTTGTGTCTCTTACAGATTGTAAACCAAAGGTAGGAATAATTTGACTCAGAGAGATATGAAAATGGCACAGGGTCTTTAGGAAAGGGGGAGGACTCTTCCTTAGATATTCAGTGGTGCAGAAGAGGTGACCATAGGCAGAGCACATGTAGACTTCAAGACCACTGAGCCAGGGTCAAGAATGGACACCCAAAAAAGACTTACAAATGGCCAACCACACAAAAAAAATGTTAATGATGTGACATGATGTAGGTGTTAGCTAGTGCTATGGTGGTAATCATTTTGCAATATCGAAGTGTATCAAATCAACACCCTGTGCATCTTAAACTTAAGACATGTTATATGTAAATTATGTCCCAATAAGGCTGGAAAAAAAATGGATACCAACACTAGCTTTGAAGTGTTTTAGTGGGTTTGGAGAAGGAAAGAAATCTAGCTAAGAGAGAAGATTAAGGATTAAAGTATCTAGAGAAATGAATTTCTTTGACCCCATTAGCATTTGCTTCAAATACTTTTTTTGGAAGTAGAAGTGGGTATAAATGATGAAGAAGTAAATGTTGTGAGAAAGAAAACTGGAAACTCCATAAGAAGGCATTTCCAAAATGTATTCATAAAAAGACTACAAAATGGTATATATACACAGACTGGATTTTTGGGTTTTTAGATTTGTGTTTCTAAGAAAAGAGGTTTTGTGGTCAAACAGGTTAAATGAAGTTAACACACTGTTGGTGATGTTAGTAGGCTAATGTACATTGTTTATTTCTAAGAATGTTTCTTTAGGGTGTATCATTTCTCAAAATTATTTAATCATGCAGCCCAAGTGCTGTGCAGAACACTTATCCAATCTTTTAGGAAATGCTCTAAGGTAAGCTACACCATTTGTGGATTCCTTAAAAGGATGCTTTTTAGAATATCCTTCAATTATGCTTCATTTTGAGTATTTACTAAATGCTAATCTCTGCTCTAAGCATGTAATGTACATTATTTCATTTTTCCTCAAAACAACCCAATTTGGTAAGTATACTCCTTATCCTGTTTTAAAGATGAAGAAGTTGAGATCTAGAGAAGGAGATACTTAGAAATGACAGAACTGTTACTTGAACCCGGTCATTCTGATTCAGAGTCCATCTATTAATCACTGTGATCTATGGCCATGGCAAAAACAAAATAAATCAAAACAAGGCAAAAATCCTTCAACATTTTATTCTGTACAAGGATTATTTCAGGGATTGTAAACTGGTTATTCCATCTTACCTGGTACAGTATTTAAAAATAACTAGAATTTGATAGCTTTGAGCAATTCATGGACTTACCAGTTCTACACTGGAATCTCTGCTCTCTGTTATTTCATTCTCAGTCTGATGCAGACAGTCACCTATAGGTGACCCTAGGCATTTGAGTTTTCTATTTTTGTTATAGCTCACTGTCACTGTTCCAGAAAAGAAGGGAGTGTGGCCTTTGAATGTTGGAAATAAATGGCTCTTGTGTGCTTAAGGATCCCCTTCAATGTCACAATATGAAGCAGCAAAGAAGATGGTAGGGCCTCTGGCCATCTCACTGTAGCTTCTACTCAATGCAGGAATCCTTTCAAAAGCATTCTGTTCCAACACTTTCATTAACAGGGGAGTTACCTACTTATATGTCCCCTTAAGACATATAAAACTGGAATCGTTTTCACCCTTCACCTAAACCTTCCATCTAATGGTTTTGCTCTATAGAGGAACATAGGGCAAATCACTGTCTTTGCTAGAAAGTCCCTTCTATTGGACAGTCCTCTGAACGTACTGATTCCTTCAGTGGCTTTTCACTTGTAATCATTTCCACATCACTTCCTTGATCTTATCCCCATCGCATGGATGGTTAGTAGCTTCAGCATGTGGTACACAGAGGTTGGACAGAGCATTCAGTGCTACATGCATGTCTCAGGATGTGCCTTGATCAGTGCAGGCTGTTTGGGGAGGATCCGGGCACCACGCTTGTCATGACACAGGCCCAGCTTGTGTTGAATTGGCTTTTTCAGTGGCTGTGTCCTTCACCTGGTTCACTTTACATTTATGGTCAACCAAAGGCCACGATCTGTGTCACACAAAGCCAAGCCAAGCCTCCTGATTTAGGAAAACCAACTTGACTTCACCATAATTAATTTAGAAATGGGTGTGTTGACTAAGCCTTATACACTAGGTTCTCGGTAAAGTGTAATAATATGAAATCTGTGTAATCAGAAGAAAACGTTATTGATATTTTCACTAACAAGTATCTATTGAGAAATAAAAGATATAGTTCTGGTTTTCAAGAGCTATCCAGGTAGAAGGAAAGGCCCAGGTGTAAAAAAAAACAGTTAGTGAAGCAAAAAACTAAAAACAGAAATACCATTTAATCCAACAACTCCACTGCTAGGAATTTACCTGAAGAAAACAAAATCCCTGATTTGAAAAGATATATATGTTTATTGCCACACTATTTGCAAGAGCCATAGCCAAGATATGGAAACAGCCTAAGTGTCCATCAATAGATGAATGGATAAAGAAGAGGTGGTACATATACCCAGTGGAATATTATTCAGCCATAAAAAGAAAAGAAATCCTGCTATTTGCATCAACATGGACAGATCTAGAGGGTATTATGCTCAGTGAAATAAGCCAGGCAGAAGACAAATACCATTTGATTTCACTTGTTTGTGGAATGTAAAAACAAAGCAAAATAGAAGGAACGAAACAGCAGTAGACTCACAGACACTGAGAAGTGACTAGTGGTTACCATGGGGGAGGGGTTAAGGTAGTTGCCTGGGGGGAGGGTGAGAGGGATAAAGGGGCACAATAATTCACGGTCACAATGTAAGTTGGTCACGGGGATGGTAGTCCAGCATGGAGAATACAGTCAGTGATTCTGTAACATCTTTCTACATTGATAGATAGTAACCACACTAGAGGGGGTGAGGATATAGTAACACAGGGAGCTGTTGAACCAGTGTGTTGTATATTTGAAACCAATGTAAGATTGTATATCAATGATACTTCAATAAAGTATAAAAAACAGTAAGGAATATAAGGAAGTATGCAAATGGTAAATTGTTCTGAGTAGCCCAGGAATCCTAATCAGAGAAAAGCTGGGGCAATGGTGGTAGGAAAAATAAAAGCTTTCATGGAGGAAATGGGACACACCCTGCTGCTTCAACAGTGGCTTGGATTGGACTGGTACAGCTTGGGGAGAGGGTCCCACTGGTGAGGGACTGGTGTGAGTAAAGGCACAGAGGAGAGGAGCAGCAGGCTGGTGTGTGGCTGCTGTGGAAGTTAAGAGCTAGGGGTTCAGAGTCAGGCAGATCTGGATTCAGACCCTGCTCTGTTGCTTACTAGCCGTGTGACCTGGGCAATCAGCGTAACCTCTCTGAGCCTCAGGGTAGTCATCTGTAAAAGGAGTAATCCTAGCTTCATAAGGGTGTTGGGAAGATTCAGTAAAACTGGGTACGGTTTCATCCACAAAGAAGCACCCAGTGGCATGTAGTTCTCCACACGTGGCAGGGCTGGTGGTGGTGGCGTCGTCCTCCATCTGTCGCAGCGGCTGCTGTCTGCCTGTCCGTGGGCTTGGCACCCTCCGACTGAGACTGTTCTGAGTGTGGGGACCTCGCTGATAAACTTTCCGTCACTCCGGAGCTGCTGAGCAGAGATATAAGTATTCTCTCCCTCCTGAGCGCTTGCTGGGGAGGGAGACCCACTCTCCAGGTGTGTGGGGCGTTTTCCTTAAGCGGCCTCCAGAGTCCCAGCACTGCCTACCTCCTGCTGCCTCCAAGGGCTAGCTTTGCACAGCTGCTGTAGCACAGCTACGGTCCTTTCCAAGTCCTAGCCAGCTGTCCCCGCCACCCTTTCCCTTCTCTGAGCTCTGACAGCCAAAGACTGCACGAACGCAGGATGACCGTATGCATCATCTGAAGCACGCAGTACTAGCACCTTCCCCGAACCCTCTGGGTCCCACACAGACATAGACTGGAGATGGCCCTCCTGTGCCAGGTCTCAGGAGGCCTTTCGGTCCCTTGGCATCAGCCACGAGACCACAAGGGAAATGACAGCACATCTGTTTCATGTGCCGCCATGTCAGCAAATGCTCATGGAAACAAGCCCGGGTCGGTGAGCCGTGTGTGCTAACGTTAGTGAAGGCAGCCAAGCCTGTCTGAATGCAGAGAACTTGGGGAAACATGAATGGGGACTCTTGGCAGCTTTTGGAGAAGCCTGACTCCTTAGTGCTGGGCTTGGGAAGCTGTTTGTACTTAGGGATTTTTTTTCCCTAGTGAATTAAGACGTGTCAAGTCCAGGGTGATGGTGTACACTTCAGGACTGTTTGAAAGGATTTTTCTCGTATGTCAACTTTCATGCCAGCCTTTTGGGAGATGACCCTGTCTGATCCACCTGCTGACTTGGTCCCTGTTTGTGCGTGCAGCTCTTCAACCGAAGGGCACAGTAACTGCGCTCTGCTCCTCTGGACCAATGGCAGACCAGATAGGTGCTGGCTTTATGCCGGCACTCCCAAAACTCCACCTCCATCATCCTGATGTTCCCGCTGTGCCCCCAGTGAGTGCAATCTTTTGTGTGTTTAGGTTTGATTGTGGGACAGTATGGAAGGACAGATTTGTATAGGAAGGCATCTTGTAAAATGTATTTCTGAAAACATTTACCAAGGAGAAATGTGCAAGCGCAAAACGTGGAAGGAAGCTGGGGGCAGGTGTGGGGGAGGAGACAACGGGGAGGACCAGCACATATGCTGTTCAGCTGCCCTGGAGCCGCGCCCCTCCTCTGGGAGGGAGGCTCTGCAGGTTGCAGTGCAGATTTGAGAGATTTATGCTTTCCACAACAAATGCACATCATGACTCTCCACGGCACACTTTTGAAAAGGTGATTATGGGTCTGACATGAAGGAATATTGCATACGAAATTGCTGAAAGATCTCTGGGTACTAAGTGATAATCACCTTAATGCTTTAGAAAGCGTTCCAATTTGTTTCCCGTTGGCTTCTTAGCAGTTGGGATTTGCATGCCACTTAACATCCAGTCCTGGGCATCCCACATGAGCATAGGGGCTCCCCTTGAAGAAAAATGCACGGCAGTTTGGGGATATGTCTCAGGAGCTTTAAAAACATGCATAGACTTGGCATCTGTAATTCTGTCTCTTGTTATATATTTATATTTTATTGAAGTATGGTTGATATACAATCTTTTATTGGTTTCAAGTATATAATATAGTGCTTCAACAGTTACCCGTATTATTAACTCCTACCCCCAGTAGTGCAGTTACTATCTGTCAACAAAGGAAGATATTATGGCATCATTGTCTATATTCTCCCTGCTGTACTACCATCCCTGTGAACAACTTATGTTATGTTTGAGAACTTTTGTGCCCCTCTATTCCCCTTCCCACCACCCACCCATTCTAAACCCTCCCCCATGGTAACCACCAGTCACTTCTCAGTGTCTATGAGTCTACTGCTATTTTGTTCATGTTGTTTTGTTTTTAGATTCCACAAATAAGTGAAATCATGGTATTTGTCTTTCTCCTCCTGGCTTATTTCACTGAGCATAATACACTATACACTCTAGGTCCACCCTTGTTCACAAATGGCAAGATTTCATTCTTCTTTATGGCTGACTAATATTCCATTGTGTATATGAACCACATCTTTATCCATTCATCTATTGAATGGACACTTTGGTTGCTTCCAGGCCTTGGCTATTGTAAGTAATGCTGCAGTGAACATAGGGGTCAATATATGTTTCCAAATCAGTGATTTTGTTTTCTTCAGGTAAATTCTCAGAAGTAGAATTACTGGGTCATATGGTATTTCTATTTTTAGTTTTTTGAGGAACCTCCATACTGCTTTCCACAGTGGCCGCACCAATTTATATTCCCACTGACAGTGTAGGAGTGTTTCCCATTTCTCCACATCCTCACCAACACTTGTTATTTCTTGTCTTTTGGATAGTGGCCATTATTTAGATATTGGTTCCATCAGCATCATGCATCTTTGCCTCTGAACCTGATTCAGGGAATGAGAAACCTGTTGGAATCTGGCATTTGCCATTTGTTATCCACTCAATAGACTGGCCTGAAGTTTTTGGGATAAAGGTCCAGATACTGTATTATCTCATTATTGCCGTGCAGTAGCCTTTAGAAGACCCTATGTAATTCTGCCCTCTATATTTTTCTCTCGTAAGGTGGGGCAGGAAGGGCTGTTTTAAATATACTTGGCCTCCAAAGTGACCCTAACTTTGAGTAGTCTTTCCACATTCCACACTACTACCCTGCCACTAGGGAGAGGACGTTTGAGCAGAAAGAAATGTCCTATGACTACACCTAAGACAAAAAGACATTCCTCTTACTTAAATTGTTTGCCTTATCATATGTGCCACCCTGAACACAAATCAGTTTACTTTTTCTAAGCAAAGCTCCTCTTGTGCAAAGGGAAAATGATGCCTCAAATGTCTTAGTTTCTGTGCGGGTGGGCACAGAAACAATGAGTGTGTACAGTATGTGCATTGCGGTTTGCTTTTCTTTTGTCATTGCTGGCATTGCATGGGTGAGCTGTATTTCTGGAGGCACATATTTGGGTAATGTTTAATTTTTCAGCTTCAGGAATACACTGAAGATCTGAGAAAAGTTGTGTAAGGGGCAATAACATTCTCTTGGGGCTAACCATGTGTCAGGTACTTTAAGTCCGTGTTCTTGGCAGGGTTGAGATCACACTCAGCGTTCTGACCCTAATCAGCACCCACATCATGAAAAGCGAAGCAGTATTATCTCTTCAGAGCTGACAGTTTATTTTTCTTAATCTATTTTTTTTAGGAAGGAGGACTCTTCTCTTTCTCTTGGAGTAAGTAATAAAATGGTATGATCAGAGATCAAAATATTTAAGCTTTGCTCAATCCACTTAACCGTGAAAATCACTGGATAGAGGTTTGTGCTTAGAAAGAAACCATTTCCTTGAGTCCTGCGATTTTATAGATGACAACAGTGAAATCAGAAGAATTAAGGGACTTGTCAAGGTTACACAGAGAATTTCGGATCAGGTCGTGGAGTCCCAGCTGTCGATCTCCTCCGCTGGTTGATGCCATTGGAAAGCAGTTCTCCAGTCAGTTTGCTATCAGACCCACTCTCTTTCCTCATCCTCATGCTAGTTCAGTGACTTTCTGGTGACAAATAGTTTAGGAACAAATCTTCCCACCGGGATCCAACCGAGAGGACAGGAGGACATTTTTAGTGGTAAATAATGGCAGTTATGATGTTCAATCTTGCCTTGGCCAAGTGGCCCACAGACCAAGCATCTCTTAGCCGCATATACCTACCTCAAGGTAGCTCAGTGTTTCCATACTATATTACCTGGAGGAGCTGTGTTGAAAAATAAAAGCATGTTGCATTTATATAAAATGTATTTTTACAGATATTGTTCAGTTCAGTCCTCAACTTTTTACCTAATATTTTAACACTTGAAACCTGAGGAAACTGAAGTTTGGAGAAGTGATAGGATTTTACCAAAGGCTCACAGCTCACTGTTAGAGTAGGGACTCAAATCCAGGAGGAGGCTTCATTTTAAATGGTTTTCCTGCCTTGTCAGAGTTGATATTTGATCCTGTGACAGAGAAATGCTGAGGCTGTAGTTTAAAAAAAATTCAGACTAGACATTGCTGTTAGCTTTCTAGATTGTTCATAGATTAAGAGAAAAAAAAAAACCTCAGGCATCTATCCATTAGCCAAATCACCTGTGATGACAGTATTCAGTAGGCACCACGTTATTAGGAGGGATAGGATGAGGTGGCCCCAGTTGTCAGCTGAACTCTTCACCTTATCCCCTTGTTCCACCATCGCATGGGGGTCAGAGTGAAGTTTCAATTCCCGGCTGTGCTACTTACTAGTTGAGTGACATTAGGCAAATATGAGCCTCAGTTTTTCTAAGAATGAGGAAAATACCTTCTTTAAAATGTTGGTGTGAGACAAAATGAGATAATGCCTATGACACACACCCCACACGGCCCTTGGCTAAGTACATATTAGCTCTTGCTATTACTGTTACTGAAGTTCTAAGGGTGAGACAGTGAAATAAATTGTATGAAAGGCTGTCAAATAATTTTAAACACTATTATGTATCCATCTAAATCATTGAGTGATTTTGTTAATTTGGGGCCCCACCCATGGAACCTAATAGAGTAGCTTATTAAGAAAGGGAAAAGGTGTCAGGCATTATCTAATAAGTTGTACTAGAGTAGAGAAAGGTTACTGCATTAGTTTTTCCTAAGGATCCTACAGAGGAGGTCCTATTGTGCACATTTGATAGGTGAGGAAACTGAGATTTTTAGAGGTAAATTGACTACCCTGTCTACATAGACTAGCAAAGCAGGGATTTGAATGCATATTAATTTGAATTTGATGAGACACTGAGGATCTTGCATGAGTATCTCTGCAACACTTAAAAAAAAAATAGGCACGAGAATTCCCCTTGATATTTAGAAGATTTACCATGGTGGGTATCAGAAAGTCTTTAAGTAGATTCATCTGTTAGGTGGAGAGATAGTTCTACTATTATTAAAAGACAGACCTTTAGACATCCTTTAAACTGACTTGACAGTGTAGAAGATTTGGAAGTCTCTATGTGCATATGTATCTTTTGCAAGTAAGATGCAAATTATGTACAAATGAGTGTGAGTTATAGGAGCACAGTTGCTTAAGCCCTTGATTCTTGGTTGTGATGTTTTATGGTGAATGGAACAGAATGTGGGAGAGATGACTGTCGCTCAGGAAATTTATTCCAAATTAAATTTGGGCCACATTAGTGCCTAATAACTTTGAAACGAGTGTTCTGAGGAGTCCTACTTCCTCGTTCAGTGGTGTCTGCTCCCCAGAGTCCTCATTTTACAGTGGCTTTCCTACTCCTACCCTTAAAGTCTTAGATACATTTTTTTCCCAGCATTTAGCTTTATATATAAGCCCTGATGAGTCTTGAAAACACTGCAAATGTGAGATTATCTAACTTGGGAGATGGTCTTAAAAAACATTGTGTTCAGCCTCCTGGTGTTCTGGTCACATTGTGCAAAACAGTTATGTTCCCTGTTAGAATGGCAGGAAAAGTTTCTTTGCAAAGGACCGGAGATAGTGAGGACAGCAAAGAGGGTAAGATACGAGTAGGAAGGTGAAGAATGAGACCAGGTGAGAGAGAGGTGGGAAGAGGGAAAGTGTTGGAGAGAGACCTATGATGGGAAATAGACATGGAATGATGGAAGAGAAACAGACAGATGGGGACAATGGAGAATGCGAAAGGGGATAGGGAGATGGGGATCAGAGAAAAAGCAGGAAAGAAACCAAGAAGGCAGGGCCCTAACTCCTCCTGGGCCCAGCAGGGAGCCAGCAAGAAGGAATTCGAAGAAAGAGGGACATATTATCCAGAACCAGAGGTTGAATGTAATTGTAAGCAGACCCTGCCCACCCCCTTCAGATGAGTGATGGGCTCCTGGCTTGTGACCTGGCTTGGCAATCTCCACCCCCTATCCGGGCTGCCGTGAGGAGATACGTAATGTCTACAGTGATGGAAAAGTCATGCCTGCAGATGGTACAGATGGAGCTGCCTCATAAAATGACTCACTGTGAATCCTCACTGAAATCTCTGCTATAAAAATGATAATGGGAAAAGCATCAGAAAGGCTAAACAGGCTTGAAAGAAATTTGTTCCAGCTTGTGTAGCTCCCTTCGAATTTTGAAAGGAGGAGGAAAAAAGACCCTATTAGTAAAATGCCAGGAAGGTAATGGATCGTCTTCCCTCCTGGCTATAGCCCTTCTCCCACCTCCTCACCTTTTTGACATCAGTATGTAAATGAAAACAGCAAGGGAAAAAGAAGAAGAGTCTTGGCAGAAGATGTAAGAATTATTTATTAAGCAGGAGGGCTGATGGTTTGGAGAGGGAGGGCTGGGAGGCTCGGGAGGAAAGGCGAGGCATCATGGAGAGCAAAGAGGCGGGCTCTTGGGGGGAGAAGTTGTTTTGCTCACCTCCAGGGTGGGCGTTGCCAGAGTGCAGTGGGCCTCCCAAGGAGTGAGGTGGGACCCTGGATGAGGGAGGTATTTAGCAGTTAGTCATGATGATCAATATAGCAAGAAGAGGGATTTTTTAAGCCTAAAGTGGCATAGAATTCTAAGAGTAACTATTATTGGCTATTTAAGTCACCCAAGACCATGTTGTTTCTACATATGATCCCAAATATAGCTAGGTTTTATGAGTATGGAAATTACAAGAATTTGATGGTCCTTTAATGGAAGGAAAGTTAATCAGTGGTAAGTCTTAGGGCTTCCACCTCCCTAGTCCCCTCTGCCAGAGCTGGGACTGCAGTGGATTATAAGGAGGAGGTGCTAGGTGAAGCAGAGTTATAGGATGGAGGGGCAGATATGGGCGTAGTCCAGACCCTGAGTAGTGCTTGGAAGCTGGTAGTCAGAGTGGAGGTGGGCTTCGCGACAAGGGCAAGAGCCCAGAGTGAGGTGTATCCACTGTACTGACAGACCGCGCAAGGTGGGTCAGAACTATGGTGGGCATGAATGGTGTACGCTGAGAAAGCTAAAGGTCAGCAATGGTCCAGGTAGACCGTGAAGTTATGGGTATCTTGCTTGTGTAGTTGGAGGGGGCAGAGCCCTCAGGATGGTGTCCTGGATAGAGCAGAGCCTAGCACGCAGGGTATGGGCATGGCTGGCACGCTGGTGGGACGCAGCAGCTGGGAGTGCCCTGTCTGCGGGTCAGAGTTGACTTGGGTAGGAGGTGGGGAGTATGGCAGGTGTGGTGGGGTGACAGGAAGGATATGGTGGTAGATAAGAGTTAGGAACCTTGTAAAAAACATAATCCAGTTTAAATGGTTCAAGAGAATATGATGAAAGGAAGGCCTAGACTGGTGGGGACAAGGACTGGAAACGTCTGGAAGCAAGGCTGAGGCATGATGTTCCAGCGGCCCAGAGACAGGAGGCTGTAGGGGACGGGCTGCCTGGCCAGCGCTGTGATCACACAGGACGCCGACCAGGGAGGGTGTCTGTCTATTCAAGCTGCTGTAACAAAATACCGCAGATGGAGGGGCTTATAAACAACAAATGTACTTCTCATAGTTATGGAGGTTGGAAGTCAGAGATCAGGGTGCCAGCGTGTCTGGGGAGGGCCCTCTTCAGCTCGCGTACTTTTTGTATCTTCACATGGAGGAAAGACTGGAGAGCTCTCTTCTAAGGGTCAGGAGCCCCAACCCCATTCATGAAGGCTCCACTCTCAGGACCAAAGGCCCCACGTCCTGACACCATCACATTGGCCATTAGGATTTCAGCATGTGAATCTGGGGGGAGCACAGACTTTCACACCATGGCAACGAGCATAGAGAAGAAATACTCTGACCTCTTGTCCTTCCCTCCCGTCTCCTCCGGATGCCTCCCACTGGTCAAACCCGATCTGTACACAACAGGGAAGGAGTCCATGAGGTACCTCCTAGGGTACATAGAAGGGCGGAGAGAGCGGATGGGCTGGGGGCGGACAGAGACTGACAGGCATGAATGCAGAGCCAGCCAGGTGGCCGCTATTCAGTGACGTAATTCGCCTACTTGTATCTCTACTCAGAGGCGGCCAGATCCAGCGCACAGGGACAAGGCCACTCCAAACCACATCGTCTCCCAGGCCTAGGCTACGGTGGGCCTGGCTGTAGTACTGGAGAGCAAAGCAGGGAAACTGAGGCACCAACCCTACGCTCCACATGATGATAGATGGGGAGGTTATGGTTCAGAGAAAAGCTTACTAGGCACATCGGCACATAAAACTGACTTCATTCTGGCTTCCATCAGATGCAAGTGGAGGTGAGGGGCTGATGTCCTTGCCTCCGTCCTGATGGCTCAGGAATGCGGCTGGGTCGGGAGCTCCCAGAGCTGTTGGAGTTGCTATAGGGAGTGCGGGCAGTAGGCCTGGGTTGACGGGAGAGGGTGGACTCGTGAGTGCTAAGGGACTCGTCAACACACACATGACACATGCCCTGGAGGACAGGCTGAGAGGGACGAAGAGCTTAAAGAATTAGTTCGCAGGAGCCGAAGGGGCCTCGTGGCCAGAACGCAGTCCTTGGTGGCATCCATACCAAGAAGGGCCTTGAAAACAAGATGAGTGTCCCTCACACCAGAGCTCTGGTTTTGTTTTGGCTGTGATGAGGGCCAGTCTCCATGTCTACCGCCCGGGTCCCGGGGAGGGGAGCAGGAATGGGAATGACTTGCTGAGAACGAGGATGGTAGAGTCAGGAGGAGGTGTTAGTCTGTAGGGACAGAGATCTTGATGGTCAGGTTTTCAACCCTGCACCTCCCCAGAAGACGTCTCTTAAATACATCTTCCTTGCATGAGGGTCACACTTGAAGGAAGGACTTTTCCCCTTCCTGTTAGGTGAAAGGCCTGACCTGAGCCCATTTCTGCACTAACTGATGAAATAATTGACTCTATTATGTGTACATGGGATAGATTTCTGTTTCATATGTTCATATGTAGTGGTAAAATGGGTTTTTAAAGATGTATAGAATATACCTTCAATTAAACCCTATAATCTTTTCCTTGGGCAGTCACAAAGAATATAATGACTGATTGTTTCCTAGTTAAACCATAGGCCACATTCAGGCATTTTTGAATCATGGTTGTGTCTGTCTTGAAAGAATCCCAGGTTGTTCTGTTGTCAGGAGCGGGTCACCTGTGCACTGCTGCCATCCTTGGACGAGACCACGCTCTCTCAGGTTGCCTCTGTGATTTATCGTCATCTGTGGTCATTGCTGTAGGCACAGCGACTCCCTTTAGAAGTTAATAGTTGTATACTAACTATGTCTCTAGTTTCAGATAGATTTGAAATTGGAAAACTTAGAATTCTCAGACTGAGGGGGCCAGAAGTCCCTACAGACTTTCCTGAACCTGTGTTATATGCCTTCACAGGGTGTTAAAGATGTAACTGATGTCAATTCCCATTCACGCGGGTGTGGTCGGAGAGATGGACTCTGTGCATCCCTTCTCTGCAGAGAGCAGTTCCAGACCCCAGGGTCTGCTACTCTGTGTGCCCATCTTCCAGCCTCACCTCATCCCACTTCTGTCATATGCATCTTTCAACCATGTGCTCCTAACGTTATCTGCCTCATGCTGATATTTTATGGCATATTGAAAATGGTTGACCCAGATGGCTGTCATCTTCTATATAAGGTGATACTAACAAGAGGAGAGAGTTATAAATGGTTTCAAATAATAATTTGCTAAATGTCCCTAGAGAATTATCCAAAATTCAGGTATCCAGTTCTTGAAATGAGTAAGTTTCACATTAACTGTCAGCACCGTTAATGAAAACTCAGGTGAAGGGCCATTATTCTATATTTACTCTAGTTTTTGGATTCACTGTATCCAGAATTATGTCTTGTTTTTGCTTCCAAAACTTGTTTAGTTTATACTGAATTTTGGATCTTACTCTCTAGCTAATTATATCTAAATGAAATGAAAAGGCTGTATTACGCTAGCAGCGTCTGAGCGGTATGAAATATCTGGATTCACCCTGGAAGGATGGGCCCAACTGGGGCTCCATTTTGTAACCATGGAAAGGATATCAGTTGCACAAAGACCACATGACTGGAACTTCTGGAATAGTTCCAGGGAAGGATGTCAGTTGCACAAAGACCACATGACTGGACCTTCTGGAATAGTTCCAGTGTTAAGTGTTCTGTCTTGCAGTCTCTGTAAGTACAGTGGGAACTACTGGATTATGTGTCCCCAGTTTTAATTTAGACAAGAGTTCACACTGGTTTTCTCACCTTCCTGATCCATTGGCCGAGCTGGCTCTTGAGTCCCGGATGCCTATGACCTGCCTGGCCTGGTCTGGTGCTGGCTTCACATGGACACGCCTGTGGTCTTTCTGACCCTTGAGCTCCAGTTTGTTCCCTGGTCTTCTCTGCTATGAGCTTCCAGAGAAGGGTTGTCTTGGTTTTAGCTGGGAACTAATAACTTTAGGGTCATTAAGACTGCTCTCCTAAGAAAGATAAAACCTTTTCTTAATGTTATCTTCTCTGTTTCCCTGTGGTATTCAGGACAGTGTGGGTTAAGTATCCTTCTTAGCCCAAGACTGGAAGAAATCCTCAGAGTACCTTCAAACCTTCCCTGTAGGTACCTGGATTACAGGAGCATGTGAGTCCCTTGACTGCCCTCTCTCCTGCTTCCCAGAGAGAATATGGTCCCCTCTGCTGATTTTTCTCCTCACATGCCTGAAGGACTGTTACCTTGCTTTTATTACAACTTTCTGACTTGTAGACTGAATATAGCCTTCTTTACTTCCACTCATATATATCTAATTCTAAAGTATGGGTTGGGCATTATCATGTTAAAACAGTCTTGCTGGAATATCTCCTTGTAGACTCTTTTCCCATTGAAACTTCAGTAGACCTTTGCAAAATACCTATGTTTTTCTGCTTATACAACTAATACAGAAAATGTAAATAATTTATACTTTGATTACTAGAAGTAAAAGTACTAGCTTCATGAACAGCATCAATAGTTTAGACCCCTAATATATGTATTGTGAAATTGTGTTCCAGAAAGTTTATACCAATTTACCTTCCTGCCAATCGAGTAAGTTTTCATTGGAATTGAGTTTTATTAGTACTAATAAAATCTTTGCTAATTTGGTAAGAAAAAAATTCTTATTTTTACTACATTTTTTACATTACCAGTGAGATTTATAAAAATACATTAATAAGCAAACAAACACATATATATTAGCCTTTGTTCCTCCCTATCCTTGGCAGTAGAGAAATGTAACATTTTAAAAGTTAAAATATATTTATCTTTTCCTTGTTTGCTTTCATGCTTTCCTTTCTTGGACAGTCTTTTTGATCCAGAGTTGATCTGTTTATTTTTTGTATATTTAAAATGGTCTCATTTAAAAAACAAATTTATTCCTTGACCTGTGTGAGATTTGCTTTAATGTGTGTGGTGTGAGGTGAGGATTTAAATAGCTTTTCTCTTTAAGTTGATAACCAATTTTTATCAGTATCTTAGTTGTAAACAACAGAATCCACTCTGGCTCCGTTAAACAGACACATTGTTCTGTAACTTCTGGCAGTAATGCCCAGAACTGTGGCCCAGGACTGGCTGGGTGAGGAATCTGCCAGCTGCCCCTGCTGCCACCTGGGCCAGCAAAATTGAGGCCAGGCCACACTTAGAACTGGTTTCCTCACTTACTCTCGAGGGCAAGTGTGAGGTGGCTGCGTCTGACTGGGGAAGCAGTCTTCACGACTTAGGAAATTATCAAATATAGGGAGAACATGCAAAACACTGGGTGACGGCTAGTGACAGACAGCAAGTGACTAAACCAGATGTCCCAGTGCCTTTATCACTGATGAGCTACTTTCATCATATATTAACTTTGCATTAAAAAAAATGTGTAATTCGTCATATCAGTGTCTGGCATGTATGCACTTCTATCTGATTACATTGTGATAATGACATAATTATTTTTTGTTTTCTGTTTTAACTCCTACTGGTGTACCTTACCCTTTGTTTTCAGCTGTTAGTTCTTCTTACCTATTGTCTTTTTTTCTGAGACGAACTTTAAGATCTCTTTATCGGTTTACAAAAAATAAATTGGCATTTTGATTAGAATTGCATTAAACCTTTGCATTAATTTGGCAAAAATTGACCTTGTTAGAACAGTCATTCTTTCCATCCGGTTACATGCTATATATTTTAGCCAGTTGACATTTTTTCTCATTAAGTTTTGAAAGTTTTCTTCATAAGGGTGTTCACATTTCTCACAAAAGTTACTGTGGAGTGAATATTATTGTTAATATAAATAGACTTAGTTTTCCTTTAATTTCCTCTGTTTTTCCTGTTAGGCAGGAAAACTATTCAATCTTGCATATGTATTCTGTGTTAGACATTTAAAAATTTATTCTAAGAAAATTTCAGTTGTGTTGAGCTTTCTAAGAGTACCTCAATATATACAAATAACAGGAATTTTGAGAACATAGTAAGTCAAACAACTAAAAGAAAATGCATGAAAGATGATTTATATATAATTAATTCAATAAGCAAGGTGTAAAAATATCCTGCAAGGGGAGATGGTTCTAATATTGTAATGATGCTTGCATTCCCTCTGTGCAGATAGTCTAAGTAGCGTGTAAAGCTGGTGATTTACAGCCTCCAGATATGCTCTGTAAAATCAGCCACATGCCTGCCTTGGTTTCCCTGTCAATCTACACCACATACCCAGACTCACATGGCCTTTTCTCCCCAAATGCAATTTCTTAAGCTCCGTATTCAATTCTGGGTAGTAACACATTAATTCAAGCATACCGATGCCCCAAGAAGTCTCTGTGGCTTTCCTCTGTCAGTTCACTGGTGGAGCGGATTCTGTAAATGAAAACAGGCCAGGACTCAGTTCAATCTTCCTGCCCGCAAGCCCCTTTCTTCCTTTCCACAAACAGGCCAGGTGTTTTGGAGAACAGTGTCAGTGGGGTTTGTGGAATGTTATACGTAGAAGAGTTTTAAAAAAATCAGTAAATAAGCTCAAACAAGTGGAAAAAATTTGACCTGATTCTAAGACTTCAGAGACTCCAAATTATCCTGTCTTTCCCAGGCAAGCTAACAACTAAAATAAAAAAGGAGGCCTCAATTATATAGAAATTCACAAAAAAAGCATGGTGTTTGTAAGCATCATTGGCTAGTAGCCTCCAGTTCCATAGGCTATACAATACATAGAGAGACAAACACGCCCTGAATAAGGACAGGATCCTCCTGGACAGATTTTCCTTGGGACTTAAAAAAATAAAAATTTTTAAGTATTCATTTTTATTTGTAACCCTAAAGGTCATTCATAGGCAGCCCCATTCCTTGGTTGGTCATTGGCTCTCCAGCCGTGCTAAATAGTATCTGCTTTGCCTGTTTAGAGTACAAATAAAGAAGGTGAGCAAACTGAACCCCATCCAGTTACCTGGCTTGACCCGTTCTGAGATGACCCACAGGAGAAGGTGGGACTTAGGGGTGCTTTTTCTGTAAGACAACTTGAAGGTTTTATCTATTTCTCAAGGGTTTTGATCTCTGGGACTCTCTCGTGATTGTTCCTATTCAGTTGATTCTTAATGAATTTTGCTCTGAGCCTAACAAAAGTGCAGCTCAGATTCTGTACTTTCTGGTCAGAAATGGAGTAGTGTGATGGGATTTGGAAGGCCCTCCAGTGAAGCGAGGAGATGTGTGTTAAGTCAAAATATTAAAAGGCCAAGGTAGGAGCTTTCTTAATACTTGAAGGATTACAGGATATTTGAGGTTGGAGGAGGTTGCATTTACAGCAGGAAATGCAAGGAATCCTCTCACATCTTGAGGGGACTCTGTAGGGGCTGTAACATTCTCCTGCTGGGCTGGAATATTAGAATTCTTATGCAGCCCTTTTATGCTCCCTTCAAAGTCTGCTGGGTCTGACTTTAGTATTCCTCCAAAACAATGCTCCCAAACATTTCCTGCTGGCTGGCAAGGACTGGGTGCATAATTGCTGAACTGTTAAAATCTTGTGGTGATACTGCTTGAGAAAATCGGTGTAATTAACCATTTTTGTTATTTAAAAACGAGGCAATCTGATCTGGAAAAAGGACACAATCCCTTGAGAGCTTAAAGCTCATTTTGAATCTGCTAGAGCACTGAATAATTATCCAATAATCAGTTAATTATTCTAGTTATCAACTCACAACGAAGACCTGCTTTTCTGTGAAGGGAAAGCAACTTCCTTCTGGTTGACAAAGGGCTGTAGGGATCTTGACATCAAGGAGAAGTGGATCAGGCTTTTGAAATTGTGAACCTGATTTCTTCCTTTTAAAGTCTTAAATGATAAGTAAAAAAAAAAAAAGTAGTGCTAGAATAATTATTTTAAATTCATTAATGGAATAGAAAATTGTATTTTTAAATAGAAAATGGGATTGACTGGAACAATATGGTTCCATCCAGGTGTCTGCATCTCTTAATAAGCTTTTATGTTTCAGTGGCAAGGCTGAGATACCACGGCCTACCTGGGGTGGTCTAGTATGGCGGAATAAAAGCTAGGCTACCCATGCAAACTGAAATGCGGGTCATCGGGGCTAAGTCACAGACTGCATGATGGCTTTTTACTCTTCAAATTAATTACTCTTCAAAACCAATTCCAACAGTGAAATTAGATGTATTCTGAGATATTAATTTGTGTTCATTTCTTTCCTCTTTTGCTCCCCTGAATATGAAGTCATTTCATTTCCTCAGTGAAGCATGGTTGATAGCAAAAAAGGAAGTTGTTCATTCTTCTGGGCTTTTGTTTTGAAGGGTCAAGCCCAGAGGAGGGCTTCAAGCATCCAAAAAGGACCAGGAAAGGAGAGAGGGGTTTTCAGAAGGAAGCAGAGTGACCTGGCAGAAGCAGGGATCACAGGGCTTACTGTAGACTAGAAGTATATGCTCCAGGGCTGCTGGATGGAGGGAAGGAGAGAGGACCTAGGGGAGTGGGGATTCTGCCTGCAGCCTGCCGAGGGAGCAAGACCCCAGAAGTGCGTCTAGGTAGACAAGAACGGAGACCTTCTCATAGAAACTCGTGTTATTGGACCATGGAAACAACAGAGAGAAATTGGGCCTCAGGGAGTCATAGGGACAAGACAGTGGCCATCTCTCTGGGAAACCGTGGAGACAAATGACTGATTACCAACAAGCTCACCCCTCTCTTTGCTCTAGGAATGTACGTCCAACAGCAGGGCAGAAGGCCAGCACCGCACGGGTGCCGTTGTTTCCTCCCAGCCTGACGAGGGCTCAGCTCAAAACTGACTTCCAGGAAAGAAATGTCTTTCAGATTGATTTTTTGGTCTGAGATTAATATCCGCTGTAGTGTTTTAAACTGATTAATTATCACCATAGTGAAAAAATAAAGACTGGATCGCCATTCAGTTCCTGAGTCAGGGTTACCGGATAGAAGTGACAGTGAGAAAAGGATTCACATACATTGGAAGAGAATGGTGACCTGGAACTTTTAGAAATATAGTTAAAATTAATTCCCCTCATGAAAATTAAGTTATACCCTCTATGGACTTTCTTTTTTTAAATAAATATACTTCGTGTGTGTGTGCGTGTGTGTGCATGTGTGTGCACGTGCCTGTGTGAGAATACTTAATTTCTACTTTTAGCAAATTTCAGTTCTACAATACAGTATTATCCGCTTAGTTACCATGTTCTGCATTAGATCCTCAGACCTTATTCTAGTGACTTTCATTACATGCATTCAGTCAGAGTGTCAGAAAGAAATAGGTGGAACACTCAACCCAGAGAACTCTAGGAGAGGCGAATGAGAAGGGCATGCGAGGTGGAGGAAAGCCTGAAAGCACTGCAGTGTCTTGAGGGGAGTGGGCAGTCACTGCCCTCCCCAGACCCACAGGGGAAAGCAGAGTTGTTGGCTATTGTCACCCATAGGAGACAGGGAGCAAAGGGGGAGGGGAAACAGGGACAGGAGAGGGAGGAGGAGGCGCCGGAGGGCACTCTGCTAGGAGTTCCGTAGGCGCTCTGGCCTTCAGTAGGGGGATGAGGGGGATGTAGTCAACTTCCTGTGATTGCCAGGGAGGGAGACGGGGAACTAGTACCACACCTCACCTCGCTCTCCCCCTTCCTTTCTGATTTCCCGCTAGTGCCTTCCTTTGGCCAAACTCAACCAGAAGCTAGAAGGCAGGGAGCCTACCAGTGCAGTCTAATACTGGCCCACCTCCCTCCTGGGGCACAGAGCCGAGGAGAAATGGCACACAGTAACTGTAAGGGAGCAGCAGTGGTAGTCGCCACCACAGTCATGCTCTGGATAGTCAGCGCTCATTGTTGGATGATTAGATTATAGCCCAGTTTTTTTGTTTTTGTTTTTGTTTTTTGTTTTTCTTAATCCCTTCTGCTGCAAACAACATAGAACCGGAGTCGCTGGCTTGAAACGAGTTAAAAGTAAAAACAAAATAACCTTTTCCACCCCCACACACACAAAAAAATAGAATAAGGAAGATTCTGTAATCCTGAAAAACTAGTGACTTCAGATACCCAGTTTTGACCAAGTCCTTGGTTTAATTAGTTTATCGTGTCAACCAATTTACTTTTGTTTTTTTACCCAAATCATCTGGAGCCATTTGTCGTAGGATAGGCAGGTTCAGACATGATGACTGTGGTTGGTCTCTCTGAAGGAAACTAGCAGGATAAGTAGTGAACAGGACTGACTCAGGTAAGGCTTCCCAGTCCCCATCCAGTGAGGGTTACAATGCAACAGAAATGGCAATGGTGGCGTGGCTCTGCATTCCACATGAATGGAGAGCTCTGGAGTGTGCAGCACATTACTGTTGGGTACTTTTTAGGAATTTGTATTGACCTATCTGATGCTCAACTTAAAAAAAAATCTATGAAATGGGTTTATATATTACTGAATTTAACTGTAAACACATGCTTAGAAAGTTAACTATAACAAAAGATATTATTTATTGAATAACCTGGATGTCAGCTATTATGCTAATGCTTATATGTATGACAATCAATAGTCACAAGATCAAAATACTAGGTCTAATTGTTATCCTCATTTTATCCTCATTTTAGGGGACGAGGAAAGCAAGGGTCAGTGAGGTTAAATGATTTGCCTGCATTTACTCAATCAACAAGTGGCAAACTTGGAATTTGAACCCAAGACTCTTTCTCTCCAAAGTGTACACTAACTTTATATGGAGAGAAAGTGAGTTTCATCTTTACACATTCTGATGAATTTTAAGAGAGTGAAGTCACATTTTGTATGCCTACTGGTGTCATGATCCCTTGTGACAAAATACTGTGAAGATGTAAGATACCATACACATTTGGATCAGTGATAGCTTTTAGCACTTTTCCCCTTAAGAGACCCAGGATTTCAGTTGTAAAAGGAAGGCTGCACAGCAGTTGTCAAGTCTGGGCGGATGTTCTGAGTTTCTACTTAGTTAGCCTGTAAATGAACTGGGGGTTACTGGCATGTGAAAGAATGTGCTTTCTGCTGCTAGCCTTTCTCACTGAGAGGTTGTCTTGGAACTGTAATTCATACATTATTTTGTGAAATATGGTCGTACCTCCTACTTTCTTGACTTTTTCTATGTTCTGGTTTTCTTGATCATCTGTCTTTTCTACACAAGGCAGGGAGGCCACTAACAAGGGCGGAATTAAATGGTCAGCTCATCAGATTCAAGCATAATGTGATGATGAAGATAAAGCAGCTGCATAATTACTGATAGTAGATAAACACTGCTGCATAATTCACAGAATGTGCGAATAATTGAACAATGGATCCTTCCCCAGCAAGGGAGGAATTTAATTGACTAAAGCAGCGCATCCATTGGAATCATCACTTCCTCCAACTGGGATTACAGGAGACATGTGAAGTATTTTTAATGTGGTGAGAGTTTATTATAGAGATGGTGACTGAAATGTAAGAAAGAGCTGCTATAAGGCATTGGAACATCTCAAACAAAATTCTTTTCCCTTTCTGACTTCTAGCTCTGTGTCTCAGGTCGCACCCCCTGGAAGGGGAAGGACCTGAAAGGGGAAGTCTTGTGTGAGTGATTAATTGAGGGTTTCCGGAGAGATCAGTAGACACATTGAGGGAAGCAGGATAGCACAGGGGGAAGCTAGGAACACTCTGGCTTCAGTTGAAATCTACCTACAGCCTGATTTCTAGGGGCTCTGAAGGAGAATTGTGCCACAGAGTTGTCCCATCTTGAGGCAGTGAGCCTGGGATTTTTGACCCCATATCAATCAGTCATTGGCTATAGGCTGTGCCTGGAGTGGAGTCTAACCTCCTGGGCATTTCCTGTCAAGATGGCTTCACTTGGCCAAGGGCAGTTAACCAGAGAAGTACCTGCCACCACCCACAGGTGCTGGTGGATGGACGTGCAGACTTGCTGAAGGGACCAGCCAGGGGGCCACAACAACACACTGCACTTCCATGCTTCCGCATTGCGTCCTTCCTGACTGTTACATATTGCAGACAGGTCTAGATGAGCAAAGGAAAGCTCTGAAACACTTCAGTGCATTACATGAAGTGAGGGTAAGAATTGTGAAGTCTTTTTCAGTTTTATATATATTTGTGTGTGGCACATGCGAGGCCATGTTGTAAAATATATCTCTTATTGTGGACTACGGTCAAGAAAGTCTGAAAGCTAACTCCTTCATGGAGGACGGATTAGAGAGAGTCTGCTTCTAGTTGTGTATACAGTGTATACGGACTGAGCGATTCAAACTTTAGTTAGGGGAGAACCTATCCTGATTGTTCTTAACCTCTAAGCAGATGGTTGGAAATGGGAATGACTGATTTCTTTGTTCTTTGCGTAGTTGTTGAGAACTTAAGTAGGGCGCAATGGATTTCTCCTCATTGCCAATCCCCGCCGCGTGAACTTTCTACAAAGCAGATACTTCAGCATGTGCAGGGGCCTCATCTTTGAAATGGGTGAACTTAGGGAAAACGTTTTTCTCTCACTCTTTATTTAATCTCTGGTGGAGAAAATTCTATCAGCTCCTTCCTAGCTCTACCCCAGGGGAAGTGAACTGACTCTTCTGATCAGTAAATTTTGGAAGAAAAATGGGTCATGCTTATCTTGGCTTTATCTTCCTCTCTTTCAGGAATGCAGCTTTCTGTAGAGGACGTAAATCTCTGCATCCATGCCAGATACTGTGAAGGGACCTCCCTTGTGGGAAGGACCTGCTGCTCAGGTCAGCTTTTCCTTGACTGGAGGCCTAAATTTATGTCTTTTTAATTCCAGGTTTCAGTATTAGTAACCCCATTTGACTAACAGACTCATTCATGATAAAAACTCGTAGCAAACTAGAAATAGAGGGAACTTGCTTAACCTGATCAAGGGCGACTATGAAAAGTCATAGTTTATGGTGAGTGTTGAAAATGTTCCCTCTCGGATGAGCAGGATGGGAATGTCTACCATAACCACTTCTACTCAACGTTTAATGTTCTAGCCAGGCTAGTGAGGCAGGCAAAAAAACACAAAAATTAGGGATTAGTAATTAGGAATTAAAACTGTCATTATTCAAAATGGAATAATTACAAAAGACTGTTTGAATAAGTTATTAGAAGTAATAGGTACACTTAGAAAGGTTGTTGCATATTAAATCAATATACCAAAGTCGACTGGATTACATACACCACCAACAATCAGTTAGACAATGTAATTTCAAAGAGTTTTGTGTTTTACAATAACTACAGAATTACAAGGTGCATGGAACTCAATGAAAATTAGGTGTAAGACCTTCATCAAAAAAATTATGCTATTAAAAGGTATTAAAGTTCTAACTAAAAGGGGATTTCATATAGTTGGGTAGAAATATGTTAATCCTCTTCAATTATTCATAGAGTCATAGTAATTATAATCAACAACCAAATTGGCTTTTTAAAAAGTGTAATTAGAAAACAGACTCAAAACTTTATTTGGATAAATGACTTTAAATAGAACAATGGTGATTTTGACAGTGTGGTATTGGTGCAGGAATTGAATCAAGCCTAGTTAAGCAGAACAGGAAGCTCAGGACCAAGGTCAGATTATATAGAAATGTGCTTTAAATAAAGTTGACTATGTGGATCCCCTGAGTCAGCAATTTCACTCCTAAGGAAAACTTTCAGAGAGCTCTTTGCCCTTGTACACTTGGAGACATAGCCAGGAATGTTCACAGAAGCCATTTTCTAAAAAGCAAGTAAGCAAACAAAAACTGGAAACATTTCAACAGAACTAGCAAAGTCGAGTGTATGCATATAACAGACTCTACAGCAGTCAAAAGAAATGGACTAAAGCTATAGTTACCAAGATAGATGAATCTCAGAAACCCACTGTTACCTCTTCAGAAGTCTCAGAAGAATATATTTAGCATGATTCATTAATATAAAGTTCAAAATTAGAACTAAGCAATATATTGTTTAGGCATACATCATCAGTAAATCTAAAAATAAAGGTACAGTTATATAAAACTAGAGTAGTGGCTTCCTCTATGAGGCATGAGGGTGGAAGAGGGGTCCAGGGAATGCTATTGGGAAGGAGCTTCCAAAGGATGGGTTACGTTCTATTTCTTAAGTGAGGCATTGGGTGCATGGGTAGTTACTTTATAATTCTTCTAACTCTACATATACTATTATGTATAATATTCAAAATAAGCCTAAGTAACCACAGATGATAATTAGCAAGATCGGAAACAGTGTCGGAAAAATAATAACAACTTGCAGCAGATGACATTTGGGGAGTGCAAAGGAGCTAAGCAGTAGCTTTGGCTGCTTGGGTCTTGAACTACAGCTGGCAGCAGCCTGGCTCAGTGTCTTCATTGAACTCTTTCTACTGGATCTTGATCTTTTCCTTATCTATTATGGATGTAGCTCTTGACAAAAGGAGGGAAAACATGAGTTTGATACTGCAGGAATGTCAGCCACGGAATGAGTAATAGGAACAACCACATGGGCTTTGTGAAGAACTGAGGATGGAAGCCACCAAGGGCTAAACCCATGTTCGCTTTTATAGGAAGAACAGAGCCAGTGTATGTTCTGATATCTTTAGGAGTCAAATGTACGCTGAGCTGCTAAGTAGTTAAGGCAGTAGGCTCAGTTAACATATAGCTCTGCATTGTATGAAGTCTTCTTTTATTACCAAAAACTTCAATGCCTGTTTGCTAATAATTTGAATTTTGAATACATTTCAGTGACTTGAAAGTTTCCCCCATATGTCCCTATGCATTGATATTGTGTGCCTTCTTTATATTGCAGTGTAGTTGACATACAATATTATATTAATTTCAGGTATATAACATAATGATTCACCATTTATATACATTATGATGTGATCACCGTGATAATCTAGCTACCATCGGTCACCATAAAAAGCTTTTGCAATATTATTGTCTTCCCTATGCTGTGCATTACATTCCCATGTCTTATTTTGTAACTGGAAGTTTGTATATTTTAATCCTCTTCCCCAATTTTACCTATTTCCTCTGCCCTCAGCAACCACCAGATTGTTCTCTGAATCTGAATCTGTTTTTGTTGTTTGTTCATTTGTTTTCTTTGTTAGATTCCACATATAACTGAAATCATATGGTATTTGTCTCTGACTTATTTCATTTAGCATAATATCCTCTAGATCCATGCATGTTGTCACAAATGGCAAGACTTCCATTTTTTATGGCTGGATAATATTCCATTGCATATATGCACCACATCTTCTTTATTCATTCGTCTATTGGTAGAGCCTTAGGTGGCATCCATATCTTGGCTGTTGTAAATAATGCTGCCGCGAAAAGAGCAGTGCACATTTCTTTTCGAATTTGTGATATTGTTTTCTTTGGGTAAATACCCAAAAGTAGAAATACCAGGTTGTTTGGCATTTCTATTTTTAATTTTTGATGAATCTGCATACACTTTTCCATAGTGGCTGTACCAGCTTACAATTCTCGAAACAGTGCATGAGGGTTTCCTTTGCTCCACATCTTGCCAACTCTTATTATTTCTTATATTCTTGATAATAGTCATTCTGACATGTGGAAGGTGATATCTGATTGTGGTTTTGATTTGCATTTCCCTGATAATTAGTGATGTTAGGCATCTTTTCATGTGTCTGTTGACCATCTGTATGTCTCCTTTGGAGAACATTCAGGTTCTCTGCTCGTTTTTTATTTGGATTGTTTGTCTTCTTGATACTGAGTTATGTGAGTTCTTTATATACTTTGGGTATGAACCCCTTATTGGTTACACCATTTGCAAGTATCTTTTTTCCGTTCAGTAGGTTGCCTTTTTGTTTTGTTGATGGTTCCCTTCACTGTGCAAAGCTATTTAGTTTTATGAGGTCCCATTTGTTTATTTTTGGTTTTGCTGCCCTTGCCTGGAGACAGACCTCCAAAAATATTGCTAAGATTGATGTCTAAGAGCTTACTGCCTATATTTTTTCTTGTAATTTTATGGGTTTTGGTCTTAAATTTAAGTCTTTAATCCATTTGAGTACGTTTTTGTATATGGTGTAAGAATGTGGTTCATTTTCATTCTTTTGCATTCAATTACCCAATTTTCCGATCACTATTTATTACAGAGACTGTCTTTTCTGCATTATATATTCTTGTCTTCTTTGTAGATTATTTTACTGTATAAGCATGCATTTCTGGATTCTATATTCTGTTCCATTGATCTGTTCTTATGCCAGTACAATACTGTTTGGATTACTATAGCTTTGTAGTATAGTTTGAAACCAGAGAGCATGACGCCTCTAGCTTTATTCTTACACCTTGATTGCTTTGGCCATTTGGGGTCTTTTTTCCATACAAATTTTAAGATTATTCTAATCTGGTGAAAAATGCCATTGGTATTTTGATAGGAATTGTATTGAACTGTATGCCTTCTTGAATGGGAGGGAGAAGGGTAGCATTTCATTTAGAGGTACTGTGAGTAGTTATGACTAGAAATTAGTTTAGTATTGGACTTCTCTGCCCAATATTCTGTGGGAGATGGAGTTCGTCAGATCTGACTTAGCCCATGGGCCCAGTGTCATTGGTCTTCTATGTCATTGTTAAGAAGGTGTTGAGTATAGTATACCCCTGGGCTGGGGTGTACTATAGAGAAACCCTGCCAGGCTGCTTGGAAAAATACCTGAGCCCTTAAATAACCCCCAAGAGGTGATGTCAGCAAGTGGGACTAAATCTTTCTAAGCAGCTGAAAACATGCTGAAGGCCCTCTGGGAAAGATTATGGCCATTGTGCAGCTCAGCTGTGTTAAGTCATGGCTATTAACCTAAAGGCCAACCTGTCAGGCAGCCAGCCTTTTCCTTAGCTGCCTGATTTCCAGTTTTTCTCAAATACATCTTGAAAACTGTGGTACTGAACAGAGAATAGCACAACATGTTTGCTTGAAGCCAGTGTCTCTGTGTCCTTCCCTTCCCTTACATCTTTTGTGATGTATGGGAGGAATGGATACCGGCTGGATGACTGCAGGTAAGGTTGTCATGACAAGTGCTTCCTTGCTCACCTTGAAGGATGGCAGGAGAGTTCCATTTCCTGAGAATTACTGGTAGTTTGCACAGCCTGTTGGACACTGTGTGTGGATGGGGAAAGTTCAGCAGCCATTTGTGAACAGTTGGCACATTGGAAATATTTGCTCGGGGAAGAGAACAGACCCAGGGCATTCTTTTATTTTTCATTAGTTGTCTTATAGGCCAGCGAAGAAATAGAAAGTTCCTATTTTCTTTTCTGGGACCCAGGCCAGGCTTGTGGGAGAGTGATCCTAGAAAACTGATTACGAAATACTCAGGAACTAGGAAGTGGCATTGTGTCTCTTCTCATTTCCTCACCCCAGGAAAGAAATTCAGGCTACTTAATACCACTCAGAAGTCTGCAAGATGTCTGTCTGTCTGTCTATCCTATAATCTTCTCAAAATCATTGCTAAACTATTGTCTATTTGTTAATAAAATTAAATGCTGATTAATGATTTGTAGTTTTTGAACACGAAAAGGGAAGAAAGGAAGATGGTAAATCTGGATCTAAGCTTCTTATTGTTTTAATGTCACAGATCTTTTTTGGCTCAAAGTATGTTGATATATTATCATGCGCACCATATCTACTTTTTCTTTCTAAGTCAGTTATTTTTACATAATTATACAATTTTGATTATTAGGTGGGAGAAAAATTCCCCATAAATTTATTATCATAGCAACAACAGCTTTCTTATGGAAGCATATTATGTTGTAATCCAATGTACATACAACTGAATATACATTTTTCAGATAATATTGTATTATAATTTTCAATGTTACATAGCTTTCATAACCATCACTTAAAAGATGACTAAAAATATATATTCTTTAAAGAAAACAATGACAAATTAAAAAAAATTGTCTTACTATATATGAATTTTTTGCTTTAGTCTTTTTTTAATACCATACAGTTCAGTATCCTATTCTTGGCACTTAACCTAAGAATTTTTTGTCTTTTATTACATAATCATCATACTCATAATTTTAATGGTTGCGTTATATTCCATTTAGTAGTTCTACCCACAATATATTTAAGCATTCTTCAACTGTTGACATTTAGCCTATTTTCACTAATTTTCAATTATAAAAATCCTGTCATAAACATCTTCCTGACTGTGGCATTTCTTTAATTGGATTGTTTCTCTAGGACATTACTAGATCAAAGAAAGGCTAACCAGTTTTCCAGCTTCTGATCATTGTTGCCAAATGGCTTTCCAAAAGTATTATATTAATTTATACAGCTACAAACATTATACAATAGAGCTAATTTCACACAATTCTCAATTTTATAGCTATATTTTTAATTAAATTATTAATGAAATTGATTTCTTAATGTATTTCTTACTGTTTTTTCTACTTTATGAATCGTCTATTCACACAGTCCATGCCTTTTTCCTATTTACCCTTTAGAATAGTGTTTTTATTATTGCATTATATGAAATTTGATGTATTACTGTGAATATTATTTTTCTTGAGACGTCTTTTTTTTTTGACACACCAAAACTATCAATTTTGGTAAATGATTCTTTTCCTTTGTGATTTCTATCATTTAGAAAGTCATTTCCATTGTGAGGAAATGGTTAATGTTCAATTCTGTATTCTTCTAGATTTTTTATGACTTAAATAAAAGCAACTTCTCAGTTAATGGGTGATGTTTGGGGAAATCTTACAATATACAGATATGCAAAAAGGAAAAGATGAATAAAATCAGAAATCCTTCTTCCTAGAGAAAATCACAGGTAACGTTTTTGGTATATATCCTCTATATCCTCTACTATTTATACTGTAAATATAAAAACTATGTAATTATACACATTTTACAAAAGCAGTATTGCATACAGAGTATGTATTGTTATGTAAGCTACATGTTTTTCCTAAATTAAAATGTAACCTATCTTTCTTCATCAGTGACTTATAGATTTCCTCAGATTTCACATGGCTACAGAGCATTCCATTACATATCTAACTGCTTTAGCACTGGACATTTGGGTTTTCTTCTATCATAAACAATTCTGAGATGAACAGTTTTGTACAAACATGCTTCATAATTGTCCAGTTCACAGCAGGGGAGATTCATTGGGGCAAGGCATTTTTAAAAGGATTTTTTATTTTCCTAAATTGGCATCCCAAAGGTTGTACTTGTTTCAACTTCAGCTAGTTAAGTTTGACAGTATCACTTTCTGTATCTATACAGTTCTCCTTAATCTTTACCAGTCGGATGGGTAGAAGATAAGTGAAAATGTCTCATTAATTTGTTTTCTTAGGTGATTAAGGAAGTTGAATATATCTTCATAGAGTTATTGCCCATTTTTATTTCTTCTTTTGCTTATATCCTTAGCCCATTTCTCATTAAGGTTTTATATCTTTGTGTAATTTCTTTTATAATTTAAAAATCTGTCACAGAATGCCCAGTCTCCCTTCCCTTATTAGTAGGGTATACTGCCTTGAAATCCGTTCTTAACCGTATGATTAAGGGGGAAGAACAGTATTACCCATCACAGAGCAACCTTACAATTGCTGCCATTTGCACCTGTCCTTTTATTTTGAGTGTGGAATTACAGTTTCTATTAAATTGTGGTAACTGTTAGTAAATAAGGACAAAGCTACACTAAAGTGGGTGCAGGGAGCTGTTTCCCCCTAGAAGTGGCACTATATTTTTATGTCATTTGTGTGAGGATGTCTTAGAGACCCAGAACTCAGAGTTGAGAGAGGGGATCCTACTGGGAAACAGAGCAGGTGACACTAAGAGGTCAAGACTGTAAATTGTGGGTGTGAAAAGGCCCCCACTATGTGGAGTTGAATAGTGGTCAACATGGAGGTTCCCAGGGTCAGTGACAGCATAGTGGGAAGGATGCCTGGAACAACCAGAAGCCCACAGGCATGTGCAAACGACCCTGCCAGTGGGGGCGAGCATTGAGGATCAAATTGGCTACTTGCACTACAGACTGCTAATTGTCTCCCAATATTTTAAATCTAAAAATTTAACAATTTATGGCTTGGAATATAGCCATCTGTAATAAAGACCTTATTCTGCAATTTCCTCTGCAGCCATTTGTAGCTAACTTCTGATAAAAGGACTGTAGGCAGAAGGGCATGCATCTCTTCTGGGAAATGCCCTTAAAGAGTGAGGATGCCCTTTTCTCCTTTTTGCTGTCCTGAGTGTGTATTCAGTGACTGGACGCTGCTGAAGCCCTGCTCCGCTCCCCTTTCCTGAGCTGGGACACCCATCTCCCAGCTGTTGGGAGTGTTGGCAGCTAATGGCTCACAGATGTCCCCTTCTCCAGTGACTTGTCCTCACTCAGTCTTTCTTTTGGGAAGTGACAAAGCAATTTCAGAGCCTATATTTTGGACTGTGAGATGGAAGTCATGTATTGAGGATAGCAGAACAACAAAGCAGAAAGTAGAAGGAAGTTCTTTGTGTATTGGGACTGCTTCTGGAATTTTTATGCACGAAGTGCCTTGGAAGTACTTAGGAGGTTAGGAATAACGATCACAGCCTATTGGTTCCACTTGCTTTTGTGAGAAGGAAAAAAAAATTTCCATGCTTGTGCTAGTGAATACAGGCTCTATTTAGCAGAGGATTTTTCCTGAGGCCTGTCACCTAATAGATGATTTAAGTAGGCAGAAATTTGACCATCTGACTAGGCATTCATAGTGATTAAGCATGGACTTCTGTGCTCAGAGTTAGAATCCTGGCTTCACTGCTTTCTCTCTCTGATTTTGACATTTCTCATTTGTAAAATAGGCCTAATATTTCCCACATTGTAGGATTGGTATGAGGATTTAATATGTAAAACACATCATACAATGCCTAGTATAGGTGGGTGTAAGTAGAGTCATTCTCTGTAAGTATAAATTCCCTCTCAGCTTTCAGAGAGGATAATAATGAGATATTTGGAAACTTTTCAGAGACCCTTTCCAGTCTAATTATTTGAGCTCATTCTCATTTCCATTAATGCCATTTCCCAGAAGTGGTGCATGGGATTTCCTTACAGCTTTTCCCATAGATGCTTTTTCATGGAAGAAAGGAATCCAAAACGTGTATCTGTTATCCTCGTGGCTTCCTGAACACTGATTAGCTGCTGGAAGAGCATGTGAAGTAGCCCAGCTTTTCTCTTGCTCTCTCTGAATAGCCACATGGCCTCCAAATGAAGCCCCTGACTCAAAATGAAAATCTGCACTAAATTTAAGAGCTGTTGAAGATTCTAAGCTTTATTGGACAAACTGAATCCCCAAGAAGGGGAACCAATACTTAGGACGAGAAGATTCAAAGAGTCCAGTGAGGTCACAGGGAGAGGGAAGAGTGCAATTGAGGGACGGGGATTAGGGCAATAAGGGTGAGTGGTGTGAGAGTCTGGCTCATCTGTCCATGAAATTTATTGTGGATTTTCTTGAGCCCAATCCTGAATAAATAATTTCCATTGCACAATAAATTTGTGTGGTACCAGCTTTTCTGACTTGGCTATGAGAATACCCAGATCATGACGGGTAGCTCCAAGTACACTCATTTAATGTCCTTCACAGTAACTGTTTTTTCAAATGGACAGTAGTTCTGCTAAAAAAGGGTTTGCTCTGGAACCTCTGTGGCATAGCCTGCAATTTTCCTGTTGAGGCTTGCCAGAGATTCCATGGAGTATTCTTATTCACTAGAAACATCTTCATCAACATTGCATCTACTGGGTCACATAGACTGTGTGTGTGGCAGCTCATACCATAGCCTTGACCTCTTGGGGTTCTGGCCACATTTGAGTCTTTAGAGTCACCAGTTAGAGACAACACTTTGTGTGCCTACCCTGAACGTCCTTAGTAGGCAGTTCTCTACCTGAAAAGTTGTTTACTCTAGGAGCTCTTATGCACAAGGAAAACCAGAAGTGCCAGAGAATGAATGCTCCTGGAAGCAGCCCTCAAGCAATGGCAGATGGGTTCACTGCTCGTTTCAGATAATTCCAAGTTATGTTCTACATGGTCTCCCAGAATTCCCCAGTGGGATCGAGCCTCTCAGTGTCAATGATGGCAATCCTGATAACACACCCTTTAATGATGTCTTTCCCTTTCTTGTCTCACTTCTTCCTTAAGATCCCCCTTCAAATAAACCACTTGTACTCACATCCCTACCTCAGAGTCTGCTACTGGGGGATTTGACATAAGATATCTGATAAATGGATAAAAGCAGTATTCTCATGTGTAGGAAGTGCTCCTCCCAGAATCTAGAGACCAAAATCCCCCCGTGCTCCTTTCTTACAGGTATAATAAGCAACCTATAATGACTAGCCCACAGCAACTAGCTCTTAACCTTGGAAGAGATATCCTGGAATATCCCAGAATATTGTATCTCTAAAATATTTTGCTGAGGTGGCTGGTCTCCAAGACTCCCACCCTCTGGCATATGGCACATGGGTGATTACTAGGCATCTTGCTCCCTTGGTTATGACGTGTTGTCATTAATGTAGGTGACCCTCATAAAGTTTGGTGGAATGCCAAGAAAATCAGGGTCCCTACAGAATGTGTAACGTTGGAGAACAAGAGAGTTAACATAGCCCTGGGGCAAGACAATGTGTACTGTTGTCCTCTCACATGAAGCTATGTTGTCTTTGATTCTTCGTAGTATTGTGAATTGAGTAGAATACATTGGCCACTGTGATAGCTGCATACCAAGTGCCAGAAGCTGGGCTGATCTCACTAGTGAACATTGGACATCTACTAGAGCAGCTGTGGCTGGGACAACCATGTGCATAAGTTCACGGTAATTCAACATCATCTGCCACAATTAATCTACTTGTTCAGGTGTCAGACAGTTGAGTTGAACAGTGATATGATGGAGTTAATCATGCTTGTATCCTTTAAGTTTTTATGGCGGTGAGGTATTGCTTTTCATTTTTTTATTGAAGTACTATTGATATGCAATCTTATATTGGTTTTAAATGTACAACACAGTGATTCAACAGTTACTCATATTATTAAATCCTCACCCCTTCTAGTGCAGTCACTATCTATCAACATACAAATATGTTACAGAATCATTGACTATTCTCCATGCTGTACTACCATCCCTGTGACTAACTTTGTGTATGATTTTGATCCTTGTACCATCCTTGCATCCCTGGAATAAATCCCAGTTGCTCATGATGGATGATCTTTTTGATGTATTTTTGAACTCTGTTTGCTAATATTTTGTTGAGGATTTTTGCATCTATGTTCATCAGGGATATTGGTCTATAATTTTCTGTTTTGTAGTGTCTTTTTCTGGGGTTGGTATTAGAATGATGCTGGCTTCATAGAATGAGTTTGGAAGTATTCCCTCCAATTCTACTTTTTGAAATACTTTAAGAAGGATGGTTATTAGCTATTTAATGTTTGGTAGAATTAAGCTGTGAAACCATCTGGAGCGATTTTTGTTTTCAGGTAGTTTTTGATTACCAGTTCAATTTCATTGCTGGTAATTTGTTCAGATTTTTTGTTTTTTTCCTGAGTTAGTCATGGAATGTTGTATTTTTCTAGGAAGTTTCCATTTCTTCTAGGTTGTTCAATTTATTGGTATATAATTTTTCATAGTATTCTCTAATACTTTGCATTTCTGTGGTATCTATTGTGATTATTCCTTCTTTGTTTCTGATTTTGTTTATGTGTGTACTTTTTTTCTTATTTATTTTGTATATTGAAGAACCAACTCCTGGTTTCACTAATTTTTTTCTATTATTTAATTTTTCTCTATTTTATTTATTTCTGCTCTGATCTTTATTATGTCCCTCCTTCTACTAACTTTGAGATTCATTTGTTCTTCTTTTTCTAGTTTTTAATTGGGAATTTAGACTGTTTATTTGGGATTGTTCTTGTTTCTTGAGGTAGGCCTGTATTGCTTTGTACTTCCTTCTTAGAAATGCCTTCACAGTGACCCACAGATTTTAGGCTCTTGAATTTTTGCCTTCATTTGCCTCCATGTATTGCTTGATTTCTGTTTTAATTTGTTCACTGATCTATTGATTATTTAGAAGTATGTTGTTTAGCCTCCATGTGTTTGTAGGGTTTTTTGTTTTCTTTGTGTAATGTATTTCTAGTTTTATACTATTGTGGACTGAGAAGCTGCTCAAAACAAATTCAATCTTTTTTTAAATTTATTGAGGCTCTTTTTGTGGCCTAGTATGTGATCTATTCTGGAGAATATTCTGTGTATACTTTAGAGGAATGTATATCCTGTTGCTTTTGGGTGGACTGTTCTGTAGATATCTGTTAAGTCCATTTGATCTAATGTATTGTTCAGTGCCTCTGTTTCCTTACTTATTTTCTGTCTGGTTGATCTGTCCTTTGGAGTGAGTGGTGTGTTAAGTGTGTTAAAATCTCCTAAAGTGAATGTGTTGCAATCTATTTCCCCCCCCTTAATTCTTTTAGTATATATTTAGGTGCTCCTATGTTGGGTGCATAGGTATTTATAATGGTTATATCCTCTTGTTGGACTGACCCCTCTATCATTATGTAATGTTCTTCTTTGTCTTTTGTTACTTTATTTTGAAATCTATTTTGTCTGATATAAGTACTGCTACTCCTGCTTTTTTCTCCCTATCATTTGTATGAACTATCTTTTTCCATCCCTTTACTTTTAGTCTGTGTATCTTTAGATCTGAAATTAGTCTTTTGTAGGCTGAATATAGTTGGGTCTTGTTCTTTATCCATTCTTCCACTCTATGTCTTTTGATTGATACATCAGTCCATTTATATTTAAAGTAATTATTGATATGTACTTATTGCCAATTTATTGTTTCTCTGTTCCTTTCTTCCTCTGTTATACTCTTCTCTTGTTATTTGATGGTTTTCTTTAGTGTTGTGATTAGATTTCTCAGTTTTAATTATTTTGTGTTTATTGTAGGCTTTAGTTTTGTGGTTAACAGAGGCTCAATGATAGCTTCCTTACTGTACAACAGTCTATATTAAGTTGCCGATTACTCTGTTTCAAACACAGTTTAACGGTGCTTTATTTTTATCTTCTTCCTCCTCTACATTTTATATATTAGATGTCATAATCTGAACTTTTTGTGTATCCCTTGACTGATTTTCTGTATATTTTATTTTGCTTCTTTTGTTTTAATTTCATACTTGCTTGGTAATTAATTAGTCTGCTACCTTTACTGTGGATTTATTTTCACTGGTGAAAGCTATTCAGCCTTAGGAACATTTCCATCTACAGCAGAATCTATCATATTCTGTAAGGCTAGCTTACTGTTGGTGAATTACTTCAACTTTTGTTTATCTGGAAATTGTTTAATCCCTGCTTCAAATTTAAATGATAATCTTGCCAGGTACAGGATTCTTGGATGAAGGTCCTTCTGTTTCAGTTCATTAAATGTTTCATGCCACTCCCTTCTGGCCTGTAAAGTTTCTGCTAAGAAGTCTGCTGAGAGCCTTGTTGGGGTTTCCTTTATAAGTAATCTTTTTTCTCTCTCTGCTTTCAATACTCTCCCCTTATCCTTCATATTTGGCATTTTAATTTTGTCTTGGTGTTGTCTTCCTGTACTTCCTTTTGTTAGGGGCTCTCTGAGCTTCCATGACTTAAGTGTCTACTTCCTTCCCCAGATTGGGGGAGTTTTCAACAACTATTTCCTCAAAGAGACCTTCTTTCCCTTTGTCTCCCTCTTCTCCTTCTGGTACCCATATCATGCAAATATATATATTTTCATTTGGATTGGTCACACAGGTCTTATCATTCTTTCATTTCTAGAGATCCTTTTTTCTCTTTGTTCCTCAGCCTCATTGTATTCCTGTTCTCTAATTTCCATCTTATTGCCTCCTCTACTTGCAGAAACTACTCTTCAATCCTTCCATTGTATGTTTCATTTCTGTCATTGTATTCTTCAGTTCCGCATGGCTCTTTTTCAGCTCCTTTATCTCTTTGTTGAAGTCTTCCCTGAGATCTTGAATATTTTCATGTAATTCACTGAGCATGTTTATGACTTCTACTTTGAAATCTTTATCAAGAATATTGGTGATCTTCATTTCATTTAGCCCTATTTCTGCTCTCTTGTCCTACAGTTTTTTGGAACATTTTGTCATTTTGTGTCCTCATTTTGTCAGGGTTTCTGTGTTTCCTCCTTTATATTAGACAGATCTGCTATGCTTCCTGGCCTTTAGAGTAATAGCTTTATGAAGGAGGCATCCTATGGTGCCCAGAGGCTCAAGACTCTTTTCTCTCCAGTGTCTGGTTCTACTCTGCAGGTGCTTCGTGCAGTGAGTGGGGCCACCTTTCTGTCTGTCTTCTGTAGTGGTCTGAGTCTGTACCAGCAGTGCTTTAGCTGCCACCTTTGTGCTTAGTGCAGAAGTCTCTGCTGGGCTCACTGTGGGTGGGACCACCCTCTGCTTGCCCTGCAGCAATAGCAGGGCTGCAGGGTTAGTGGGGTGGGTGGGCTGATGTGTGGCTCTGCCCAGGCCCAAGGTGCAGCACTGGGCTTGAACACCTGTGGGTAGGAAGGAGCTCATGGGGCTGATTCCTGCAGACACCTTCCTGGTTGGGCTGAAATGGATCCAAGGAAGCTGGGAGAGTCTCCCTCTGCTTGCCTGGCAGCAGAGTCTGATGTTGCTGCTGGGCTGAGTGGGTTGGCTCACCAGCATGCACGCAGGAAGTTGTGTCAGGGCTGAGTTGCCAGTGAGGTGGATGGAGCATCTGGGGCTCCTGAGAGTTCCTGACATGTTGGGTCAAGGGAGGGCTGGGGAGGTAAACGTTCACCTGCCCTTTCTCCTGAAAAGACAGCTCCATCCAACCCTCGCCCCTCTGGCACTCTTTGCCCTGCTGGCAAGTCTTTCAAGCTGCCACTTCTGCTTTGGGTTATAGGTTCAGTGGAGCATGCTTGTCCTCCACAAGCGGCTGGAGTCTCAGCCCCCCAGAATGTTCTGTCCGTCCCGGGTGTCCAGCTCTGCTAGTCACCAGAACCCAGCGCAATGTGGACTTGTGCTCCCAGAGCAGATCTCCAGGGCCAGGTGTGTAGTGTTCCTGGGCTCCTGTCCCCCCCTGCTGTGTTCCTCTTTCTCCCACCTGTGGGCTGGTCTGGGGGGGGGGGGCGTGGGTCCCACTCGATCATGGCTCTGCCACTTTACTCTTTTCTGTGTGGTCTTCTCTTCTTCCCCAGGTGTAGGTTGTCTGTTATGTAGTCTTCAGGTCATTTTCAGGATTAGATTTATTTGCTGTATTTTCTTATTTTTTTGTATTTTTGAGAGGAGTTTTCTGCCTTGTTTTCTTACTCTGTCATCTTCTCTGCTCCCTTCATTCTTCATTTTATTAGCAGGTTGGGGACAGTAGGTTCGGGTGCTTCTAGTTCTGTCATGATGACTCATACTCCATATGTAAGGAAACAAATGTGAATATTATGATAGCTGCTAATGATTTGTACTCCAGTTATACACTCGGGATTTGGAGAAATAAACCAGTATACTAAGTGGGAGATAAAATTAGGATGTGTAGTTATTTAACACCTGGTCTCCAAAGCCCCTACTCCAACTAGAATACCTCATTGGCATTTGAGTCTTCTGCTACTAGTGTTAGCTCAGACTCTATATTTCTTCAAAAAGTTTGAATATTGCCTTTTCCAGTGCACAGTTACCATGGAAAATAACTGCAGATTCCTTGGGGGAAGTATCATAGGAACATTGACTATTATACTTGAAGTTGCTTTGCAAGATCATATCTCGGGAGGACCTGATTTTCCCCCAATCAATAGGCTCTGGGTCAGTAAACTGGATTATTTCTGGGTGAGGGACTTTAAATTCCCTATTGTGATGGCTGATGTCAGTCCTCTGCATTCTGCACCCCTGAAGTGAGTGACCTATCTCAATACGTGCTCATTGGTCAAGTCAGTATGACTGGGGTTTGCTGCCAGTTGCAAATTCTGAACATCAAAGTAATGCTCAAACTTGACAGTGAGCGTTTTTCCACAAATACAATTGACAAATGTGTAATCCATGATGCAAATATAACAACTGCGAATCTTTCTAGAATAATGAAGGCTAAAATTAGTTGAAGAATAAAGTTGGAAACTGGGAGACCAACTGTGAATCTTTCTAGAATAATGAAGGCTAAAATTAGTTGAAGAATAAAATTGGAAACTGGGAGAAACTGGTAGGATCACGGTTGGTCCTTTCATGCAGCTTTGTCTGACAGATAAAATAGCAACAAATACATTTTGGGAAGATTTTAATAAAATGCAATGATTAATAGGACTATATTAATATTAAATTCTACAGAGAGAAAATGCATTTACTTTTTAAGTGTGTATTGAGCATAGCAGGCCAGTAGGACCTTTCTTAATGTCAAAAATATTTATATATCCCTTGATTATGAAACTCATAATATGAAAAGTCTGTTATGAGTTCAAGTTATGAGTGGATGTGGTTGTAAAATGACAAAGCCAGAGTATGTATCCTGTTATAAAAGAAAATGGTGCATGGGTGTTTTTGGAAGGCTGATTGTGTTGAGTCTGAGAAATGGCAGCCCGTTTTGTCTTTTTCTCCTCAGCCTTCTCATGCCATCTTCAAATTCTATCTGATGAGTGGCAGTGATTAATAAATATTTGTTTTCACTGGTAAGCTACAGTATAGTTATAAGTTTGGTCTTTTTCTATGGCTTAATCTTCAAGTTAAAAGCTGGTTCTTTGAGCCTTTGACATTAACACCCCAAACGTGGTACATCTGTGAGCAGAAGGATTAAATCTTGCATGGGTAAATTAGTTGGCAAATGGAAAGCAATCAAAAACATGCCGGGCACATAGTAACTTCCCAGTAAAGGCTAGTTACTATCATTCATCAGTGCCATGCCTTCCTGTCTCCTCAAGCCCCTTTCTCAGCATCTGACTCAAGCCTCTTCCTCCGTACTTCGGTGGCTACTCCAGCCCAATCACACTGCAGTGTCTGCCACACATTTTATCATTTACTTGTCTTCTAATTGCTTCCTAGTGTTGATAGTATTCCTTCTGCTTGCCCTCAAGCCCTTAAAGGTACAGTGCCAAGTCTTTATAAATCCGGTATCTTGGAGCAGGTGGTATAGTAGTACTACCGTTCAGTGTATGGTGCTGGTGGAGACTGCTTGGGTTCAAAACCCAGTTCTTTCAGTAACTAATAGTGTGTTCTTTATTATCTTAAAGCCATTAATATATTTGTATATACAGCTTTTTAAGATTTTTTCTTCCCGGCAATGGGATTACTGGATAAGAAGATACTGCTTACAGCTATATGATTTAGCAAGTTCATTCTATCTTTATGTCTCAGTTTCCTCACTTGTAAAATGGAGATAATAGATTTTCTCATAGTGTGGCTTGACAATGAACAGAAAAAACACACAATCTCTGACAAATAGGAAACCATAAATGTTAATGCTAATTATTGTTTTTGACTGGTTGAAATACTTGTGCTATTTCCTTTTCAACAGATGCTCTGCTGGTCAAAAGATAGATAGAAAGTTTGTGAAAGGAGAACAAATGAAATGACTCATTTAAGAGAGGCTTTTGTATTATTTAAGGTTTGCTATTTTCATGCTTTCCTGATTATCCATCCACATCCATAATTAATTAAGAGTGCTGAATTTGGTATGGTGGCAGCTTTTCGTGAGATCTACCAAAAACATGAACTATGAAAGTTGTTTTGATAATCTGGAGGTGGGTAAAAGGAAAGGAGTGACAACTATTAGAACACCCTAAATCATTCTCTGATACATAGTAAGACCAACTTTCTTCTTGCCTATATAAACATTTTACATTTAGAATAGAACTTAGGGAATGTAGACCTGGGATGGGAAAGCAAGATTCAATTTCTGGGGTCATGCTTGGTGAGAAAAGTGTTCCCAGAAACAATATTTTAAGGATTACATTCTGAATGCTGGTCAGTATCTTACCTCCTGGCAAAATAAATTATGGTGCTGGGCAGGTTTCAAGCCCCAACGCCCCCCAGATGCCAGAGTTTATATCTGATGAGCTTCTAGTAGGGCCTTTTTACACATATTTTAAATGGCTGCCAAGACATTTGCTTTTTCACTACGTCTTTCTTAAGCACTAAAGTTCATGGCTTGATGTGCTGCACAAGTTTCAGAAGGCAGTGGATTTGACACCTTGCTAGGTCCACATATTCCATGGAGGTTGACATCAGCTGGCAAAGGAAGGAGAGAGACAGTCCCATTGTGGGACACCGAGAAACGATTTTGATTTCCCTTATGTGGGTAAGAGAAAATCTCTTTGTCCTTGCCCTAAAAATGGTTAAGGAATCGGGCCAAACAGTTTTGACTGAGGATTTGAAATAAGCTTTTTATATGTATGTATTAATATGTCATATATAATATACATATATGTGTGTGTGTATATATAAATATGTATCTTCTGAGTGCATTCATACAAACACACAGACACGTTCACTCACTTTTATATTTACTCTGTGTTTTTGGCCATGTTAAAAAAGAAAAACACTGAATTTAGATTAAAAAATTATTTGGTAGCATTTATTGGTAAATGCTGAACTCTGAATCTGCAGCTACCCAATAAGATGATATACCTGATTAATTCACCTAATACTTGATTTAACCATTTGAAAGTACTGAGTGTTAAATGTCCAATGTGTAATAAACACTCACTTGGACAGTTGTCAACATTCTTTACAAGAAGCTTGAAGTCAAGTCAGGATGGAAAGACTAGATGACATTGTAGAATGCATGTATAATTTAAATCACTGGAGAAATAGGAAATATTTTTTCAAGTAGATGAGCAAAAGATATGCCTACAGAATGCCCAATGACAATCAAAAAAATTGCCAAACGATATGACTTCACTCAGTGGATTTGGTTTTAGTAGAGAAGGCAGATTTATGGTTAGTAATTTGTGTCCTTCAGAATTTAGAGGCAGGAGGCAGATGAAAATATAGCGCATTCAGCAAAACCTCTCTATAGCCAACTGTTGAATAGAAACCCAAGTTGCCTGAAAACTCATGGAAAAACCATTTTGAGATATAACTCCTGGACCCTTATTATGATTGCAGAGAAAATAACTTTTAAAACCTGATATGCTCACTTATGCACAAAGGTATATTTTTACAGTATTGCAAAAGAGGTAAATTAGGAATATTCTTATATTCCAAATGGCCTGGTATTATTTTATTTTGCCATAAATTGTATGTATCCCAATGTGATTGAAACTCTACCAGGATTTGAAGTTATAACTGCAGCTAATGTATTTGAAAAAATAAAAAGTGTTTTGTCAGTAGGTTTCTGCTTCAAACTGTGCAAGACATACTTATTCTTCAAGATAGAGGGATTTTTTTTTAAAACAAATCCTTAAAAGACTAAGCAGGAAATAACACACATTTATGGAGACATTTTAGCCAAAAAGGAATAATTGAATGCAAGTGAGGAAAGGTATTTATTTTGAATTAAAGAATCTTGACAGGCCAGCTAAAGAACAAAGGACTGTATTATATATTACCGATTTTCCCAGGGGTTCCTGGCTCTCATAGAGTTCAGTGGAAGAGCTCCTCATAGGAGGCAGGCCTGGAGTTGAAGAAATATGGATCAAAGCAATCAGTTTAAAGCATCTCAATCTGCCTTCGATAGTCCAGCTGTTGAGAAAGTTCTATGGCTTTCTATAGTCATGCCTGCCGTTTCTGAAATGGCAGTGGCTAGACAGTTGAAATCCCAGCCTGAATGACTAGGCTTGATTTAAAGTACTTTGTTAGGTTTCTTCCATATCGACACTATGGTGCAGTGGGTTCTAAATGGGTTGAGTAGTGACAATGGACTTTTGGTTGATAGAAATGATGAAAGCAATATAATATTGGCTGTCTCTTGCCTGAGCAGAATAAAGAAGGTACTTCTTACTTAGGACAAGGTTTGGCTTGGCTTCTCCATGCTCACAAAGTGAACCAGTGATTGGGTGTGGTGCTGTGGAAGGAATATAAGCTTTGGGACCCATCAGATCTGGGTTCCAATCCAGCTTTGCCTTTAGACAAGCCACCTACTCTCTTTGGGACTCAATTTTCTCCCTTAAAATGGGGCAAATAATACCTACATCAGGAATTTGGGGTGGGGATTAAGTGATAGAAGGGAACTTGAGAGGGAAAAGCAACCAAGTACACCTTAGTAATCATTAAATAAATATGCATGAGTTTTTCTTAAGAGTTGAGTTTCTATTGCTTCAAAACCGGGCTTACATTCTGGTTCCACCGCTTACCTGTGTGACATGGGCAGGGCTTTTGATCTCTTGGGCCTCACCTGGCTCATCTATAATATGTTTAAAGGTTTTCTAAAAATTGCAAAAGAAATAAAATGGAAAACAAAGCATTTAATACAAATTTTTAAACAAAGTAAGCTCTCAGAAAAGTCATATTATTGGAACTGAGTTCTCTGTTAGTCTGCTTGGCTATTTTTCTGAACTAGTTTCCAAACTTTCCTCTAGAAACTGAAAATTCTTTTTCATTGCATCCTCTCTTCTGGTCCTGATAAAGAGAATGGCTATTTGAAATGCATTTTAGGGTAGCCCCTTGGTTTAGTGAGCATTTGAAAACAGTGTAAGTGCCTACTATGAAATAGGGTGCAGGATCACAGTGCTTTTTTCTGTAATGCCCAACCCCTTCCCACTGGGCCATTCTGTTTTCATTTCCTATGCAATAACAGAATTGACTGTTTTGAAGTTAACTTGACCGGGTAATATTTTATAATTTTGATGTGTACCTATAGAAAACTATATACAGAATGATTTCATGTTCTGCCTATTCCATATTTCCCAGAGTAACCATGTGTTGCTTCATTACATAAGAAACAATGAAAATGGTAAAAAAAAAACCAACAAACTCAGACAGATCTTCCCTTATTCTCTGCTTCCTCCACACAAAACACCTCAGAATTAATGTAATAGGGAAGCTGAGGGACTTGTGTAGTTCATCAAAAAAAAATAGATATGTAGATCCTCTGCATAGATAGAGGATGGTTCCGAGATGTAATACCTGCACCAACCCTCTGAGTCTGGCTAAACTCTTTTCAGGAAATGATGGTATATATATATATATATATTTTTTTTTTTTTTTTTTTTTTTTCTGAAAGAGGTGATCATAGCAAAATGACTTGGGAAAATTTTTAATCTTTCCATTTCTCTTGTTATCTGCAAGTTCCAAAGTTTTTTGAGAATGGTTTGGGGCAGAGCAGATAAAGCCAACTTCCTGTGTCCTCAATGTGATATGTGATATTGTGGAATTTATGCTGGACTTGTAGGAAGACAACTTGAGGTCTAGTAAGTTGTTACTTAATAATCATGAAAGCTTGCATACATCACTGAATTTCTTAGGGCAGTTTTCTCATCTGTAAATTGAATTTAATACTTCCCAAACACACAGATTGGTTGTAAGATTCCAATGAGAAAGGCATTTGGTGGGCCATGCTAACAATGGCGAGACATTATTAGGTTCCGTAGATGGTATGTTTATTCTGAGCCAGTGTCTGTTTATCATTAGATGAGTATTATATATAACTTGTATGCATAGAGAATATGAGCATAATGTATCAATGATTTGTAATTTTTAACTATACCTGCCTAGACTTTTATGCACTGTTTGGGATCTGGCAGTATTCAATATATGGTAAATGAAAGTTATCTTATTTTTATCACTGGGAAAGTTTCCAGGACATTATCAACACATGCTAAAGTTTCCTACATAGAATGTAATACTGAAACCTCAGCTACTTTACACTGGGGCTCATAACTTCCATATGATTTGCCTCTTACTTATAAAAAAGCCACAGGCCTTGTCAGCCAAATTCCAGAGTGACATCCAGCAGTGGATATTTGGATTCAGTTTGGTTTTGCATTCAGACAGTCACACACAAACAAAAAAACTACAAAAAGCCTGGACACATGCATCCCCTGCCTTCCCACTTTTTTTTTCTTCCTCTAGAGTTCAACTGACATATTCATTTCAAAACCACTAACACACACATTCACATATACACCTTCAGCAGGCTCTCTAAGCTCTCGCTCTCCACATGTTGATCATAGATCAACTTAACTATACAGCGCTGCCCTTGGTTGTCATCCCTCCTGAAACCATGTGGAATACTCATCTTCTCTAATCCTGGTCTATAGTATTTCCAAAGTACTTTACAAGCCCAGAGTAATGGCTTCTAATGCTTTGCAGCAGCTGAGCTGGTAGCACACATGATATCTTAAATGTAACAATCAAAGGAGCATGCGAGATCTTGGTATTTCCGTTGCCTTGCAGATGTCCTGCATCCAGGTCCAAAATCTGTAATGTCCATTTTAGACAAAAGAAGCCTAAAACAAAGTCACCCTGCTTTGTGTCAACAACTGAGCTAGAGCGAGAGAATGTTCCCCGACAGGGAGACTACGTGTATTGTATATCAGTTATCTGACCCCTACAGTAATTTTTTTGGGGGTATGTGTCCGTGAGCTTGCTCAGGATTTATGTAATGGAGGGTATTGTTTTATTAATCCACACCATGTGGAACTCTCCAGGTGCTAAGCTTTGATCTCCCTGCTCTCTGGTGCATTAAGGTTTCTAGCGCTCATTGACAATGATGTCTGTGGTTTGAAGCCCCCTTTTCCTCACTGCAGAGGGGGAGACCAAAAGCCTTCAGGTAACTCCACACTGAACCAGAGACTCTCCACTTCTTTTTTTGGTCTCAGTTTGGTATAAAATTCACCCTGAATCTGTTCTGGAGAATTTGATCAGCACCCCAAGGAGTAAAAGAATACCTTTCTGAAACATTTTATGGCACATTGGATTACTGCTGGAAATGCAGGACTTGGCTGATGGGAAGGTTGGCCTTTGTCAAAATTGTATGGGAAGATGGAAAGTAAGCTGCAATTTTCCATTTCTATCTGCTGAGAGCGAAAGGGAAAGAGGGGTGGGAAGGATGAAAAGAGATACAGACATTTGGGAATCCAAGTCTGTCATGACCCTAATACCATTAAGAACAAAACTATAAAAATTTTCTAATAAGCATAATAATTAATGAGACTTGTTAAATTTCAGGAAATACAGTAGTACATTGGCAAAAAAAATGTAATGAAATATCAAGCAGGTTACAGACAATATAATATATACTCCTTAAGGATATAGACCCTGGTGTCAGACTGCCTGTTCTAAACCCCATTTATGCTACTTACTTAGTGTCAGTTTCCCCACCTGGAAACTGGGGATAATAATAGTATCTACCTCCCAGGTTACTGAGAAGAGGAAATGAACAATTAGAATAGGGCTTGTATGTCTTAAGTGCTATCTATGTGTTGGCTTACGCCTTACCTGAACCCTTTGGCTGCTAACCTATGATTTGCAACATGAATTCCTTTTTCCTCTTATCTTCACTTCTATTACAAAGTGCTGTGACCTCATTGAACCTTCTGGGCTGGCAGAGATCAAGGCTGGGTCCCTATGAAGTGTGCAAACAGCAACCCTTTATCAGGGAAGAGAATAGATTCCAGCTACATTTACCTTTAAGACCACTATTGTCAGGGTAAGAAATTAGCAAAGAGGCACAGTGATATTCCAGGGTAGTGGACTCCTAATGACTCTGCAAAGCCATCCCTACCTGTTCTCTTGCAGGTAAGGGGACGCCATCACCCTCAGATCTCTTCATTCAAAGGAGAATACAGAAAGGGTGCTCTCACCTCTGTCCCCACAGATTTGTTTTGCCTCTTCTTAAACTTCATGTAAATGGGATCATGCACTAGATACTCCTCTGTGTCTGGCTTTTTCATTCAGTCAAATCTAAAATTCATATGTGTCTTTGTGTGTATCAGTTGTTTGTTCTTTTTCATTGCTGTATAGAATTTCCCTATAGTGTGACTATATCATTATTTACCTATTCTACTGTTGATAAGATGTTTTCAGTTTTTGGATACAAGAAATACAACTTGAGCATTAATTTTTTAAAAAGGCATTTTAATAGTATCTTTTGTTAACAATTTAGTTTTGTAGCGATGTATGTACTTTTCTTGTTCACAATCAAGTTGAGCTGAATTCGGGCAGCCTTTATGATCTCTAAGCTTTTTTTTCCCTTTTTTCTTCTTTATTGTGGCCTTTACAATCTAAGTCAGATGGTCTTTTAAAGGGTTTAATTTTCACTTCTTGGGTCAGTGCCGACAGCCTTCATTAATACTGATAGCTAGCTGAAGAGTAATGAATGATGATCAAGTGAGATTCATCCTGCTTTGCAAAACCGCTGAGTGATTCCGTGACTCGTTTGGTATAGCTCAAAAGAAAGGAGAAAAGGGCCAAGACAGCGAAAGATTCTAAACTCATGTTTCTCTAATGAAGGCTTCTATATCCATATTCATTTTAAGGAGATGAGTGTGAGGGACTTTGAAGCTAGCTCAGTTGCTAGACACACATATTCTAAGATTCCATTTCTTCCTAATATGACATCAGACAGAAGTTAAGAGGTACTTTACCCCAAAATTAGAGGAGAGAGGTCATGCCTTACTCTCCTGCATTCCTTACCACTAGTCAGTGCTAAAGACACCAGTCTTGGGGATAACACGGTTGGAAATGTATGGTTGGGGGTACTGAGGGTTAAGGTCTGCCAGCCTCATTTTTCCCTTCAGGATGCAAAAAAATGGAGAGTCAGCTTTGCTAGATTTTGTAGAACATGGCAGTGGCCAAAGAGGAAAAGAAGGCCGAGGAGGGTGTATAGTCCTGATGCTTTTTCTTCAGAAAAATGTACACACTGGGAGTGCGTTAATTTAGACCACCTTGTCGGGCCTAGGAGGAGGGTTTTCCTGGGCCTTTCAGTGCTAAAACTGGGAAAGTCCTGGGCATACCAAGGACTTGGGAAAATGAAACAGATTTAGGAAATCGCTCAGAATTCCAAATAGTTTGTGCTGTAAAAGACCATCTATCTGATCCAGTAGTTTGAAGGTTTCTTTTGCCAAAGATCAGCCTCCCTTCCTTTGAATGCAGAATCTGAAATGTAGTTTAAAAACCTCAAACTATTGGAGCAGAGATGCCCTGTCCACAGTAGAATGGATTTGTGGGTGTTCAGGGAAGTCTCCTACTAGCCTAACCACCCCACTGTATAAATAAGAGAAACTGAGGCCAGAAGATATCAGTGACTTGAGGTATTACATCTAGTTTGTGAAAAGCCTAGGACTGAATTTCTACTCTTTTGAGTTGTTTTTGGCCCATTAGCACTGTCTTTCAAAGTGTGAGCAGGGCACGCCTGGGTCAAAATCCCTCCAGATGCTTATTGAAAATACCCACCAGGAAGAACTTGTCCCAGTCCTATCCTTTTAGAATATATCAGAGAGGGGCCTCTAAATCTGCATTGTAACAAGGCCCCAGGTAATTCTTATGAACATGTGGCTGCTTAAGTCCTATCCACCCCCCAACTCCAGGATTCCTACTAGAGAGGTGCTGGAGACCACTTGCTCCCATTATCTCTATCCTGTTATTTGTAATTTGGGTATTCGAGCTCATTACAGGTTATTAAGTAGGATAATAAAAAGAGCCCACAAATCTTGGGGAGTAGGCAGATTATTTAAATTTAAACCACAGCTCCTTCTGCTCATCCCTGCGCCTATCACAGCCAGACTGGAGCTGGATTCTTACCTGCCAAGCCCTCATTTATCCGCTGAGAGCAATATCTTTCCCACGTTGACCTGGGCTGGCTATGGGATTCACTCTCTTGCATCATAAAGAGTTTCCTCTGTCACTGCGGGACAAATATTCTCTTCCTTTGACAGAGATAGATGAGTCTTCCTGAGCGCCTGTTGAGAACCTCTGCCCTTCTGACCTGGACTCTTCTATTGCTCTGCTATGGACTCCAGCGGCTCCTGTGATGGCTTCAAGGCATGAACCAGAGTGGCATGCGTTATATGACTTCTCTGGTCTTTGCTTTTCACTCCATCTCTTCCCAAAACATCTTCTCCCATTGTATCGTATGTTGGCTTTGGCTTTGAGAAAGTCGAGGGGAATAGGGGATCCAAATAAGACTGTCTTACCAGTTTTTCATATATTCCTATGAAAATAGACTACTGTTATGATTCTGGGGTGGCTAATGTCAATATTAATAAATAGCAACTGCTGTGTTGAATTCTTCTATATGGTCATCTTTTGAGTTTAAAATCCTTAAATATTGTTTTTACAGTGAAAATGTACGGCTTTATTCTGTATATTGGGTTTCCTTTAGTTTCTTTCTAGGTGACCTGAACAATGTCGTCTAACCCCAGAGGTCTTCCTCACACCTCCAGCCCCACCCCAGCGAATAGAACCAAACCAAACCAGCTATGGGCTTTAGGAACACGAGCATCTCGTATCTTTGGAGGAGCAGTGTTTTGCTCCTCGTGTGGCAGTCAGTGGATCTCTGTGCTGGTTTCTAAGCTGAGTAGGGCCCCACTCTCATCTTTGCCGTCCTCGTTCTATTCTTTACGCGCTGGCCCTGGTCTACTGTTCAGACTGGGCCTCTAGTGGTCGTTTGGGTATGGTGTAGCTTTGGGTGGCCTGCTAAGGGCAGGACCTTCTCGGAGGTTCTCGAAGACATTCAGAATCAGTGGTGGCAGATTGGGCTGCCAGGATTATTTAGTTGTAAACTGCTCAACTGCATATGGCTCCATGCAGCCTAGCTGAAGACTTTTGAAATCCCCATGTTCTAGATGCTCCCGTTTTTCTGGTAAACTGTAAGAAAACATCTTTGTGTCCCCTCCCTGGTTAAGAACGTGCAGTCCCAGGTATGGGGCATGTGGCACAAAGGCCAGTCATCATTGCTGCACCACTGGGGGCGGTAGTTCCTCCAGGTGAGGATAGGGAAGGAATGAGTCTCATATTGATGAGGTCTTTAGGTGCTTTCGGCCGGCACACTGGCCATGCAAGAACCTCACACCACCAGGTGGACAGGAGTCATGCTGGAAGCAGAGGTCCTGCCCCACCTAAACAGTGAGGGCAGCACACTGCTGCGGAGGGGTGTCCCTGGACAGGCAGGCCTATGTTCCTCCCCTGTGTCAGTCAGGATTCTTCCTGGCTGCTGAGTAACCCAACCCTGTCTTACTGTCTGTGAATCTTTCTTTAAAGCCAGCACCTCCACCCTTGACTGGACCAACTCATCCTCTGGGAACCTGCTCCCCAATCTGTGTTTGGCTTGTGACCTGGCTAATCAGTTAGCTTTTGCTGCTTACTGAACAGACCACCCCAAAGTGCAGCATTGTGCAACAGCATGCATTTGTTTTCCCCCTCACAGGTCTGAGAATTGTCTGGGGTGCTCTGCTCCGTGTGTTCCTCCTGGGGCTCAGGCTGAAAGGGCAGCAGCCAGTGGGAGTTATGGAAGCACACGACAGCTGCTGGAGCCCGGGCACATGCCAGGCACACCTCTCATGTACCCACACTCTGTCGCCCAAAGCAAGTCACAGACCAAGTCCAGTATCAGTAGAACTGGGAAATAGCTGCCCATAGAGGTGGGAGATGGAGTCATTATTTGCTGGGTGATAATCTAATTTACCATTCCTGGTTTGCTAGACCTACTTTCCCATTAGTCTCTGTTTTAACAAAGCACAGATCTTGGTATTGACCCCTCTGGGGATTTCAAATTTGTTGATAGACAGTTTCTAACAAAAGAATCCACTGCCAGGATTTAGACATGTCTCTGTATCTCTGGTAGTGAGCCTGCCAGAACTATATATATATAATATTACATGAGAGTTGTTAGTGTTCTCTGAATTTTCACTTTTAATGAAATTAGTGGCTCACATAATAAACTGTAGCACTGAAATAGCAACTGAAGTCCCAGTCCAATCTTTTATGTTTGAAGTTCAACACCAGGGTCGCACCACCACCCGTATTGGTTCCACAGCAGACATAACTAATTGACTGTGGATTCTTTTCCGCTGACCAAGGATGTCGTTTCACCAGTAGTAATAAATTGGGTGCTAGGATGGTTCCCTGATGCCATCTTAGGAAGCTTAGTATACGTGGATGGCAGTGAAAGTGTGACAGTGTGACATTCCAGTGTTAATACATTTCTGGGAATTGTCTAGGTAGCACCAAACTCAGGTCCTTGGCACAGGCCTACTTCCTTATGGTTCCCACATCCATGCTCCTAGTGTGGGGAAGATGGGTAGGTAAAGTGGGTCAACTGTGTTCGGCAAGGAAACAACTTTCTGGTGCTCAGGAAACCAAGTTGACAATGCGCAAGACTTGGAAACTGACATAAGGGTTGTAACAGCGTAGAGCCGGGGATCCCTCTCTTTAAAGCAGCATCTGGGCAATGATTTGCAAGCTATAAATCAGAGGACACTAAAAAAGGAATGCTTCTATGGCAAAGTTCTGAGAACCAGCAGCCATGGCTCTGAGATCTAATGTGGGAGGTCAGGGACTGTTGGGTTTTTACCCTGCTTTCCTGGTGCCCAGCTCATTGCTTGGCATGTAGTAGGTGCTCAAATATTTCTGGCTTTGAATGAAGAAGGCTCTGAAGAAACTGGTGAGCTGTGTAAGATGTTTTATGTTGAGGATGTAGGCGGGGTTAGCCCTCATAAGTAAAATGAAGAAATATGGCCTATGTCCAGGCTTCTGTGGCTTCTCTGGAGTACTGGGAGCATAGAGATGGTAACCAGTACATTTTTCTGAATTTTTAGCATTTAAGAGTAAGGAACCCCATGAATCTCTAGAGATCTGAGCAATTCAGTTTGAAAATCACTGCTAAGAATCTGTGCCCAATAATTAAGCCTCATCCTTCAAAGCAGAAAAAGAACTTTAGATGTAGCATCATGTGTACCATGCAGGCTGTGGACCGTTCAATCTTCCATACACTTGTATCTGAGTTTTATGGAAGTGACAAAAGGCAAAGAAAAAATAAGAATCATTTTGATATCAAAGGTTTTGTGACACTACAGTTTTATAAACAGCATTACTTTAGTATTTGTACTGGTTATTTATTGCCACAATAAAGATGCATAACTAACCACTCCAAAACTCAGTGGCTAATTCAACCATAATTAATTCTCATGCTCCTGTTTCTGAAGATTGGTGGGTCTGCAGGTCATCTTGGATGGCTTTTCTCTCTGTCTTTCATGCTGGTAACCAGCCTACCCAAAGTAGGTTTTCATGGTGATAACAGAAGCCCAAGGACCAGACCTAAAATGTAAGCATGTTTACAGTATGTGCATGCATCTTACTACTAGCATTTCATTGGCCAAAGCAAGTCTCACGTGGTCAAGGCAAGAGTCAAAGGGAAGGGACGTGTGCTCTACCCTTCAGCAGGCTGTGGTAGGGATGTGGATATGTGCTACCACCACAGGGGAGTGCAGAAGGGAGGTCAATAAATCAGTCCACCAAGTACCCACATAGCACAGTGTTACACCAGTGCAGAGAGTGACAGTCTCACTCCCTGGCCGAGGCTACAATACAACTTCTACACATTGAGAAGTCCAGAGAATTCAGACCTGCTTTGGCACCTGGAAGTTTCCCTGAATCACAGGCAGCACCTGGTGGGGGTTATGGCAGTCACCAGCAAGGCTGATGGTGCTTGGTAAAAGCAACTTGATGGTGTGTTCTGGAAACTGTGGCAAGTACCTACAAACAGTTTAGGTAGCAGAGATTCAGTAGAAGGCACTGGTAAAGGGAGATCAGGAGAAAAGGAAAGGGCCAGACGTTACATGGCTTACAGGACTTGCAAGAACACATGAAACAACACTAGCACCAATTAGGAGCGATGGGTGGCTGGTGGTACTGGTAGATGGAGATGGTTCATTCCTGTTAGTGCGGCATAGTATATCCCAATAGACTAACATGGTCTGGGAACATTGGGCATAAACTCTTGCAGTTGCAAAGGATCTTAGATCCATGTAATACAAACCCCTACTCCATAATATCCAGATATGTGTCATTCAACACCTGTTTGAACACGTCCAATGATAGATACCCTACTCCCCCACAAGGCAGTCCATCCTGCTTTAGAGACCACGTTGACAATGACTTTCTGTGTGCAACCCCTGGGACTAGAAAGCATGAAACAATATCAGTGAGGCAAGAGTCCAGAATGAGAAGAAATTGGTGAAAAACTGCTAATGGAAAGAACTTCTTTCCATTGTGTTGAGAGAGAACAATGAAGGAGAGGCCAACAGAAGACAGACTTGGAACTGCTTTTCCCTTTTGCTCTTATTTTATTTGTCAATCTCAGAGTTAATTTGGTCAGGAGAGAAGAGAACCTGGGAGGTGGAGAAGGCAAGAACACAGTTGGCAGCTTCCAAGAGACTGTGTCTGTAATGACCTAGGGTGTGAAGACATCCTGGGGGTTAAAATCTGATTCTACTTCAAATAGACAAATCTTGACACTTAGCTAAAGTTTGACCCTAGTTTACACATTTCATTTCCCATCTCATGAATTCCCCTCACAGGTAAGGGAGCATATAAGCAGGAATAAGTCTCCCACTGAGTAATGCCAACTAACGAATAGACATGTTATCTCCTACTTCTTCTCCACTAAGCTTGTCTTTGAAAGCTGGTGAAAACCTGATGATGAGTCCAGGGTGTAAGCCTGAAGGTGGTTTACAGAATTACGAGCTGTGCCCTCAGTGGTTAACTTTTGGGGAGTTGGGGACCAAAGCAGCTCTCAGGTTGTTTCAACAACATAAGATCACCTGTCAAATCAGTCAGGGGGAAAACTAGTCAGACTGGTTATTTGACTTCTTATGTATAACCAACCAAGTGAGTAACCACCACCAACAACAAAATTTAAAGACTGATATTTTAAACTTTTCAGCAAGCTATGTTGACATGTCACTGCAGCCTTAATGTGCAACTTCAAGCAGTTCTTTTTTTATTTTGGTATCATTAATCTACAATTACATGAGCAACATTATGGTTACTAGACTCCCCCCCATCATCAGGTCCCCCCCACATACCCCATTGCAGTCACTGCCCATCAGTGTAGTAGATGCTGTAGAGTCACTACTTGTCTTCTCTGAGCTGTACAGACATTCCTGTCCCCACTCACCGCACATTATGTCTGCTAATCGTAATGACCCTTTTTCCCCCTTATCCCTCCCTTCCCACCTACCCTCCCCAGTCCCTTACCCTTTGGTAACTATTAGTCCGTTCTTGGGTTCTGTGAATCTGCTGCTGTTTTGTTTCTTCAGTTTTTTTCTTTGTTCTTATACTCCACAGATGAGTGAAATCATGTGATACTTGTCTTTTTCCACCTGGCTTATTTCACTGAGCACAATACCCTCTAGCTCCATCCATGTTGTTGCAAATGGTAGGATTTGTTTTCTTCTTATGGCTGAATAATATTTCATTGTGTATATTTGCCACATCTTCTTTATCCATTCATCTACTTTTGGACACTTAGGTTGCTTCCATTTCTTGGCTATTGTAAATAGTGCTGCGATAAACATAGGGGTGCATATGTCTTTTTCAAACTGGCTGCTGCATTCTTAGGGTAAATTCCTAGGAGTGGAATTCCTGGGTCAAATGGTATTTCTATTTTTAGGTTTTTGAGGAACCTCCATACTGCTTTCCAAAATGGTTGAACTAATTTACATTCCCACCAGCAGTGTAGGAGGGGTCCCCTTTCTCCATATCCTCTCCAACATTTGTTGTTGTTTGTCTTTTAGGATGGTGGCCATCCTAACTGGTGTGAGGTGATATCTCATTGTGCTTTTAATTTGCATTTCTCTGCTGATTAGTGATGTGGAGCATCTTTTCATATGCCTGTTGGCCATCTGACTTTCTTCTTTGGAGAAGTGTCTGTTCAGCTCCTCTGCCCATTTTTTAATTGGATTATTTGCTTTTTGTTTGTGGTGGTGCGTGAGCTTTTTATATTTTTTTTATGTCCACCCTTTATCAGATATGTCATTTATGAATATATTCTCCCAGACTGTAGGATGCCTTTTTGTTATATTGATGGTGTCCTTTGCTGTACAGAAGCTTTTAGGCTTGATATAGTCCCACTTGTTCATTTTTGCTTTTGTTTCCCTTGACTGGGGAGATACCTTCATGAAAAAGTTGCTCATGTTTATGTCCAAGGGATTTTTGCCTATGTTTTTTTCTAAGAGTTTTATAGTTTCATGACTTATATTCAGGTCTTTGATCCATTTTGACTTTACTTTTGTGTATGGGGTTAGACAATGATCCAGTTTCATTCTCTTACATGTAGCTGTCCAGTTTTGCCAACACCAGCTGTTGAAGAGGCTGTCATTTCCTCATTGTATATCCATGGCTCTTTTACGTATATTAATTGACCATATATGTTTGGGTTAATATCTGGGCTCTCTAGTCTGTTCCATTGGTCTGTGGGTCTGTACTTGTGCCAGTACCAAAATGTCTTGATTACTGTGGCTTTGTAGTAGAGTTTGAAGTTGGGAAGCAAGATCCACGCTACTTTTCTCTTCCTTCTCAGGATTGCTTTGGCTATTTGGGGTCTTTTGTGGTTCCATATGAATTTTAGAACTATTTGTTCCAGTTCATTGAAGAATGCTGTTGGTACTTTGACAGGGATTGAATTGAATCTGTTCATTGCTTTAGGCAGGATAGCCATTTTGACAATATTAAATCTCCCTACCCAAGAGCATGGTATGAGTTTCCATTTGTTAGTGTCCTCTTTAATTTCTCTTAGGAGTGTCTTGTAGTTTTCAGGGTATAGGTCTTTCACTTCCTTGATTAGGTTTATTCCTAGGTATTTTATTCTTTTTGATGCAATTGTGAATGGAATTGTTTCCTGATTTCTCTTTCTGCTAGTTCATTGTTAGTGTATAGGAAAGCAACAGATTTCTGTGTATTAATTTTGTATCCTGCAACGTTGCTGAATTCAGATATTAGTTCTAATAGTTTTGGAGTGGAGTCTTTAGTTTTTTTTTTTTGTACAATATCATGTCATCTGCAAATAGTGACAGTTTGACTTCTTCCTTGCTGATCTGGATGCCTTGTATTTCTTTGTTTTGTCTAATTACCGTGGCTAGGACCTCCGGTACTATGTTGAATAAAAGTGGTGAGAGTGGGCATCCCTGTTTTGTTCCTGATCTTAGTGAAAAGCTTTAGCTTCTCGCTGTTAAGTATGATGTTGGCTGTGGGTTTCTCATATATGGCCTTTATTATGTTGAGGTACTTGCATTGTTTACCATTTTGTTGAGTTTTTATCATGAATGGATGTGGAATTTTGTCGAATGCCTTTTCAGCATCTATGGAGATGATCATGTGGTTTTCGTCCTTCTTTTTATTGAGGTGGTGTATGATGTTGATGGATTTTCGAATGTTGTACCATCCTTGCATCCCTGAGGTGAATCCCACCTGATCATGGTGTATGATCCTCTTGATGTGTTTTTGAATTCAGTTTGCTAATATTTTGTTGAGTATTTTTGCATCTATGTTCATCAAGGATATTGGTCTGTAATTTTTTTTTGTGTGTGGGGTCTTTGCCTGGTTTTGCTATTAGAGTGATGCTGGCTTCATAGTATGAGTTTGGAAGTATTCCGTCCTCTTCTATTTTTTGGAAAACTTTAAGAAGAATGGGTGTTATTTCTTCTCTATATGTCTGATAAAATTCAGCGGTGAACCATCTGGACTGGGGGTTTTGTTCTGGGTAGTTTTTTGATTACTGATTCAATTTCGTTGCTGGTATTTGGTCTGTTTAGATTTTCTGTTTCTTCCTTGGTCAGTCTTGGAAGGTTGTATTTTTCTAGAAAGTTTTCCATTTCTCCTAGGTTATCCAGTTTGTTAGCACGTAGATTTTCATAGTATTCTCTAATAATTCTTTGTATTTCTGTGGTGTCCATTGTGATTTATCCTTTATCATTTCTGATGCTGTTTATGTGTGTAGATTCTCTTTTTCTCTTCATAAGCCTGGCTAGGGGTTTATTCATTTTTTAAATTTTCTCAAAGAACCAACTCTTGGTTTCATTGATTTAAAAATTTTTTTTATTCTTCTCAATATTATTTATTTCTTCTCTGATCTTTATTATGTCCCTCCTTTGACTGACATTGGGCCTCATTTGCTCTTCTTTTTCCAGTTTCAATAATTGTGACTTTAGACTATTCCTTTGGGATTGTTCTTCCTTCTTTAAATAGGCCTGGATTGCAATATACTTTCCTTTTAAAACTGCCTTTGCTGCGTCCCACAGAAGTTGCAGCTTTGTGTTGTTGTTGCATTAGTCTCCATATATTGTTTGATCTCTGTTTTAATTTGGTCATTTATCCATTGATTATTTAGGAGCATGCTGTTAAGTCTCCATGTATTTGTGAGTCTTTTTGTTTTCTTTATACAATTTATTTCTAGCTTTATACCTTTGTGATCTGAGAAGTTGGTTGGTAGAATTTCAATCTTTTTTAATTTACTGAGGTTCTTTTTGTGGCCTAGTATGTGGTCTATTCTGGAAAATGTTCCATGTGCACTTGAGAAGAATGTGTATCCTGCTGCTTTTGGGTGTAGAGTTCTGTAGATGTCTGTTATGTCCATCTGTTCTAATGTGTTGTTCAGTGCCTCTATGTCCTTACTTATTTTCTTTCTGGTTGATCTGTCCTTTGGAGTGAGTGGTATGTTGAAGTCTCCTATATTGAATGCATTACCTTCTATTTCCTCCTTAATTCTGTTAGTATTTGTTTCATGTATGTCGGTCCTCCTGTGTTGGATGCATATATGTTTATAATGGTTATATCCTCTTGCTGGACTGCATCCTTTATCATTATGTAATGTCCTTCTTTATCTCCTGTTACTTTCTTTGTTTTGAAGTGTATTTTGTCTGATACAAGTACTGCAACACCTGCTTTTTTCTCCCTATTGTTTGCATGAAATATCTTTTTCCATCCCTTCACTTTTAGTCTGTGTATGTCTTTGGGTTTGAGGTGAGTCTCTTGTAAGCAGCATATAGATGGGTCTTGTTGTTTTAGCCACTCTATTAGTCTGTGTCTTTTGATTGGTGCATTCAGTCCATTTACATTTAGGGTGATTATTGATAGATATGTACTTATTTCCATTGCAGCCTTTGGATTCATGGTTACCAAAGGTTCAAGGATAGCTTATTTCATATCTAACTGTCTAACTTTAACTCTATTTTTATGCTATTATAAACACAGTCTGATGATTCTTTATTTCTGTCCTTTCTTATTCTTCCTCCTCCATTCTTTATATGTTAGGTGTTTCATTCTGTAGTCTTTTGTGTTTCCTTTGACTGTTTTTGTGGATAGTTGATTTTATTTTTTGCCTTTAGTTAGTATTTGGGTGGTCTGCTTTCTTTGCTGTCATTTTATTTTTTCTGGTGACACCTGTTTAGCCTCAGGAGTACTCCCATCTAGAGCAGTCCCTTTAAAATATCCTATAGGGCTGGTTTGTGGGAGGAAAATTTCCTCAACTTTGATTTTCTGGAAACTGTTTAATCCCTCTTTCAAATTGAAATGATAATAGTGCTGAATACAGTATTCGTGGTTCAAGTCCCTTCTGTTCCTTTGTATTAAATATGTCATGTCATTCTCTTCTGGCCTGTAAGCTTTCTGTTGAGAAGTCTGATGATAGCCTGGTGGGTTTTCCTTTGTAGGTGATCTTTTTTCTCTCTCTGGCTGCCTTTAATACCCTGTCCTTGTCTTTGATCTTTGCCATTTTAATTATTATATGTCTTGGTATTGTCCTTCTTGGGTCACCTTGTGTTGGGAGATCTGTTGACTTCCATGGTCTGAGAGATTATTTCCTTCCCCAGCTTGGGGAAGTTTTCAGCAATTGTTTCTTCAAAGACACTTTCTATCCCTTTTTCTTTCTCTTCTTCTTCTGGTACCCCTATAATGCTAATATTGTTTTGTGTGGATTAGTCACACAATTCTCTTAATATTCTTTCATGCCTAGAGATCCTTTTATCTCTCTCTGCCTCGCTTCTCTGTATTCCTGTTCTCTGATTTCTATTCCATTAACAGTCTCTTGCACCTCGTCCAGTCTACTCATAAGTCCTTCTATTGATTGTTTCATTTCTGTTATCTCCCTCCCGACTTCATCCCTTAGCTCTTGCATATTTCTCTGTAGGTCCATCAGCATGGTTATAACTTTTATTTTGAATTCTTTTTCAGGAATATTGGTTATATCTATCTCACCAGGCCCTCTCTCTGGGGTTGTCTGAGTGATTTTTGTCTGGACCAGATTCTTCTGCCTTTTCATGGTGATAGAAGTGGCTGTAGGCAGGTGACATGTGTGTCAGGTGGGAGAACAAAGTTCCTTCCTGCTTGCTGGTTGCCTTGCACTTCTCCGCTGCCTGTGCCGGTTACCCGCACACCGGGAGCAGTCTTTGGGTTAATTCCCTGAGCTGTCGTGGGAAGGGCAGTGGAGGGGGTCTGCGGGGGGTTGCAGATGCACTAGGTGTGTTTTCTGGCGAGAATGGTGTCCCTTTGTGCCTTCCGGACCTTACTCCGGCTTTCTCCGTCTTTGCTGGGCAGCTGCGCACCAGTAGCAGCCTCTGGGTCTGGCCCGGTTAGCTGCGCGCTGGGAGAAGACTCTGTAATGGTTGCTGTGGGCGGGGCTGCTCCCCGGGTGCTCCACAGTTGTGGTGGGTCAGCCAGTTTGCTTGCAGTGCCAGTGGTGGGGAATGAACAGCAGGCTGCTTATTGCCATGAGGGGCTTTGGAGCTGTGTTGCCACCCAGGGGGTTAGTACTCCTGAAGTTCCTTAAGATTCCCAGCCTGCTGGGCTGAGTGTGCTGGGACGATTTTGTCCAGCTGTTAAGCCCTTGTCCATTTAAGAGTTTTAAAGTGCTTGCTTTTCTTATGTCCCATGGGAGCTGGCTGTGGGGACCTGCTCGCAGTCTCCATCTCGGATTTTACTTTTCCGTTTCTCTAATATCCAGTACATCATGCGTTGTGTGTCTGTGCTCCCGGTGCAGATTACTGGGGCTGGTTATTTAGCAGTCCTGTGCTTCCACTCCCTCCCCACTCTGATTCTTTTCCTCCCTTGGTGAGCTGGGGTTGGGGGAGTGCTCAGGTCCCGCTGGGTCACGGCTTTGTTTCTTACCCTTTTGATGAGATGCTGAGTTCTCTCAGATGTAGATGTGGCCTGGCTGTTGTACTGTATCTTCTGGTCTCTCTTTTAGGAATAGTTGTATTTTTTGTATTTAAAAAAAAAATGGTTGTGGAAGGAGATTTCCTCCACCCTACTCATGCTGCCATCTTGAGCTGTCTCCCAAGCAGACAGTTTTAAAAGCTGTACATTAAAATCACATTTTTTTTGCAAGCCCATGTAACCTTTGAGAAACAAATATATCAGTCATATTGTTCCCATATTGACAGTCTCAAATTTATTTAGCAAACTTGGACCTCAGAAAGAAAGCAGAGACTGAAACTAATTTTAGACTAGTGATGGACTGCCTGTCAGGGGTTATGACTCACATTGTTGTTTGATTTCATGATATACCCCTTTTCCATAGGACCTAGTTCAAGTCCTATCACCATGTTGGTCGACTGAAGCTGGACTTAGCAGGTACGTCTTGTCCCTCCACACGGCGATCCAGACTAGAGCCAGATCCCCGTGTGATGTGACCGGAGTGTGGAAGAGTGAATATTTAAGGGCTCTGATGGCAACAGGCTGGCTCTCAGGTAGAATATAGCCTCATAAAAGTGGCCTGTAATGGAGGTCTTTTAAAAATAAATCCTAATAGCATCTATTTTGATCAGAAATATTTTTATTTTAAATATGCATTCTAAGAAGTAGAGATATTGGGTTTTCTCAAAGCCAGGATTGAGACAGAATGAGTCCATGTTGATAACGTTAGGACTGATTATTACCATTTTAAAACATGTAAGCTTATGGTCAGCAATAAGCTTGGTCAACCTAATATCTAAGGTATCTAGCTACCTTATGGGAGACCAGAGGCTGTTTCTGGGATCCAGGTGGTATATGTCACTTTCTACTCACTATGAAAAGACTCAAGAAGATTTGAGGATTGTGGCTGCCTCCTGATCTGGGCAATACCAGGAAACTGTGATGAGCTCTATTGCACAACCTTCCTGAGAACAAATTTACTCCTGTAGTCAAGGGAGAGGCAGAGGACCTTCACCCTGTCTCAGTGATTGACTAAGAATATGATTTTATGGGGTTCAGAAATTTTTTGAGAGCCATTCCTTGAAAGAACTGAAAAACCCTGGAGCTGGCCCAAGTGATTTAGCAGGGACACTAACCTCTGGAAGGGCTGCAGAATGAGCACAGCTGTTTCCCTTCTGTCATGAATATTTCGAGCTATAGCCTGTGTCTGGGAGTCAATGAGGCAGCAATAATGCCACTTGGAACAGAACAAAGGGAGAACCCAGAACTCTTCAGCCAGAGTCATCACTTTGAGAGCAAAGAAGGGTGAATGTTTGGGGATGAGTTATAAAATTATTGCAACTAAGAAATCTGGGAGGATGTGATCTGAATTACTTTCTAGTGATCTCTGGATGTTGATTATGGTGGGTCTGTGAGGGTGTGGTTCTGTTCTGGCCCTGGAGTGACTCCCCTTCATCTGTACTACATCTACCATGGAAGCCCAAGGTAGAACTTCAAAGGGAAGTTTGTGGTTATTCTGAGAAATTAGTACAAGACCAGAGGATTGAGGCAATGAGAAGAGGCAGGACAGGCTGGCTCATGGGTTGAGCCCTGAATGCCTTTAAGAGCCAACTTCATCTTCTTATATCCTTATGGGCATGGGAGAATGAGTGCACAGGAGGGAATGGGAGCATATTCCAAAACTTGGAATGCTGTATGGATTGTACTAGGTGACAGAAGGCTGCTCGGCTAGGGTGGGCCACAAAGAAAGATCTCTGCCTTTGCTCAGGCTGCAGTACAAGCCATATACCTCAGCAGATTCCGTGGTACTAGAGGAATCTATGGTAGGTAGGTAGAGAAATCATGTAGAGTTTCTGGCCAGCCCCAGGTGGAGAGTCACAGCCCAAATTCCTAGGGTTACTGAGCAAGGCCATATCATCTGTAGCAGAGAACTATTCACTATTTAGAAAGCATGTATTGGCAAGCTATGGGGCCTCAAAAGAGACTTGAGTGCCTAAATATGGGATATCAAGTGACCATATGATCAGAACTGTCCAATAAGAGCTTGGCGTGTTAGACCTGCTAAGACAATGCCTCACAGAAAGAAGGCAGTGCTCTGTCTAGGGCTGGCTTGAGTAAGTTCAGAGGGAACAAGTAGCTGAATGAAGAGATGGCACAGTTGTTGGAATGGTGGAATGACCTCCTGCAATACCCTATGGCGCAGATCCCATGTCACCTTCTGCTGCTATACCAATGTCTGTCCTCAGCTTATATCCCTGTAGTTTCATGGGGCTTCCTCATGACCAACTGACAGAAGAGGAAACACTTTGAACTAGCTTCATGGATGGGTTGTTACAGTATGTCAGTGCAAACCCCAAATAGACAGCTGCTCACAACCACTCCACCTAGGAGCAGACCTGAAGGACAGGGATGAGGGGAAATCCTCATGGAGGGCAGAACTTTGGGCAGAGAGTCTGGTCATGCATTTTGTGTGGAGGGAGAAGAGATCCAAAGTGAACATAAACGCACTTATGGACATTGGTGAATGGCTTAGTGAGTGGTCAGGGGCCTAGGAAGGGCATGGTTGGAAGAGTGGGGAGAAGGTGCCGTGTGGAAGAAGCATGTAGATGGGCCTGCAGGAGCAGGAACAAAACGTGAGGAACTTTGTACTGCATAGTGATGCCGCCAGAGATACCCCTGCAGAAGTGTCACTAAATAGCCAAGTGCACAGGATGTCAGCCAGCTCTGTCCTTGGCCAACTCACTGACAAGTAGATTCCATGGGAACTTTTCCACCTGGAGGAATCATCCTTCACAGATTTAACATGTGTTGTAGGTATGGATTTTCCTTTGTTATGTACAGCAATTGCATTCGTATGGCTATCTGAGGACTCAGAATCTCTGAACACCTGACAGGGGGAACCTGCAAGACATGACCTTGAATCAAGGGATCCACTGTACAGCAAAGGAGCCATGACAGCACTGGATCATGGGATCCACTGGTCTTGCCTCACGCCATACTCTCTGGAAATTGCAGGTCTGATACAATGATGGAGCAACCTCTTGATGGCTCTAGCCAGGATGGCAGCAGCTGAAATGATGTCCTGTGGAGCTGGGGCGATATCCTTCAGCCTGCCATCTACATTTTGACTCGTGTCCATTGGGTTGCATACATGGGTCTGGCAACCTGGGGTCGTAAATAGGAATGGCCCTGATCCCCATCATTCCCACAGATCCCCTTGGGGATTAATGCTTCCTGTTTCTACAGTTTTAGGTTCTGTTAAGCTATAGGTTCTGATTCCCAGAGGGCAGTACTTTCACAAAGGTCATAGTAGAAGTCATACCAAACTTAAAGCCATAGCTGGGACTGGTCATTTGGGATTCCTCCTGACAGGAGAAGAAGAGACAAAACAGGAATTAGAAGTAATTGACCTTGGTGATCATGAGGAAATGGGCTCCTGCTAAGTCCTGGTGGCAGGGAGGAAATGTTTTCTGTTCAGATGATGGCTGTGGCATCCCTTCTATTTCCTATTCTAATTGTAAACAGGTAATTATAGCAGCCCTGATCTGATAAAAACATGATAAAGAGGCTCAGATTCTTCAGGGACAGTCTAACCCATCCATCAGTCAAATCACCTAGAGCCGCAGAAGTCTAGTGGCGGGTGTAAAGCTCTGTAATGGCAATAGATGAGGGTGATGAATTGGTGAGTATCAGTTCTGGCTCAGGACTAACTCAACAGCTGAGACTGTACTTCCTCAAACTCATCTTCCTCTTAGAAGTTTCCCTAGAAATGCTGACTAACCAGACTCCTGGAGAAGCTGTGTCAGGAAGGATGAACATTAAATAGAAACACAAGGTTCTGAGCAGTACAAGCAGCAGGTTGCATGAGTTGCTGGTGGGACCCTGCCTAGATCCTCTTTCTGGAGCCAGGGCACCTATCTCCAGATGCTTTAAGTGTTGGCTGTTTAGGGCTCACAATGTCATTCATACCCAGAGAAACTTCCCATGAGATGGGAGATGATGCATCTCTTCCTTCCAGAAAGGGCAGCCCACACACAGCCAAAGACTGCCCGATATTGTAGCACTTGTTGGTGTCCGGCCCAGATTTGTTCTGAGTTACTTCTTGCTCCAGGGCTGCCAATGGCATTAAGCTGAAATTTGACAGCTGAAAACACATATTTGCTTAGCTGCTTCTCCTGCCCCATCCTGCTCTCCCAATTCCCTCACAGATTTCTCCTGAGATGCCACAAGAATCCCCCTTTTCCTTTTGCTTTTCGGAACCCCAACCTAAGACAGGTTGACAATAGAAGAGATTTCTGGGGGACAGGCAGCTCTTCCGCGTGAGCTCAGACAATACTGTGCAGACTCCCCGAGGCGTGTGTGCGTGTGCTTGCCCGTACCTAAAACACATAGACTCCAAGGCAGGTGACTCTCTTTTAACACTGACTCTGGGATACAGCCCTGGCCTCACCAAGTAGTATCTTTCTAAAATTCAAACCCAGTAGGGTGGGGAAATGGATCCTTGCTTCCTCCACCTGGCATCTTCTGGAATAATGTGATGACTCCCTGTGGACTCCCTGCTCTTTAGACGCCTCAGGCTACCCTTGTCAGCTTGAGAACAGGGGGGCAGTGGGTGGACAACACCTGGTGAATAAATTTACACACTGAAATAATGGTTTCCATGTTGGTTTATCATAATTAACTAAACAGGCTAGAGTTAAGTTTCATGTGTAAAAAGAACTTGTGAGGAACTCTTGACAAGAGGTGAAGGTTGATGAGGGCAGTTAAGGTTTATAAAACCTTTTGGTTCCTGCTTGGGTTTTGTGTTTCTTTCTCATTCTCCTCTTTCCCCTCCATCCTTTATACTGTTCACACTTCCTCTTTGTCTCTATTCTCATAAAATCCTTTTGTGTCCTGTTTGTGTTTTCCAGTATCCCTGCAAACTTCACTTCCCAGCATGTGTGTGTGTGATAAGAAAAATAGTAACATTGACAGATTATGTTATTGCATGTGTAATTTGAAAATTACATCTGCAGACGTGTCTCTGATCTTGAAAGAAAAAAAAATTATGGTTTTGCTACATCTCCAGCAAAAGAGATTTAGCAAATAAACGGCCTGGCAGGTGGTGGGAACTAAGAAAGTATAGCACAATGGAGGATGCCACATCCTTACCTGGGAGGGAGCATCTCAGCAGCTTGTCTAGGGTGGGAGGGAGCGTGCTGTAAAAACATTCCTTGTTGTGAAAATTGACCTTGCTCTTCTCAGTTAAGAGTCTACCATATTTAGTGAGAGAACAAAGGACTTTATTCTGGTGTCTGGGCCAGAGTTTGGTATTTTGAAACTTCACAGTTCACATTGCTGGCTAGGGATGTGCTATTTTCTTATGTATATACAGTGATGGCCCCGTGAAAATTTGCAATAAAATGGGTGACTTCTGGAGATCTGCTTGTAGGAGATTCTGCCTTTGTGATTCTGTACCTAGTCAGCCCAAAGCACTGAGAGAATTAAGCTGTTTTTTTTTTCTTGACAGACTAATTTTTTTCTTGGTAATGATTCATTATATCTTCTCATTCAAGACTTCCCTCAGGACCACAAGCTTTAAACAATTAAGATCCATCTTTGCAGGTGCCAGTGGGACCCTTGTTTCTCTGTTAAAGTCTTTCAGGGATTGGATCTCCTTAACTGAGTTAAGTAACTACCTTTTCATTGTGTGAACTCTCCATGCCTGCTGAGTTTTCCTAGAGGGAGTTTTTATGTGTAATATAACCTGGGGTTCTGTAACCTTTGCTCATGTTTCAGGCCCAGTTTATTCTGACATGGGAGGCTTCATTCCAGGGTTTTTCTGTCAGACTGGATATATGCTGCTGACTTCTACAGACTGCCCTTAGGTGTTTTTGGGTAGAAGATGGACATATTTGGTGTACTTGGTCATCTGAAGTGTTCCCAGTTCCCATCAAACACTAGATGCTCTATAAATAAGTGGGTATGGAAGTTCTACTTGCTGATAAAACAATTATCAATAATAGTTAATATCCTGCTTCAGAGATCAAGTTCCTAAAAGTAATGCAGTTTTTAGAGCTTAAGAATTATAGGACAATGGAATCTCTTTGCTTATTCCCCATAACTTTTCTTTATTATAACTTTTATTAGAGAAATTCTCAAACTCAATTTGCGATTTTGATGGATTTAGGGAAATCAATATTCAGAAACAGATCAAAGAGAAAACCTTCCTCTAGCCTATTATTCAGAAACCAAATTAGCTGCTTCTGATGTGATCTCACCTGCCAGTACAGCCCTTTCCCCAGCCTTCCCTTCCTATACCCGCTCTGCTCAGGTGTGCTTATTCACAGCCACCATCTTTGGTCGGGGATGCTGGCCTCTGCTTCCACCGTCATTCACTCTGCCTAACCTGCCTGCCCTTTGAGAGTCAGCTCACCTCCTTGCCTTTACCATAAGGACCTGCCTGATCATTCTAGCCCACCTAATTTATTCTCTCTGGACTCCTGTTGTATGTGTTGTTCTACACGGTTTAGGTATGGCATGTTCTCTAACAATTTTGCATTGATCTAAATTTTTCAAGCCATTATATCTAGTAATAGCAGTGACAATGTATTAAGTACCACTAGGTGTTAAGTATATTAAATACAGATATCACCTCTAAGTTTCATGATAACTCTGCAAAGAATATTATTACCCCATTTTAGAGTTGAGAAGGGAGAGCTTCAGCGTGGTTAATCATTTACCCATGTGGCAAAGCCTGACTTGGCCCCCAGGACTGTCTGATTCTATCTTCATGTTCTCAACACTTGCGTCAGTCCTGCTTCTCAAGGGCAGACACTGCATTGAATATTTCTCTTTTAGTTTCACATTATTCATTATACAGTTGGGTACAGAAGAGATGACACATAAATTCTGGAATAGTTCTGTAGTTGGCTTTATGTAACATTTTGTGTTTTCTGGTGATGTTTCAACATGAATGTTTAAGAATGAATCTTCTGTTTAGCATTCATTGAGCATCATGTCCATGCCAAGTCCTGTGCTTGGTGCTGTGGGTTCAGAGATGAGCGAGATGGAATCCTCACCTTTTAGGTGCTTACAAACCAACTGTGTGTTCTGGTACTTGGTAGAATTCTGCTGGTCTGCCATATGGAAGGATTGCCCTTAGGTCTTATTCCCAGGCCTGGGTTTGGATTTGTGCACATGCAGCCATTCTCTCCCAACTTCATGATAAACATGAATTTTTGTGATGACTAGCCAGATTCAACTTGTAGCAAACAGACAAGAAATAGAGCGTTTACGTGGATAGAAGGACCCGTAGAAATTTAAACCAACTAAGCAGCCACATATAATGAATACTTTGCATTTTTGAGATGTATCCCTGTAGTGGTATGCATGATGGGAATTTGGGTGAGTTGGCCAGGAAGTCATTTCCAATTTTCTTTACACAAAATAGAAGCACAAACTACTTTGCAAGGGTAGTATTTTAAGGATTTTTGTTCAGTGAAATCTTTACTGGTCTTTCAAAATTCCTTAACTTTTTGAACCCTTAGGAAATTTTTTGGCTGATGTTTATAAAACCTTTGTTGCTCTGCCTCTTTTGAGAATAAAATGCTGAAGATCTATGAAACACATTTTTTTTCTCTTTAAAACTCAAGACCTTTAAAATTTCCAGCTACATTCCTAGATATATTCTGTGTGCTTTGTGACATCCAAATAGAGAAGTGGAAAGCTACATTCCAGTGCAAAATGAATAGTATATGAAATTAACTTTCCACACAATATTCTTTAAAATGGGCATTCTTTTAAGGAAATTCTAAACCTCAGAATATCTAAGCGATACCAGTTAAGACTACATATTTCATTTATGTAAATATTTCTATGAAATGATTGCCTTTTAAATATTTAATCTACTATTTCACATTAGGAAAAAAATTGAATGAACTCTGGCTTTTTAGGAGAAAATATGTATATATGTTCCTCCATGCCTTTGAATACATTTTGATAACTTTCTCATCTGTTTACTCATTGTTTATATTTATAATTTTTTCATCATTATTTATTTCCAGGTTTATTGAGATATTACTGATATATATAACCTTGTGTAAGTTAGAGGCAAACCAAGTGTTGATTTAATACACTTGTAGATTGCAAAATGATTTCCACCCTAGTGTCAGCTAGCACTTTCATCACATCACATCATAACCATTTGTTTTCTATGGTGAGAATTCTTGATGTCTACTCTTTTAGCAATTTTCACGTGTGTGATAGAGTATTATTAACTATAATCACCATGCTGTACATTAGATATCTCGGACTTATTCATCTTATAACTGTAAGTTTGTACCCTTTGATCAACATGTCCCTATTTCTCCTACCCCTCAGTCCTTTGCAACCACCGTTTTTCCCTCTGTTTCTATGAGTCTTGCTTTTCTTGATTCCACATATAAGAGATATCATTCAATATTTGTCTTTCTCTATCTCACTTATTAGACTTAGCATATTGCTCTCAAATTTCATTCATGTTGTTGCAAATAGGATTTTCTTCCTCCTCATTGCTGAATGAAATTCCATCATATATTTAGATACATGATATGAGATGTATATACATATAAGCATATATATCTCACATATGTGTGTGTGTGTGTGTGTACATAGAAATCTCACATTTTATCCATCCATCTGTTGATGGACACTTAGGTTGCTTCCGTATCTTGGTTATTATGAATAATGCTGCAGTGAACATGGGGGTGTAGATATCTCTTCTAGATCCTGTTTCCATTTTTTTTGGATATATACCCAGAAGTGGAACTGCTAGATCATAGTTGTATTTTTAATGTTTTGAAGAACCTCTGTGTTGTTTGCCATAGTGGCTGCACCAATTTATATTACTATCAACAGTGCATAAGGGATCCCTTTTCTCCACATCCTACCAACACTTGTTATCTCTTGTCTTTTTGATGATAGAAATTCTAGTAGGTATGAGGTGATATCCCCTTGAGGCTTTGATTTGCATTTTCCTGGTGATTAGTGACCATTTCATGTATCTGTTGGCCATCTGTATGCCTTCTTGGGAAAAATTTCTCTTCAGTTCCTCTGCCTATTTTTAAATTGGATTGTTGTTTTTTTGCTGTTAAGTTGTATGGGTTCTTTATCTCTTCCAGATATTAATTCCTTATCAGACATATCACTTGCAAATATATTCTCCTGTTCTATAGGTTGCTTTTTCATTTCGTTGATGGTTTTCTTGCTATGTAGAAGCTTTTTAGTTTAATGTATACCACTTACTAATTTTTGCCTTTGTTGTTTATGCTTTTGGTGTCATATCTAAAAAAAAATCATTGCTAAGACAAGACTAATGTCAATGAGCTTTTCCCCAGGGTTTTCTTCTAGAAGTTTTACAATTTCAGTTCTTGCATTTGTCTTTAATCCATTTCAAGATAATTTTTGTGAGTTGTGTACGAAAGGGGTCGAATTTCATTCTTCTTCATGTGGTAATCCAGTTTTCCCAGCACCATTTATCAAAGAGACTATCCTTCCCCCTTTGAATGTTCTTAGCTGCTTTGTCTAATATGAATTGACCATATATGGGAAGGCTCATTTATGGTATCTCAGTTCTGTTTCACTGGGGAGACTCTATGTATTTTGAGTGTACCATGGTACTCCTGAAAGTTCTTCACGATATGTAGATGTATGTAGAATGTACAAACCATGGACTTAATTAAGAGACAAAGTTGAAGTACTTTATTTTCTGTCATTTGTATATCATCACGCAGGGCATTTTATGTTGTGACTCTGTTCACTTCTTTTAGTTTCTGGCTTGTAACCAACAAGATATTCTTTCAAATTTGTCCTCTTTTGTTATTGAGGTGAAAGATTTTTCCCTCTCACTTACCTGAGTCTGAGTCTTCCTATAAGAAAGTTGCAGTCATGCCATGAAAAATGCCTGTAGCACAGACATATGCAAAGTATTACCACTCTGCTTTAATCACCAGAGCAGAGTCACTCCATGAATAATCTGAGCCACAAGCGTCCTGTTGAAAACAAGACCTCTGGGTTGTGAGTCATCTGTTCTTTCTATGACAGGTGTTAGGGTCAAAGAACTCTGGATCTTACTATGGTTTGTAGAAAGGCCAGGCAGCCATAGAAGTCCCCGGCTATTGCAGTCACCACACTGTCATTAGACAAACATTTACTTGAGGTGGCTGTATACTGGGCTAGAGAGCTTGCCTTTCTGCAGACTGGGATTTAGGTTCTGTCTGGAGTATTTCATGCGGAAGCAACTGTTGATGGATTCTAGTCTATCAGAGCTACACCTTTTATCTGAATCACAAAACCACCAGGCATTTTGACTTGCCTGTAAACCTGTCAAGTTCTCTTTTATGGTGAGCCAGGTATGGGCCAAGTTTGGAAAGGCCCGTTCTGCTGCTGCTCAGATCCCACATTCGATTTGGTGAATCTTGCTGACATTAACATTAACAATTGTCATATTGTATGTAAGTGAGAAAAAAAGACTATAGTACAATATTATTGTTTGAGAGAAAGGTAGTATGAATACATGAAATAATGATTAAAAATGATGTAACCATGGCTGAAAATATCATTCATTAACTCACGTGTTCCTTTGTCCTTCACTCATTCATTCAAACCATCCTGATTCGTAGCAATCTGGAGGCTTATGGTAAGATACAATGCTAGTTTATAAGTGGCAATATTGATTGATTTTCTAGGTGTAGATACCTCAGAAATCCCTGAGGATGCTTAAAGTTTCTCTCTGAAGATATAAAATGGATATGAAAATAATGCAGGATAGTTTCTTGAAATGGCATTTTTTTCTCTTTCTCATTAACAGACTGAAAGAGAGTAAAAAAGCAATGATTCCATCCTCTTGCAACCATGGGCAATGTCTGTTTTCTGACCTCCCTTGTCTCCAGAGAATTAATAGCTTCTTTTGATTAATGTGGCCAGCTAGAGAGAGCCCCCACCAAGAAGCCTGAGGACTTCTGAGGAGGAGGCTGGAATTTCCTGTGACATGGTGAATAAGAAGTGTGGCCATTCTCTGAGCTGACCTGGGCCCCCTCCTGTACCACGCCACAGCAACAGAAGGCCCACTGAAGCGGGGATAGCAGTGTGAATGTCTGGGACAGAACACTAATTAATGTTTGTCCCCAGGAAGAGGACCTGGGGGTACAGGGAGAGGCGACACTGCAAGCAGAACACCTGCCTCCTTCAGATGGATGGTGTTTGCTCAGACAAGGTACTTCAGGGTGGCTGACAAGATGCTTCTTCAAGAATAGAGGACCTTCTCCACATTTCCCGTACTAGAGGTTGTCCCAGGATCCCAAAGATGGAAAGGTTCACAACAGATTAAAAGAATAGGGTTTCCACTCGTCCTGCTAAGAGTGAGCATGGTGAGATTCAACTGTGTTTTGAGTAGCTCTTCTGTGACTTTCCTGTGTGCGTATGTTACATGGGATCTTGTTAAAATGCAGGTTCTGATTTAGTGGGTCTGGGTGGGGCCCCAAATCCTGCAGCTTTAACTAGCTCTCAGGTAATACAAATGCTTTGGCTTATGTGTCACATTTTGAGTAGAAAGGTATAGAAAAATAAATAATCATAGCATTTTTTCACATTGGAATATTTAGGAATAAATATATATATACACACACACATGTAAACATATACTAACATGTATACACACAAATATTTTTTTCCAGTAAAGCATACAAACCTTTAATTAACTGGCAGTCTGTGGGCCCTCTGTTTCTGAGCTAAGCTACTGGGAAGTGTGGGTTGAGGATGCAGGTCTCTGTTCCCGCCCTAGGCTGGCTGCATCAGAATCGGGCGGACGCTCCTGGCAATAATTCCTACAGGCTGTGAACCTTTGGTTAGACTGGCAAAGTCTCAGTTCGCTTGTACCTTAAACATTTGTGATGAGTTCCTTTAAGGAGCCTTGTCTTCTTTCCCAGAGATTCTGATTGAATTGTTCTGGGGTAGAGTCTGGGCATTGGGCTTTTTTTATTTTTATAAAGCTCCTCTGATGATTATCCTATGCAGTCAGGATGGAGATCCACAAGAAGGTCAAAAGCTGCGCAGCTGCTGGAGTCAGACCTCACTGTGAGGCCAGATGAGCATACTTCCTAGCAGGGAGACCTTTAACAGTCACTTCACCCTTTAATTTCTCGGTTTCCTTGTCTTTAAAATGGGGAAATTATAATGAGAACCTCACAGATGAGAGAACACAGGGTAAAAATTTTGTTACAGTGTTTGGCACATGGTAAATGACAAATGTTTGCCTTTCTATTTTCTTTTATAATTGTTTTTGTTGTGTATATTCATGCATTTTGTCTTTTATGAAGCAAAGCAAAACTTCAACCTGTGTCCAAATTTTCACCAGTCTAGAATTATGAAAATCTGAATTTTGGTTATATATATATAGTCAATGTTTATAGTTTCTATGATAAGGTTAATCACTACTTTATTTCTGTTACATTTGCACTTGAAAGTAATTTACACTCACTATTAAAATGTTTAGAAAATGAAAAGAAAAGTAGAATTCACTCATGATCTTTTTACTTGAGGTTAACTATTATTAATTTTCATATATTCCTTCTAGTATTGTTGAATACACATATAAAGTAATATGCATTATAAAAATTTTATATAGTGTATTTTATAAAATTGGAATCATTAATTTTTATTTGTACCATGTATTGTTTTTAAATTTTTTATTAAGGTATTATTGATATACATTCTTATGAAGGTTTCACATGAAAAAACAATGTGGTTACTACATTTACCCATATTATCAAGTCCCCACCCACACCCCAATGCAGTCACTGTCCATCAGTGTAGTAAGATGCCACAGAGTCACTACTTGCCTTCTCTGTGCTACACTGTTTTCCCCTTGATCCCCCACACCATGTGTACTAAACATAATACCCCATAATCTCCTTCTCCCTCCCTCCCCACCCACCCTCCCACACCCCTCCCCTTTGGTAACCACTAGTTCCTTCTTGGAGTCTCTGTGTCTGCTGCTATTTTGTTCCTTCAGTTTTGCTTCATTGTTATACTCCATAAATGAGGGAAATCATTTGGCACTTGTCTTTCTCCACCTGGGTTATTTCACTGAGCATAATATCCTCCAGCTCCATCCATGTTGTTGCAAATGGTAGGATTTGTTTCTTTCTTATGGCTGGGTAGCACTCCATTGTGTATATGTACCACCCAATCTTTATCCATTCATCTACTGATGGACACTTAGGTTGCTTCCATATCTTGGCTCTTGTAAAAAGTCCTGCAATAAACATAGGGGTGCATATGTCTTTTTGAATCTGAGAAGTTGTATTTGGATAAATTCCAAGGAGTGGGATTCCTGGGTCAAATGGTATTTCTGTTTTCAGTTTTTTGAGGAACCTCCATATTGCTTTCCACAATGGTTGAACTAGCTTACATTCCCACCAGCAGTGTAGGAGGGTGCCCCTTTCTCCTCATCCTCGCCAGCATTTGTTGTTCTTAGTTTTTTTGATGCTGGCCATCCTTAATAGTGTGAGGTGATATCTCATTGTGGTTTTAATTTGCATTTCCCTGATGATTAGTGATGTGGAGCATCTTTTCATGTGCCTGTTGGCCATCTGAATTTCTTCTTTGGAGAACTGTCTCTTCACATCCTCAGCCCATTTTTTAATTGGGTTATTTCTTTTTAGGTGTAGAGGCATGTAAGTTCTTTATATATTTTGGATGTTAACACCTTATTGGATATGTCATTTACAAATATATTCTCCCATACTGTAGGATGCCTTTTTGTTCTATTGATGGTGTCTTTTGCCATACAGAAACTTTTTAGTTTGATATAGTCCCATGAGTTCATTTTTGCTTTTATTTCTCTTGCTCGAGGAGATGCATTCAGGAAGAGTTTTCTCACTTTTATACTGAGGAGATTTTTGCCTATGTTGTCTTCTAAGAGTTTTATGGTTTCATGACTTACATTCAGGTCCTTGATCCATTTCGAGTTTACTTTTCTGTATGGGGTTAGACAATAATCCAGTTTCATTCTCTTGCATGTAGCTCTCCAGTTGTGCCAACACCAGCTGTTGAAAAGGCTGTCATTTCCCCATTGTATGTCCATGGTTCCTTTATCATATATTAACTGACCATATATGGTTGGGTTTATATCAGGGCTCTCTAGTCTGTTCCATTGGTCTATGGGTGTGTTCTTGTGCCAGTACCAAATTGTCTTGAGTACTGTGGCTTTGTAGTAGAGCTTGAAATTAGGGAGCATAATCCCCCCAGCTTTATTCTTCCTTCTCAGGATTGCTTTGGCTCTTCGGGGTCTTTTGTGGTTCCATATGAACTTTAGAACAATTTTCTCTAGTTCATTGAAGAATGCTGTTGGTATTTTGATAGGAATTGCATTGAATCTGTTGATTGCTTTAGGCAGGATGGCCATTTTGACAATATTAATTCTTCCTATCCATGAGCATGGGATGTGTTTCCATTTATTGGTATGTTCTTTAATTTCTCTCACGAGTATCTTGTAGTTTTCAGAGTATAGGTCTTTCACTTCCTTGGTTAGGTTTATTCCTAGGTATTTTATTATTTTTGATGCAACTGTGAATGGAATTGTTTTCCTGATTTCTCTCTCTGCTAGTTCATTGTTAGTGTACAGGAATGCCACCGATTTCTGCATATCAATTTTGTATCCCGCAACTTTGCTGAATTCAGATATTAGATCTGGTCATTTTGGAGTGGATTCTTTAAGGTTGTTTATGTACAATATCATGTCATCTGCAAACAGGGACAGTTTAACTTCTTCCTTGCCAATCTGGATGCCTTTTATTTCTTTGTGTTGTCTGATTGCTGTGGCAGTGAAGCCACCTGGTCCAGGGGTTTTGTTCTTAGGTAGGTTTTTGATTACCAGTTCAATTTTGTTGCTTCTAATTGGTCTGCTCAGATTTTCTGTTTCTTTCTGGGTCAGCCTTGGAAGGTTGTATTTTTCTAGAAAGTTGTCCATTTCTTCTAGGCTATCCAATTTGTTAGCATAAAATTTTTCATAGTATTCTCTCATAATTCTCTGTATTTCTGTGGTATCTATAGTGATTTTTCCTTTCTCAATTCTGATTCTGTTTATGTGAGTAGACTCTCTTTTTTCCTTGATAAGTCTGGCTAGGGGCTTATCTATTTTGTTAATTTTCTTGAAGAACCAGCTTCTGTTTTCATTGATTCTTTCTATTTTTTTATTCTTCCTAATTTTATTTATTTATGTTATAATCTTTACTATGTCCCTCCTTCTCCTGACTTTGGGCCTTATTTGTTCTTCTTTTTCTAGTTCCCTTAATTGTGAGTTTAGAGTGCTCATATGGGATTGTTCTTCCTTCCTCAGATAGGCCTATATTGCAACATACTTTCCTCTTAGCATGGCCTTTGCTGTGTCCTACAGATTTTGTGGTGTTGAATTATTGTTGTCATTTGTCTCCATATATTGCTTGATCTCTGTTTTTATTTTCTCATTGATCCATTGATTATTTAGGAGCATGTTGTAAAGTCTCTATGTATTTGTGGGATTTTTCATTTTCTTTACATAATTTATTTCTAGTTTCATATCTTTGTGGTCTGAGAAACTGGTTGGTACAATTTCAATCTTTTTTAATTTACTGAGGCTCTTTTTGTGGCCTAGTATATGATCTATTCTTGAAAAGTTCCATGTGCACTTGAGAAGAATGTGTATTCTGCTGCTTTTGGGTGTAGAGTTAGGTCCATCTGTTCTAATGTGTTGTTCAGTGCCTCTGTCTCCTTACTTATTTTCTGTCTGGTTGATCTGTCCTTCAGAGTGAGTGGAGTGTTGAAGTCTCCTAGAATGAATGCATTGCATTCTATTTCTCGTTTTAATTCTGTTAGTATCTGTTTCACATATGTATGTGCTCCTGGGTTGGGTGCATAGATATTTATAATGGTTATATCTTCTTGTTGGATTGATCCTTTTATCATTATGTAATGTCCTTCTTTGTCTCTTGTGACTTTCTTTGTTTTGATGTCTGTTTTGTCTGATACAAGTAATGCAACTCCTGCTTTCTTCTCATTAGTAGTTGCATGAAGTATCTTTTTCCATCCCTTCACTTTTAGTCTGTATATGTCTTTGGGTTTAAAGTGAGTCTCTTGTAAGCAGCATATAGATGGGTCTTCTTTTTTTATCCATTTAGTGACTATGTCTTTTGATTGGTGCATTCAGTCCATTTACATTTAGGGTGATTATTGATAGGTATGTACTTGTTGGTATTGCAGGATTTAGATTTGTGGTTACCAAAGGTTCAAGGTTAACTTCCTTACTCTCTAAGATTCTAACTTAACTCACTTAATATGCTATTACAAGCACAATCTAAAGATTCTTTTTTTTCCCTCATTTTTATTCCTTCTCCATTCTTTATATATTAGGTATCATATTCTGTACTGTTTGTCTATCATTTGATTTACTTTGGTGATAGTTAATTTAATTTTGCATTTGCTTAGTAATTAGGTGTTCTACTTCCTTACTGTGGTTTTATTACCTCTAGTGACAGCTATTAAACCATAGGAACACTTCCATCTATAGCAGTCCCTCCAAAATACACTGTAGAGATGGTTTGTGGGAAGTAAATTCTCTCAGCTTTTGCTTCTCTGGAATTGTTTAATCCCTCCTTCAAAATGATAATCTTGCCAGATAAAGTATTCTTGATTCAAGGCCCTTCTGCTTCATTGCATTAAATACATCATGCCACTCCCTTCTGTCCTTTAATGTTTCTGTTGAGAAGTCTGATGATAGCCTGATGGGCTTTCCTTTGTATGTGATCTTATTTCTCTCTCTGGTTGCTTTTAATAGTCTGTCCTTATCCTCAATCTTTACCATTTTAATTACTATATGTCTTGGTGTTGTCTTCCTTGGGTCTCTTGTGTTGGGAGATCTGTTCATCTCTATGGCCTGAGAGACTATCTCCTTCTCTATATTGGGTAAGTTTTCAGTAATTACCTCCTCAAAGACACTTTCTATCCCTTTTTCTCTCTCTTCTTCTTCTGGTACCCCTATAATGCGAATATTGTTCCATTTGGATTGGTCACACAGTTCTCTCAATATTCTTTCATTCTTAGAGATCCTTTTTTCTTTCTGTGCATCACCTTCTTTGTATTCCACTTCTTTAGTTTCCATTTCATTTATCATCTCCTCCACTGTATCCAATCTGCTTTTAAGACCCTCCATTGTGCTCTTCAATGATTGTATCTCTGACCGGAGTTCATTACTAAGTTCTGGAATATCTTTCCGTACCTCCATGAGCATGTTTATGATTTTTATTTTTAACTCCCTTTCAGGAAGAGTCATGAGGTTGATGTCATTTAAATCTTTCTCAGGAGTTGTATTAATAATTTTACTCTGAACCAGATTCCTTTGGCGTTTCATATTTGTATATCATGCCTTCTAGTGCCCAGAAGCTCTACTCGCTGGAGCTGCTCAGCCCCTGAAGCAATGTCGGGGATTGCAGGGGAGTGGTATTGGTGCCTGTGGGGAGGAAAGAGCTGTTTCCTGCTTTCTGGCTGCTATGCCTGTCTCCACTGCCTGAACCAGCAGGCCGAGCACACAGGCCTCTATGCTTTGCGTTTGTAGTTGTTGTAGGCAGATCTTCCCTCTGGCTGGCCTTATGCCAGGGTAGGGTTTGCAGGTTTACGAGCCAGGTGGGGCTGGCCAGGAGAAAGGCACAGTAAGCTGCGTGTCACGGAGGCGGTCCTTGGAGCTGTGTAGCCAGCCAGGGAGCTGGAGCACCTGAAGATCATCTAAGGAGTAAGATTTCTTTTTCCTCCTTAAATATGAGAGTCAATATGGCAAAGCTCCCAACCTGCTGGGCAGAGTGCACCTGGACAATTTTGTGTACCTGTCCTCTCTCCTGAGCAGTAAGCTCTGTGCAATCCTTGCCCCTTTAGCAGCCCTCTTGCTAAGGGCTTCCTTGTTAGGAAGTCTCTCAGACTGCTGGTCTTTCTTTTGTCCCAGAGCAGCTGGATATGGATCCCTGCTTTCCACAAGCGGCTGGAATCTCAGTCTCTCCAGGAATTCCTCCTGTCTTAGCTTTCCAACCCCATAATCACAAGAGTATAATGCAAGCACGTAAAATGTAGGTTTGTGCTCCCAGAGCAGATCTCTGGAGTTAGATATTCAGCAGTCCCAGGCTTCCACTCCCTCCCTGCTCTGTTTCTCTTCCTCCCTCTGGTGAGCTGGGATGGGGGAAGGGCTTGGGTCCTGCCAGGCCATTGCTTTGGTACATTACCCTGTTCTGTGAGGTCTGCTCTGTTCTCCAGGTGTATGCAGTCTGGTGCAGTCCTCTTTCCTGTTGCTCTTTCAGAATTAGTTGTATTAATTATATTTTCGTATTATATGTGATTTTAGGGGGGAGCCTGTATCTCACCTCTCATGCCACCTTCTTTAATCATCATTTTTGTACCATGTTTTTTTAACAAAAAATTGTCATAAATATTTGCCTACGCTGTTAAATATTCTTCAAAAATGTGGCTTTTAATTTCTACCTAATATTCTGTTACAGGGCTTTACCATAATTTACTGAATCTTTTTCCTATTGTGGGATTGTAATTGAGTGATAAATATTTTTGGATATAAATCTTTTACTATATTTCTCATTTATTTAGGATAGATTTCTAGAAATGGTATTATTGATTCAACATTATGAGTCTTTTATGGCTCTTAAAACATGTTGCCAAATAGCTTTCCAAGTTAAATTTCCAATAACAATATATAAGAATAATTGCTTTTTTTGCTTCTACTAGTATTAAATATTGCTTAAAAATATATTTCCATCTGATAGGAATCTTAATTTGCCTTTAAAAATTTTGTTCCATTTTTCATGTGGTTTGTATACACTATTATTTCTTATGAATTTTCTGTTCATGTTATACCCCCTTTTTTTCCTATTGACATATTAATGGTTTTCTTATTGATTTGTACAAATTTTTTCACTTAGTATAGACATTAATCCTTTATCACGTTTATAGCTAAGAATTTTTCCTAACTAATCATGTAACATTTACTTATATTTAGATTCTTTTAGGCATACAGAATTTTAGGAAAAATTTATTCAAACATGCCAATATTACTTTGTGATTCAACTAGTTGTTTCATGTTTTGAATCGCTTTCCTCAGCCTCAGACCAATTAAACAGCTTCCTATGTTTTCTTTTGAAAAATTATATGACTCTTTAACTTTTATGAATGTTGTTTTGGCATTTGCTATAAGGCAAGACTCAAACTTATTTGAATTGAGTGGCAGAGGACCAGTATCTGGAGCTGAAGGCTTGCACAGGACTCATAGGATGGGATCCCTGAAATTTTCTCCTTTGTTATTCAATTATTTTCTCCAGAGCTAATCTAGAAGGGATGATTTTGTTTTAGCCCTGAGATGGGCTAATTCATGACTCCCTCCTTGTCCCACCTCATTTGCTAGGAGTTTGAATTGGGAAAGGTTAATTTTATTTTTTAGCATTGCTTTATTAATATGTAACCTCACTGTATTATGTTTAAAGAATGTGACCTATATTTTTAATTCATTGAGATTCCCATTGTGCCTCATCATCTAACAAAATAACTTCCTCAGTTACTCATTTTATTTTTCACCTAAAGTTGAGAGAATCAAATAGCTCTGCAGAGCTTGCTCATTATGAAGAGCAGTAGTCACTCTCTGGGCCCCAACACCAGTCGCCCCTACCTTCCCAGAGGCCGCCGCTGCCAGCTCTTTCCGGAGATTCTTTTAGTATTTACCCTGCTTTCTCCACCTGACATATTTATATCACTGCTTCCCACAATGGAGGATGAGGATTTATCCTGATTTTTCCAGACACATACAGGCACAGACATACTCAAGGTCTTCAAAGCACAGCCGAGGAGTTCTTGGAGGGGCTGGTGATGGCTGGTGTTGCTGTTTTGAGCTGACAGGGCTGTTTCACAGGGGAACCACTATTATTAGTTTAAGTGTTTCTTTTTGGACTGGTCAGACACACCAGATAAGGCTATTCTAATTTCTTGCTTGGAGTGGGCGTAAGACTTGGTCATTTGCAGTGTGGAAACTGCTCAGAGAAGATGGGCTGGTGGCATTCAGAATGTGTGCTTAGTCCCTTTATTTTCACCCTGGCTGAGTACCCTCAGCCTTACTGCATCTGACATCCCCTTGTGCAGGACTTTCTGCTATACTTTCTCTAGAGATCAAACTTCCAGTGTTGTGTATGGGTTGGGGGAAGCTTGTGTGGAGGGATGGGGAATTGCCTGGCCGCATGAACTAGTGGAGGGAACTTGGGACCTCATTACTTCTTAAACAGACTTGCACAAATCCTCCTTTCTTCTGACCTTCACCTCCCACTTAAAGGGGTACCTGGTGCTGCCAGTATCTGAGTCTTTTTGGTGTTCTTCAGGGTAAATTGGGTTTTTCATGGGTTTTCCCACTGTCAGGTTGGGATTCAGCTTCCTTGGGTCTGCTAAGTCAATTACCATGTGCCATCTGCTTTACAGCTTCCAAACTTTTGTAGCTGTTGTCTTTTCTCCTGTTCTCTTTATTCTAATGGGTTTATGTCTTTATAAAAATCTCTTTGTCATTTTAGTGGGAAATGTTGGGGGCAGTGTTTGCAAATGTAAGCACTCTGCTTTCTGTACCTAGCACCCCAGTGTTTCTTTATTAAAAATAAAACTTCTGTGTTCATTTTAGAAAATTTAGAAAGTACAAGGTAGACAGAATATTTAAAATGACCCATGATCTCACTTTCTAGGCATACCCATGTTAATATCACTCTGATACAGAGTTTTCAAGATACATATATTTTTATTTATTGAATACATTTGTAAAGAAATGGGTTATTATATGCAGACTTTTGGTAACCTCATTCAAGATCATCATAACCTGGTAATAAATATAAACTTAATTCTTTATAACATTCTTAATTGAAACAAGTAAAAAAGATTATCTAAACAATTTTGTAAATATGTTTAAAATGCTGAATACAAATGTTAACAATATTATTGAAAGGAAAGATACATAAGTTAAAAATAATTACCTCACAACTATATCCTAGCTTTTAGCTAACAAATTATATCAAACAAAGACAGGAAATGGAGGGGAAAAGGACTGTGGTGTATAACCTGCCAATCTCTTGTTTTAGATCATGGAATGTCGAGATATTCCACTTTATTCTAGATTTTGATAATTAGAAAAATGTGACTTAAAAATGTTTTGTTTTAAGCAAAACAGAAGGAACAAAACAGCAGTAGACTCATAGATACTGAGAAGTGACTAGTAGTTACCATTGGGGGAGTGGATTGGAGGGATGGGTGGGAGGGTGAGGGGCATTAAGGGCCACAGACATTCTCAATCATAATACAAGTTGGTCACAGAGATAGTAGCACAACCTGGAGACTATAGCCAATGGTTCTGTAACATCTTTTTATGTTGATAGATAGTGACTGTACTACTGGGGGTAAGGATTTAATAATATGTATAACTGATGAACCACTGTGTTGTAAAAAAATAAAAAAAAAATCTATCTCCAAAAAAATTTTATAAAATGTATTTAGTAAAGACACAAAAATGTGAACAGAAAAGAAGAAATAGCAATGAAGCAAATTCAAAGGGAAACCACAAAGACAAAGTAAATGATGTAATAATAAGTTCCCAAAGTTTTCTTTTTTCTTTTGTATAATTTCCTGTCACTCTCTCACAAGTCAAGTTGATGAGACCACATGGTAAAAGCTAATTTTCTTATTCTAGAAGTATTTTATAAAAGAATGACTCCAGTTAATTGTATTTTCAAATGTCATTTCTCCACGGATGTCTGATAAAAATATGGATGGCTGGCAGCTCAAAAACATTCATAAAGCATAGAACAATAGATAAGAATGCACATCTTTCTCATTTTGGGTCAGTTGTTCTTTGTTCTGTATTTAAAAATGGGCATCATTTATTGTGCATTTATTTGCTAGGCATTTAAAAATATATACATCATCTCTAATCTTTGCAATAAAAAGTACAAGGTATGTGTTATCCATTCATTCTCTATATAAGGAAGTGAAGGCTCAAAGAGGTTAAGAGACTTGATCAAGTTTACTTAGCTAGTATGTGGCAGATTATGGACTTGAACCAAGGTTTTCTGATATCAATTTCTGTGCCCCTGTTTATGGCAGTACTTTGAATCAAAGGCCTTTATATTTTCTCCCAATCAGAATATTCATCTATGCCCCAGTGCAAGTCTCCCTCCATGTGCTTGAAAAAGTTTGGCGGTGTGTGTATGTGGGGGTTCTGTGTTGAGCAGTGTTAAATAAGTTTTTCCAAGGGTCTCCAAAATGCTTGTGTGTGTATTACGCATCACCGGAGGTGAGCACCATGCACCCAATTTTACAAACTTGCTTGATTGTGGACTCCTCTGGTTTCCGATCTACCTGGAAGTGACTCACCTGGAATAGTCCTTGAGGAACACTGATTTGGGACATTATGATCCAGGGATCATCGTACATTGCACTGTGGGATAAAATGTGCTGAGTCTTGTAGCTTCTTTCCCTTTTGTAAGGAAAGAAATGGAAGGAAGGAAAGAAAGAAGCACAAGAGAGGGAAAAGAGACCATCGGTCACAGGCTGCGTCCTCTCCTGGTGCTCGTTAGGTTATGCAATTCCAAGAGATTTTCCTCTGGTTTTGAAATTACACTGGACAAATGATAAGCTTTTATGAGCGAGAGAGATTGTTTTATTTAGCTTTACAATGACGGTGCCTAAGACAGAGCCTGCCACAAGAGTTGGTGCTCAGTACATTAACGAGCAAGTGAGGGAACGGGTACCCAGAACTGCAAGACACATCTCAGTTGCTTTTCTTTCTCTTCCATATTATAATTTTATGCTTGATACTCGCATCCTATTTTGGGAATTCCTGCTTCTTCAGAACATTAAAAATGAGGTGAACAGATGTCTATAGATGAATGTATTCTTAGTATTTAGTTATCTTCTGAATATCTCAAGGATTTTCCCTTCAACTAAATAGTCCCCATCCCATCCTGTTGTACATTTTTGCCCAAGATAATGGGCTGCCTAGATTCATATGCTGAATGTTGGTTGAGGCTCCACAATGCACAGATTTCTCAACAGAAAGATGGGATTGTTTTCATAACCATCACTCAGCTGGTGATCAGCAGGAAAGTGCTGTGTGGTGCTTGGCTAGGAAAGTTAACGTAGAAAAAATAATGGGCTCGCCATCACACAGGGCACCAAAGTAATGCCTTAGGAAGAGACGGGCAGGACACAGAAGAGGGTAGGGCAAAGTCTGTGGGCTAGCTCCTAACTGTCATGACTTCTTCCCCAAATCCGCCAACCTGGGCAGGTACTGAATCCATCATTTTCATTCCACTGTGTTTTCTTTGTTTTTCACCTGCCTGTGTTCTCAGCCATGGTTGTTCTATCAAGAATTGCAGCCTAGCTTTCTTTCTCTACTTCCATTTAACATTTTTCAAATAAAACAGGGAGGGCAGTGGTCAAAAGAACCCCTCGTAATCCTTCAGTGCATGCAGTGCTATTTCCTTTTTCTTCCTCATGGGGTGGGATGATTCTGTACAGTTTGTGGGTGTCATGACACACACACACAAATGCCTTTCAGAATACGCCAGAGACGGAGTGTCTGATTTCCCTACCTGATAATGCCTTTGAGTGGAAAGAGGAGAAAGAGAGTTAATTTTAGGTGCTGAACGCAAACAACTCCTGTTGCCTCCGCGGCCTCGGCCTCTGAGGTGGTGCACAATTAGGCTTCTCGCGTTTCCTTCAGTTTCTCAGCTTGGTTTGGAGCTGAGCGTGTGTCGGTGTGTCTCTCATCATCAGCAGCAGAACTATCTCTGTCTGCTGCTTTCACCTGCACGGATGGATTGCCTTTTCCCAAAAGCCTTTAGCTGCTGCAGGCCGATATTCTTCTGGGTCATGTCCTCATCATTCTCCAGGAGAGTGAGGGTAGGGCCCTTGTCTGAGAGCGCATCTCTTCTTTAAGGCCCAACAAACCACAGAGCACACGTGTTCAAGTGTGTTTGGGGATATCTCCATAGTTAGTGCTCAGCCAATTATTTCTTTCAGGATAAAGGCCACATTCTCTTCCTTCTGTTCTCAAGGCCTGCCATCAAACTGGCCTCCCTTCCTTGTTATCACACCTCCTGTTTGTGTCCAGAGGTCTGGTTTCCCTCTAGCACTTCCCCATGGACAGGCTTTAGACGTCACAGAGCTCAGGGCTGGAGCACAGGTCTGAGCTCCTCTTCGGGGACAAGTGTGCCGGAAAGACCCGGGGGCTGTCAGTCAGAGACCTGCTTCTCCCACTTACTGGCTCTGACCGTTTAGCAAGCCTTGAAACGAAAACTTGGTTTTTTAATCTGTAAAATGGTGGTACTAACACTCAGTTTTTCTAACCTGTAAATGGTAGCAATCTGTGGATACATGGTTTTGTGAAAGTCAAAATAATAATAATGGCTATGGAAGCACTTTACCTTTGGGCAAGTCCTAGGCTCTCATGGCCATTTTGGGTTCAAAGGAAAGACACTCCTTGTTTAGGTTCTTTTTCCATATCGAGGCGATCTACCCCCTTCCTCTGCCTTTGAAGGCCTTCCCACCATCGGGGACGTTCTTGGCTCTGCCTAATTTATAACACTTTCCCTGGTGCTCTGAACACATTGGTCTCTCACCTATAGCCTTGTTCACATCACCCATAGCCTTTACGGACAGAAGAGTATATTTTGTCACTTTAACAAATAAATACAGCTCTGTGTTTAACTTTACTGTTTAACTGTTGATCCTGCTTCTCATCGGTCTCAGCAGGGTCCCATTGAGAAAATATGTAGGTTCCACATCTACAATAAATGAGGTGCCCTTTAGATCTTTACTATAACTCACCCACAAACGCCAAAGGCCATGGCATTCCACAACAAACTGAAATGTCGCCACCTCGTCACAGCATCATAGCAGTTCTGCTCCCCTGTCACACCTCTGTGACAGGCTGGCGCCCAGCTCCTGGGCCCTTTTCTTCCACCCTTCTGAGTCTGTGGTTTTTTCTCAGCGTGTAGGTCTCTGACATTTGTAATGTAGGTGAAGTTAGACTCTGACCCTCTGGAGAGAAGGGAATAATGTTGAACCCTTCACAGTGCCCAGCACAAACAGTACCAGGCGTACTTTTAATGATAATATTGAATCCATCCCATAATAACCATGTGGTATTGGGATGAAAAAACTCAGATTGATGGTGCCACACTCTTGAGTCTCAAGGTAGTTAAAGTAAGGCTGTAAATGGCTGTGTTGTCCGAGGCTGGAGAGATTAAGAAACAAGTCCTCCTTCCACAACCATCCCTGTGTTTTCAACCTGACAGCTGGCCATGGCCTGGCGCCCACTGTGGGCCGGTGATGGGTGGTGCTGTAGGAACTGGGCCCAGCTGCCTTGTCCTGCTGGCCCCTCCTCTGTGGCCAAGTGACCAGGGCTCACACAGTTGCTTTTCTGGGGAGAGGAACCTCTGAGCACATTTCCCACAATGCCATTTTACTACCTGGCCAGACCTTTGGGGTCCCTTACACGTGGGTAGAATTCCCAGTTTCATTTCAATTTCACATATGTTGTTATGATTCGATACTCAAACACCATGGAAAACAGCACAGAACTCTGCAATCCCTCTTTCATAGATAGGGAAGGAAAATACAAGGTTCCCTCTGTCCCTCACTGGCCACAGAATGTCTTTCTGAAACCTCTGCAGTCCACATCTCTCCCAATCCCTTAGTTTTTTCTAGTGCTTACCTTTTCTTGATTAGTGGAACTGGTGCCCTGCTCCATTTGTCCTAGTCCCTTGAGGCTTGTCAGCACAGGTCTGTCTGAACTGTGTATTCTCCAGAGGGCAAAATCGTATCAATCTAAGCTCAGGAAAGGGGATTCCGCTGAATATTCTGCATTTATTATAGAAAGTGCTTCTGTCTTGATGGCGCTGACAACTGCATGCCTGTTGGAAGCAGAGTTTGGGGGCACAGATGGTGACCAAAGGAATGAAGATCGTTTGGAAAAAGTCTCTTCTTTGACCTGTAACAAAGTGGCAGGTGCACCTGGACTTTTATGGGGAGGAAATGAAAGGGAAATGATTCCCAGAAAAGATACATCTTTAACCAGATCCACCCAGTCCATCTGGGCTTAACTCTTAAAGGCAAGCCCTGCACCCACTACCTGTGGTTTTGTGAACATCATCTGGTTAAGAGACTCAGGCCTGCCCTTTAATAAGTTAACCAAACCTGTCACTATTTGGGTTCCAGCTGTATTTTACTGTTTTCACTTTTAGGATCAATGTTTCCAGATTTGACCCACGGAAAATGGATGGTTCCCTCAAGTCCTGGGTCACAAGCTGGTGGGCTTTGGGCTGTATTTAACCCACAGATGGGTTTTATTTAGCCCATTCAGAGTTTAAAAAAAAAAGGGAAAGAAAGGAGTTAGTTTCCAACCTTTACAAACTGGAACATTTCAGGTAAAGCTGTATTTTTGGCATCTTTAGAAAATTAATTTGTCTGGGGCCATTGGGGTTGAATAATTACACACCAGTGTTTGGTCGGAAGTAACTGGTGGTCTGGGAGCCTGCACGGCTCCTCCCTCGGCTATGTGGCTTGCCCCCAGGGGCAAGTTCCCCACCCCTCCACCTAAGACACCCTGCCCCAAAACTCTTCTCTTTGAGCTTGGCGTCTGGCAACATGGAGACATAATTTGAAGCTGAGGGACTGAGAGGAGAAGGAGAGGAAAGGGTTGCCCAGAAAATCTCTTTCGGTTTCATTTAACTTCTGCCATTCCCGTAAGTAACTTGATTCAGACCGGAGTGTCCACATGCAGGCATTGGAGGCATGCCAGTTTGTCCCATGAATGATAGGTTAGGACAGTGGTTCTTGAAGCTGGCCGCACATTAATTCTATACGGACCTGTAGAACATGCAAGTGCTGGACTCCACCCCAGGCAATGGAATTGGAGTCTTGGAGAGTTGGACCTGAATGTCAGGAGTTTTTAAAGCACCCTTCATGATTCTGATGTCTATCCAGGGTTGAGAACTGCTGGGTTAGGCTTTTGAGAAGGTTCACAGGGGCTCTTTCATGTCTTTGAACTAAAGAATGCTCTTTACTATTTTGCTAGGCGGAGGAGAGATGTGTCCTAGTTAATGAGCATCATTAAGGGTCTGTGTGCATCAACTCATTGTCCTGAGAGGCCACACTCCTCATACGCTCGTCTTCCTTTCCGGAGTTGTTAGCTGCAAAGATGGAGGCCAGATTTCTTCTCCATCATGAAAGGCAACCCATCCAACATTTAATCTCCTGCCACACACTGGGTCATGTAGTAGCAAATGCCATTGGTTTTCACTATCCTCTGGCCAAAGGCACCATCCAAGCGCATGAAACTTTTTCAAAATTCCAAGGATTCCTTAATCCATACACCGAATTGCCAGAAGGTTACATTACCTCCTTCCCCATCCTTAAATAAAGTATTAGTAAAATAGAAGGTTATTTTCTACTTTCAAAACAGATGCCAGCAATACAAACTGGGAAATTTTACAACTATGTGCAGGAAATAGGATCAGCAGACAGGGCTTTTCTCTCTGACATTAATTCTAGCTGGTTTTCATATGCTACTTCTTCCTTCACAGGTCAGAGCCACATATGTGAATAATTCTCAGTAAGATGAATAACTGATACATAGCTAATGGGTACCTCCTGCGAGGGTAGATGGTTTACCTCAAACGTCCCTAATCCTGGCTGATCACTCTGTTTCCTTGGACACTTAAGAAAAATACAGATACTTTCTGCCCCACCTCAGACTTAGTACATCAGAATTTCTGAAAGCATGGGGCCTGGGCATCTGCATTAAAAAAATCACCTCTGTTCTCCCTAGTGGGTCTTCTCATATATTTCTCGCAGGATTGTAAACTGGCAGACTCATTTTAGAGGGCAAGTTGATTCTATCTGTCAAAATGTAGAATATGCTTTATTTCGAACCAGCAATTGTATTGCATATTTTAGATGTATTTTCACGAGTATCACACATATATGCAACTGTGCGATAGCAAAACACTAGAAGCAATCCAAAGATTTATTAAAATGGAGTTAGTTCAATAACTGAAAATATATCTACATGATGGAATACCAAATAGTTGTTAAAAACAATGTTGAATTTTGTGGGAATTATCTGTGTGTGTTGATATGGAAAAATATGCATGTATGTGTGTATGTTAAGTGCAAAAACTACACTGTAGAATGATTTGATCACTTTGATTCCATGTGCGGGTGTCTATGTATATCTGCCGCTGTATATTACATACAACACATACAAATTCAGACATATAAACACACATGTGCCCATACTCATACCCCTACCTCTATCCCTACTTAGTTAACTTCTGGAAGGATATATTGCTAACAACTTGAATATAGTTGTTTTGAGCATGTTTCCTAAGCTTCTTGGTACTGGTCTGACGTGTTGAGACCTGATGGTTGAGCTGTCACAGCTGGATGCTTAGGCTAAGCCACTGACCCTCAGAACCTCCCAGGAGACCTTCTGTGAATGACCATTGTGAACTGAAGAGAGAGCCACCATCCTGGTCATGTTAAAGTAGCAACTAGATTGGGTTGCAGATCACCTTGAATGATGGTGGTCCCTTCCTGTAGTTTCAAAGGTATTATGTATATTTATTTCGAGGCAATTTCTGCCCTTTTCTTTCATAGATGGATCAAATTCTGAGATATGTTCCAAAGAGGAGATCTTGTTCTCCTAATGGAAATAATTTAAATGACTTTGACCCTATGAATCTTATTTCATAGGCTGTACTTTATTAAAAGAGCTTCTTTTTACATTTTGTCAGTATAAAAAGGACCTTTGTGATGATGATAATTTATTTGAATCACTTGTTTAGTTTTAAGAAAACAGGGGGTTTGAGAAGATCCTTATTCTTAGTGATGGTATGTACGCTATCAGATGACAGGGCACAAACAGTTCATCATTGAAGTGAAAAGCCTTCTGTTACCCTGGTCCTGCTACCCACCTTTTCTTTCCCTTCTTTATTTCCAAATGGTTGTACACCAAGTGTAAAGGGTGTGAAAAAGGAAGAGAAAAAGCTTTCAAGTACTAGGCATTGTGCTTCATATAACTTGTTTTATAGCTTCCCTGAATAACCTGCAAGGAGATATTATTATTCTCCTTTCAAAAATGAAAAGACATTTTGAGAGGGATTTTGTTTTGCCCCCAGTCTTGTCCAGTTAGAAAATGCTGGAACTAGCATTGGGCCCCCATAGGCCCATGATCTTTTCCTTTGCCTCTACCAAGCAAACCCCAAACTAATACCTTCAGTAATAATATTATTGTGGCCATTAAAACAACCAGGAGTCACTTTCTCAAGTTGGTAAAATGGTGGTAGCATCCTATAGTGTTAACATTTTCCTTACTGGATTCTAAAATAATCCTTTTTGTACAGGTGTTTATTACATTATATAAGATGATAGCAGGGTAATGTTTTTGCTGTTTTCCCCAATGCATTTTGTCCTTTTGACCCTTTTCCAATTCAGCCAAGTGGACTGGAAGTATTGATTGCCTTAGGGAAGGCATATTTTGGTAGCAATAATAAAATCTATATCAGATTTCTAGGGCTGCTGTAATACAGTCCCAAAACTGAATGATATAAGTAACAGAACTTTCTTGTCAGTTCTGGAGGCTGGAAGCCCAAGATCAAAGTGCTGGCAGGATTGGTTCCTTCTGAGGGCCGTGAGAGAGAAGCTGCTCTGTTCCTTATGCCTAGCTTCTGGTGATTAGCTGGCATCCTTTGACCTCCCTTGGCTTGTAGATACACATCTTCCCATGGCATTCTTCCTGTGTTTGTGTCTCTGTGTCCAAATTCCCCCTTCTTATGGGGATACCTTCATTTTGGATTAGGGTTCAGTGTAATATATATAATATATCCTGGAAAAACCTCATCTTCATTACATCTGCAACACCCCTATATATAAGTAAGGTCAAGTTCTGAGGGACTGGGGATTAAGATTTTAACATATAAATTTTGGGAAAACATAGTTCAATCCATAGCATAATCCTGATGTGTTTGGGGGATCTGAGAACCGAGAAGACCTGAGCCTCATTTCTCCAGTAGATGCCAAGACCTCAAAGTAGATATGGCGAGGTGGCGGGTCCATATAGAGAGGTCCCAGCTTACAGGTGTGAGAGCAGCAGAATGGTCTTGGGTGGCTGAGCGGGCCTTTGAGGGCTCATGTCTCCTGAAATCCCATGATGGTGCTGGAGCCGCAAAATGTGTTCGTGCACCAAGAAGATCACCCTAAACTCAGAGCATCTTTCGGGAATGGGAAAGAATGGAGCTGCCATCTGCATGGAAATGTTGGAGAAGGAAAGTGATCTCAGATTTTTCCTGACTGGAGAGGACCCAACCCTTCTCTCTTCCTCCACGAGAAGGTCTGTGTCTCCGGTGTGCACAGCTTACTCCAGGCCAGACTGGAAGGGAAGCCCAGAACTGGTCCTGGCATCAGCTCTAAAAGGGCAGAACCTCCAGAAGGCTGGGGTGGCCGGGGCCAACCTGAGGCTCTGGGATGTGGTATCCTCAGACAGCACCAGAGGAGGGGAAAGTAGGGAACTTCCCAGAGGGGTTGGTTTAATGAAACAAAGTGACTGGCCTAACAGCCAACAGTTCATTGCACTTTGGGGAAAAACAGATAGGAACTGTTTTCCTCCCTATTGCTGTTTATACATTGAAACTCTTTCCTAACAAAATGCCATGAGACACTAGAAACCAGGTAGATTGCTGAATTCTTCAAATAAAAACAGGGTTTTCTAAACATTGGCAATGATTTCTTTTGTAAATAGGTTTAACCTTAGACCTGCTGTCATCTCGCATTTTTACACAGGAAATTAATTCTCTGCATCCTCTTGGTGTTTGAAGGAAGAGGGAAAAAGTTGAAAAAGTCCCTGGGACTTCGAAAAGCTGCCATATAAACTTTAAAATTAAACAGATGTTATGTGAATCACATGTAAATTGGAGCCATGGGACCCGGGTCGTAAACCGAATGGGATGTTCTGAAGCAGGAGAAATGGATTTTTTTTTTTGGCAATTATTGGGGGCCTCATGGATCAAAAATATCAAATGAAGATGAATCTTTGTGTTTCAGCAAGAGTTAGAGAATATTCCGCACCATAAATCCTTTCTAGTAGATTTTAAACTTCCTGAGGGCAGAGGCCATGTCTTTCTCCACTTTCTATTCTCGCAAGTGCCTCACATACAGCAGCCACTGAAACTATTTTCTGAATTCAGTCCACTGGGAGCACGCGCACAGTCCACAGTAGGTAACATGGAAGTGTTGAGATCCCTATAGCTGACCTCAGTTTCATTATTTACAGTTTTAGTTGAGATTTTCCCCAAAGCAGGGCCTGAGGTAAGGACTTGGTTACAGGTAGTATATTTTGGAGGTGATCCCCAGAAGCAGGAGTGAGGAAGAGGTGTCAGTGAGGCAGGAAAGGAGGGGAAGAAACCTCTAGGGAGAATTGTCAAGGCAATAGGCTTAACAGATAGAATTATCTGCTATAGGCAGTGGTGGGGGTTGTTTTTCTGGAATCCCTTCGAAGGGTATAAATGCCACCCAGAATTTTCCATCCTAAAGACAGAGGCAGGGACATTCATCTGCTGTCTCAAGTCCCCACCGTTGACAGAGGGCTTCAAGGAAGAAAGGCAGAGAAAGCCACCTACATGCACTTGAAATGGGACACTTCTCATGAGTTCATTATGGCGGGGGCTGGATTCAGAAGTGGGCCAAGAGGGTATGAGGTGGGACACCAAGACCATTTCCTCCATTTAGTATAATAACTTCCCTTTCCCTCCTAGGCCTCTGATCTATCCTCGATGGTGTTTGTGGATTTTTTGGGATAGCTTTTAAGTAGAAACAGATTCATTCTTTATTTCCAAGTGATTAATTTTGCTATTTGGAATGACAGAGTGGGGGACTAAAGATATTAAGAGTTTGAGACCATGTTCTGCTTCCATAATCCTTAGGTACCTGCCGCACCTTTCATGGGGTAGGGTTCTTAGAGGGCCTTTCCATAGCAAGCCGGGTCCATTCACCCTTGTGTCTCTACCTTTCTCGGCTCTTCCTACAGTGAGCACTGGTCCTGTAATACCCATCTCTTGCCTGCCTGTATTTTTGCTGATTCAAGTTATTCCTCAGTCACTTCACCTGAAATACTGCCTGTCCTCTTTCTAGTTGTTGTGGGTTAAATTGTGTCCCTTTATCCCAAATTCATATGATGAAGTCCTAACCCCCAGTACCTCAGAATGTGATCTGATTTGTCAACAGCATCACTGCAGATGTAATTCATAAAGATGAGGTCATACTGAAATAGGGTGAGTCCTAATCTGTTAAGAATTGTGTCCTTGAAGGGGAAATTTGGATTCAGAGAGAGACAGTATAGAGATAACAATGTGAAGAGACACAAGGGAAACAACACCCATGTGCAGGGGAAAGATAGAACCATCTGCCTGAACTGATCCTTCACCCACTGCCCTCAGTAAAACCAACCCTGCCAGTGCCTTTATTTCATGCTTCTAGCCTCCAAAACTGTGAGACAATACTTCTCTGTGTTAAGGTCATTCAGTTAGTGGGACCTTGTTTGGCAGCAAATGAATATACTAGCCATCCTCCACTTTCAGACCAAAGCCTTCCTCTTCCATGAATTTCAGTGGATTACAAAAAGCACTGGATTAGGAGGTAGAAACCCTGAGTCTAGTCCTGGCAACTATCATTAATGAATTGTACAAACAAGGGCAAGTGTCTTAACCTCTCTGGGTCTCTTTCTTCGTAGTGCAAAATAAGGACAATAACCACCCTCCCACACTGCTTCAGAGTGGGGCTGTGAGGAACATAGGTGTAAGAAAGGATCTGTGGTCTAGAAATGCCATATGCTGATGCACAGAGGAGATGCAAAGGAGAAGAATTTGTTGGATCTTGATCCAGAGTCAGGGTGACCTTATTTCCTTTGAGCCTCAGTCCCGTCTTCTGTAAACTGAGATGATTTTTAAGGCCCCTTTCAGCTATCAAGCTCTAGGATTACATGATATTATTATTAGTCATTTACTGATTCAACAAACATTAATAGTCTGCTCCGTGCCAAGCTCCGCACGAGGCACAGGGGATGTGAGTGTGAGTACTTCAGTCCTCATCTCTTCCAAAAGCTCTCTTCCTCCAGAATTTTCCTCCTCAGTAAATCACACAATGACCATCTCCACCCTGTGATGACATATTTTTCTCATTCTTAGAGGAACAAAAGTTTGGAGGAACATGAAGATGGGATAAAGAATAGATGGTTTTGGAAAGAGTCTATTTCCAAAGCCATGTTGTTTTGTCAACAGTTAAGGCAGGGGTTGGCTATGGATTCCCTTATATAGGCCAGCAGTAACATTTTATTAAAATTTCATTTTCCCAAATGTCCAGCTCAGCGTAGCTCCCTTTTGTCAGCATACCTCTGGGTTTACTAACAACATGCAGCTGTTTAAGTTGTGGGGAGAGCACATCTTTCCTTGAATCATTTCTGATAATTAGTATTTCCATTGTGAGTTGTATCATGACCTCTTCTTTAGTTTTCATTTCATTTTTGTTTTATTTTTCACCATGAATATTTAATTTACTAGAGAGACCAGCTGTTTGCCCTTATATCATCTAGGTAAACCTCACTGCATATCTGTCTCTGTGTCCACATCTCAGTGTCTAGATACTGGTCTGAGTCTAGACACTGGGCTTGAAGTATTTCACTTATGTTTTAAACAAAAGTATTTTTTAGAGTGTCTATACCTGGTTCTTTGAGGGTGTCTTGGAATAAGGTAGTGACAAGTCAAGGAAGTTTATCCCCATTGGAGGTTCCATTCTGCTGGTAAATAAGCATGAAGAAACAAAGATAAAAGAAGAACAAAGCAGGAGGTATCATGTTGCCTGATTTCCAACTATATTACAAAACCATAGTAAATCAAAACAGTATGATATTGGCATAAAAATAGACACATAGATCAATGGATTGGAATAGATAACCCAGAACTAAAGCCAAGTATCAATTTATAAAAAGGAGGCAAGAATATACAATGGAGATAGGACAGTGTCTTCAATAAATGGTGTTGGGAAAACTCAATAACCACATGCAAAAGATTGAAAGTTGACCACTACCTAGATCATACACAAAAATTAACTCAAAATGGATTAAAGATACGAATGTAAGACCAGAAACCATAAAACTCCTAGAAGAAAATGTAGGCAGTAAGCTCCTCGACATTGTCTTTGACAGTATTTTTGGATCTGACTTGAAAGGTAATGGCAACAAAAGCAAAAATAAACAAATGGAAATATCAAATAAAAACTTTATGCATAGTGAAGGAAACCATCAAAAAAATAAAAAGGCAATTTACTGAATGGCAGAAGATATACACAAATCGTATATCTATTAAGGTGTTAATATCCAAAATATACAAAGAATTCATATAGCTCAATAACAAAAACAAAATAATCCAATTAAAAAATGGACAGAGCATCTGAATAGATGTTTTTCCTAAGGAGACATACAGATGACCAATAGGCACATGAAAAGATGCTCCACATCGCTAATCATCAGGGAAATGCAAATCAAAACCACAATGAGATGTCACCTCACACCAGTCAGAACGGCCACCATCCAAAAGACAAGAAAGAGCAAGTGTTGTTGAGGATGTGGAGAAAAGGGAACCATCCTGTACTGTTTATAGGAATGTAAACTGGTGCAGCCAATAAGGAAAAGAGTATGGAAGTTCCTCAAAAAATTACAAATAGAGCTACCATATGATCCATCTATTCCACTTGTGGATATTTAGCCAAAGAAAATGAAAATGCTAATTTGAAAAGATACATTCACACTTCCTGTTTATTGTGGCATTATTTGCAAGAGACAAGATATGGAAACAACTTTAAGCGTCTATTGATGGATCAACTGATAAAAACGATGTCTCTCTCTCTCTCTCTTTCACACACACACACATACACACCACAATACTACTCAGCCATAGGAATGAAGTCTTGTCCTTCACAATAGCATAGATGAACCTTGAGAGTATTATGCTAAGAGGAATAAGTCAGAAGGAGAAAGACAAATAACATATGATTTCAGTTATATGTGGAATCTAAAAAACTAAACAAACTAAAAAAAACTCTTACAGAGAATAGATTGGTGGTTGCCAGAGAGAAGAGGGTTGAGTGGGATGGGAAAAATGAGCAAAAGAGATCAAGGGGTACAAATTTCTAGCTACAAAGAAGTCATGGGGATGTAATGTACAACATGCTGAGTCAATGATAGATTACAAATTTAAAAGTTGCTAAGAAAGTATATCTTAAAAGTTCTCATCACAAGAACAAAGTTGTAACTTTGTATGGTGACAGGTGGCGACTAGATTTATTATGGTGATCATTTCACAATGTTGAGTCACTGTGTTGTACAGGGGAAACTAATACAGTGTTGTATGTCAGTTGTACTTCAATGAAAAAAGAAATATATACAAGTAAGTATAAAAAGAACCCAGTAAGTGCCAAGGCATTGTACTAGAGAATGAAAAGGGTAGAGGGGGAACACTAGATGGTGCTGACAGAGAAGTCCTCTTTGAGAGTTAATGCTTGGGAACACATGTGGATGAAGAGGGGTGAGAGAAGGGGAGCTTTGGTGGGGAGGGGTGAAATGAGTTTCACACAGAAGAAAAAAGAAATATAAAGGCCTCAAGGAGAGGAAGAATTTAGCATGTTGAGGGAATCATAAGATAGCATGGATAGATTATGAAAGCAACTGGAATACCAGTATTTTTCTTGAGAATATCCCTTTCCCCATTTCTCTGCTTTTCCCCTTTTGTTTGAATGACTTATTTGGATCAATTCCTCACCCTACTTGTCTATCTCTCTTTCGCAGATCTTTTGCTTTGTCTGTAAACCTTGGTCCCCTGAGAATTGGATTTGTTAAGTGTGAACCTAACAGGTAATTTTTTGGGGAATAGTTTGATTTAGTTAGGTTAATGGGGTTAGGCAGAATCGCGGTAATACGTATCTCAGGCAGGAGTCATTAAATTAATCAATTAATTAATTAAATTTTATTTTGGTATCATTAATCTACAATTACATATGCAACATTATAGTTACTAGACTCCCCGCATCAAGTCCCCTCCACATACCCCATTACAGTCACTGCCCATCAGTGTAGTGAGGTGCTATAGAGTCACTACTTGTCTTCTCTGAGTTGTACAGCCCTCCCCATGCCCCCCCCTACATTATGTGTGCTAATTGTAGTGCCCCTTTTTCCCCCTTGTCCCTCCCTTCCCACCCATCCTCCCCAGTCCCTTTCCCTTTGGTAAGCAACCTAAGTGTCCATCAGTAGATGAATGGATAAAGAAGATGTGGTACATATACACAATGGAATATTATTCAGCCATAAGAAGAAAACAAATCCTACCATTTGCAACAACATGGATGGAGCCAGAGGGTATTATGCTCAGGAGTCATTTAATTTTAAGAAAGATGAACCCATTTGAATTAGCATGAGGTGCTCATGGAGCCCAATGTCAGAAGGTCCAGCTGGGCTTCATTGTCTCAGGGACTCCTGTCTTCATTACTTTGTTTCTGGAATGCTGCTTCTCTACTTTTCTACAAACCTGCTCCATTCTGCTGTCTGCAGCATCTTCCTCTGCAAGGCACTGGGTTAGTCCTCTCCCTTAACTTTGGATTGCAGTTGACTTAAGGATGGCATGATAGCAGCCAGGCAACTTGACTTTTTGTGCCAGTAACTACAGACTTTAATCTCAACTACACATTCCTATAGTAATGACTGCTTGGCCCAGTGGGGGTCAGGCATCCATCTTTGGTCAGTTCAAATGTAGCTGGTGTAGGGAATATTCTCTTGGTTCATAGGTGTAACCTTTTGGTGGGGTAACTTTTCTAACAAAGAGGTATAGGTGGGAGTAGAGTCAAGACCATCTTTAGAAAAGGGATTACAAGTAGAATGTGCTTGGAATAGGAGGATTCACAGAAGAGAATGAAATGTGATCTGGAAAGAAAACCAGTGGGGAGAAAGAAGAGATTAGGTATTGCAGAGGAAGTCAGTGGCCATGAAATGTAGCTTTATATTTTGTCTGGTGTTTTTTGTAACATGTTCATGGGCTTGCACGTGCGCACACACACACGCATACCATCTCCTTCCGCAAATGATATGACACAGGTTACAGAAAAATTTGAATTAAAATTCAGAACTAATTCAGGCTAATCATTAGACTGTGGCTAATATTTTTACATATAATTCTTCCATAATTGAGAGTTACTTATTTAAAACACATTAAATCCCACACTTCAAAATTTTCTCAGCATACAAAAAAGCTACTTTTCCCAGCCTTCTCTACAGGTAGGTGGGTCCATGGGACTAGGCTGTGGTCGGTGGTACATGGGCATACTTCCATCCCTGGCCCCTGAAAACTTCACACCCAATCCCTGCTCTGTCCCTCTTCTTTTGTGTGCCACTCTGATCCTGAGGACCCAGTGGAGGACTCCAAATCTCTAGAAGTTGGTTCAGCTATGGGATGGAAAAGTGCTAGATTCTTAAAGGACTCCATGGAGCAGAGACGTTCATAGATTCATGTTAGATTATCAAATGTGTGACAAATCAGTAATGCCATTACATTTTTAATGTTAATTGTTATGGCTGTTAGTTTTATCCTTACCAGTACATCGTGAATGTTGATTCTTTGCTGAAGTTTCTGCCTTCTCCTTTAGTGTGGCAGAGATAGTGGCATATTTTAATCTAAAACTAATAAATCCATAAGATAGAATGATAAGGTTATAATAGAGTGAAAAATAACTGCAAAGAGGATATATAAATTTGACATTGAAGACATTATTTTTAAAGTGCACTATCCGGTAATGTACCTAGATGTTTAATCTTCAGGGATGGCATATAATTCATTTAGAGATTAATTTTTTTGACTGCAGAAATTCAAGAATGTTTGAATTTTATCAGTCTTAAGTTCATTCCAGAATGCTGCTACAGTACACCATTTTATTTATGAATGCAGTGGAGGGAGAAATTCTCTTAAGGAAAAATAAATAATTGTCTCTGCTCAACAACTAGCTTTTGGTCATGGAAATGTAAATAGAAGCACAATTCATTAATGTTTAGATTTTTTCTCCTGCTACACACATAGCTGATGCACACATATAACACAGGTGATATATGCAATTATATCAACACATACATACACACCTGCTCCTATGCTAACATGCCCCACCTGTTGTTAATGGTGTATAGTTTGTTTTATTTTGCTGCTTTGGAGTTTCTAACAGTCTGGTACTACTTTTTTTTTGCATTAATTCTGAGTTTGCAAGTTATTGAGTTCTCTAAAGGTTGTAGAAAAATCCCTGGACGAGAGGCAATGATTCTGGTTTTACCTCTGCCACTACTTAGCCTGTGACCTTAGACATGACCTTACCTCTTTGGATCTTAACTTTCTTAACTATAAGATGAAATTAGTGTTAGAGAACAAACTTTGGAGTCAGATGGACCTAGGTGACTTTGGGAAATTTCTTTAGCCTCTCAGATCCTCAGTTCAGTAATTTATAACAAGGGAATGGCATCTTCTCCCTCTCAAGGTCAAGGTGAACATTAATAGGAAATACCTTCCCGGTTCACAGAGGGTGTTTAATTATTTGCTTCCCTTGCTCTGTCCTCTGGATATTTGTAGAGCTGACAACTTTCTTCTCAAAGGAGCAGCAAACATGGAAATCCACTCCTCCTTTTCTTGTTGGAGGTCAGGCTGTTGCAGCTTTTACTAAGTAGAACTGGTCTTCTGTCCTGTTCTCTTGGTGGCCAAAAGAAATAAGCCTAGAAAGGGATGTGTTGGAGACCCTACGTACCACTCAGCACACCCACTGTGAGCATCCCTGCCAGGAGAGCGTCAGGTTCTGTGCACAAGCAAGCATGTGTACGGACAGTCACAATTTGAGCTCAGTGTCCACAAGACTGAGCCAGCCGTTACACATGCCCTTCTGATCCTCTCGCTCACTCTGGTGTAGTATTATAGGGCAAGAGACGAGCTGGGAAGGAGGATGGGGTTCTTGTATTTGCTGCATGGTGCTCTGATGGAATCAGAGTAAATACACCAGGAAGTCATCAAATGAAAATGATAAAGAAATGTCTTTATAATTCGTGGCTTAAAATCTTTTCTTAGGATGCTCATTTCTCTCAGCAACCTGTAAAAGATCAAATCAGAGCAAAACCTCCACTGTCTCCTTCAGCAGAACTTTTGTTAGTATGATGAAGAAGTGTCCCAAGCGACATGTGAGCAGACCAAGGTGAGAAATAGTTTCCGGTGTCAGTTCTTGGCCTTGTTACTTTCTAGAAAAGGGGAGATTACAGACGGCTCCATCACTGTGCTTACTGTCGTCATATGGACTGAGAACTAGCCTAGGACCAGGAAACATCATTTCTTGTCCCAGCTTTGCTACTAACCAAGTTGTAACTTTCAGCTAGCATTTTAATGCATGTGTCTCAAAATTCAGTTTTCGTGTTACCTTACTCCGTATTTTTTCCTTTGTCTATGCATTGTTTGGACTAGACAGTCATTCAATACATATTTTTGTTTCACTTTTTAAACTTGTCCTCTTCCTCAGCAGTAATATTCATGAATTTGCAGACTTGATGATACATACATGGGTGTATGCAAAATCTCTAGCTATTAACATTTTTTGTGTTCTTCCATGTAATAACACATTATGGGAAATGATGTTATAGTATTTTCTTGAGAGAGATTAATATACAACTACCCAAAAGTTTAAATTTTCTATCTTGAATAGCTTATCTGGTAGGGATCGTAGATTGATGTGCCAATATGTATGCTGGTTCATAGGCTATTTTCTGTTACCCAGAAAAAATGAAGTGCATCATTGTATTTGCTCTAACAAGCTTGAGAAATGGTGACCTTGCTCTCTCCGGTAACACCTGTTAATCTATTAATACACCTGGAATTCCATGTAACACAGATGTAATGTAGATTTAAGATCAGAAGAGCAGAGAAAGGGACAGAAGGAGGGTTAGAAAAGTCACTCAATTCAAAGGGTGGGTTATAGAACTTTCCTCTTTTTACGAAGACAGCACTGGATCCTGTGGCAATGCCTGGAGTATGACCTTCCATCTTGTATTTGGCTTTGGGGCTGTGCTGTGCACACACCTCCTCTAAGCCCCCTTTAAGATTTTTTAAAATACCTAATGTGCTTACGTTTATTAATCTTGGAAGATGAATTACTTGCATATCTTGGTTTTGAAAAAGTCCCACAAGATTGGAATTCATGAAACACACAGCAAGTTTAATCTAGCCTTCATTTTGAAATCACCTGATATCAATTAGCAAGCCTCCAGTTTGGGGCTGATTTATGGTGCTCTTGTAAGGTCCTGAAAATATGAAAGCAGAGAAGCAGTATTTCAAAATGCAGCATAAAATCAACAATAAAATGTATATTTATAACCTGAAAAGTATGATTTCATCTTGGAGAATTACCAACCCAATAGTAGTACTAAGCATGATTTTCATTGTACCATATTGTACTTATTAAGCACTTTATGGGACTTGTGAATAAATCAAATTGTGGGATCAGTTTTGGATATCTGAACATATTTTTAAATATTGTAAAAATGGGGAAAAGTATCACAACTGGTTATCATTTGTTCATGTTTTCCAAAAGGGTTTCAACCATCAACTCATTCTTACATCCTCCTACAAGTGGGACTGAGGCTGGGATGGCCTGTAAAGTGACGTACTTGCAATAGATGCAGATTTAATATGGTCATGAGATAAGATTAGACCCTTCAAAAACCCCCTTCAGATACCTCAGATTCTGATTTATGCTCATGAAAGCCAAGGACAGCTAGGTGGTTTGGAGGATGCCATGTTACCAGGGAATTTAGGGTGGTGTCTATGCCTGCTTTTGATTTAAAAATTTAATGAAAAAATTCAGCTTGGGAAGTCAAGGCACTGAATTGAAATGCCTCAATTTTCTCTGTTTGCATTACATTGGCTTCCACAAGTCAAGTCAGTTCAATCGAACCAACATTTATCAACAGCGTACAGTATATCAGACCCTGGTCAGTGTGAGGGTTACAGAGTCAAGAGAGAGCGGTCTTGGAGAGCTCTGCCTGGTGTGTGGGTCACTGTGAGAGAACTGAAGTTCCAGGCTGACCCCAGAGCATAGACTTACCCAGTGTGGTTACTATTCTGAATTTAGACCAATGATTCACAGATTCCAATGGGACAGGGATATATGGTTGGCCTGGGTCTGTAGAGGTCAGTAACCCCAGTGAGTCATTTTCGTGTTGCCCTGGGTTAATTGTCAGGTAGCAGCTGGGTTAACCTGGAGAGTCTGGCTTCAATAGCCTCAGATGGATGGTTTGCCTAATGAGAAGTGGTTACCACTCCTCTATGGGGAAAGGGATGGTGACAGGGGCATAGCCAGTGAGTTTTATGATTAGGACAAATAAAATGGAAAAAAATTTTATCGATGCTCCTGTTTACAAGGCTATTAGATCATAGGTTCTATAGCTGAAAACAAAACAAGCCACTTTTATTTCTGATGAATATATGACAGGGGGAAAGGCTCCCTTGAAGTTTCCCAAAGGAAATGATAAACATGAATGAACCCCAAAGAACTGACAGGAGAGTCCTCAAGTGTGCTGCTAAGGAGGAGGAGGATATTGAATGGCAGCCTTTGGTTAGATCCTCCTCCAAGCTTCTCAGTGCCTTGCTAATGCCGTGTCCCCAGTTCAATGATGGGGAATGCCACAGTCTCTAATGATCAGAATGGCGTATTAGAAATTGGGGTCTGCTTAGGCCAAGCCTGCCCCATCCTGTATCAATCACCCCAATGTAGTGTTGCTGGGCAGCTGCGTCTGGGAGGTTTCTCTCTGTGCACTAAGTGAAGCACTAGGAGAAACCTCAGCCTGGACTTGGGAGGGTTCTTGACTCTGAAAGAGAAAGATTCATGAGCAGGTCAGATGAGTGTGGTTAATGAAGGAATTCATTAAAGCGAGAGTAACAGGGACTGACAGCTGCCTTGCAGGCAGCAGAGAGCAAGGAAGAGCAGAGGGAGGAAAGGGAAGCTCACCGAATTCCTCCTCAACACAGGGCAGATTTTTTGCCAACCCCTAAAGCCAGGGTCACCTGGCATCCATTGTCTGCTTGGATCTGCATGGTGTGGGAACTAAGTCCCCCCCACCTCAGGATTTGGGGGAGCTGCAGAGCACTGGATGGAGTGAGGCTATATTCTGAAAACTTCCCAAAGACAAGGAAAGGAGATTTTCAGGCAAGCTGCTAAAGAGCATGATTGTACAGCCACAGTCCTGTCTGGGTCACCAAGAAAATGGGAACTTGCAAGCCCAAATCGGAGATCTCAGTAGCCTCTCCCTACTTATCCAAAGCAGGACAGAGAGAATGAAGACTTGTGCTCATGTCTAGAAAATAAAACGAAATGGCAAAGTGCCAAGGACACTTACCCCTGGAAGAGGGCAGAGACAAAATGCAGAAAGTTGAGCAGTGAGAAGGCTTTATTTTAAAAGTACACACTCGAAGAAAGGGGAGTGCGGGCGACCTCAGAGAGGAGGCACACTCCAGGGCTTATGATTTCTTTTAAGGCTTTCAAGAATGGGGCATTGGGTGGTAGGGGTAGGTATCGTCTTGACGTGTCGTCTCATGGCGTCTCTCTGGTGAGAGACATTATATCGCCATTCACAATCAGTCCTCTAGATAAATGTAAGATAAACGTGACACAAGGATTTATTGGTCTTGTTCTTCTCCTAGATAGCAGTGACCCTCACGCAGTGGGGACATACCATTTAGGATGCCTGCCCTGCCCTAAACAGGGTCTGCTGTTGGCTGATTACCAAAGAATATGTTAGGAATCTCACCTCCTAACTCCCCCATTTTTAAAATGGAATCTTAGCCTTAAGATGGAGTTGCTCCTGTTTTACTATGTTTGTATCTTGGCATTTTTTCATTATAGGTGGGAAAAGTCAATCATGATGCTCGTACCATGTCCCTGCCCCACTTTATTAGGTCTGAGACTGCCTGTGAGCCCTTGGGGTCTTGCCTTCAAAAGAGCTGACCCAAGGCCTTTGTAAGCAACAAATGCATCACTTAGTGTTGAAATTATGGAAGTAGCTTTTACACCATTGTTTCATCTCTTTACAAAGATTCCAGGAGGTGAAAGGGAACAAAGGAAACCAAGTAAAAGAGGTTATCTCAAGTATTTCTATTTACTTCCCAGTGGGTTGTGTTTTCAGCTCCAAATTTGCCTAGATACCAAATTCTGGTTCTGACTAAGCAGTAAGGTGTTGTGATAGTTTTGGAAATGAATATGAAATCTGATGAATCCCCTCTCACTTTTAACTATTATATTCTCCCTTGGTGGTATGCACTGTAGAATTGTGTCGCCAGAGAGGGGCGGACCACAGGCAGAAGCCAAGTTTCAATTGCTCAGCCTCATCAAGGCGACAATTGCATAGATGGTTTCAGTAAGTAGACACTCCAAGTATAAACTGGATTTGTGAACAATAATAATAAAACAATAATAATAGCCACTGTTTAGGACTTTGTAGAGAAATATTGTGCTCTGTATTTTACATAACATGCTTATTTTATTTGATTCGAGCCTTACAATATTCCCTTGAATTAGCTATCAATGCCTTAGCATACTTGAAAGATAACTGATTGAAGCAAAGATCTAAATCTAGCCATTTTTCACTCCACAGCCCATCCATTTTTATTACACTCTATTGCTTACTTTGAGAGGATGTGTCAAGTTTTTCTGATGTCATCTTCATGTTTTATGAGATGGAGAGTACACTTGACAGCAAAACCCCTTGATGGGCCATTTGGATCCTAGCATGATAAACTTTCAGGGAATGTCTTTCACACTGTGGGTGTTATGGACTCAGTGTCTGCATTTCGCCAAAATTCATATGTGGAAGCCCTGATTCCAGTGTGAAGGTATTTGGAGGTAGATCCCTTGGGAAGTGGGAGGTTTAGATGAGGTTATGAGGGTGAGACTCCATCATAGGGTTAGTGTCCTTATGGAGGAGGGCAGGAGCCCCGAGCTCATTTACTCACGTTCTCTACCATGCGAGGGCAGAGAAAGAAGGCATCCGCAAACCGGAAGAAAGCCCTCTACCAGCTTGACCCCTTGATACTGGACTTCCCAGCTTTTAGAACCGTGAGAAATGAGTTCCTATTGTTTAAGCCACTCAATCTATGGTAATTTGGTAGGGCAGCCCAAGCTAAGACAGTGGGTTTTAACTATTAAAGGAGTCCTGAAATCAATTGTTAGTGGATTATGACCAGTATGTTTTTAAAAAAGGAAATAAAGGGGAATAGAGTAGAAAATAGTAGTAAGGGTAACTATTGTTTCATGAAAATTTTGGTACACACATGTAATTTAATTTATATATATATGTATATATATCATATATGTGAGTGTGTCTGTGCTCAAAATATACAATGTATTCTTTACTGTGGATTTCAGTCAGAAAGTTTGAGAACTATTGCCTTAATATATGGATCAGTTGGGGAAGCAGTTAGATTGAGAGATGGCTAACTTACCTGGCCTAGGGAATGAAGAGGGGTTTGGGGGGTATTTGTGGGGCTCAAGCTAGGGAGACACAAGGGGAAGTAAAAGGGAAGGGCATGGAGCTTCCAGCAGCATGGCTGGAGACTGGCCCCTGAGTGGGGAAGAATGAGTGCAGTTTCCCAGGAGGAAGAAACAGTCAAGGGGGTTTCACTGACAGTAATGCTGGTTCTTACATCTAAATTGCTGACTGTGCAGCTCTTCATGGCACCTTGTCTTTAACACCCACACCCCTGTTCCCCCCGCCCCCTGGATCAGCTTCTCCTTGGCTAGAAATCTGCAGTAGAGTCTTCTGGATATACAACCTGGAGCCAGTGGTGAGGTATGGTGTAAAGAAATCAGGGAGGTATTCAAGACCCAGTACAGAATGAAAGTACTGAGCAGAGGCAGAAACTGGGGACCTGGGTCATCCAGGGTGACTGGGAGGAATGCTGGGTTTCCTACTGCTCCTAGGAGATAAGGGTCGAAGTCAACTTAATTTACATCTGGAAGGATAATGTGCCTGTAGTAAGCTGGTGACTTAGAGACATCCAAGAGGCTGACATTGGGACCCCATGTGTTTTCTCTCATTCACTCATGTATCTCTCTCCTCTGCTGCCATAAGAGTACCACAATGGGTATGTCAAAGAGTACTCAGTGAGTGACAGAGAAGAATAAGTGAGAGGGATGGGAGAATATAAGATCTGAAAGATAGATGTAGTGACTCAGGCTCAATCTCAGACACTGAGGCCAAAGTGTGCATATCTGGGTATATATGCCTTTGCGCAGGGCCAGGTGCTCAGACCGTGTGAGGGCTTCTAGTGGTGTGATGTGTGGTAGCTCATGTCTCCAATGCAGTTCTTTTCTAGGCAGATTGCACTTTGGAATAGTGAAAGCAATATTGGTCTGGCTTTCAAAGACATGGATTCTCATTTACTTTTGCCTTGTTTCAAAATACTGTGAGTGTTTGAGCAATCTATCACTTTGTCTCTCTTCTTGTAAAAGGCAGAGGCAGAGTTTCATTTCTCTCTGGCTTGTAGCAGCTCTCAGGTTTGTCCTGCAGCAGTGGTGTCTGGTATGAGTCCTTAGAGGGTGCATACAGTCCCTGAGGCAGCTTCTCCATGGACAGGGGAACAAGGATCCCTTCCGTTCCCATCCCTTCCCACCACAATTCACAGATCCACCAAGAGCAATCCTACATTTCTATCTGTTTCATGTGTTGAGACTCCCTTTGCAAAAAGAAAAAAAAATCTGTGAAAAACTACTGTATTAGACAATCTACGGGTGAGGCTGTTCATTTTTCAGTGATTAATAAGCAGCTGAAATCTGAAAACAGTAGGAAAAGAAGTCATGGAAAATTTCAAAACTAAAAAAGGATATGAAAAAGACCCAACAGTCCACTTTATGACAGGTGGAGAGCGATATTATTAGTGACAAATATGTTCCAAATATTTGGAGAATATACTATGGACTATTTTACATATTCTAACATACTTAATGAACAAGCTCAATGAATTGTCTTTCTACAATTAGGAGACAGCATGAGAAAATGAATATAGCAAATGGAATAACTTACTCCACGCTGGACTTGTCTAGTTTAGGCTGAATGCACAGATTTGGCCCAGGTCTCCTAGAGATGGAAAACTCTGGCTCACTTCTAATGGGGGTAAATCTTCCCATTATGAAAGCCTGAGACTGGCCAGATCTACTCAAACCCACACTGGCATTGACTAGAGTGGAGCTGATTTGATGAACAGAGGAAAAGATAAAAACGAAGTCACGAATACCAACAGCAGCTAACGTGTATCTAATACGTAAGTCTCAAAATCTGGCCCAGGTGTTTTTCTTATAACCCTTACCACAACTCTGTAAAGTGGTACAGATAAAAAAAAACCCCGAGGCTTAGCAAGGTTAAATCATTTTCCCAAAGTCACCGTAGTTGGTGAATGATCACCTGTGAATGGCTCCAGCCTCTCCTTTTCCTTAATGCTGTGCGGTTGCTCATATCATAACAAAACATCCTGAACCTTATTCATTCTAAGAATTTTTGGGGCACATCCTAATACATGATCTCTTTAATCTCACTTTATAATTTATTTATTGAATTGAAAATATTCATAGAGTGTGGATTACATGAAAGGCATTATTATGTATGGGACTTGGAGGATGAAAGGTCATTTAAATGTGCTTCTTAATCCATAAGATCTTTTTTTAAATTAAAATGCAAAAATTTTAGTGCACAGCCTGAATTTTGACATGTGCGTACACTCACGTAACCATCACCCTGATCAAGACAGCAGATCTTCTCACTAATTTTTTTCCCTTTACCTGTTTCATCCCTCCCCCATTCTCCCTCTGCTACAGCAACTTCAAAGTCTAGTCCAACATAGCTGATATGCCATGCCTCTAACAAAATAACAATTCAAGAAAGCAACTGACAAGTGTTCTATGCAGAGGTGTAAGTGTTATGAGATACAGAGAAGGGAGCTCAGACTTGATCAGTAGAAAAGTCCCACAAAAGAGGTGGTTTTTGGATTGATCTTTGAAGGGGAATTGGAATGTGTATATTTGTGGTCAGAAAGGAATTCTGGGAGGAAGAAACCACACAAATGGAGGTATGTGTTAACAGTGGGGAGTGGACAGGAAAAAGCTGTTTTGTTGGAAAGTAGGGTATATGAAAGAGAGCAATAGAAAGTACAGTTGGGAAGATATATTGGATCGTGTTAGAACATTGGGATTGGCTCTTGATTCTAGCCAAGGCATGTGGGCTTTATTCTCTGGGATGAATGGAAAGCCATCAAAAATTCTTGAGCAGTAATATGACATGACAAAACAGTGCCACAGAAAGGTTAACCAGGTTAGGGTACCTATGATGGAGGTGCTGAGACCGGTGTGCAGTGGAGGGGGGCAATTCAGGAGGCTTCTGAAATAATCCACAGCAGGGACATGGAGTACCTTGAGGGGAGGGTGGGAGAGGAGAGGAGGGGAACACTGTCGACATCAATATGGAAGTATAGGCAGAGGACGGGGGAGATGGGCTGCGCCTTTGACGGAATCAAGAATGCGGATGAAAGAGCAGATTGCGAGGTTAAGAACGAGTTCAGCTTGGGGCATGCCGAGTTTACCCTTAGGAGGGACGTCGGATTAGAGGACTACGATCAGTGGCACAGAGAAACAGGAAGCTGGGTGTAAAGGGGGTGAAGGGGTAACACACACTGAGGTGGGCAACAATACGATAGTATCCAAATCGGTGTGAAATCGAATGTTATATCTTGGTGATGGTGGCGGGATTTATACGTTTTTCATCCTGATTTTCCTGCATCCCTATCGAATGCTCTGAAAGAGCGATAAGGCATTGCCCACTGGCCTTTGGGATATTCCAGATGGGTATTTTAAGATTGAACTGAGACAAAGAATTTGGTTTTGAATGAATGACTACTGGTATTTTTAAATGTGGTTATATTTGTTGAACATCTGTTTTGTTTTAGAGAAAATATCTTTCCCACCCAATGTCTGATGTTTTAGTGTCTTTGAAATACAGTTGTCTCTGTCAGGAGAAGGGAGCGGCTTCAGCCCACTGGCATTGAGAATGGCCTAGCAGTTTGGCATCAGGACATATTCTTGGTCTTCTCCATAGAGACTACCCTGAGGGTAGAAACATGATTGGTATCTTGTGATAAGACCTATCTGGGGATAATATATCTTCCATTTGGGTTGTGTGTGTGTGTGTGTGGTGGCTAACTTTCATTGCTTCTAATTAAAGCTTAACTTTGCAGCCTAATTTACGAGCATGAAACCCTATGCTACTAAACAGATATTTACTTTCCTGTCTCTGTCCTGTCTTTGGCTTTTCTGGACTAGGCTTACTCAACGTTTTCAGTTTCCTCCCCTGATTGGATTCTGGTGTTGATGGTAATGCTGGAGATTGGGTTGATGTTCTTGGCTAGAACGCTGACTGGTCTCCAAATCCTGCACACGATCAGATAGATGTGTTTTACATTACGTTGCCTGGAGAATTTGAGATGTAGTTCTTGTTTCTCATCAGTGGCATGCAAAATGCTAAAGACCAGACCCTGGAGCTGGACCTACTTCTCTTAGCTTCAGCAGTGACATTTGAGGTAGTTCTAGGAATCCCTACAGAAGCAGAGTTCAGTGATTTGTGGACTTTAAACAGACTAAATTACTTCCTCCCTCATGTCTGTTTTGGTCTCAGACCTTATGATAGGAAACACCCAACAACCTAACGAACGAAAGCAAAATATTGGCAGGCACCTCTGCCATTAAATGCATTCCCTAGGAGAGCCTTTGTAATTAATCCATCACTCCATGATTGATGGGTCAGTTGGCATACTGTAAAACCTTACCTTATTAGCTGGTGGGAAGTGTCATGAAAGTGAGGGACCCCATTCACAGGAAAAGAGAAAATCCCAAACCATGTGGGACATCTCTTTGAATATTCTGTAACCAATTATTTATTTTTTATGTGCTAAGAAATTTTAAATGTATTAATTGGGCATCATTGTGAGATACAGCAAATAGAATGAATGTGTCCTTTGCATGCTTTATGCTGCTTAAATGTTATTTATTGAGTTGGTTTGTCTACTAGCAAAAACCATTCATGGCCCCATAGATTTAATACTCAGGTACATAGAGAATTTCTAGGAATACATGACTGAATATCATTCTTGTGAGACTGGGAAGGTTAGAACTGGAGCTAGGGTACAGATGGACATAAAATAAGGGGGTGAGACCTAGGGGAATGAGGGTAGTGAATGAGGGAGCATGAATAAAGGGAAACTGAGGAGGTGCAGGCCCCCTTGAAGTAAAGCAATCCTGTTTGAGTGTGAGGGGAAGTCTATTAGCTAAAAAATACCAGCAAAAGTTAAGGGGGAATACCTGGAAAATCCCTGTGACAAAGTATACATCTTGTTTATATTGTCTGTACTACTTTTATTCCCATTTTGCAGATAGAAAACAGAGGATCAATAAGTCATATAGCTAGAAAAGTGATGGTGCCAGGATTTTTATTTCAGAGGCCACCATTTTTGTCTGCAGAAAAAAAAAAATTAGAACCTATGTTTTAAAAAAATTCTCTATTTAACTGGTTAGATGTGCAAAGAGTAATGTGTTCTTATCTGTTCCTAATCTCTTGTGTGGCCCTCTATAAATAATGAGGGTTTCCTTGGTTTAGTTATTTAATAACCTTGACGACCACTGGGAAGTCATACACTAGACTATTCTTTTTGCAACTTAAAAAATATGATTTGACATTTTGGGGCTCAAAAATCCTATACATTCTCATTCTGGGCTCTCCCAGCACCAGTCCAGTGGGTCTGGTCTCAGGTTGCGACCCCATGCAGAGTTGTGTGGCACACAATGGTGCCATTCTAGTCGTCATCTGTGTAACCACCCCCCCCCCCCCAGTGCAGATGGTACCCTGGAGTTGTGTGGTGGCAGGGTCCTGATCCCACGCGGCCCCGTTCTGTTCACCTACCTTCCTGATGGCAAAGCTGCCACATAGTCCACCCTCTCTTGGGAAGCGCCGACTGGCTCACTGAAGTATGAACACATGTCAATGTCCCTGATTCTGTATGGCTCCTGAAGCATGGATTTTAGAGCTCTTTGTATTTTTATGTGAAGAATTCAGGGATAGGTGAGAGGCCATCCAAAGGTGGGATCAGCTCTGGAGGCATAAGTGCATTGTGCTTTCCTTAGGGGTTCTATGGAATCTGCCACTGGTGGGCACAGACGTCTGTTTCATTTGGTGACTATTTCTTTCCATAGTCTAAGAAATGGAGAATTTTAAGAGGGGGTTGTAATATACTAATATGATATTAGATGTTTCCATTATTGAATGATGTTTATGGAAAAGGGGGGCAGGGGCAGCAATTTTCTGGGGAATGTTCTACAATTTAGTCCTATTGCAATAAACAGATTCCTATACGGATGTTGCAATTCTTCTCCACTTAACTCCCATAGTCGTTTTTGCATTAGCTGCTGAGGGCAAAGAAGGTGCTCGGGTTCCTGCCCTCTAGCAATTTAAAATCCATCTGTCTACCAATGGATCATACTTTTTTCTGAGGAGTGATTTACTGAAATTCTATTTACTTATACTAATAATATGTATGTTACTTAAAACTGTAGTGGGCCTATAAGGCTAGACAATAGGACAATATAACTAAATGAATTCTTAAATGTCAAAACTCAAAACTGTGAATATTTCAAAATACCTAACAACTATAGCATGTATTTTCCTTTGAAGTCCCTATCTATTTGCTCTTGGTTTTCTTATTCCCTGTGCTCAGGCTGAGGACTCCCTACATGGCTCTCTTTTCTTCTGGCTCAAGGTTTTTGGGATTTTCCCTTTCTTCTTATCAGCCAGGAGCTAGTGCAAGACACAGATTTTAACTACTCCTCTCCCTCATTCTATACCCCCGTCTCCTCTTCTGCCAAAAGCTCAGCTGTGGGCCAGGCTCAGTCCCGAGTCTGCTCCTGCAGAATTCTCTGGACAAGTTGAAGCAAAGCCTGTGGCTTGTGCCTTCCCTTAAGAGGGATATTCCCATTGAAGCACCGCTTCTGTGGCCTGCGGAGGGAGGCACAGTCATGGTGACGGCAGGACTCACGGTCCCAGCACCCACCTCAGCCCCTGTCAGCATTTTTTCCATCTGGCTGTAGATTGCTGTGCTTGGCAAATTCAGTAACAGATTTTGAAACCTCTGCTGCCTTCTTCTTCTCATCTGGGATACCATTAACTATCCCCCTCTAGACAGATGATGTATGCTCAAAGATACGAATTAATATGGACCCAGCATATAAATTGTAGACACAATTGACCTGAAATCTGTGTAACCTGAAAACTCAAAAATTGGGAGTTTTTGTACTCTCTTATTAATAGAAAAGATATTAAACACCACCTGAGTTTTTTGAGATGATTTTGGTGCTTCCCTGTCCCCTCTGTGGGGAGAAGTAGGGTTAGAGGCTTTTCTTTAATGAAAGAGGTATTTCTTTAATTAAGTAGGGCTAGAGGGTTCAAAACGATGTGGTGAAGTCACAGTTGGGCCTTCTGATACTTCATGGACTCAGCTGGCTTACGGTATATGTTCTGTTCTGCTTTCTGTACAAGAGCCCATGTGATACTGTATGGTTCTATCTTGTGCCCTAGGTTACATCATTGGGTGTGGGAGCTCACCAAGCTTTAATTCTCTTCTGTGAGATCTCCAGTTTCTGTGAGGTCATCCTAGAAAATAGGTGACACGCTAAATATGCTGCATCAGGAAACCGGTTCTCCCATGTGGCTTCAGATAGCACTTATTCTCCAAATAAATACACTGCTACACTTAGAGTGGACAAAGATCCCGAGTCTTTCTGGTCCCTCAAAATCACCATCAGGCTGAGCAAGTATAGAGGAGATGGGAAGAAAGTCACATCTGTGTGAACCCAGCTGCCTATGGGGGGCAGTCTCTTCCCTCGGTTCTGCTTAGTTGATAGGTAAGACATATAGGCCTGAAAAACAAGGACAAACAGTACATAATCTATTTAGTCTGAACTGAGATTCCCAGCCCTGTACTCCCACAGTTTATAGAATGTTGTTGAGAACATAGAAGGTACTCAATAATCCCCTAATTGCCAAATGAATGAAATATTACTGATTCTTGACAAAAATTAGAATGCATTCATTCCAAGCACAATAACTCCCATTTTTATCCCAAACTTAATTAAAAGAGATTTGCAGGATTCTGGGTCCAAAAGAATTGACTCTAAGTATTCACACCTAAAGCACAGGGAGGAATGGAGAAGAAACAGGGATTCCAAAGATAAGAACAGATCATCACTGTTAGGTCCCAGGGCCAGCACCCTAACACATCAGCAGAGCATCCAGAGGTCAAAGTTAACTCCAAGAGAACAACGATGAAAGAGTGGGGGGGGCATGATTAAAAAGGCAGTGTGAAATGTAAGTGAAAGGGTATCTCGCCGCGACCCTCCTTACCCCAGCACGACTCAGGAGACAGGGGCCCACGCAAGAGATTTTAATGGCTGAAAGAGAGAATGGCTGCCTCTGAGAAGAGTGCAGCAGCTCGTGGGTGAGGAAGTGTGTTTTTAAGGAGTAGGGGTAGGGTGTGTTCTGTTATGGGGATGTTGGTGATTGGATCTTAAGGGGTGGGGTGAAATGTTTAGACATAAGGTGAGGCAAGTCCAGACATGATTTTCACTGGCCTATGAGCTTGGGACCATGGGGTAAATGGAGGATAAAGTACTATATTCTTACAGTGAGGAGCAAAAAAAAAGATCTCTAAGAATGAAAGAATATTGAGAGAACTGTATGATCAATCCAAATGGAACAATATTCGCATTACACGGGTACTAGAAGAAGAAGAGAGAGAAAAAGGGATAGAAAGTGTCTTTGAGGAGGTAATTGCTGAAAACTTACCCAATCTGGGGAAGGAGATAATGTCTCAGGCCATGGAGGTGCACAGGTCTCCCCACACAAGGGACCCAAGGAAGACAACACTAAGACGTAATAGTAATTAAAATGTCAAAGATCAAGGATAAAGACAGACTTTTAAAAGCAGCCAGAGAGAGAAATAAGATCATATACAAAGGAAAGCCCATCAGGCTATCATCAGACTTCTCAACAGAAACCTTACAGGCCAGAAGGGAGTGGCATGATGTATTTAATGCAATGAAGCAGAAGGGCCTTGAACCAAGAATACTTTGTCCGGCAAGATTATCATTTAAATTTGAAGGAGGGATTAAACAATTTCCAGATAAGCAAAAGCTGAGAGAATTTACTTCCCACAAACCATCTCTACACTGTATTTTGGAGGGACTGCTATAGATTGAAGTGTTCCTAAGGTTTAATAGCTGTCACCAGAGGTAATAAAACCACAGTAAAGAAAGTAGAACAGCTAATTACTAAGCAAATGCAAAATTAAATTAACTATCCCCAAAGTCAATCAAGGGATAGACAAAGAGTACAGAATATGATACCTAATATATAAAGAAGGGACCAGAGGTAATAAAACCACAGTAAAGTAGAACAGCTAATTACTAAGCAAATGCAAAATTAAATTAACAATCCCCAAAGTCAATCAAGGGATAGATAAAGAGTACAGAATATAATACTTAATATATAAAGAAGGGAGGAGGAAGAAAAAGGAGGAAGAAAAAAAAAAAGAACCTTTAGATTGTGTTTGTAATAGCATATTAAGTGACTTAACTCAGACTCTTATGTAGGAAGGAAGTTAACCTTGAACCTTTGGTAACCACAAATCTAAATCCTGCAATGCCAACAAGTATGTACCTATCAATAATCACCCTAAATGTAAATGGACTGAATGAACCAATCAAAAGACATAGAGTCACTGAATGGATAAAAAAACAAGAACCATCTATATGCTGCTTACAAGAGACTCACTTTAAACCCAAAGACAAACACAGACTAAAAGTGAAGGGATGGAAAAAGATACTTCATGCAACTAATAGGGAGAAAAAAGCAGGAGTTTCAGTACTTGTTTTAGACAAAATAGACTTCAAAACAAAGAAAGTCACAAAAGACAAAGAAGAACATTACATAATGATAAAAGGGTCAATCCAACAAGAAGATATAACCATTATAAACATCTATGTGCCCAACACAGGAGCACCTACATATGTGAAACAAATACTAACAGGATTAAAAGGAGATATAGAATGCAGTGCATTCATTCTAGGAGACCTCAACACTCCACTCACTCTGAATGACAGATCAACCAGACAGAAAATAAGTAAGGAGACAGAGGCACTGAACAACACATTAGAACAGATGGACCTAATAGACATCTACAGAACTCTACACCCAAAAGCAGCAGAATACATATTCTTCTCAAGTGCACATGGAACATTTTCAAGAATAGATCATATACTAGGCCACAAAAAGAGCCTTGGTAAATTCAAAAAGATTGAAATTGTACCAACCAATTTCTCAGAGCACAAAGCTATGAAACTAGAAATAAATTACACAGAGAAAATGAAAAATCCCACAAACACATGGAGGCATCACAACATGCTCCTAAATAACCAATGGATCAAGGACCAAATAAAAACAGAGATCAAGCAATATATGGAGACAAATGACAATGATAATTCAACACCGCAAAATCTGTGGGATTCAGCAAAGGCTGTGCTAAGAAGAAAGTATATTGCAATACAGGCCTACCTCAGGAAAGAAAAACAATCCCATATGAGCACTCTAAACTCACAATGAATGAAATTAGAAAAAGAAGAACAAATGAGGCACAAAGTCAGTAGAAGGAGGGACATACTAAAGATTAGAGCATAAGTAAATAAAATCGAGAAGAATCAAACAATAGAAAGAATCAATGAAAACAAGAGCTGGTTCTTTGAGAAAATAAACAAAATAAACCCCTAGGCAGACTTACAAAGAAAAAAAAAGAGAGTCTACTCCCATAAACAGAATCAGAAATGAGAAAGGAAAAATCACTATGGACAACACAGAAATACAAAGAAATATTAGAGAATACTATGAAAAATTATATGGTAACAAACTGGATAACCTAGAAGAAATGGACAACTTTCTAGAAAAATACAACCTTCCAAGGCAGACCCAGAAAGAAACAGAAAATCTGGACAGACCAATTACCAGCAACGAAATTGAACTGATAATCAAAAAACTACCTAAGAACAAAACTCCTGGACCAGGTGGCTTCACTGCTGAATTTTATCAAACATTTAGTGAAGACCTAATACCAATCCTCCTTAAAGTTTTCCAGAGTAGAAGAAGAGGGAATACTTCCAAACTCATTCCATGAGGCCAACATCACTCTAATACCAAAACCAGGCAGAGACACCACAATGAAAGAAAATTACAGACCAATATCCCTGATGAGCATAGATGCAAAAATACTCAACAAAATATTAGCAAACCAAATTCAAAAATACATCAAAAAGATCATCCATCATGATCAAGTAGGATTTATTCCAGGGATGCAAGGATGGTACAACATTCAAAAATCCATCAACATCATCCACCACATATACAAAAAGAAGGACAAAAACCACATGATCATCTCCATAGATGCCAAAAAGTACTTGACAAAATTCAACCCATTCATGATAAAAACTCTCAACAAAATGGGTATAGAGGGCAAGTACCTCCACATAATAAAGGCCATATATGAGAATCCCACAGCCAACATTATACTTTACAGTGAGAAGCTGAAACCTTTTCCTTTAAGATTGGGAACAAGACAAGGATGCCCATTCTCCCCAATTTTATTCAACATAGTTCTAGAGGTCCTAGCTACAGCAATCAGGCAACACAAAGAAATAAAAGGCATCTAGATTGGCAAGGAAGAAATTAAACTGTCCCTGTCTGCGGATGACATGAGATTGTACATAAAAAACCCTAAAGAATCCACTCCAAAACTACTTGATCTGATATCTGAATTCAGCCAAGTTGTGGGATACAAAATTAATATGCAGAAATATGTGGCATTCCTATACACTAACAATGAACTAGCAGAGAGAGAAATCAGGAAAACAATTCCATTCACAATTGCATCAAAAAGTATAAAATACCTAGGAATAAACCTATGCAAGGAAGTGAAAGACCTATACTCTGAAAACTACAAATACTCATGAGAGAAATTAAAGAAGATACCAATAAATGGAAATACATCCCATGCTCATGGATAGGAAGAATTAATATTGTCAAAATGGCCATCCTGCCTAAAGCAATCAACAGATTCAATGCAATTCCTATCAAAATACCAACAGCATTCTTCAATGAACTAGAGGGAATCGTTCTAAAATTCATATGGAACCACAAAAGACCCCGAATAGCCAAAGCAATCCTGAGAAGGAAGAATAAAGCCAGGGGGATTATGCTCCCCAACTTCAACCTCTACTACAAAGCCACAGTACTCAAGACAATTTGGTACTGGCACAAGAACACACTCATAGACCAATGGAATAGACTAGAGAGCCCTGATATAAACCCAACCATACATGGTCAATTAATATATGATAAAGGAGACATGGACATACAATGGGGAAATGACAGCCTCTTCAACAGCTGGTGTTGGCACAACTGGACAGCTACATGCAAGAGAATGAAACTGGATTATTGTTTAACCCCATACAGAAAAGTAAACTCGAAATGGATCAAGGACCTGAATGTAAGTCATGAAACCATAAAACTCTTAGAAGACAACATAGGCAAAAATCTCCTCAGTATAAGCATGAGCAAGTGCCAAATGATTTCCCTCATTTGTGGAGTATAACAACGAAGCAAAACTGAAGGAACAAAATAGCAGCAGACTCAGAGACTCCAAGAAGGTACTAGTGGTTACCAAAGGGGAGGGGTGTGGGAGGGTAGGTAGGGAGGGAGAAGGGGATTGTGGAGTATTTTGTTTAGCACACATGGTGTGGGAGATCAAGGGGAAAACAGTGTAGCACAGAGAAGGCAAATAGTGAATCTGTCGCATCTTACTACACTGATGGACAGTGACTGCATTGGGGCATGGGTGGGGACTTTATGACATGGGTAAATGTAGTAACCACATTGTGAAACCTTCATAAGAGTGTTTATCAATAATACCTTAATTAAAAAAAAGATTTAAAAAAATGTAAGGAGCAAGAAATCATGAGGTAACCTTCCCGTGGTGTTTGGTATGGTTAGGACTTCCTGCAGTATTGTCCAAGGTAGCATGCTGGGACTGCAGTGGAATTATGAGGAAGTTTGGGTACTTTCAGAGGGGACTAAGATATCAGGCATGGAGTAAAAATGGTTGATTTTATTCAGTATGTTGAAAAGAAGGCTAAGGGGAGAACTTAACATTTTTCAAGTGTAGGAAAAGTGCTTTTGTCTGAAAGATGATGATTAGCTGATCTCTTTTGACAGAAGAAGGTTAGAATAGAGAATAGACTTGAGAAAGAACTTTCTGACATAAAATGTGAGAAGACTGTAAAAAGGGTATGAGGAAAAGACACCTATAAATGCTCATGTTGCTTTGGGGCCCACGAGGCAAAATGCATCTTAGTAATACGTAATACATTTGGAACGTGAGGGCCCCATCAAAGGGTAAATCAGAGACTCATTACTTGTTTTTTCCATGTAGGAGTGAGACATTGTCCTGGAATTCTGTAAATAGTCACACATTGACAAAGTTAACATAGCTTGAGTTGGCTAAACACCTGAGCCAATTTTGATTTCTGCATACCCAGTGGAGCTCAATTAACTAGGACTATAGGAAAACTTATTTTTCTGGATAGAGGGCATCTGCAAAGTGCCTTCAGCAAACATCAGACTTGATGGGAAACATGTAAGCATTATCTTTAAGACTGTAAACAAGACAAAGGTGCCTCTATTAGTACTTTTATTCAAGATTATAACCAACATGTAAGACAAGCGTAAATAAAACACATAAACATTAGAAAGGAAAAAACAAAGCTATAATTCACAGATGATATGATTAGTTGGAAAACCTAATGAATCTATAAATAAATGATTGGAATTAGAGAATTTGGTGATGTTTCTGGACATAAAAATCAATTTAGTCAACCCAATCATGTTTCCATACACCAACTGCCATTGAAAATTAGTCTTAAAAAGTAGCATTTACAATATGATCACAAAAATCTGCAGTTACCAGAGTTTCACTTCCAGTAATGGCTAGGATATTCAGACCAACCCTCAGAGAAAAGCTGGACAAAATTAAAAAAAAAAAAAAATGTTTGAAGGCACAGAGAGCTATGTAGGTAGAGAGAACTTTCAGGTCCAATATCTGGAATAAGAAGCCACAGAGCAGGGAGCTTTGCTTTTAGCAGTTGCTTCTCACCTTGAGGCACTATAGATTCTTAAGACAAGGCCCATGGCTGAGAGGTCCAGAAGCTGACCAGAGCTTTCAACAGTCTTACAAAGCCAGAGGGATAAAAAGAGTTCAGGCCCATCAAGAAGATGCCCTGATAAACACCCCAAGCTTTCAGGTAGGACCCCCAAAGGGTTACACATGGGAGAAGAGAGAACCAGAACCAGAGAAGTCCTCATGGGGCGAAAGCTGTAATCAGCTCAATCCTGATTGGATCTTAAGTGCCTGTAAAATTAGCTGTAAATTAAATCCTCTCTGGGAGTCTCTGGAGACTATTTGTGAGGCTGTTTACAGTTCTCTTTCTGGGCTGCCCATCAAGTTCTTCAGAGTTGGGGATGATTCAGTTTTTCCAAGCTGAAGGCCTCCATGCAAGGTCAAGTTAAGGTTTTCTGTTTTGGTTCCGTGAACATTAAGGTTCCCCCTCCTGCACTGTGTGTTGTGTGTCAATTCTCCTGAGTCTGGGGGAAGAGATTTCTCTTCAGCTGTGGGAGCCCAGGTCAGCCCCAACCCAGAGCTGTGGGAAATTCCCTCTGAAGGAAGAGTTTGGTGTCATACAGTGGCTTTCAGTTCAAAGGGGCCCCTTTATTCCTCTCCACCCCCTTAATCTATTGTTTGTACAGGCTACTGGGTCATCTTCTAACTGTTTTTGAATAGTTGAGGTGGAGAGTAAGAGGGGGTGTGTGTGTGAATCACTGGGCGAGGCTGAGTTTGCAGAAAGACTCTGTTCTGCTTATTTGTTTGCACCTGCCTACACCCCAATATTTAATCCTTACAAATCTTTCCCAAAATTGGTAAAATATGTGGAAGTCAACCTTTCTCTCCTTCCTGGTGTGTTGGTGCTAGGACGTACCTTGAGCAATGTTATGTCCCCCTCCAAAATCTAGGGAGAAGAGGAGGTCGAATTGCAGCCCCCATGGTGGGAGGTCGAATTAAGTCCACAATTACATGAGTGGATATGAAATTGTCTGCTCTAATTGCGTGCACTTGCTGGTTGGGCATCCTTAGCAATAACCCTTGCTTATTGAATATTTGAGAATTAGCATGAGATCTTTCATTAAGCTATCTGGAGTGGCTGCTCATTTCTCTAATAAGGGAGGAGACGTTGCCTACCGCCTTACACATTTCTGGAGGTGAAAGAAAGTAAACTGCTCCAGCTCTGCCCTGTCCCCACCTCAGACTCCCATTATGGCAGGACAGCTGGGAAAAACATAGGAAGCAACTAAAACACTCTGTGTTGTCACAAAGGGAGAGTCTAGCCCCAGCCAATGGTGATACAGGCTTTATGGGAGGAGAAAGGCTGCTGCTCCGGGGCCCAGTGCATGTGAATGTGTAAACGAACCGGGCAACAGTTAGTTATATGTGCTTTTGGGGGCTGTCTGAGACTGTGTGGTAGTGTACACTTCTGTGTTCACTGGGGGTTATTTATTTACTTAGACTGTGTATAAAAATGGGGAGATCCTTATCCAAGTACTTGAACCCCTGTCTGATTGGAAATGGATTATGAGAGCATCAATTAAAAGGGGTGTGTGTATTTGGTGGTAGTCAGGGAGCACTGATTCAAGAGTGCAGCACAGAGGGAGGAGGGTGGAGCTGAGTGTGGACCCCCGCAAAGCCATATCCCAGGGGGAGCTCTGGGTGCTTCCTCTCTCCCTTACCCAAGGGGCCTCTTTGCCAGGACCTCTGCAGGGCAGAGCCTGTGACAGCTAAGTCCCTGGATGCCAGGGGAGGACCCTGTGTCTGCTGGGCCTGCTTCTGTTCTATAGCCTGATGGATCTGGGCTCTCCCTTTCCCTCCGCAGAGGTCTACAATCCCCACCAAATGTTTCACATTACTCAGTGTGAAAAACCTCCTATTCTTTCAGATTTTTTACAAGTTCATACATCCGCGGAAACCCGATATTCCATATTTCATTCTGCTTCGTGGATGTCATTGTGAGGGATGCGGGTTCACATGCAACCGGCCTCTTCTGGCTTTGATCAGCTTGACCGCGACTAATTGTAAATGGAGAACAAATGAAAGAAATATTTACAAATTTCATGGGAATTCAGGCGGGGCCTAAGCCTTCCCTAATGCCTCCATTCACAGTAAATGTTTATTGAATACTTTGACTCTACTGTGCACTTCAATATTTATGTAGTATTAGGTTTTAGCTTGTTCTGAAGGGACCCAAAGAGTTAGCAAAACCCTTCCCCTGCTCCCTGGCATTACCCTTTCTGCAAACTTCCTTTCTTTTGCATCACAAAATCTGCTGCTGGAAAGAAAACCAACTCAGATTCCAAAGTTACAGCTGGAAGCAGGGGAAGGAGAAAAAGCAAGAGAGAAGAAAGAGGGGAAAAAAAAGAACCGTAAAATTTAAAACAAATTTTGAGTTGCATAGTTGAGTTGGGAAAAGTCAAATGAAAATGTTCAAGATTTGTTCAAAATAAAGTCATAAATGCCTGGAGCCAAGTTAAGCAGCTGTTGGGTCAGGCAGGCTAAGTCTTGAAAGACAGCACCAACTAAGAGCTGAATATTATGCAATTAATCAGCAGTTGCCTGATTATAAAGAAACACAGCCCTTTTGGAGGATTTTTCAGGCCTTTTCTATTCCTAAGTATACTTCTGGAAAGGGCATATTATATGTTCCATAGCCCACGAGGGCAGGACATAATATATATTATATGATGCAAAAATAACCTTTGTGAATTGTCCCTGGAGGTTATGGAGAGGAGGAACTCTGTGGTTTGGAAAAGGTCAGCTGACCCCCCTCTATCTCCCTTGATGATACAAGCTGGAGGCCCCATCCGACCCTGGCTTCTTCCCACTGCTGTCATGAACTGCTGGCCCTTCCATGGCAGCTTAGACAGATGATGGTCCAGATGCTAGAGGGAGGAGAGGAGGTAACCTCTCTCCAGAAAGTCCTTTGGCTGCCACCTGGGATGGCAAATGCATCCGGGGTCAGTCAACATCGTCCTAATAAATGCTCTAACAACTGGTCATGTAATTAGCATTTCCTACCTGTTTTTTGTACCATCAGCCTGTTCCACTCCAGGAGTCATAAAAGTCAGTCTAGATTCTGTTATCTATGGAGGCTGGTTTAACCTGCCATTCTCTACTTTTCTACCCAGACATGAAAGAGATGGTTTGAGGATCACACGAAACACAGGGTGAATGACACCAAAGAACCCAAACCAACCCAAAAGTCTGGCAAGAAAGGTGCGTGAAGGGGAGGTGGTTGCAAGTGTCTTAGGATAGATGGCTTGAAATAAAGCAGCAGAAGGCTGAGGAGTGGGACATTAGAGAAGGAAATCAGCTCCAAAGTTGATAGAACCGGGAATTAGATCCCACAGTAGAGTTTTCAGAGTTTTCTGTTGGTGCATATTTATTTTGTAAAATCAAATTTTTACTTTTTCTCTCTGGGGAGTCGTCTAGTGACTTCAACAAACCTATTTTTAGGGGGACAAAAATTAGAAATCAGTGCGATAGGTTTTTAAGCCATATCTTTTTGCACTTTGGTTGCATATCATTGAGGAAATAATGGTTTGTAAATGAAAGTAGCTTCAAATTTTAAAGCTTTAAACACTTCACTTTGCAATTTCGAGATTCTTTTCAATTAACCTGATGTAGAGCTTTGAAGGGGGACTATTCAATAGCTTGGTTTCAAAATTCAGTGATGACCTTTCTTAACATAGTTATAAAAGCCAGATAAGCACCCTAAAATATGTATGGTGAAACTATATAAACACAAAATCATGATGAAACATGTAAAAAGTTAACTTGCTATTGTATAACTGATTATTTGTGTATCAGTGAAAGAGAGGCTGACATTTAATTAAGTATAACACACACATTCTATGTTAAGAATATATTGGTTTGTCCAGTTTTTCATGAGTGCATATCAACCGCTCTAATTGAAAAAAAAAGCAGTGCCTGGTTACACATATTCTCCTGAAATATTTGTTTACAGAAAGTTCCTTCATTATTTCATATAGTGTAATGTGATATATATGGCCATTAAAATGCTTTTGTAAACATATCAAGCCTTTGTGAACAATATTTACCAGTGATGGGTGTCAGGGTGAGATGGGAAAATGAAGCCTGTATCCATTGTATCTATTTCTGTAGGTCTTTCCAGCCACAGACCCAGACTTCCACATCTGGGAAATAGCAAGAAAAAGATCAGTCAAAGAAAGAAGCTAACCCAACTTTTCTGGACTTCTGCAGGAAGCAGGTCTATCTCTCTGACACTGTCGGAGAGCAGTACCCCATGAAGGCAACCTCAGTATGTTGCCTCCCAGATGAAACCTTTCCTGAGAAGCAGTCTTTTACTTTTTCTAGGTTTCCAGCTAGGAATTCTTAGGCTGTCCTCTTAAAGATCCCTCTTTCTCTGTCAAGATTTGAGGAGGACGTGGCACTGTATTAAGCTGAATGGAGGTGTGCCATGCCCCAGTTCTGCCCCTCTGATCTCTTGGTTTCAGTGTGATGTTTTATGTTCCCTCTAAGCAGGACTTAACAGCCTTCAGGAGGCCAGTAACTGAAGTTGTGCTAAAACTCTGGGACTCAGTCCCTGAAAATCCCAAATCAGGCTAGACTGGCCAAATGATATCCTTTGCCTTCTCCTTCTTCCAATTTTCTCCTCTTGTCTCTGGAGCTGCCACTTCTCATCCCCAGGAGTCCTCTTTTTTTTTCCAAATATTCTCTTCTCATCAGAATGTGCACCTTGTAGATGTAAATGGGCAATAATAACAAACTGTTTTTATATTTTAAAGATTATTTGCAGGAAGCAAAATGGACAGAGCTGGGATGGTAGAATTTCTTAGCATTGTAGCAGAGCAGAGAGCCAGCTGGAATGAACTAACCGGCCACATGCAAACAGCTGAACCTTGTATGTGGTCAGTTAGTGGGGGACAGTGGTCTTGGTGAATGAGGCAGAGCTCTGTGGGGTCACAGGACAAGATAGTGTGTGCTTGAGGAATTTGATTTTGGAACCAGACTAGTTAAATCAAATCCTATCTCTGCCACTTATTACTATATGATGGGCAGGTTTCTCATCTTTAAAATGGGGCTAATAAAAGTGCTTACGTCCTGGTGGTGTTTTGACAGCTGGATGAATTCATATATATAAAATGTTTAGATGGCAACTAACACATAATAAATGGAACATCAATGTAAGTTTTCACTATTTCAGGAAGCGAGAGGTATTTTCTTTATCAGAACATTCATTAAAATCAGGCTGTCATCTTAGCAACAGAAATGTTGAATGAAGTTTGATTGACTTATTTTTTTAACAGAGATGCTTTGTTTTAAGGGGTTTTTTGGGATGAATCTATCAACTTACATTTAATAATCAGTAGTTAACTGCTATGTTTTCATGTAAATGTTTTAGCTATTTTTCATGAAGTCAAATGTGTGTATTCAATCATATGTATATTTTTAAAATGTATATTCCCCTGTAAGACCTGGGAGAGGAGAATCTCCCTACAGTGCACTTGCAGCAGAATGCTCAATTAGAAAGATCTTCAAACTTGCCTTAACAGTGTAAATATCCTTGGGGCCAATTTTCTTCAATGTACCCTAAGAAAGAAAATGGCCTTTTCCCTAAGTACCTGTTCTAGAAATGGTGATTATAATTTTGCAATGGTCAGATAACAGATGAATTATTCAGAAACAGAAGGTATTTATTAATCAGTATTAATCAATGGAAGCAGAGGGAGGAGACGGGACAGTTGTAAAAAACGTTATTTACCTTTCCTATGAAGAACTTGTCCGGACTTCCATGAACAAGGTACAAATAACATTTATTCAACCTGCAATCTGAGCTATGAAAATTATCCTGTGTCTGAGTGTTCTTAAGGCCACAGCATTTTTTCTAAACCGCAATTGAGAAGAAAAAAGCAAGCGGCTTGCAAATGGTGCCTGTCTGCACAAATGGGCGGCATTCCAGGTGGCGTTTTAATGGGGCTGTGCCTGCATTAAGCCCATCAAAATGGGGAGACCCAACAGCAATAGATACCTTAATTGTATTGATGCAGAACAAGCAACATTCCTCAGGCCCCTTGGCATGAAACAGTCTGCCACAAAGTCAGTTGGCACTCTTCTTACCTGTAGAACTAGGTTATATTAACTCCAGCACTTTTAGGCTTATCTGATGGCAAATGAAAACTGATATTGGTGGGGAGGGTAGTGACAACTTGGTTACCAGACAACCATTCCCTTCTGTTGATAAGTTGTTCGAACAGTTTTAGTTAAATCTGGAAAAATGTTAATGAGTGATGATATAACCATATATCCATGAATATGTTTGTATAAGAAAAACAGGTATGCACATATGTGTTCTTCATACGATACCTACTATGCACTCATGCTGAGATTAGACATATCATGGTTATGTGCATGTGTAGATTTTTATATATATCTATTTATGTGCTATAATGTGACCAGTTGTGTAAGTGCATGTCTGTGCTGATAGAAGTGTATGTGGAGTGAAAGCATTTTCCGTGACATTCTGAAAACAGTGCTTATGTGTCCAAGCCTGGACCTTGTCTGTGACTGCTTCTGGGATAACTTTAGTTTTATCAGACCAGACAACCCCCAAGAACTTTACTAACAAACCAGGGCCCTGAACTTGTTCACAGCCCATCCTTTCTCCTGTAGATGTTGCAGCAGTCCTAGGACCTGCCCCTTCTAAATATGCAAGAGAATCAGATGTGAGTATATCATCAGTGTAGTGATAACAGCCACACCGTTTGTGGTTTCTTCCATGTGGCCAAGTCCTAGGCTTCAAGTCCATGACAAATGGTGGGACTGTGGAGGAATCCCTGTGGAAGGACAGTGAATGTCCACTGCCAGTCTTCCCATGTGCAGTCAAACTGTTTCTGACTTTCCTGTGCCATTTCAATAGAGAAGAAAGCATAAGCAAGATCCACAACATAATGATACATCCCTAGTTAATGACTGACAGTGTCCATAAGGACTCTATAGAGGGGACAGCAACATACAAAGGGGATGTGACTTTATTTAATTCACTGTAATCCATGGTCATATGCCAGGAGTCTTCTGGCCTTTTCACTGGTCACACCAGGGAATTAAAAGGACTATGAGTAGGCTTTATGATGCCCACCTTCTCCAACTCCTGTAGAGTTTCTCCAATTTCCTTGTGTCTCCCAGGCAATTTATATTGTTTAGTATTTGTCAGCTGATGAGGTACAGGCAGAGCTGCAGACAGGTAGCTTAACATGTCCCCTCAGTACTGCCTTTACCACATGTACCCACAGTCTAAACTCACCTGCAGTGGTCTATAACCACAGGCCTGCAGGATATTCACCCACCCCCAAAATATGTTCTGGGATGAGAAATATGTGCACAGTATACTGTGACCATTTGGGGTAAACACCCTGTCCCTAGTGGGATTTGGGCTTTCTTCACTCTAATTACCTTACCCCCATAGCCATCTATCAGAGCAGAGGTCCCAGAAAAATGCTCAGGGTTGCCACAAATCAGAGAACATTTAGCTCCTGTGTCCACCAGGACATGTTGTGCATTCATGGGGGACCAATGAATTGCTAACTGTGTATGTGGCTTCTGGTCCCCACCCTGTCCCCAAGGCTGGAACTGCTGCTCTGGCTTTAATTGGTGTCACAGTTGTAACAAGATCCTATTGGGCTGTCCATCAAGTTTTTCTTTCACTACTTCTGCCTTTATCAAATCAACCAATATCTGGGTCCTTGAGACCTTCATGGGTCCCTTTGCACCTCTCCTTTCAGTCATAGCCTATACTTCCTTCCATGCTCTTACTGCCTCAACCTTCCCCTGCTCTGTTAAAGTACAAGTAGCCTCACTTATGGGTTGCCTTACGTGAGGGGCAAGAATAGTCACTAGGGACCCAAAGGGAGATGGGGGAGCTGTATGGAGTACCAGGTTTCTCATTCCTACAGTGAACAACTCCTCATCGGGGTCCTGGGGTCCATATTATAGATGATATTTTTCATACCCAACTCCCGTAATACCTGCTGGAGCTCTGCATACGTTTTACAGCTAGTGGGTAATTACGGTAAATAACCCTGATTAGGCCAAACTGCCCTGATGGCTGCTTTCAGCCAATCCAGAGTGCCTGATTCCCTGAAGTGTGATGGGCACTTTGCAACCACTGCTGGAGGGAAAGGTGAGTCATCAAGGAAGTCAGTCTACCCATTTCAGAACCTGACATAACAATGTTTTCCACCCCAAATCCCAGAGATACAAAAGCCATGTAGGCAGAGGTTCCCATGGCTTCTGCCAAAACCGGATGCTCATGTCCACCAACTCATCCTGGGTATAGGGGAGGAGCATGGAGTGCTCCATGACCTGGGGAGGGGGCGGCTCCTCCCCTGAGAAGCCCAGTGACTGTTGTGTTTTCACTTTGTTAATTACAACTGGGTGGGCCTTTAACATGGGAGGGGCTGGTGCCTTGGGTGGTGGGCTCAACAACAGTTCTGCCCTTGGCTCCACCCCCTCATCCTCCCTGACGTGTCTTCTACCATCTCTGGGGCTGAAGACACCACTCTTTCCTCCCCCTCCCCCACGGCCTCCTGCAACACAGATTCTCCTGCTGCCTCCTCCCTCCCTGCTAATGTGTCTTCCAGGAGCACAATCTGTCTTCTCAATAACTGTCTCTCTTTCTTAAGGGCATCCCATAGGTCATCATCACCCAGCAGCTCCAAGCTATGCTGAAGCGTGTCCCTCTCCACCATAACCCTTTCCACTATCTTGAAAAACAAGCATCCCACGATCCCAGCTACTACATTCAGGGCCTCTAAGCAGTCTTCCATCTCATGGAGGGCTAATTCCACTGCCTCCGGTGTCTCCACCTTTCCCCAGTTCTGGGAAAGGGCCCACCCATCTAGGAGGTGCTTTACCATAGACCAGTTTACCACTCGAGGAGGTCCCCCCATGGGAGTCCCACAGATGGGGGGTTACCGGGTGAAGCCACACCACCCACCACTGCCAGAGGGAAGGGTGAGTCATCACCCCCAATTGCAGCAGACACTGGGGCCTCCCCACCATCCACCAGAGGGTTTCTGTGTATCTCCCCACCATCTCTAGGGGAAGCCCACCCATGAAGACAGATTTTGGGTTCAGAGGTCCTGCTGACTACCAGGTATAACTCTGGAGGGAAATGATGTTCCCTGCCTGGGGCAAATAACCTATGAAGCCAAAATCGGTCAAAAGGGAGAAATAAAGTGGGAGAAACCCATTTATTGTTACAAGCAGTTGTATACTTCTGCTCACCTGTGTCTCTCATGACCTGGCTGCAAAAGGAACCCACCACACCTCCCCATCCCAGTATGTGCTCACTCCCCACCCACCTTGTAATCACCTATTGATATGGAGATGGACTACTCTCCACCCCTTGGAAACACCTATTGATAAGGTGATATACTAAGGCCAGGTGAGAGTTTCTGGAAATATTGCAATTTTACCCACACCTACGGCACACCATAGCTTAACCTAGCCTACCTTAAACATGCTCAGAATATTTACATTAGCCTAAATCATCTAACATGAAGCCAATTCTATAATAAACTGAAAATCTCATGTAATTTATTGAATATTCTGCTGAAAGTGAAAAACAAAGATTGTATGGATATGAAATGATTGTCAGTATATTGGTTGTTGACCCTTGTGATCATGTGACTGGCTGGGAGCTGTGGCTCCTGCTGCTCAACGTCATGAGACAGTTGCTGTTGCTAGCCCAGGAAAAGATCAAAATTTGAAATTTGAAGTACAGTTTTTTACCGAAGGCATCTCTTGCACTTCGTTATATTAAGTTGAACCATCGTAAGTTGGTGACTCTGTATATGCTAATACATTCAGTATATCCGAGTTTTCAATTGCAACTGTTTTCTAGAATGCTTTTCTATAGTTATACATACTATCTATAGGAAATGTATCTTAGCTGCAGCTTTGAGCAAATTTCAAAGAATCGCAGATCATGGAAAGTGACTCCAGATGCCATCGAATATAAAAATTGAAAACTGGCAGCCAGCATGCCAGGTTTGCCTGCATTTGCATTTTGTATGGCTACTCAGGGCGTGGTGTATATAGCAGTTTTATTGAGGCTCGACACACAATAAACATCACATAAGGTATATAATTTTATATGTTTGGATAAAGATTTACACCTGTGAAACCATCACTACAATCAAGATTATTAACATATTCATTGCCACCTAAAGTTTCTTCTTGTCCTTCTGGAGTCCCTTCTTCTCCTTAGCCCCTCTAGACTACTCATGATCTTACTATCACTACAGATTAGTTTGCATTTTCTAGAACTATGAATGGAATCATACAGTATATACTCTTTTTCTGTCTGTCTTCTTTCATTCACATAATTATAAGGTTAATTAAAAAAGTCATAATGGAGGAGGGGGCTCAAGATGGTGCTGTGAGCAGGGTGGCATAAATCTCCTCCTAAAACCATATATATTTTTGAAAATACAACAAATACAACTATTCTTAAAAGAGAGACCAGAAGATACAGTACAACAGCCAGGCTACATCTACATCTGCGAGAACTCAGCACCTCATGAAGGGGGTAAGATACAAACCCATGACCAGTGGGATCTGAGCACTGCCCCCACACCAGCTCACTGGTGGGAGGAAAAGAATCAGACTGGGAAGGGAGTGGAAGCACAGGACTGCCAAATAAGCAGCCCTGGTGATCTGCACCAGGAGCACAGACACACATCGCATGGTGTACTGGAGATTAGAGAAACAGAAGGGCGGGATTCGAGATGGAGACTGCGAGCAGGTCCCCGCAGCCCCTGGGACAAAAGAAAAGTGGGCACTTTTTAAAAGTCTTAAAGGGACAAGGGCCCAACAGCCGAACAAAATCATCCCAGCACACTCAGCCCAGCAAGCTGGGAATCTTGAGGAATTTCGGGCCCCCTAACTGTCTGCTGGGTAAAGCAGCCTCAAGGCCCCTCACGGTGATAAGCAGTCTGCCATTCATTCCCCCTGGCCGGTGCTACAAACAGACCGGCTGACCTGCCACAGCTGCGGAGCAGCCAGAGAGCGGCCCTGCCCACAGCAACCACACACAGTTTCCTCCCAGTGCGTAGCTAACCGGGATGGGCAGTGGAAGCTGGAGCAAGGTCTGAAGGCATGAAGGGGCGCTGTCCTCGCAGTAGAACACACCCGACCTGACTGCTACCCCCTCGCAGTGCTCCAGGCTAGCCTGAGGGTGGCCCTGTCCACGGAAGCTCAGGGGATTATCGCAGAGACTGCCTCCTGGTGTGCGGGTAAATGGCACAGGCTGCAGAAAAGGGCAAGACAAACAACAAGGAGGAAGGGACTTTGTTCTCCCAGTTGACACACATGTCACATGCCAGCGTCAATTCTATCACCATGAAAAGACGGAAGTATCTGGTCCACTCAAAAATCACTCAGACAATTCCGAGAGAGGACCTGGTGGGATATATTTGAACAATCTTCCTGAAAAAAAAAAAAATCAAAATAAAAGTCATAACCATGCTGATGGACCTACAGAGAAATATGCAAGACCTAAGGGATGAAGTCAGGAGGGACATTACAGAAATGAAACAATTGATTGGCAGGCTTAAGAGCAGACTGGGTGAGGTGCAAGAGATTGTTAATGGAACAGAAATCAGAGAGCAGGAGTACAGAAGAGCTGAGGCAGAGAGAGATAAAAGGATCTCTAGGAATGAAAGAATATTAAGAGAACTGTGAGACCAATCCAAACGAAGCAGTATTCGCATTGTAGGAGTACCAGAAGAAGAAGAGAAAAAGGGATACAAAGTGTCTTTGAAGAAATAATTGCTGAAAACTTCCCCAAGATGGGGGAGGAAATCGTTTCTCAGACCATGGAAGTCCACAGAACTTTCAACACAAGGGGCCCAAGGAGGACAACACCAAGACATATAATAATTAAAATGGCAAAGATCAAAGACAAGGACAGAGTATTAAAGGCACCCAGAGAGAGAAAAAAGATCACATACAAAGGAAAACCCATCAGGCTTTCATCAGACTTCTCAACAGAAAGTTACAGGCCAGAAGAGAATGGCATGACATATTTAATTCAATGAAACAGAAGGGTCTTGAACCAAGAATACTGTATCCAGCACAATTATCCTTTAAAATTGAGGGAGGGATTAAACAATTCCCAGACAAGCAGAAGTTGAGGGAATTTACCTCCCACAAACCACCTCAACAGGCTATTTTAAAGGGACTGCTCTAGATGGAAGTACCCCTAAGGCTAAAGCGATGTCACCAGAGAAAATAAAATCACAGCAAAGAAAGCATACCATCCAAATACCAACTAAAGGCAAAAAATAAAATCAACGTTCCACAAACACAGTCAAAGGGAACACAAAAGAGTACTGAATAAAACAGCTAACATATAAAGAATGGAGGAGGAAGAATAAGAAGGGATAGAAATAAAGAATGATCAGACTCTGTTTATAATAGCTTAATAAGAGAGTTAAGTTAGACGGTTAGCCAGCAAAGAAGCTACCCTTGAACCTTTGGTAACCACAATCTAAAGCATGCAATGGCAATAAGTACATATCTATCGAAAATCAACCTAAATGTAAATGGACTGAATGCACCAATAAAAAGGCACAGAGTAATAAAATGGATAAAAAAGCAAGATCCATCTATATGCTACTTACAAGAGACTCAACTGAAACCCAAAGATATACACAGACTAAAAGTGAAGGGATGGGAAAAGATATTTGATGCAAACAACAGGGATAAAAAAGCAGGTGTTGCAGTACTTGTATCAGACAAAATACACTTCAAAACAAAGAAAGTAGCAAGAGATAAAGAAGGATATTACATAATGATAAAGGGGTCAGTCCAACAAGAGGATATAACCATTATAAATATATATGCACCAAACACAGGAGCACCGACATATGTGAAACAAATACTAAAAGAATTAAAGGAGGAAATAGAAAGCAATGCGTTCACTTTAGGAGACTTCAACACACCACTCACTCCAAAGGACAGATCATCCAGACAGAGAATAAGTAAAGACACAGAGGCACTGAACAACACACTAGAACAGATGGACCTAACAGACATCTGCAGAACTCTACACCCAAAAGCAGCAGGTGCACATTCTTCTCAAGTGCACATGAAACATTTTCCAGAATAGACCACATAGTAGGCCACAAAAGAACCTCAGTAAATTAAAAAATATTGAAATTCTACCAACCAACTTCTCAGATCACAAAGGTATAAAACTAGAAATAAATTGTACAAAGAAAACAAAAAGGCTCACAAACACATGGAGGCTTAACAACATGCTCCTAAATAATCACTGGATCAATGACCAAATTAAAACACAGATCAAGCAATATATGGAGACAAATGACAACAACAGCACAAAGCCCCAATTTCTGTGGGATGCAGCAAAGGCAGTTCTAAGAGGAAAGTATATTGCAATTCAGGCCTATTTAAAGAGGGAAGAACATTCCCAAATGAATAGTCTAAAGTCACAATTATTGAAATTGGAAAAAGAAGAACAAATGAGGCCCAATGTCACCAGAAGGAGGCACATAATAAAGATCAGAGAAGAAATAAATAAAATTGAGAAGAATAAAACAATAGAAAAAAAAATCACTGAAACCAAGAGCTGGTTCTTTGAAAAAATAAAGAATATAGATAAACCCCTAGCCAGGGGAAAAAGCCTTGGGTGACATCTATTTAGCTTTAGAAATACTTTCATCTATAGGAGTCCCTCCAAATGCACTGTAGAAATGGTTTGTCGGAGGTAAAATCTCTTAGCTTTTGTCTCTGAAAATTGTTTAATCCCTCTTTCAAATTTAAATGGTAACTTTGCTGGGTAGAGTATTCTTGGTTGAAGGCCCTTCTACTTCATTGCATTAAATATATCATGCCACTCCCTTCTTGCCTGTAAGGTTTCTGTTGAGAACTCTGAGGATAGTCTGATGGGTTTTCCTTTGTATTTGATCTTTTTTCTCTCTCTAGTTGCTTTTAAAAGTCTGTCTTTATCCTTGGCCTTTGCCATTTTAATTATTATATGTCTTGATGTTGTCTTCCTTGGGTCCCTTGTATTAGGAGATCTGTGTACCTCCATGGCTTGAGAGACTATCTCCTTCCCAAGATTGGGGAAGTTTTCAGCAATAACCTCCTCAGTGACACTTTCTATCCCTTTTTCTCTCTCTTCTGTCACCCCTATATTGTGAATATTGTTCCGTTTGGACTGGTCACATAGTTCTCTCAATATTCTTTCATTCTTAGAGATTCTTTTTTCTCTCTTTGCCTCAGCTCCTTTGTATTCCTCGTCTCTAATTTCTATTCCATTTACGTAGTCTCTTCTACTACGTCTAATCTGCTTTTAAATCCCTCCATTGTATGTTTCATTTCAGATATGGAATTTCTTAGTGATTGAATCTCTGACTTAAATTCATTCCTGAGTTCCTGAATATTTTTCTGTACCTCCATAAGCATGTTTATCATTTTAATTTTGAACTCTCTTTAAGGGAGATTGGTGATTTCAGTTTCATTAGGCCCTTTTTCATGTTCTTTTGATGTTTCATATTTCTGTGTGGTGCCCACTAGTGCACAGAAACTCCAGTCTCTGGAGCTGCTTAGTCCCTAGAGCGAGGTTTGGGGCCATAGGGGAACGGAGTTGGTGCCTGGGGGGAGGAAAGATCTGTTTCCTGATTCCCATCTGTAGTGCCTGTCTCCAGTGTCAGAGCCAGTGGACCAAGCACACACGTGTAAGCCCCTGTGCTTTGTGTCTCTATCTGTTGTAGGCAGGGCCTCCCTCTGGCTGGCCTGACGCCAGCACAGTGACTGCCCATTTGTGAACTGGTGCCCTCAGGCCAGGAGGAAGGTGCAGCAGGTTGCGTGTCACCTTGGGGGCCTCGGAGCTGAGCAGGCAGCCAGGGGGATGGAGCACCTGAAGCTCCTCAAAGTTCCCAACCAGCTTGGCAAAGCGCACCTGGACAACCTTGTCCAACTCTCCCTTGTCCCATGCAGCAAGCTCTGTGCAAACTCCACCCCTTCAGCAGCCCTCTCGCTGCTAGGAAGCCTCTCAGACCGCCCGCCCCTCCTCTGACACAGAGCCGGGTGTGGATTCCTCCCCCAACAAACAGCCAGAATGTCAGTCTCCCAAGCACTCCACCCGTCCGAGCTCCCCAACATCCAGAGCACCACACAATATAGGCTTCCGCTCACAAAGCAGATCTCTATGCTAGGTGCTCAGCAGTCCCAGGATTCCACCCGCTCCCCGCTCCATTCCTCTTCGTCCTGCCAGTGAGCTGGGGTGGGGGAAGGGCCTGGGTCCTGCTGGATTAAGGCTTTCCTACATTATCCTGTTTTGTGAGGTCTGTATTCAGTCTGGTTCAGCCTTCTTTCTTCTTGCTGTTTTAGGGTTAGTTGTATTAACTATATTTTTGTACTATTTGTGGTTTTGGGGGGAGTTCTCCGTGTCACCTCTCATGCTGCCATCTTGAATCTCGGCCATTTTTAAGTTGCTTTTTTGTAAATGTTCTCAGGTGTGTGGCAGTTTTCTTTTTAAATATGAGTCTTGTATTGTACCAGCACCACTGTTGGAGAAGGACCAGCAGTATTGTACTGAATTGTCGTGGCACTCTGTTAAGCAGGGGTAATTGCAGGGCTCACCTCATTTTGCCTTTCTCAAAGGTCACTGACCCTCATAAATGTCCAGTGTCTTGAAATCGTTTCATATATTTTGTCTGTTTCTTGTTTATTTCAGATGGGAGTGTAATCTGATTTCTGCTATTTCATCTGAAGTTTTGTGCAGTGTATAGGAATAAAGTTCAAAAACAAACCACAAAACCACTAAGAATCATTTAAAGTCATACTTTCTCAGTGACATGTTGCAAAAGTGATGTCGCATATGATGTATTTTTGGAAACATCTAAAAAATTTTGCCTCTTTACTCTCAGATGTTAGATGAGATGGAAATGTAGATTGTGTAGAATAATTTATAACTTGTGATTTCATATTCTGGTTTTAAAAAAAAGAATCTGTACCATAAGTAGAACTGAAAACATAATGTGGAATTATTTTAGTATTTTACTGGGTTACTATAGATGTCTATTTCTGATTTAAATAAAAAGGAACTATTGAATTATCTCAAGATTTTCATGCTTAGGATTATATTAAATGCCTGACAGAACAGGTATACCTGCTTGTAATAGCTTTTAAAACTGCCTATGTGACAAAGAATACTACAAGCCACTCCAGAAGCAAAATGGAAACATGCTTTTGCTAAGATAGCAGGTGACAGCAAGGCTTGGGCTCCTGAGGACAATATCCCTGTCCATTCACTGCCCCAAGAGCTGCACAGGCCGATGAAGAGAAGAGAGGAACTCAGGGTGTGGGCTTCAATCCTCTCGAGCTGATAGTATTTGGGTGTACGATCGTTGATAAAAGTTCCCAGCCAGTAAAGCCTGCTCTTCTCACAGGTTTTCACAGGAATGTTGGTCAAAACCACCAAGCTGCTTTTTCTGTTTCTTTTTGGATAGTATGTGCAAAAATTTAATTACAACTTTTTGTTTTTTGGTCTGGCAAGTGTTTTAAGTTTTTACATTATTTCTTCGTTCATGTAACTTCTCTCTCTGCATTCTCATTTTCCCTGTTTTCCTTTCTCTTTTCCAGTCCTCCTCTGAGCCATCCTGAGGCTTCTGTCCAGATTCAAGCATGTCTACATTTTTCTCTCCTTGAGAATCGTCACTTAGCCACACATCTTCCCAGCCCTTCTCCTCTTCAGCATGTCTCCTCAGACAGCTTGGGTGGGAGACTCGTACCTACCGTATCTCCTCGAATCCAGTGCCAGCCGGTGTCTGTTGCTGGTTTCCCATCAGAGCTTTCACTCGACTACCATCTTCTGTGTCCTTTCATCCCGACAGAAAGCAGCCAGATTCTGAACTTTACGGCGATCCCATGCCTCTTGGGGCAGAGTTTGCTCCTCTCCTCACCAAGCCTCTTCAGTTTGAATACCTGACACATTTTTCTCACTTTATTTTCGTCTCACTTCGTTTTTCTTACATTTTCTCAACCTTCCCCCTCATGTGTCCTTTGACCCGATCACCTACTTTTTGGTCTACACCCTCAACATCTATTTCCTCCTGGATCTTATCTCCTCTTACTGCATTTCTTGCATCTTCACAGAGAATCTGTAATTTTTATTTTTGTTTTGTCTTCAACGCTTGGAAATATGCTGGTAAGTGTTTCATAGTCTGGGTTTCTTTCACCATCTCCCTTCACTCCTTATCATTCTTGCATTTCCTTTATTATAGCAAAAAATGTTACCCTCAGCATGGGGAGAGATCGTTGACTCAAAGATGATTTTCTCTAGTAAAAACTTTTTTTTAAGATGCATTTTTGTAAACCCCAATCCTTGCTGCTACTTGGTGCCCATTCTAAGATGTTTTGTGTTTGTGAGTTTTCACCACTTTGCTGCCAGTCTCTTCTTCCTCACATCTGTTCTAAGCCTGACTTTGATGTCGTTGCCTTGAGGAAGGTTGTGGATGAGCCTGAAGATAAAATGCTTGAACTGGCTTCCCCTCCTGCCTCCCATTCCTGGCTTCTGCTCTTAGAGAGCTGAAACCACTGGACGTCTGGAGAGGTTAAGGGAGCAGGAGGCTCCCACGGAAAGTGGCGATGGAGAGAGATTCCTCCCTGAGCCTGGGGAGGTGACAGAGGCCCGTGGTATGTGGTGTCTTAGACCCACCTGTGACCCACTCTCTCATATGCCAGATGAGGGGAGGTAAGGGGGCACAGAATTTGAGAGGACTCAAAAAAAATCCCCTCAGTCATCAAGATAAATAATATTTTGTTGTAATATTTTAAAAGATGAATATCAATGCCAAGACATCCATGGTGAATAAAATATGAACATTTTAAATAAAAGCAGAATGCAGCAGGGGCTGGAACTCCAGAGGACGTGGACTCCATGGCATGCCACGGGTGCTGACCCGGGCATCCTAGCGGTCATTCCCAGGCTCCACGGGAGCTGATGTCACAGAGTCGCTTGATTTCTAGGCATCTGGGGGGTCTGGGCAGAGGGCATCTCAGGGTAGCCAGTTTGGAGAGATGGACAGTAGGGCATCTCTAAAAATGCTTTGATATAGAACGTCCTCTAGACACTTCTACCTAGCCATGGGCAGGAGCCCTGATAATGGCAGAAACGGGGACTTTGCATTTGGATTGATTTTTGACTCTAAATAAATAGAATGAGACACTTCTTGCCCCCCAGCCTTGCTGTTGCAAATTCATACCAAATACACAGCCTCCATCTGTAGCTTTGTCAGCATCTCAAGCGAATAGTAGGAAGCTGGGTTTTTTCTCTGCCCAGTTCTGCCTCGCCTACTTTCCTGATCACTGAAGTCACTCCTACTACTAACCAGTACTCACCCAGCTTCCACACATTTAAAGATTTGGAAAGTATATAAAAACCAAAAATGTCTTCTTCTTCTTGCTTTTTTTTCATCCTTAAGACCTAACTTCTTTTCTCCAGTCTTAGAATCAGCCTGTTATCGTGGCCTCTGCAGGGCAGTTTGATTTGACAGAAGGGTCATGGGCCCAGCGTTAGAAGACTTGGGTGCTGGGCTCGACTGCTCAGAACCAGCTATGTGCATGTGGGTGAATAAGTGCCTTTCCGTCTCAGACCCTCAGTTTCCTCATCTGTGCAAAGAAGGCACTTCAGCATCATAGTTTCCATTTCAAAATCTGCTGGCCTTCAGGTGTGTGCTGTGTTGAAATCAGATTCCTCTTGATTTCAAGGTAACAGCTTATCAAAGGAAAATCTCTGTCAAGGTCTTTGTTCTTCTTGGATTTAAATCTTGCTTCATGTTAAAGCAGAGAAAGAAACTGTAAGACTTTGGACCAGCCATAAACTAAGCCCTTTTAAGCCCTTTTTAGCTTTAAAATTCTAAGTCACTTTAAGTAGCATGATGATGATAGACTTTGAATAAGTTCCTGATATCTTTTTTGCCCCAATCACTGGCCTTTAAAGTGCTCCAGGTTTCTTTCTCTGTAAGTTATCTGTATATATACACAGAACTGCTAGCCTTCCTAGCTGTTGCTTGGTCCGTTAAAGTTTTGTAACTTGGTGTTTGACAAATACTGCTGTTTCATAAAGAGGTTGGGGAGTTTCCCCAATCCATATTATTTTAAACATATTTAAAAACAGGAAAGCCTTTTTTTTTTTAAGTATAAAATGATCGCTCCAGTTCCTGCAGAAGAGAAAGCTGTGTACATACTCTGCTTTGTTTGCCAGAACTTCACTGCTTTGTAAGTTCTGGTGCCTGGAGACTGTGAGATGTGGGCTGCAAAGCCTCTTTCAAAGATGCTGCTGGGGGCCTCCTTGCTTCCTGGTGTGGTCCCACTTCCAGGTTTTTGTGAGCACTGTCAGGTCGTTGGCCAGGCTCCCCAGTTCCTGGGGCTGCTGAAGAGGCTGTTGGGGAATGCGGGCTCCTCCTGTGGAGCTGTAGCTCTGTTGCTTCTGTCCCACAGGCCTTCCCCACAGGACACCAATAGTTTGTTCCTCTTAGGCTATAGTATCTCAATTATACAGACACACGCTTTAGGAGACAGTCTTCAGAAGACGCAGATGAGTTCATGCCGTCTTGACAGGTTTTCCCTGACTTGCTCTTCCAGTCCCACTTCAGTCTAAGGAGGCTGTAAATTGCGAGCGCACGGACACGCAGGGATGGTCAACAGTTTGGAGGCCCTCTGCATGCAAAAAGATCCTGTGATAATGTGTGGACTTCTGTATTGCATGATGTTGGAGTCACAGAGATGACAGAGTTTATTAAAGTGGGTAAAGTGAGAATTGTAGCCTGGGATGGTAAAATACTGGCTCCAGTGTGACAGAATGAATAGAGAAAAATGGCTTTTTAATGCCTCTTCTGTCCTTAGGCGTCACTTTTTCAAGAGTAGCACACAAGACACTTTAAAAAACATTATTCTAGAAATACAGAAGTGACTACATTGTGCCACACCAACTGGACAATGTCTGTAGAGAGAAGCTGATAACTCTGCAGCCTCTCATATTGTGCATGAAGGAACAGAACTCTTTGTGTGATTACCTCTCTAACAACAGTATTTAGTAAATGTATTTAAGACTGAATGGAGTAATGATCAGTAGAGCTATTAAGCTAGCAACATGAAGATATTAGATAAGCAATTTGAGAGAGAGTCATATTTATTATAAGAGAAATTAGAAAAATAAATCATTTTAGGAAAATCATGTGAGTCTCAGTAACTGTAACTTTTGCAGTTGATAAAAAGTATTAGCAGGGCAACCTCAAATTCTAAATGGAATTAAACTTATAAAATCCATTTTAAAAAATACACAACCAGTGTTAAACACCAATATGAAAAACCTACTAAGAAATACAACTCTATTAGGAAAAAGTAGGTAATCCCTAGATAGCGTCCCAAGCCGAAGTAACATAGCTGAAGCAAACCTTGGAAAACCTATTCCCAATAATAAAAAATAGCTCCCTGGTGACATGTAAACTATTTCTTGAACTGATCATATCAATTAAGTCTCATACATTTTAAGATGATCTTAAATCCTCCCATTTATTAGACTTTTTAACTCAAAAATCTTGCTAATGTAAAATAAAAGATGGTTTTGAAGTCTTCAAATTGAAACTTTCAGTGCTTGGATTCATCTCAGTGAACAGGAACAGAGCAAGTTTTCTGGATCCTTCTTGTGGTTCGCATAGATACCTCTTCCTTAATGCTATTCTGCTGCCTTCGCTTTTGAAGTGAAACGCAACATGCTATCACATGTGTGGAACAGGCCCAGCAGAGAAGAAGCCACAAAGAGAGAAAATTCTCTAAGGCATAGACCTGCTTTGGCCCGTTCTGGGATTCCGGAACTTGACTGTAACAGCTTGGTCCTCCCAGTGCGGGCATTCACACGTGATGCCTGAAATGGTATCTTTAGTATGGAGCTTTTTGAAGACTAGCGAAAGAGACATTATGATGTAATGAATCTTTGAGCAAAGCATCCTTCCAGACCAGGCCCATCAGAATCCTCTTGGGGAAGCTGGAGACACTGGACTCCACCACCGTTCTGCTGAATCCAAAACTCTGGGGGCATGCCTGAGAGCCTGCCATTTAAACAAGGTCCCCGAATAACCCCCACTGAACTTTGAAAGTCTCTGCTCTTGTAGTTTCACTTCCTCTGGGTTCAAATGCTGGTGTTCCTCCTTTTATTTGTGTGGCCTAGAAAAGCTCTTTACTCTCTGAGTCCCACTTTCTTTCTCCATGGGATAGGGAGAATGGTGGTACCCCCAGCGTAGGGGTGTGCTGAGAATCACATGAGGTAATGCTGAGAAGCACTTAGCACACACTCTCTGGCTCAGAGGAAGCACTCTTAAATTTGAGTGTTTTCTTTTTTATTATGTTAAAAAGTTTTATGGAGATCAGAATTCCACTCTGATCTGAAAGCAACATGGAATGTTTAAAGGAATGAATACCAACTATATAGTAGGTACGGCCATACCTCATTGTATTATGCTTCACGGATACTGCATTTTTACAAATTGAAGGTTTGAGGCACCCCTGCATCAAGCCAATCTATCAGCACTGTTTTTCCAACAGAATTTGCTCATTTTGTGTCTCAGCATTACACTTTGTAAAATTCTCACAGTATTTCATACCTTCTTCTTCTTATATTTATTATGGTGACCTGTGATCCATGATTTTGGAGGCTACTATCATAACTGCTTTGGGGTGCCATGAACTGTCCTGTATAAGCCTGCAAACTTAATTGATAGGTGTTGTATGTGTTCTTATTACCCCATGTGGCTGGCCTTTGCCCCATCTTTCTCCCTCTCCCCAGGCCTCCCTATTCCCTAAGGTGCAGCAGCACTGAGATGATTAATACCCCGACAACAGACTAGGTGTTCAAGTGAAAGGCAGAGTTGCATGTCTCGCTCTTTAAATCAAAGCTGGAAATGATTAAGCTTAGTGAGGAAGGCACATCAAAAGCTGAGATAGGCCCAAATCTAGATCTCTTGCACCAAACAATTAGCCAAGTTGTGAGTACAAAGAGAAAGTTCCTGAAGAAAATTGGAAGTGCTACTCCAGTGAATACATGACTGGTAAGGAAGGGGAATAGCCTTATTGCTGAGATGGAGAAAGTTTCAGTGGTCTGGATAGAAGATCAAACCAGCCCCAATATTCCCTTCAGCCTAAACCTAACCCAGAGCAAGGCCCTAACTCCATTCAATTCTTTGAAGGCTGAGAGAGGTGAGGAAGCTGCAGAGGAAAAGTTTGAAGCTAGCAGAGGTTGGTTTGTGAGGTTTAAGGAAAGAAGCCACCTCCATAACATAAAAGTGCAGGGTGAAGTAGCACATGCTGATGTAAAAGCCTCAGCAAGTGACCCAGAAGACTGAGCTGAGACACTTCATGAAGGTGGCTACACTCAACAGATTTTCAGTGTATATGAAATAGACTTATATTGGAAGAAGATGCCATCTAGGACTTTCATAGCTAGAGGGGAGAAGTCAATGCCTGGCTTCAAGGCTTCGGGGGACAGGCTGCCTCTCTTGTTAGGGGCTAATGCAGCTGGTGACTTTAAGTTGAAGCCAATGCTCCTTGGCCATTCCAAAAGCCCTAGGGCCCTTAAGAATCATGCTCTATACATGGAACAGCAAAGCCTGGATGACAGCACATCTGTTTACCACATGGCTTACTGCATATTTTAAGCCCACTGTTGAGATGTGGCACTCAGTAAAAAATGATTTCTTTCAAAATATTACTCTCATGGACAGTGCACCTAGAGCTCTGATGCAGCTGGACACTGAGACTAAGGTTGTTTTCATACCTGCTAACCCAACATCCACTGGACCAAGGAGTCATTCTGACTTTTGGGTCTTACTATTAAAAAAAAAAATGTTTTGTAAGGCTATAGCTGCATAGATAGTGTGATTCCTCTGATGGATCTGGCAAAGTCAGTTGGAAACTTACTGGAAAGGATTCCCATACCATAAGAGTATTCATGATTCATAGGACGAGGTCAAAATATAAACATTAACAGGAGTTTGGAAGAAGTTTATTCCAACCCTAATGGATGAGGTTGAGGGGTTCAAGACTTCAGTGCAGGACATAACTGCAGATGTCGTGGAAACAGCAAGAGAACGAGAATTAGAAGTGGAGCCTGAAGATGTGGCTGAATTGCTTCCATCTCATGGTAAAATTTGAATGGACGTGGAGTTGCCTCTTATGGATGAGCAAAGAAAGTGGTTTCTTGAGATGGAAACTACTCCTGGGGAAGATGCTGTGAAAATGGTTGACATGACAATGAGAGATTTAGGATATCATATAAACCTAGATGATAAAGTAATGGCAGGCAAGACAAGTTCTGTGGGCAAAATCCTATCAAACAGCATCACAGATGCTACAGAGAAATTGTTGGCGAAAGGAAGAATCTTTCAATAGCAAATTTCACTGTTGTCTTATTTTAAGAAATTGCCCCAGCCACCCCAACCTTCAGCAGCCACCCCCCTGATCAGGCAGTCGCCATGAACATCGAGGCGAGACCCTCCACCAGCAAAAAGCTTATGACTAGCTGAAAGCTCGGAGGGTGGTTAGAGTTTTTTAACAATGAAGTTTTTTGAAATTAAAGTATGTACGTTGATTTTTACATGTAATGCTATTAGGCTACAGTATCGTGTAAACATAACTTTTATATGCATTGACCAAAAAAATCCTTTGGCTCACTTTATTGCAATGTTGGTTTTATTGTGGTGATCTGGGAGTGACCCTGCCTTCTCTCCAAGGTTGCCTGTATTAAATTATAGCACTTCTTTACGTGAATAGTTCAAGCAAGGGCTCCTTCCTGAGCTCTGCCTGCTTGTCCCAGATTCTGCTGGTGCTGTTTTGGGTGCTCTGTTTGGTTCTTGTCCCTCAAAGGCAAGGATAAAGCCCTCTTTTATTGGTTTTAAGGCCATTACTCCTGACTTTCTGTTTTTGAACCAGTTCTAACGGGAGGCTTTAGTGGATGATTTACCACGAGGGCTTTGAAGCTATGCAGTGCACCCTGCAAAATGCTGTCAGTTTTCCTTACTTGTTAACCCTGGTGGCCTTTGAGCACAAGGCCCTGCAGCTGTCTCGCCAGTCACTCTCCTGGCCTAGCCTGCTGCTTCTCTCTGCTGTGCTCAACTTTTTCTGTGGACCACAGCCTTTCTGCTGTGAGATCCCCATTTTCTGAGATTTAGGGGGATAAATCACTTTCTTGTAGCCATTTGAGCAGCAAAGGGATTCTGCATTGCAAATAGGGTGACATTTTCTGGTAACACCATTAAATATCAAAATACTCCCTCCTTCCCACAAATAGTTTTCTTAGCTGTTTCACCACTTTATATAGGTTGGACTCTAGGGGCTCTATCAATGGCAGAGAATCGCTGACTCCCAGGTCTGGAAGGGTTTTTGAGCTATCATTTACTTGACTCGTTTCCAGAAGACATTTTAAGACAAAACCAAATCTTTCAGGCACAAGAAGCTTAATACATGATTCGTTTTTTTTTTTTAAGGTAACACTGTCCATATGATGGAAACTTGAAACTCTCATGGTTCATGGGGACTTCCTGCAGTCAGCATTTCCCCTTACTGGCCACAGCACTCAGCCAGGCATGCAGGGAGGTGCGGAAGAACCTGCCTGCTGGGAGTTCTTCCCAGCCTATTGGGAGCTCCCACTCCACTGGGGAGCTAGGACTTACGGGTGAAACAGCCTTACCATAAGGCTGGCTGGGGATGCGAGGAAGTGCTGAAGCGCGGAGGATGCAGAGAAGGGAGAGGAGCACGCGGCGGACGTGATTTCTTGGCCACTTCTTGGCTTCCCCTCCACTCCCCTCGCCTTCAGGTGGTCCACCATGGATAGCCCAGGGTGGTGTCAGAGAAGTTGTGAGTGACTTTTCTACAGGGAGGAGGCGGGCAGTCCCTGGAAGTTGGCTCTTGCTGGCCGCCGCATCTCCAAAGGGAGGAAGAAGGTCAGTGCTGCGCAGGCGCTTTGCCTGCTGCGCCTTGCCCCGACCTCCAGCAGCCCTGCAGGCAATAGCTGTCATTGTCACTCAGAAGGCAAAGGAATGAGACAGAGAGGTTTGATAGCTTTCCCAAGTTGCTATCAATTAGAAAGCGGACTGGGGTTAAAATTTCGGTCTTTTTGGTGCCATGACAGACTGTGCTCCAGACTATTGATACTGAAGGGCCAGAGTTTTAGTGGCTAGAAATTCCTCCCCAGAGAAACCTCTGCAAGCTCAGCAGTGGCCTTATATGCCAGGGAACTACTTAAGGGGTGAAGTGTGAAATGACCCAGGAGAAGTTGTTACAGTCTTCGAACCATTGCCATTTGTAATGTATCTCTATGGCTAAATGGCTTCCCTCCCTTCTTTCCTTTCTTCCTTTTCCGCAAGCTTAGTCAGTTTGGGCTGCTATACCAGATAGCACAGGTTCGGTGCCATAAACAACAGGAATTTATTTTCCACAGTCCTGGAGGCTGGAAAGTCCAACATCCAGGCACCAGTGGATTCAGGGCTCAGTAAGGGGACTCCTGCTCATTTGCACATGGCTTTTCTCATTGCATTCTCACATGGCACAGAGAAAAAGATGTCATTTCTCTCCTGTCTTTTTTCATAAGGGCATGAATCCTGTTCATGAGGCTCCATGCTCATGACCCAATTACTTCCCAAAGGCCCGCCGCCTAACACCATCTCCATGGGGATTTAGGCTTCACATTTCCATCTGGAGCAGACACATTCGGCCCATAGCACATGTGGTAGCGGCTGTGAGAGTTTATCAGAGATTCTCATTGTACAACTTGCAAAAACAGGGCACTTTGAGTCTTGCAGTTTGGTTTATGGTAAAAAAGGAGACTTGAGACTCATGGTCTGGACTGGGGAGAAAGGGCAGGGTACTCCTGGAGCTGGGGGTTTACTCGGTCCTTGCAGGGCCACAGAGGGCAGCAGGTGCCCTTGGGCAGAGAAGCCAGGGACAGTAGGCTCTAAGAGGGTGGGAGGGAGTGCCCCACTTTGACGAATCTGTAGAGGGTAGGGACTCTGAGTCTCATGGCAGGCAGTGGTGTGCAGAGACCCAGAGCGTATTCAGGACCAGCAGAGAACAGTGGGACACCAGCTGCAAGCCAGGTACTGCATTTGGCCCACTTTATTCTATGACCTTGAGCTGCCTTAGTTTATGTTGGTCAATCAGCCCCCTCTTCCCCACAGCTGAGAATCCCAGGAACCAGAATAAGGAACCCCAAGCTTCCACAGGGAATACAGATTTGGGGCTGGGAGAGTTGGGAGGTCTGAAGGAGATTCTGTGAGATGCTAGTACTCAGATGCCTCTGTTCCTTGTGATATCTGTGCTATTTGGTGCGGGGCATCAGCCTGGCAGAAGGGAAGAACGTGTGAGTGTGGGAGTCAGACAAATAAAACCCAAGCTCCTCTGTTTCATTAGTAGTATGCGTGTGGGCGTTACACAGTCCCAACTAGCCCTTATTGAATGTCTACTACGTTCCAGACATAGTAGATCAGGTGTTGATATCTTGTAAGTATTGACTTACAACTATTTTTACATATTTAAAGGCACATTATGAAGTAGATGTTATTAAATTCATGTCACAGATGAGGAAACTTAGGTACAGAAAAGTAACTTTCCAAGGTCACACAGCAAAGATCCAAACCCAGGGAATGTGCTACCAACGCCTATGCCTTTAACCACTAAGCTCTCCCACTTCTGACTCTTTATCTGTAAAACAAGGATAAGAATAGCTGCCTCAGTATGTTGAAGATGAAATTAAATGAGATGCCAGCAGATGAAACACCCATCTTTGCCTGGGAAACAGCAGGTGCTCAAGGGCCAGCAGCGGCAATTCCTGTCTTTTTCAGGATATGCAGGACCACTCCCTTTTCTGCACAAAGCTGGAGTCTCTTACCTTGGGCACATCCAGCTCACCTTTCCCTGGGCTCCCTGCTGCCTTTTGGTTTACACTTAGAACCTCGACACTCCCTCCTCACTGCTGCACTGGTCCATAACCCATTCGTTTCCGAGTGTGAACTTATTGTACATGACATCGTTTCTGGGCAGCCACTTCCTGGCCTTTCTGTAAGGCAACTTCATCTCCTGGGTAATGCTTCTCTCCATCACACTGGGAGTTGGTTACTTTGGAGGGGTGTCTGTATTTGTGTGACTTCTCGCTGCTTTCTCTCTCAGTGCCTGTCCTTTTCCTGACCTTTTCCTGGTGTCCCTTTTCCCCCTGCTTTAATGTCCTACCCGGTCTGCCCTAATTTGGTCACTGCTCTAGTTATGCCCCAGCAGTCCAGGCAGTGTTTGAGGATCCCTTAGATCCAGGGTAATACAGGGTCCCCCCAAGTTCTATAGCTGGGGTGTGTCTGTCACTGTCATGAAGAGGGCCCATCCTGGTTAATTTCCATTGGCAACCACCACCATTACCTGTGACCTTGTACCTCTGGCTCCCGCATGGGCTCAGTCAAGGACAGGCGCCAGCAGCAGACGGAGAGGGAGCAGTAGCTGTGGCTGCCTAGGGCAGGCTCTGCTGCTCAAGGGGCTCCAGTGCCACTCTCCCCCCCCAGCCCCTGAGGGCTCCTGCCTGCTCCTCTCTGGGTGTCTCCTCACCTTTATTTGTTCCCTCCAGCCTGCCCACCCCTCTAAGTGCAGTCCTTCATGGATGTCTCTTCATGTCAGTGACGTGGGATGATTTCCGTGCTCTTTGGAGACTCTATAGACTGTCTGGCTAGAACCAAAGGGCCACTGGGAGGTGTCTTTTATCATTGTCACCCTTATAAGCACAGTTCTTATTCTACCGAGTGAAAAGATGACATCTGAAAAGGTAATACAGTACCTGCAAGTACTTGGCTGTCCCTTTACTCTTCGAAACGGGCATGATTCTTTCTCAGGGCCTGATGGAGAGCAAGGCTCGGTGGAGAAAGCTTAGGAAAGGGCTCTGCTTTGGAGGCTAAGCTTTTAATTTTGTATTTAGACAACCCTTCTAATCACATGACCTTGGGCAAATCATAAACGTCTTGATCTCAGTTTCCTTATTGGAAACTATAAGCCACTGATTTTATGGTGTCTGTGGTCGCCTTTAGCTCTAAAAAGATAAATATCAGGCAAAGGGGCCACTACCTGGAACCCTGAGAGTTGGCTGAGGAGCTCGCCCTTCCTCTCCTGGGCACAGGTGAAGGCTGCCTGATACAGTTCCCCGTCTCCCCCCGATTTCATCTTCTCGTGTTTCTGCTTTGGCCCTGAGCATTCCAGTGTGTCATCTGCTGCCTTTGCTCCACCTGTTCCCAGGTTGATGAGCCCAGTCTGGTGACTGGGTGGTGTACTGACTCCCACCTTTACTGAGACAGTAGTGTGGCAGCCACTGGGATCTTGCTGGGAGAACAGACCTTTCCCAGGGTCTGACTTCAGGGCTTCAATTCACAGTGTCCTTGAAAGACAATAAAGGAAAAGGTTCTAGACTAAAAGCAAAAACCACATCTCTCTTGGCTTTCCTTATTCCAGTATGGATTTGGAAAAGGAAGGAGAGGGGGATTACAGAGTGATTTCTCTGCGTTAGGCAGAAATTGTGCAAAGGAATTTACATAAAGGATCTCATCTAATCCTTGGAGTAGTCATATTATCCCCAGCATACAGGTGGTGAAACTGAGGCTCAGAGACCTATGGGACACTGCAGAAGGATGTTAAATATCTCTGTTGGGTTTGTGCCAAAGGTTTAGGCCTTTTTCAGTTCAGTTGAATCATAAAATCATTTCCAGTCTTCTTGGGCTTCACATAAATATGGGTCCTTATTTCCCCACAAAGCTTAAAATAGCGGATGTCATTTACCTTTCCCTTTGGGTCTGATTCTTTCAAAATTTGTTTAATTTCTTCTGTTTTAAATTTAATTTATTTCTGGTCTTTTGCCAACTAGAAGGTCACTCAGGTGTCTGTGAGTTTTACTTCCCTGCTTATTGGTGGTCTTCCGTGCTCCCCACCCCAACCAAATGGTTAAATTAGGGCACAGACAAGGGATGAGAGAAGCAAGGTAGAAAGGTTTCCCAACGGCCTAAGGCAGCGACTATACGGAAATGCCTCCTTGTGGAGGGAACCCAGAGGACAGCGTCTTTGCCCTATGGGTCATGTCCAAAGCCACTCTGCCAGTAACCCAATACCTTTTCCACCTCCAGTGGGCAGACCGTGTTAGCTTTTTACTCAAGATAACATCATTCACCTTGACAAAGTCACATCTCTTATTTCCATTTTCTCTCAGCCTTCACATCCTTAGCCACAATCATTATATCATTACTAGTTCCTGAATCTGCTGTTGGTTAAAGTTGCTTCTATCTACTTTAATTTAAATGGTTGAGCCAAACTTTTGTAACCGCTTCTTAGGGAAGTTATGGGCCACTTGTATTAGAACGAATTTGTATATTTCCAATGCTAAAACTGAACCACCTCTTATTGACCAGGGTGACAACTGTGCCCTGGAAGAATTTGACTTCATTTTGTAGCAGAGGCCGGAATAACTCAGGTGTGTATACAAAATACCCTGGGGGTTATTTACCTTCAAATGGTCTCATCTAAAAATAATTACAGTAAACTCAGACTTCCTGTATCTTGTGATGACAGATTTAATATTTCATGCATAGCATGTTTGAAACAGTTGACCTCGACAGGCTTTTCCAGTTCTTGTTGATATTTATTTTTCTCTTCTAAGAGGTTCATAAGAAAGATCACTACCCACCTTCACTCAGCAGAGGGGACTGCGGAAAATCACCAGGCTAATTGGCCATGCATAATCTTCTGTGTGCCTGTTCATTTGTATCTCTACTCCTACATTCATCCTAAATCCCCCCAGCCAACCCCCACCCGGCTCTGTCAGTTACTAGCTGGTGTGTCCTCGGGTGAGTTGCTTATCCTCTCTGAACTTAGTTTTGCATCAGTTGGGCTATCTTGAGAGCAGTGGTTCTCAGTTGGGGCTCAATTTGGTTGCCTAGGGGACATTTGGCAAGGTTTAGAGGTATTTTCATTGTCTAGTGGGTAGAGGCCAGGGATTCTGCTAAACGTTGTAGTGCACAGGACAGCCCTCAGAGCAAAGATTTACCAGCACTGAATGCCAGCAGTGCCAAGGTAGAGAAGATCCGCTCTAGAGATTGTGGTGAGGACAAATGTTAAAGAGCTTTGTAAATGGTTTCCAGCTGTGTACATATAAAGTCCTTCTTCCAAACATAGGAATTAATTCTGACTAGGTAACTAGTTAGTGTCCCACATGCCCAAAGCACCAGTTAAACTCTGGGACTCCATTTCTTCATTGGGAAAATGTACTGGGCTTCATGATCTCCAAGATGCTTTCTGGCTCTGAGAATCTATATGGGAAAAGCATAATGTGGCACTTGGTCCAAAGTTGACAAAATTGATAGTTGCTAATTTCAGCATTTTTTAGCCCTCTGGCAGATCACTGACCTGAATCTTTTCTCTCCAGATAAACTTGAGATTTGCTAAGAGAGAGGAGACAGATAATTCTCAACTTTGTTCCTTTAACAGGCAGACAAGATTTCTCAGTGTCAGTGGTCCCTTTTGTACCGCATAGAATCGTAACCACCAGAGCTGACACGTAGTGCTTACCTGGTGCCAGGCCCCACCCTAGTGCTCTACTTACGAGATTTCATTTTATTAGTCGGTGTTATTGGTCCAGTCCAACTTTACACATGAGGAAAATGAGCTCAGAGAGGCTAAGTAACTTGCCTGAAATCACACAGCCAATCAGTTATCGATTTGCTTAAACATACGAGGCCTGAGTGCATCCCACTTCTCTACATTCATACTCAAGGGGGCCATTTTAATGAGATTGCAATGGAAGATTAAGGAACAGTAAAATGAGAGCCAAGAAAGCAGGTGAAAGCCTCACCATTTTGTAAAGCTCCATGTTGTGCGGACAGATGTGTGGCATCTGGTACAATGGGGAAAAGACTGTTGCAGCAAATGTAGCCATCAGCCTGAGCTGTCAGAGAGCAGTGAAGGGCAGCTTGGGTAAGTGATCATCTCTTCCTGCTTTCAAGTGGTCAGTAAAATAGCTCCGGTGGATGGGGTTAGGGCAGAGCTCCAGGTAGCAGTGATAATGCTATTGGTGACAACTGAGAAAACAATGGTAAAAACAAAGTGGTGCTGTTTTTTCAAGGTTTCCTCAATTGTTTTAATTATCCATGACTTTATTACCTTCTATTGAATAATAACAATGAATATTATCTACAGGTTTCTGGATTTTGTCTTTAAACATGGCAGAGAAGAATAAAGATTTCCGATTATGATTGATTGGGGACTTGAAATCCCAGGGATCAGTTATTCTCCTTTGATGACAGCAAACCTTCTTCTTTGTCAGTGGTTCTCAATTCTGGTGCCCCTGGGGTCCTTTGAAAAATGTTAAAGCCCAGGCTATACCCAGGCCAAGTAAATAGATCCTTGGGTGGGACCTGTTCTCCCAAGAAACAGAGCCAATAGGACTCCTAAACACACACATGCACATATACATATATATAAAATGTTATATAGAACTTAATATATAATATATAAAAGTTAATATATAATTAATATATGTTAAATAGATATACATTTTTATTATAAGGAATTTGCTGGTGTGATTATGAAGGCTGAGAAGCCCCATGATGTACCAGCTGCAAGCTGCTGACCCAGGAAAGCTAGGGGTGGTGTAATTCAGCCTGAGAGCAGGAGAAGATGAGATGTCCCAGCTCAATAGTGAGGCAGAGAAAAATGATGCAAATACCTCCCTCCTCCACTTTTTGTTCTCTTGAGGCCCTCAGAGGATTGGATGGTGCCCACCTAAGTGGTGGAAAGCAGTCTGCTGAGTTCTTCAGTTGACATGCTCATCGCATTTGGAAACACCCTCACAGGCACCCTCTGGGCACCCCATGACCAGTCAAGCTGACACATGAGATTAACCATCATAACACCTTACATCTAATTTTACTTCTGCTTGTTCTCCAACATTTGCTGCCTTCTGAGCCTTTGTTGTTGCAACAATCCCTGTGTTCCAGAGAACCCCCACTACCCCGAGCCTCTCAGGGTCTGTAGGTCATGCACCTCAGGGGACTCTCTGAGATGAAACATCTGAACCCCTGAAGTTCAAAGTGGTTATGTTGTGGACACAGTTCAGTCTGTAGTAGGTTATCTGTCCATTCATAAACTTCTGGGTTTCTGGGAAAGCAGAACTTCATTAGGCTTATTCCACACCATGCTTAGATCTTCTAGAAATGTAATTCAGATCTTGCTTCTCCTCTGCTCACATCTCTAAACTGATTTTCCATCTCTCATGGTAAAAGCTAACAGTTTTACATAGTTTGCAAGGCCCTTCCTCATCTGCCCTTATGCCTCTTCCTCTGCTTCACTGTGCTGCAGCCCCCCTGGGCTTCCTGTCCTTTGAACACAGGCATAGTGCTACCTCAGGGCCCTTGCACTGGTTGCTTCCTCTTCCTGGAGCACTCTTCCTCCAGATACCAACATGCATCTTCCTTCTTCAAGTCTTTGCTCAAATATCCCCTTTATGCCTAGGTTTACCCTGACGTCTGTATTTAAAATTACTGCCCACCCTTCTCACTGGCATTGATTATCCCACTTAACCTGCTTTATTTTCCTTACCAAAATCTTACAAACAAATATTTACTTACTCATTTCCTTTATTGCAGGTCTACCTCTTTTAAAATGTAAGCTCCATGAGGGCAGGGATTCTTGTCTGTTTGGTTCAATGTCATTTCCCCAAGGTCTAGACCCTAGAGAAAGACTAGGCATGTGATAGGTATTCCATACATTTCTGTTCAATAAAGGAATTTTCTTGCTGAGATAGAAAGAGGAGGCCCTGGTCATGTGGTAGACCTGGAATTGCTCGGTTAAATGCTTTTCACTCCCAGTTAAATGCTGTTCTAAGTTATGCCCCATTTTGGAATAGCTCAACTAAAGTAAGCCTCAGGTACAGGACCAATCTCACACAAATGTTTATTCTAGGTGTTTCAATACCCCAAATGAACTGCATGCTCCCAAATGTCTCCCCCTTGGCCTTCCAAATGCCCCAAATAGTTAATCTGGCATATTTATCCAGGTGAAACTATCTCGCTGAGAATACCAATAGTAAAAGTAATGACAAATGTTTGTTCAGTGTTCACTTGCCAAACACTGGACTACACACTCGTGTGCATTAGCTCATTTCATTTTTCTAATAGCTTTATATGAACAGCAGCTATTACTATGTCCACATTATAGTTGAGAGACTAAGAGTTGGAGTGTTGGAGGCAGACTGGGATTTGTTTGGAAGAAAAGTGTCCCAGAAAAGGAACAGCATATTTGAAAGTTTAGAGGGCAAGGAGGGTGCATTGTATTAGAGGAATTAGGAGCTGCCCAGAGTGGTGGGAGTGGAGAGGGCCTGTGAAAATAACTCAGGTTGAGGATGGAAGACGTAGAGTTGTAAATACTTTAGATCCATCAGCTCAGGAATTTCTACACATATACTTTGGCTAATATATTGCCCACCTTTAGATTCTGAAGCTCATGACATTCCTGTGTAACACTCATTCTTCCACCTAAGGAGATGTTTCTCTGGCTGTCTTCACCTATAGTGGTAGTGTTTTTCTGGGCATCTCTAAAATAAGGGAGAGCAGGCATTTTTAAAATTTAAAACAGTGTGTTCATTTGTTTTTATTTTGTTTTGTTTTAGATTCCACATATGGTGAAATCATACGGTGTTTGTCTTTCTCCGCCTGCTTATTTCACTTAGCATAACAACTTCGAGGTCCATCCATGGTGTTGCAAATGGCAAGATTTCTTTTTTTTATGGCTAAGTAATATTCCATTGAAGATATGTACCACATCTTCTCTATCCATATATCAATATAACATCTTATATCAATATAACATTTATATTAGCTATATTAAATATAAAGCAAACAAAAAAACCCAATGTATTCACTCTTCTCATATGCTTATAATTTTTTTTTTGCCAATTATCAGAGATCTTTGTTTTATAAACAAAAGTTGCATAAACCATAGTAAGTATTCTGCCTGATTCTGCTCCCAAGTCTTAAGAAGGAGACTGGTGCCAGAGCAGTTTACACAGTAACCTATTTGTTAGGATTATTACTTCACTCTAAGATCAAGCAGGAAAGCTAAAAGGGATAGTTTTTACTTGATTGCAAATGTCTAAAACAGTGGTTAGGAAAGAGCTGAAGAAAATATCCACCCTTAAGTCGATTAAAAAATAGTCTACTTATGTAAATAGTCTTTCTAGATTTTTTGTTCACTTATAGCAAAGGTACTTTTGCTGTATGAAATGTACTGATAATCAAGTTTACATATATTTTACTGTTATAAGTTGGCAATTTGTTTAAAAACATAAGACAAAATATATCACAGAATACAAGAAGTTTACAAAATTGCAGCCATATTCATAGTAAGCTGAACACATAGTTTCTTGTTATGCTCCAGAAGATATTATCAGGCATTCACAAAATTAATGTGATAGCAGGATTGTTATGTAAACTATCAGGAAGTCAGTTCCCCAGACTCACTTACTCATTCATTTAACAAATACTGAATGCCAGCAGTGTGCCAGGCACCGACAGAGACACGGGATGTACAGTAGTATGCAAAGCAAAGATTTTGCTCACATGAAGTTTACATTCCAGTGAAGAGAAACAGACAATAGATAAACCAGTAAATATAAATATACCTAACATGTCAGGTAGTGATAATTTCTTAGAAAATGGCTGGGCCACAGTGATGTGGGTTAAGGAGTATGTGGTGCATATCTGAGGGCAGAAACCAGACCACCCACCAAATGGCTAACCAGATAGCTGATGGAGTGTGGTGTAGCGTTTGGCACTCACCACAGGCCTGGTGACCTCCATTCTATTTTCATCTCAAACTCAATGTACATCCCTGAGTATATGGTGTTTTTTTAAACACAACTTATTTAATAAATTGAGTAAAGAGAGGGCTGTACAAGTGTACTTTGAGAGCCTCTCTGAATGTACATTTCTGGCTCTGTCTGGAATGGAATGAATGCTTAGCTATAAATGAGCAAAGTGCTCAGAACCCTGTACACTGAGTTGTGAAGACCGGTGGGAGGGAGACTGAAATAGAATATGATGGTCGGTAGAGCTGTTCACAAATACAGTATTCAGTTCTCTTTTTTAAGGCTGAGTAATGGCCTTCAAAAATGCTGGGTCCTAATTCCTGGAACCAGCAAATGTTACCTTATTTGGAAAAAGGGTCTTTGCAGATGTGATTAAATGAAGGATTTTGAGATGGGGAGATTATCCTGAATTATCCAGTGGGCCTAAAATGCAATCACCTGTATGCTTGTAAGAGGTGGGTAGAGAGAGGTTTGTGACACACACAGAAGAGAAGGCTGTGTGAAGACTGAGCAGAGAGCAGTTTGGAGGTGCCGACCTTCAAGACTAGAATGAGGTGGGCGTGAGCCAAGAAATACTGGCAGCCACCAGAAGCAAGAAAGAGGCAAGGAATGAAGGTGATGCCTTAGTTTTAGCCTGGTGATAATGAATTTGGGCGTCTGGCCTCCAGAACCATAGAGAAAAACCTTTCTTGTTTTAAGCCACCAAATTTGTGGTGATTTGTTACAGCAGCCTCTGAAGCAAATACAGTGGGATCGTCCTTCAACCCCCTGACCCCTTGAAGTTAGATGTTGCCATGTGGCTGCTCCAGCTAGTGACATGTGAGTGGAGGTGGTGTGTGTCTTTAAGGGCCGGTGTGCTTTACCACGCTGTCTTTTTTGTTTAGTGATGGGCAGGTTTGGAGGTGGTGGATAAATTGTTAGCCTTGGTCTCTGAGTGGCCATGTTGGAAAGAGCCTCCCTGTTGACTCATTGAGGACTTGAGTGTGATCGAAAAATTAATCTTTGTCGTTTAAAGCTCCTGCGACTTGGGGTCGGCTCTGCTAGCATCTCCTGTCTGCGGGCAAGGAGACTGGTTGATGCTGTGAAACGTTCCTGAAAACGCACTTCGTTGTACCCTTTGTTCTGCAGTGGCCCTCTGGATCTCTGGAGCCCCTTTTCCAGCATCCCACTGAGGCCAGGAAAGTCTCAAACCATGGCCTCCAGACTACTGGCGTCCCGTGTGGTAATGATGCATATTCAGGGTTTTCTGGCCAAGTAAGGGGAGAAATGCTGGGCTCTGTAGTGTGAAGCAGTTTCTCTTATTGCAACACTTCTCAGCAGCTTTCATGTACTGATGTGCAGTATTTCCACAGGATGAGGGCATGACATTGCTGTGGAATGGATATGTGTGTCCCCCCAAAATTCACATGTTGAAACCCCAATCCCCAGTGTGTGGTATTAGGAGGTGGGGCCTTTGGGAAGTAATTAGATTATGAGAGTGGGCCTCTCATAATGGGATTAATGTCCTTATAAGAGGAGTCACAAGGGAGCTTGCTTTTCTCCCCACCCCCCTCATTTGTGAGGACATAGGAAGGGCCACTGGAAACCAGGTCTCACTGGAACCCCACTGTGCTGGCACCATGACCCCAGGCGTCCAGGCTCCAGAACTGTGAGAAAGAAAGAAATGCTGTGGAAGTATCCAGGATGTGATATTTTTGTTACAGCAGCCCAAGCTGACTAACACAGGTATGCCCTGTTTTAAAGCCTGTTTTGGCAGAAGGAGGCTCACCCCAGGTCCCCACTGCTCCCGGGCCATGACCCTTCCCGTGCCGGTCAGCACCGCCTTCTCTCACCCAGTTAGCCCGGGAGCAGCTATGGTGGGATAGTTTTAGAACTCTCTGGTCAATATGTAATGGACTAAGTTCTGTTGTTAGAGGAGCAATTTAATACATTATCCGGCAAGTCACAGGTAAATTTTACTTGACAAACAAGGGAGACGGGCTTTAGGCACAGTGATGGGGAGAGTCCCCTGATTTTTCCCTGCAGTTGTCCACGTGGCCCTGCTCAGAAGCCTGATTCATGAAGGATGAGGCCAAGGGCTTGAACTTGAGAGACCTCCTCCCAGCTCTTACTTGGTTTTGGATGGAGTCTGCCTCTAAATTTTCCCAGACATTTTTCCATCTCTTCAATGGTTGAGATCCCAGCTCTGGAGTTCTTGGAGCTCACAGCCATTAAGAAACAGGTCCCTGCTTTTTATTAGCTGGAGTCCTTGGAAAGATTTAAAGCGTCCCTTTAGCATCCAAGACCACATGAATCTTTATGAGAAGCGTGAAGGCTGCCAAAGTGAAGAGTCCGCCTGGGAAGGCAAGGGGCCTAATAAACAAGTAAAAATAGGTAACAATATAAAGCGACGTGATTGGTCCCTGACTCAGTAGAGCCTGGAAGAGATCTCAGTTCTTTTGGCATTGTTGAGGACCTCTGATAAACTTAAACGATGGGCCTCAGCTCTTCACCGCTCCTAACCCCACTCCCTGTGTCGTGTAACTTCACCGAATCCTTTCCGTCTGGCGGGTCGCTGTGGCTGCCCCTGGCCGTGTGGCGTGCTTTGGGCCAGTAGTGGACCAGCTCTCGGGGGGAAAAAAAGTCCTGATTTGTAGTGTTTGTTGATTTTTTAATTTCAATCTATCAGTGATATAAGAGCTGACTCACAGTGTTTTTGAATATTTAACGATTGGCTCAAGGACACTGGAGCAGCCAGCTCAGGAAACCGCGGCTCTAGGCCAATAGGATGTTAGCAAATACAATGCCAACGTGTGTGTGCTATATATATATATACACACACACCGTATGTACATATACACACATAAATGTGTGCACACACACACACACACACACAATCTACTTCTCTGTACCCCCACCCCAAATGAATTATTTGTTTTTAGATCAGTGCCTAATAGCAGCAACTCGTATATGACTGCAAGTACACATCTATTCTTCCCTTTTGACTCCACCCTGTTCAGGATGGGCACCCGACAAGCAACAGAGAGGAATGACCTGCCCCGGGCCCCTCCCCCACTGCTGGTAGAACCTGTAGGTGGAGCAGCAAGGTTTTTCCTGCCCTAGAAAGTCTTTCAAAAATTCTTCCTTTTGTAGACGCTTTGGGCGGGAAGGCACACGGCGCTTGCTTTCCATGCACGTTTGCATTGGGGGAACTTCCAGAAACTAAATTTGCCAGAGAGAGGCCTTGGAAGAAAGGAGGGGAGCAATAAGCTGCTTAGAACTTTCTCTTACCAAGATTTTACGATAAAGTTCCTTAGAAAATGGCCTGCAAACATTCCAGCAAAAGCAAAAACATGAAGGAGGCCGTTTGAATTGGCTTATGCCCCATGCCAGCCAATGGGAAACATCGAGCAGATCTTTTTGGCATACACTGGTCACCAGAGATAAATGTGCACATCTAGGCTATGTATTTGGCGTGCGTGGGTCTTCACTCATGACTGTTGAGGGAGGCGAGGCGTTATCCACAGACACAGTCAGGGCCTTGCCTGCAACCCTCAGACCTCAGGCATCCTCTGTCAAGGTCTTACCCTCAGTCTCTTTATTTTTGTGCCTATGGGTTTCTCCCCAGAACACAGCAAGGCTAATCCATCCATGTGCACGTCAGGCCACAGGAGCAGCTTTCAACCAACAACTCTTGAGAATCAGTGTATAAATACCCTGCTCATTACAAGTTGCACTGGGATAACGGTGCAGTGTTCATTTTGCATGATTTCTCAGTTTCCCGGAGGGATTAAGCTTCAGGAACCCACAGTGCCAGCTGGTTTGATAATGTGCCCATTATCAGTTGTCTTCCCTTCCCTGCACCTCACACTTCTACCCATGTCTGCAGCACCCCCCGAAGAAATTAATTGTATTTGAATTCCTGTGTCCCTGTTTGCTTCTGGGCAAACTCAAACTAAGACTGTTACAATAAAAGCAAACTGAAATTCTAGCCAGCGGCCAAACATTTAATGAGCAGGCACCAGACCAGTTTACCCCGGCACTGTAGTTCTGCCCTTGGTGCTCCGGCCAATACCCAGCATAGAGGACTGACTTCTGGGGCCGATGCACTAGCCCCTGGACAGCTGGACCAGGCAGCCATGGGGCTGGTGAGGCTACTGGGCATCCACGAAGTGCAGGCATCCAGGACAACCAGGCTAGAACCTTGGGTGCTGAACTGACAGTGCTGGCCTGATCTTTACCCTTTGCCTACTTCAGGCCTGTGGAGCTTTTCTATATTGTCTAACCAGTCACCTATATTGAAATTCTCTCATTTTACTAGTAATAATCAAATATCTCTTTTGGTAGTTAGTTGGTTTTTGGATGACAGTATATATTAAATAAGTGCTAAGTAATAAGCACTTAAGGTATTCATTCTTGATTAGAATCTCTATTCTAGTTCACCACTATTGGTGTATGGAGAGCAGATACAGGACCTTTAAATGCCAACTGCCTGTAGGGTATAAATTAGAATAGACGTGTGTACACAAGGTCTGTCTCTTTCTCATGCACATGCATATCATGTCGCATTTTGTAGTAAACTGTCCCCCATGCGGTGCAGCAGTAGGGATGGCCTTGCATGCTCGCATAGCAGAATGAAGGAGAGTGCACTGGGGTGCAGGGAGCCCCGTGGGTAGGAGGATCCCCATCACAGGGCCTTTGAAAGGCAAGCTAGGAGGTGGGGTTTGGTTCAAGGTGTCATGACCAACCATTTCATCAGGAAGAGATGTGCTGAGCAAGGAATGGACTTTAGAAGTAGGCCTGGGAGGAATGAAAGTAGGGGGGCCCCTTAGGAGATGAGGGGGTGGTCAGAGCTGGGAATTGGGGGCTTGCTTGGAAGATGGAGAAAAGAGGGAAGACTGAGAATACCCTTTGGAAATTGAGAAAACACTGCTTGGTGCATGGGCTCTGGGGGGGATACTGGGAGAAAATAAGAGTGGTTCTGAGGGTTTGGACCTCGCAGCTGGGCCGATGGGTCAAGGATGGCTGAGGAACAAGTCTTCCTGGGAAAGGGGTGAAAGCTTTAATTTGGGCAAGTCATATTTAAGATGCCTTTTAGACATCCATCCATCATTCAGCAAATATCCCTTAAGTGCCTACCATGTGCCAAGTTCCATTAGTTCTTGGTGATTAAGATGTATCAGTGAACAGAAAAGACAAGGATCCTTGAATTCTTGAGCTACATTGAGTTTCCAGGTGGATAAAGGAGTGCGATGTGATCAAAGCTGGACACACATGAATTAAGGAGTCATCCCCAGACAGGTGGACTCGGCCCCCTCTCAGGCACTGGGGCTGCACTCCTGGGAATGGTGGTCATAGTGGAGTCTTGCGTTCCATGACAGGGCATCCTTTGTGTGCAGGCTCACTGCTAAACTCATAATTCATCACCTGAGAGTGAAACAAATTCACTCTTGAAAGCCTGGTGTCTTTATGGATCTGGTTTAGTACAGCATCAAGAGGGCCAGGTCTGCATCAGATTATCTGGATTCAATGACCAACTTCACCCTTATCAGCTGAGTGACCTGAGGTAGATTTCTCAGCTCTCTGAACTCTAATTTTCTCATTGAAAAAATGGAAGTAATAATGGGACTTCTCTTTACAGTGAACTTAAGGATGAAAGGAATTAGTACAGCTGACCCATGGACAATACAGGTTTGAACTTACACATGAAGTTTTTCAATACATTTATTGGAAAATTTTTTGGAGATTTGTGAAAATTTGAAAAACCGTTTTCTTTTCTCTAGCTCACTTTATTGTCAGAATACTGCATATAATACATATAACATACAATATATGTGTTAGTTGACTGTTCATGTTATTGGTAAGGCTTCTGATGAACAGGCTATTAGTAGTTAAGTTTTTGGGGAAGTCAGAAGTTGTACACAGATTTTTAAACTATGTAGGGAGTTGATGCCACTAACCCCCACATTGTTCAAGAGTCAATTATACATGTAAAAGCACTTAGAAGAATTCTGACACATAGAAATTGCTCCGTTAATTTTGATTTTCATAATTATAAATGTTGCTGGTGAGATTCAGCATCAGTAGATAAGACAAATTCCAAAATGACATAAACCTTTAAATCAAATGGAGGAAACAGAAGGAATCCTATTCTAACTTGGGGACTACTTAAACTTTTTAACAAGGATGCAGATTTCACCCTCAGTCCATATAGGAGGAGCAGGAGAAGGAATGAAAAGTTGAGAAGTGCTGCTCCTGAAGATGGGGGAGAGGGGAGCAGGCCAGGCGGGTGGACAGCAGGCCCTGAGCCTTCCTGGGCGAGCACTGCTCCTGTGATTGCATTACTGTTCTCCCCACCCTCAACTCCCAGCCCAACTCCAGGGCTCCTGTAAACCTGCCACACACAGAATCCGTAACCAAATGCATGTGGTTTGATTTGATCTACTTTCATGTCATGTGCAGCATTATCTTGTCTTATTTTGTCCAAGTAAATGAAAGAGTATGTCTAGGTGCTCCTTGAAAGGCAATAGTCTTTCTGCTGAATGAAGGTTCGATAGACCTTTCTGAGGATACTTCTAAGTGGAGAGGTGGGCCAGGATTTTGTTTTTTAAATAAGACTGATTCAGGGAGTTCTGCTTCTCTGCCTTTTCTTGAGTCATAACTCCCATCATTGCAAGGGAAGGTGTGAGTGTTGTGGTGGTAGATGTGCACTTGAAAATAGGCTTCTGTGTCATATTAAGAAACCAACCTGTATGTTTTTCACTTCAACCTGAGATAACATGAAGTATACCCAACTTTAAAATGTGCAAAATGGCCCAGATGGGCAGTTACTATTTTGTCCCTTTATTTTTTATTATGTTATTGTTTTGGGTTCTTGAAACCTTAAATAGTGGCTTAAATAGTGGCTAAATTTAAAGGTATCTCTTGATGACTTTAACCCCAAGTCCAGATAATTAGTACTCCCATTTACGCCTACAGACTGTTTTTCTTCTCTATGTCAGTTATTTTTAAAGACTGCTAATAAATATGTGAAGTGTGACCTCAAATTATAAGATTACTCTTTCAGGAGACATATTGAGCTTGGACATGAAGATGTTATATTTTTTGGAAGCCAAACGCCCTTTCAGGAATACTACCATTGTTCAGAATGTTTTGGGATTCCTTTTTTGAGTTGCTTTCTAGTCTGATTTACTAACCTTCAAGCAGCAATTTTGTAGACATTTTGGTTGATGTCCCTTCCAGCTCTCTCCACCAGGGTGTTAGATATGTGACTGAAGCTGAACTGGCTTCGGGACAAACTCATCTGATTGAGGGTTCCACTGATGCCACATTGGAACAGAAGAATCACCCAGCAGAGACCTGCTGGAATTCTTGACCCATGAAAGTGAGAAATACTCTGAAATGGTTGTTGTTATAAGCCACTAAACTTTGTTGAAATTTGTTATATAGGAATAGATAACTGAAAAATAATTCCTAAAAATAAGCAGTTTCTGGAAGTTCATTTTCTGTTATCTGATTTAAATACTGTGGATCATTAGAATATTATAATTAGCTGGGTTTAAAGAACTATACATTTATTAAAGGTTGGGTTGACCTAAGTCAAGCCTGGGTGCAATCAACCCATTGTTTATATATGATTTGTAAGTGAGACTTAGAGAAACTTACCTAGGTAAAGTGCCTGGCACATAGTAGGTGATCAATTGCATCCATCCACATAGGACCTGCCTCATGCCAGGCATTGTCTTTGGTTCTAGGAATATGGCAGTGAATATAGAAGATAAAAACCCTGCCCTTATGGAGTATATACATTATTGTATATACTGAATGAATCAGCTGTACTAATTCCCACAGACAATATATAACAAATGACTACATTGTTATTTTAGCTGGTAATATGTGTTAGAAAAATGAAGTAGGACAAGGGGAGTAGGAAATCTTGGCACAGGGTGTAGAGAGGTGAGTGGAGGGCCTTTGCCATTTTGAATAGGGAGGCCTTGGCTGCTAAGTTGACAGTGTAAGCAACGATCAGAAGAAAGTGTAAGGATCTGGTTGAAGAGCATTCCAGGGGAATAGCCTGTACAAAGGCCCCGAGGCAGGAGTGCGCTGTGCATATGCCGGGGACTCAGAGGCCATCGTGGTCGTAGTGAGGGCCCTGGTGTGTTCGGACAGAGAGGAGGGACTGTGGTGACTGCCGGGGCTTCTACTTGCATGAAATGGGTGCCAGTGGAGACATGGGATACAGGAGTCACCTGATCTGGTCGTCGTTGCTTCTTCTTCTTTTTTTATTTCTTCATTTTCTATTATTAAAATTACCTGCTAGTAATTGACAGGGCCAGATTTAGAGTCTGGATCTGTTTAGCGTCCAGCCCACTGCTTTGGCGTTCCCCTGGGCTTCCTGCCCTGTCCCCTCCCGCGTCTGTGGCGGAGGCTTCTTGCAGTACAAAGGGGTCCCAGTCTCCAAGTGTTTACACCGGAAGACAAAGAAAGAATCTGAAATACCAGCCTCTCCTGCCCCTGAGCTCTGTGGTGTGCGCCACCCTGTGACATTTCTCGGCCCCACTCCATCCCTCCTGTTCTCCCGTTCAGCCTAGTTTACAAGAACAAAGTAGAAATACATGGACTTCTCATAAAGGCAAAGGATTGGGTTTTTTTTTTTTTTTCTTTTGCCCTCCTTCCCTTTCTTGGGATTCATAAGACCGTTTGGATGAAGAATATCTTATTTCTCAAAGGCAAAGCCCTAATGATATTTGGCCCAAATAACCTTTCCTGCCCTAACGACTCTCACTGAGCTCATCACATGGGGACACGATTTACATAAGAAGTGGATCTGTAATAAATTTCCCCATAAATCCCTTCCAGCAGCATGCAAACCTTTTTAGTTCCACGGTGTGTGCTCCTATAATGATCCTCCACCTGGCTCCGGACCTTTTTATGTGGGAACATTAAACTAATTTCGCTTGGAATGTGGGATGGTTTCTCAAGATGGCACACCTGATTCCAAAGCACAGATCACACGGCGCCTCGGGAAGATGGATGGATCCCTAGAGGCTCTTTAGGCGTTCCGCTGCCCTCAGAACTTCTCTCGGAGCCCAGCTCATCTCCCATAACCTTCTGCTTCACATTTGGTATCCCTGTGACAGCCACCAAATGATTGGGTCGGGTCAAGAAGTCAGCCGACTTCCTCATATGCTTCTGCCATCACTCCAGGCCTGGTGGGGGCGGGGGCCAGCTGAGGTGTGTCGGGTCTGTGAGGGTGTGAGAGTGACTAGGATACTGATAGGAGTACACGATCAGCTGCAAGTCTTCACCAGGTATGGGCTAAGTGGCACATCTCGTGAGTGGCTTTTGTCTGGGAGCAGCGAAATCTCTTAGCAGGATGATGATTTCTCCACTGCTTTTGACCTAAGGATACGCCTTCCTTCTGAAAACAAGTGGGTTCCTAGCAGTGCATGGAATCGTGCAACTGGGAGAGCTAATGGGCGCATTCCTGGAGGTGCTGTGGCCACAGATGAGGTGCGTGAAGGTATTTCATCTGTCAGCTATCAAATGCCACCGCATACAGAGGCCAGCGACGAGCCCAGGAGAAGTGTGGCATGCAAGGGCTACGTTAATGAGAAGGATCTAAGGAAACATGAAAGTACTAGGCTTGCAACTGGAGAAAAGCTAAACTGGGATATCATGGTGTTTTGTTGCCTAAATGTGAACTCCTGCTGCGTTCACTTTCAGAAACCTCAGCGGAATCTCAATCTCCCGCTATGCTTTGGGGAGGACCTCAGCTTAAAGCAAAGCCACATTATCCTGCTTGATGTAGCTGGGATGATGGCTGGGTTATGACTGTAGTCAGAAAACCCTGGCATGAAAGAGATTTTAAGTGAACATACGAACGGAGCAATCAAAGGGCCCTCCAATCAGATCTGAGCAGATGAGAACTTCATGCAGTCTCCCACACAAACATAGACCAAGTGCTCTGTGGTGTATCAGGCCGCTCCTCTGCAGAGCCCTTAGAACTCTGACCCTCAAGTGTTGCTCTCAGGGCCCAGTTCAGCTGCATTTTTCACACATCAGCAAAGAGTGTCCATGGAATGGGATCCTGATTTTCAGCGTTGCTGTCATTTATCTCTATGTTTCATTTATAAGTATTTCTGTGTTTAGGTTTTGACCAAACATTTTACAGTTATTTTTGTGGTCATTTTCCAGGCAGCGCCTCTCAACCTTTGATGACTGTTTGGAGATATTGCTGGTTGTCACAACTGCAAGAGGCAGGGTGGTACAAGCACCTAAGAAGGCAGAGGCCTGGGCTGCTGCTGCAGATACTACCATGCACCGAGCAGCCTGCGACCACCAAGACTTATTTGGCCCCAGGTATCGATAGTGCCAAGGCTGGGAAACCCTCACTTAGCGAATCTCAATTTGTGGAGCAACCTTTGTCCCAGAAAAAAAAAAGTCCCAGATCGCCACTGTCTTCGACCAGGTCTGCATCATTTCATGAGTAGACTGTTTCAATAATTACCAATGTTTAATAATCAGGCCACTTCCAACGGTCTTAAAATCCTCAGATGGCTTTCTGATCTTTGCAACATGCGGTCCGTGTTCCTTAGCATGGCCAGAGTGACCTCCCCTCCAACCTCCACGCCCAAGTCAGCCCGAGGCCGAGCTGGTACTGCCGTGGGCCATCACCCTCGAGAGCGGATGCCCTCCAATCATGGCGAAGAACAAGGGCTCCAAAATAGGCAGATCTGGGGGTAAAGTCCTGGTTCCTCTACTTACTAACTCTCTGGCTTTGGGCAAGCTCTGGAACCTCTCTGAGTTTATGTTCTCTTTGGAAAAGCAAGATATTTATGGAACTCCATGGGTTGTGTGGGGTAACACTTCAAGTGCCTCATGGAGAGCAGAGGAAAGTTGGGTCCTATTTTATCTGCTCAGATGCTGGTCCTTTCTAAGTTGCAATTATTTCCTACTGGCTTCCCTGTCTCTTTCCTTAAGATAATCTAGGACAGTGGTGTGCGTATTTCTCTCATGAAGACTAGTTAAGGGACACCTAAACACAGAATTTTACTGGTAAAAGTTCTGGTTTTATTCCAAAAGAAAAAAGATGTACTAAGTCTTAAGGGAAAATGTATGGATCCTCCAGAGTTAGAATCATTGCTTTTTACAGTTGAAGAATGTCAATGAGAAAGCTATTGTATATTTTTTTAGCCACTGGCAAGTTAATGAGTAGGTATGTTTGAGAAGAGTAATGTGAAAATGGGTTTCTTGTCTTTCATCATTGATTATATCACAGACTGTATCGCCACGCTAGGGTGGCTCTGTGTGGCCCCAGGGTCCAGGTCACTCACTGCTAGTCTGGTCCATCCCCTGCACTCCTGACTTGGGCATTACCCTTAAACACAGTGGGATCAGGTTTGCGCCACCACAAAACCATTCTGGGCTCCTAAATTCCTCGGTGCTCTGTTCACTGCTTCAGGCCCAACCTACTCTTCTAGTTTCCTCCCAGTTTGTTCCTTTACTGGCTTACCCCGGCTGCACCGAACCACCCCGCAAACACACCCTTTATGTTTCCTACATGTATGTGTCATGGCTGACTTCCACTGTTCTCCAAGTCTAGAAATCTGCCACACTCCCATTGCTGCCTATAGACAGCCTATCTTTCCTTTCTATGAAGTTTTCCTTTAATTATGCCAACCAGATAGAATCACTCAGTTCTCCATGTTCCCACTGCAATTTTTGTTTTATTTTTTGTTAAATCATTGGTTTAATTCTCCCAGGAACTCTAAGGAGCTCTTTATTCTTGCATCTGTTGTGATCTGTATAAGATCAGAACAGGGCTGTCTTTTTTTGTTTTTTAAAGCCCGTGGTAAAATGCTGGAGTTTAATGTAATAGAAGAGCTCCTTTAACTGAGGGTATCATGACTAGAGGAGCTTCTTGTTTTTCTCTTTCAATTTTACTCAGCTGGAATGGATATGCAGCGCTGTGTGACTGTAAGGTATCCGTACAGCACAATACCTTGATTACATATATTGTGAAGTGACGGCCACAGTAAGTTTACTTAACATCCATTGCCTCGTAAAGTTATAAAAAAGATGTTTTTTTTCTTTATGATGAGAACTTTTAGGATTTACTCTTACCAACTTTCACATATACAATACAGCAGTGGTAGCCATAGTGATCACATTGAATGTTACGTTCCTAATACTTATTTGTTTTAAGATTGAAAGTTTGTACCTTTTGACCACCTTGGTCCAATTCCCGCTCTCCCCAACCCTGTCTCTGGTAACCACAAATCTGATCTCTTTTTCTATGACTTTTTTTTTAAGATTCCACATATATACGATAATATAGTATTTGCCTTTATCTGACTTATTTCACTAAATGTAATGGCCTAAAGAGGTCCGTGTTGCCTCAAATGGCAGGATTTCCTTTTTTATGGCTTAATAGTATCTCATCGTGTGTGTGTGTCTCTACATATTACATACATATATGTACTGTATGTACGATATGTATACATAACTGCCCCACATATACAGTATATATTGTGTAGGATATGTGTGTGTATAGCTATCTATCTAGCTCACATTTTCTTCATCCATTAATCTGTCGGCAGAATGCTGTGCCGCGTCTTGGCCATAGTGAATGATGTCGCAGTGAACATGACGGTGCTGGTATTTTTCAGGGTTACTGTTTTCATTTTCTTCAGGTAAACACCTAAAAGTGGCATTGCTGGATCCTATGATAACTTTATTTTCAGTTTCCTGAGGAGCCTCTGTGCTGGTTTCCCCAGCGGCTCCACCAGTTTACCTTCCCACCCGTGGGGCAGAGGGTCCGCGTTTCCCCGTGTCCTCGTCAGCATTTGGTCTTTCATGCTTTTAATGAGGGCTGTTCAGGACGGCGTCTTATCCTTGTCTGTTGTCTCCCTTTATGTCATAGCGCTTTTCAAACAGTACACATACAACTATTGCTCCTTAATCATTTTACCTATGAAAAAGAGGGGAAAAACCCCACATATTTATTAATATGTTACCCCTTACTCAGGGTTGGTAGGAGCAAATGAACTAATGCACAGTAAGGCTTTTTAAAACCTGTCTAGTATTTTTCAAGGAGTGTTTATTGTTATCATTATTATACACTGGTAAAGCATAATTACTCTTGTCACACAGACTGAAGTCCAGTACGACTCCACCGTTTCCTAGGTGTCATATTCTCTGAAGGAGGTAAAGCTTTGGGGATAAGTCACTTCACCTTCTTTGCCTTGGTTTTGTCTTTTTCCTCATTTCTGTGATGGGGTCTTCATGAAGGAGACAGCATCTGTACTTTTTTTGGTCTAATACCTAGAACACTGGAAGTGTTCGATCAATGTTAATTTAATGCCATTATGACAATTGAAAAAGATGTATAAATCATTGCTCAGTTTGGCAAATATTGACAAAAAGTCAGAGAAACATATTACTTCTCTCCTGCATTCATTTCTCTAAGAAAAGGGATAATTTGGCAGAAGGTAAGCTGTTGGCTTAGAACAGTTCTGAGTGTAGAATTGAACCATTTTCTTTTGACCCCCCTCCCAGCCCCCCACTGTGGCCCTATAAGCTCAGGGCTTCCCCTTTAGCTTAGCGTTGGGAAACTTGCCCTGCTGACAGGGGGACAAGGGTCTAGTCTGCTAAAATAAATGAATGCTTCAAATTGGGCCAACAGTAAAGACAGATGCTATATAAGGTTGAGTGAAGAAATATCTCTTGTTGGGCATATATTATTTTGTTTTTCTCCTTATTATGAAAGAAATACGTGTTCATCTCTAGCGACCATTGAGTTATCACACAGCGCTTACTATCTGTCCTATTAAATATATATATGTATCTTTATGTTTAGTATAACTGCTTCTTTGAGGTTTTTATGTTTCCAACACATCTAGATTTTCTGATCTTTTCAGGGCATGAAAGATTTCTTATGCTACATTTCGTATTTCCTGAAGAAGCCACTGATTAATGAATTCAAGTAAATTCCTGAAATAATCGTAACAATTAAAAGTATTTTTCTATTACAGTTATAAATAAGGGAACAGGCGGAGGATCATCAATTTAGATACCTTTGGGCAGAGGCTGGGCAGATATCCTAAGTGAACTGTTGGTGAGGCTGGGGGTGTGTGAAGAGGCTAAGTACCGGTTTGCCCAAGGGGTGAGCCACTCTCAGACGCAGTTGATAGTTGTCATGTACAGAAGCAAGCCAGGGTTGCTGTACCTTATGATTATTCAAGAAAAAGCAGAAACCAAGACATCTGAGTCTTAGTTCTGGTGCTTGGTGTTGCTGACTACTTCAGTTAAAGCGCTGTGTGGACCATGCAAGGCATGTTGGTGCACTACCCTGGGCCTCCCATTGGGTCCTGTGGTGTAGCACTCAGACGTCAACTTAACTCTCAATTCAGTAGGTGGATTAAAGCCCTCGTGCAGAGTAAAGGAGCAACTATTTCCTAATGGAGAGCCAACTTAAAAGCCTCTCACCAAGCAATATTCTTGGACCATTGGAACTAAGGAAATACTCAGGAAAGACGTTTAGTATATTAGTAGGGCTGTCTCTACTAATGTCCCAAAAACCTTCACATGGATAACTGTAACTGGGAAGGGAGAAGGAGGAACAGCCCAAACGGTAGTCCTGATTGCTGGGTTTTGTTTGAAAGTTATTTTTAACCCATTTTAACTTACAAGCTGCCTTCTCAGAGTATTTCAATACATGATGAGGTTAATAGATGGTGGATCCAGGTAGTGAACTAACATCAAGCAAAACATTTGCTTCTGATCATTGGCAGGTGAGGCTGTGAACAGAAGCAAAGTGCTGTTTTTCTCACGTCACTAACAATTAGCAAACAGAAATACTTCTTTTGTCTGGGGTAGATCCTGCTGGTTACGTGCGTAACACGCGTTTTCACACTCTTCTTTCACATGAGGTAGGGATTTTGGGTAGTGAGAATAGCAATGAAAAATGCCCAGAAAAGAAACAAAATCTCAATAAAGAGACACTGTACTTCTACTTCAAGCCCTTTGGGTGGCCATGTGACTTGCTTCTGGCCAAAGAGAAGTCAGAAGAACGTCAGATGAGGCATCTAGAAAAGGCTTTGAAAAGGGGACGACTTCACTTGGCATGGACCTTTGCCTATCATTTCTCTCTTTCTGTCTGGAACCATGTACATGCTACAGACATAGTATTTTTATTAATTTATTGGCTTATGCACCTGTCTGACACTTTTCTCCACATCATTTGGCCACATCTGCTGGTTTGTCCTTTCTTGTGCCCTGGGTTTTGTAATATTTCCATAAGGAGAAGAGAAAGCTTGCACTATTACCTACAGGATGGTTGAGCACAGTTTGATTGTTATTATTGGTAAATAGTAACAAAAAACCCAGACTTCCATGACTTCATACAGAGACCTCCTCCTTCCTTGTAGAACTGATTGAGAATGTGTCAAACCCAGGAATTCTTTGGACTTAATTTCATATAATTACCATCAACAAAAGAACAAAACAAGCTCATGATGTATTTATGAAGGCATCAGTGCATTTTGAAATTTATTCCTGAAAAAGGAGAACTTCTGTTTTGACTGTGTCAGTAAGTACCTAATCTCCTAATCCTCTGCTTATAGTTTTATACATTTGGGACCTGGCAGAATGCTCCACAAGCAACATCTGGTGGTGGTCATTTCAATGTCTCTCCTTCACTAGACAATTCTTCCACTGCTGGGCACCATAGAACACATCTGTACTATGACATGACTTGTCTCTGCAGCTCTGTAATCTGATGTTAAGTGAGTTAGCATAAAATTTCTGCCATTTGCTGCTGCTATACCATGATGGGTAGTAATAACTACATACAGAATTGACTGTAAACCACATAAATGTATCTGCCTGAACCCAAACAACAACTATGTCCACCTCAACTTCCTTTTCATCAGATCTCTAAAATGTCTGTGGTCACTAGGAAGCCACCCTTTCAAGAGGCAGTATAACAGAGAAATAGCTAGAATGGAAATAGGTAGCAGCATTAAAAGATTACGGTTAACATGCTGTGTTTTGCAAATTTACCATGTCTTATCACATGGGAATACCAAGGCAAGACACTTCCTAGGGCCTTGGATGGGGCCTATGTAGGTGAACTGACACTTCATTAGCTTCTGGGTAAATTTGACTCTGCTTAAAACTTTAACTGACTCTAGACATCTCTGCCTTTTGTGGGTAGTGACCTAATTAATAGCAATGGGGAAACAAATTTCTGTCCTGTTTTCTTTTCAGAGAGACACCTGTGGGTATAGTGTCAGGGAAAAATATAATGGACCATCGCAAGTCACAAACAAGCCTAGTCAAGGGGAGGAGAAAAATTCCATTTCTTGATGAGTGGTAAAGAATTTGCAGCCACAAGAGGTAAAAGTTTTGTCTTCGTATAGGGTTGTCACTTGACATCTGGATTACATTAAACTAGAAATAAGCAGACAGGGAGATAATGACTGACACATAGTAGGTACTGAAAAATTGTTTGTTGACCTAAACTTTATGTGCCAAGTTTTTCAGCCTATGACTTTTAGTGTAGGTGATCTTACTTTGCAGAGTTTCCAAAGTGCTTATACTTTCAAATGCTCTGTTCTAATCTTACACCATTTGAAAAATCAAATCCTATGTTTTGATTCAGAAAATTGGGTCACTGTACTTATAGATCATTTGTCTGTGGGCTTAACTTGGCCAGTTCTCTAGAATTTGGGCTTTGTGGGATTATTTAGAGCCCTGTCTTTTCTATTCCTATTTTCCTTGCTGATTAGGCGTTTGGGGCGAGAGAGATTGACTCTAGGGCTGAGGTTTCCTCTAGACTCTGGGCTTGAAGGCATTCTTCTAGTCTGAGGCAATCTGAAAAATGGTGAGCACTCAGAGTGGCACAGGCTTACTTCATGTCACAGTATTTATACTCATAATTAAGAGGAAGGGAAACCAATTTGCCAAAGGAAAAAAAGTTTGGAAGTTGGGAGGGGAATAAGGGGCTTATTTGTCCTTACGAAATACTAGTTTGTGTGCATGAGGAAGCCACGAGAACCATAAAAACGAGGTGGGAATAAAAGCCCTTGATGCAGGCACAGCTCACCTGGGACTGAAACTCAAGGTCTTCCTGGAACCTGATATAACCATTTTCATTGTAATCTAAAGCTGGGTCACTGTAGCACAGGTGTATACCACGTGACCAGGTGGGGAAGGAGAGGTGAGGCCAACTGGGAAGAGATGTGGCAGTTTCATCTCCATAATGCATACATCCTGAGGTACAAGTGTGCATCTGGTTTCTATTTCAGGACTTTTTACTGGTAGCTTTACCGAAAGTGGGGCCGACAGTCCCATGGGTTAGGGAGACCATATGTTAGTGAAGCGCTGGGAGAGACATGGAGTGGCAGTGATGCTGAAGGACAGCAGGGAGCTGCTAGGGACCAAGAGGCTGAAACTAGGGGATCTTGGAGGAGGTGTCCAGAGTTGAGGTTGGGCCATTGAAACAGTTATATGTCACTAGGCACTGCTAAGTTCTTCAGAGAGGCCATAGAATTTTGAAGATATGGATTTCAAAAAATGTTTTTGAGGACGATTGCATTTTGGACAGAACTAAAATGCTTTTCTGATGTGAATCAGATGAAAAGTCATTGAAGTCTAGAGCTGGAAGAGACTTTAGAGTCATCCAGTCCAACTCTTCGCTGACAGGTGAGTCCTGCAAGGCCTGTGTGTCCAGTGGGTTGTCAGCCTGCTGAGGTTATAGAGTTTGTGTGAGAGGCAGTGGAGAGACCCATATCCCCGTCTTCCATGCAGGATGCCCCTCTTCAACCTATGGTATGCGGCTCTGTGGAGTGGCAGCCACATGAATGTGTTAAGACTGCCATGGTCCCAGATTCTTGGGCTACTGTCCTGCCCCAGTGATCACCTATCTTGCGTTTGTTCATGGTCTTTGTTAAAGTTCACATTTGGGAGCATGTTTCTTATTTTTAAGTGAAGTCATGCCATGGCTGTGGTGGTGCTGGAAGCATTTTTCGGTGGTTTGGCATTATGGGATGTACTGGTTTTCCTCCAGAAAGCCTTTGTCCCTACTTTTACAAAGTATGTTTTATAAACGAATGCTTTGTTGAACACCTGTATTAGGCAAAAGATTCATGATGGGTGTGGTAGGGGTGACATGAAATGAACACAAACCCCAAACTTAAGAAAGAGACTGTTTAATACGTTTGAAAGTATAACATTACTTTAAAAAAAAAGTGTTTAAAGTATTTAGCCAAAAGAGAGGAGAAGAATTTGGTTTTACAGCTGAACCTTTTGATGTCGGTATTAGAAGACGAGTAAGATGTGGTGTAGAGAATGGAGAAGAAGCACATAGATGCTTTTTGAGGACGATTTTGGAGAAGGGTGTGTGAGCCTCCCTTCATAGCTCCAGAAGCCAGAGTCTCAGAGGAGAGGACTGGGCTGTGGTCCCTGTTGCCCCCATCAGCAGTTCTACTAACTCACCAAAAGGAGAATCATTCTTCAAATTTCCCTTCCCTCTTCTTTTTCCCCATCTTTGGCATTTTGAATAGACATCAGCAAAGTAGAAACTAGGAACAAATTAACTAGTTGATTTTTTAATACTTACCATCATAGTATCATCTACATTTCTAAGAATTCCTTAGAGAAGAATTCCTTAGAGAAAGAAAAAGAGGCAACCAGTGCCTCATAAATATCAAAGTAGGTATTTTTCCCCCTGAAAGCCTGCAGTCTCTGAGGCTTTCCCACGTTCTGCTCTACTTTATTCACCCTGGAACTTCCACTGTATGTGCTTGAGCATCTGGCAAACTTGATGACCCAGGACTGCCTCTCTAAGTGGGACACTCCTCCTTCGTGTGGCCCCAGTGTGTTCAAAGGGTCCACTTGGCTTGGCCTGCAAGGACACCCAAGTGAAACCTTCAAGTGACACGTCAAGGAGCGATGGGTCCAGAGGTGTGCTTTTGGCATTGCTGAGCTGACGTGAGCATCTGTCAGGCCTACCTCTTTATGACTTTCTCCAGATGGCTTGAAAAGAGATGAAAAGGCTTATTGGATCTGAGGAAGAAAGTGGTCAAGAAAGAGCACGAGGAGGGCAAGGCTCTCGCAGAGCTCAGGTTCCCTCTGATGTCTCAGGACACGTGGTTTCTTTGCCAGCCGAGGTGTACGGTTTGCATTCTCTCTCTCTTTCTCTCTGTGTGTGTGTGTGTGTGTGTGTGTGTGTGTGTGTGTGTGTGTGTGT